>OY747706.1:46911529-48111529 GCA_963556495.2 Valencia hispanica | reverse complement strand
AGACTTAACTTTATTCATCCCTTTGGAATGACTCCCTCACGGAAATCAACATTTCCAGCAGCAAACAAAAGGATGGAGTAAGATAAATAAATAAACATATTTACAACGTTTGATTAAATAAAATAATTATATTTACATATATATATAATATTGCACTGTGGCTACTGCTCCTTCCCCTCTGTCCTCCCTATTTCCTCCTCCCCCAAGTGAGGAGTTGAAGAGGGTGATTGCACGATGGACAAAGGAGTTTTCGTGTCTACTGGTCCTGCATTTGGGAAGAAGCAGTCTCTCACTGAACCAGCTCCTCTGGTAGCTGATGACAGTGTGCAGAGGATGGCCGGTGTTTTCAAGATTATCCAGCTGTTTATCCAGTGTCCTCATCTCTGCCACCGTCACCAGAGAGTCCAGCTTCATGCCGACCACAGAGCCGGCCCGCCTGATCAGTTTATCCAGTCTGGATCTGTCCTTCTTGGATATGCTGCCCTCCCAGCACACCACGGAGTAAAAGAGGACGCTGGCAACCACAGACTGGTAAAACATCCCTAGCAGTTTGCTGTAGATGTTAAAAGACCGCAGTCTCCTCAGGAAGTACAGCCTGCTCTGTGTCTTCCCATATAGGTGGCTGGTGTGTGTTGTCCTGTCCAGTTTTTTATCCAGCCACAGCCCCAGGTATTTATATGAATCCACAACCTCCACCGCAGCTCCCTCTAGCAGGACTGTTCGCGGTTTTGGTCTGGACCTCCCAAAGTCAATGACCAGCTCCTTTTTCTTAGAGGTGTCGTGCTGTAGGTGGTTGGTGTGGCACCATGCAGCAAAGTCCCCCATCAGTCTCCGATACTCCTCCTCTATGTCGTCCCTGATGCACCCAACAATGGCTGTGTCATCGGCATACTTCTCCGAGTTGTAATATAAGTCCGAGGTGTACAGGGTGAAGAGGAGAGGGGCAAGCACTGTGCTGCTGACCACAGTGTAAGACGTGCTGTCCTTCAGCCTGACATACTGTGGCCTGTCAGAGAGGTAGTCAGAGATCCAGTCCACCATGTGGGGGTCCACTCCCATCCTGCTCAGTCTGTCCCAGAGCAGAGGGGGCTGGATGGTGTTGAAAGCACTGGAGAAATCCAAGAAGAGAATCCTCACTGTGCCGCTTCCCTTATCCAGATGGGAGTGGGCTTGGTGTAGCAGGTAGAGGATGGCATCCTCCACACCAACACCTGGCTGGTAAGCAAACTGCAGGTTCTCCTGGGCGTGCTGAACCTGGGGTCTGAGGAGGCTGAGGAAGAGCCGCTCCAGCGTCTTCGTAAGATGTGATGTAAGTGCCACCGGTCGGAAGTCATTCAGTACACTGGGCCGGTTCTTTTTCGGGACTGGAACGATGCAGGATGTCTTCCAGAGGGTGGGCACTCTCCTCAGCTGCAGGCTAAGGTTGAAGATCCACTGAAGTGGTTCTCCCAGTTCTGCAGCACAGGTCTTCAGAAGTCTTGGACACACTTTGTCCGGACCTGCTGCTTTCCTGGGCCGGATCTTCCTTAGCTGTCCTCTGACCTGGTCTGTGGTAAAGTGTGGTGGAGATTGTGTTGAGGTGGGGGAGGAGGGAAAGGGGGGTGTTGTGGTGTTTGGGGGAAGATGTGTGGAGGGAAGAAGGAGAGATGCTCCACTGTCCCCTCTGTAGCTCTGGTCTTTGTGTTGTAACCTGTGATGGTCCTCACACCTTCCCAGACCTCCCTCATGTTGTTGTCCCTCAGCTTCTGCTCCACCTTTCTCCTGTAGCTGTCCTTAGCTTCCCTCACATGGTGCTTCACCTCCAGCTGTGCTACCTTCATGGCCTCCCTGTCTCTGCTCCTGAAAGCTTCCTTCTTCCTGTTGAGGACAGCTTTGACTTCCTGCGTTACCCACGGCTTGTTATTAGGATAACAGCGGACTGTCTTGGCAGGGGAGACCACGTCTGTGCAAAAGTTCAGGTAATCCGTCAGACAGTGTGTCATCCCCTCAGTGTCTTCACCATGTGGGTCCATCAGCACATCCCAGACCGTGGTGTTAAAACAGTCTATGAGGGCACTTTCCATCTAAGGGGACCACCTCCTTATGGATCGGGTTGTCACCATCTTCTTTTGGACCAGTGGGGTGTACAGCGGCTGTAGGTGCACCAGGTTGTGATCAGACTTCCCCAGTGGGGAGAGGGGAGTCGCTCTGTATGCATCCTGTACATTTACATACAGTAGATCTATTGTCCTGTTGTTTCTGGTCGGACAGTCGACAACCTGGTTGAAAACAGCCAAAGTGGAGTCCAAAGTCACGTGGTTAAAGTCCCCAGAGATTATCATCAGGGCCTCAGGGTGCTGTGTCTGCAGCCTTGCTGTGACAGAGTGGATTTTATCACAGGCAGCGGCTCTGTCAGCTCTCGGAGGGATGTAAACACAGATGGTGATTCACGTGACTGAACTCCCTCGGAATATGGCCGGAGATTAACGGCTGTCAGTTTAAGGTCCTGACAACATAGAACTGTCTTTACGGAGATATGTCCTGGGTTACACCAACGGTTGTTCACATACCTGTTCAGTGCGAACAATTCGTCAATCTTGTTTGGAAGCGAGTTCACATTTCCCATGATGACGGAGGGAATCGATGGTTTGTAGCACCTCCATTTCTTCACCCGCTCAGCCTTAAGCTTGGCCCCGGCTTTGCACCCCTGGGTTTCCTCCTCAACTCCACCGGTATAGGGTGTCGTATTCCGGCTTGTGTTTTTGTGCGCAAAGCCAGCAGCTTCTCTCGTGAATAAGTGAGAAAACTGCCTTTTGGGTGCATATTAAATTAAAGTTGAACAAACACAAAATTTTAAAAAAGGAATAACGTAGTTAATGTAGTTAAAGAAGCTAAAAGAAATAAAAATAGCAAAAAAAAACTAGAGAGCTACTGGAGTGGCAGCCGTTTCTCACAGCACCATGGCAACATCAAAAAATGTGGTTAAAAACATGAAGAAATTAAAGGCTTTTTGTAGAAAACCATGTCCTGTCACTTCTTTGATGTCAATTTTGATGCAGTGCCAGTTTGAATTGTGCATGTGTATTGGGATCAAGGATGGAGAATTGACATGGGTCAGGCCGTTTGACATAATGCCATAATCTTCTGGTATCTTTTTTTATTTAAGGATGAATTGAGCATCTGTACATGAAATTTCTATTTCTATGCTCCGTAAGAGCCTTCAAGTGGCCAGACAAGAATTACTCGGAAAGTAGGACAAGTTAATACTTGCACATTTCGTTTGAAATAACCCACATGCCAAGTAGGGGAATCTTAATGTACAGACAGTATGCCATAGCAAGAAATTAGGTAATGTTATGACTGAATGATTGTTGCACACCTGCGGTATAGAAAGTAACTAGTTAAGTAAAACATTACATAAACAATCGGCAGCCTGGTTATTTAAAGTTCTGTAGATATGGTCCAACTGTATTAAAAACATAGTATTATCCTTTAGTCATTATGAATTCATTGTTACAGTATAAAACAGTTGTGATAAGAACTTGTTTACTGGACTTAGTGAGAACTCTGGCTGCTGCATTCTAAATAGTTTGGGGGTTTGATATTGAGGATTTATCAACACTGAAGAAAAGGGCCTTTCAATAATTTAAGCATGATATCATAAATGCATGAATAATTTTCCCTTGACCTGTAGGGGAAATGGTATGTCCTGTTTAAAAAGTGTTTCTTAAATGAAAGCACAAGAAATACACTGTTAACCAGCCCTAAGCATGAATGTTTAACAAAGAAAAAGTGAGGTTTTGACTTACTTAGGATAATCTTTATATGTGCACAATTATTGAGGAAATATTATTATGCAGAATTATTACGCAAAGAAATAAAAAAAACACATTTTAAAATCTCACTTGTTTGAAAACTGTCGTTTTAGTACGAATTCTAAAGTAACAACTCAAAACATTCCAATAAGCCTTTCTGACATAAAAACATTGTGACCAATAGAGCCTCCCTTCTTTTCAATAACAGTGATACACCTTCCTTCCAATGATGGAGTATGTCAGTTTCTTGATCTGTAGTTGTGGACTCAGACCTGAACACCCAGGGTCACATAAAGGCAATCACAAGGTCAGCCTTCAATCACTTGAAGAACATTTCTAGGAGAAAATGACTCATAACTAAAAACTGTGCTATATAAATACATTTGCTTTGCCTTGCCTTAATGATCAACCTGTTTGTGCAGCAGCAACCACAGCCTCCAAGACACTCTTCAGAGAGGTGGACTGTTTTCCTTCACTGTAAGTCTACTGTTTAAGAACCGCCCACAAGTTCGCAATTGGGTTTCAGGTCAGGTGAGGAAGGGGGCCATGTCATAAGTTTTTCATCTCTAATGCCTTTACTGACTAGGCATGCAGAGGAATACTTGGATGCATGTGATGGAGTGTTGTCATGCATAAAAAATCTTTGTCTTTTTGAAAGTGGCAGACTTCTTCCTGTACCACTGCTTGAAGAAAGTGTCTTCTAAAAACTAGCAGGAGGTTTGGGAGTTGATTTTGAGCCCTTCTTCAACCTGAAAAGGTCCAACCAGCTCGTCTTTAATGATACCAGCCCATACCAGTACCCAACCTCCCCCCTTGCTGGTGTCTGGTGTGGAGCTCTGTGCTCGTTACTGATCCACCCACGGGACCATCTGGTCCATCTAGAATCACTATTATTTTATCAGCCCATAAAACCTTTGAAAGATCTGTCTGCAGATATTTCTTGGCCCAGTCTAGATGCTTCAGTGTTGGTTGGGCTTCAGGCTTCTTTATCTTGGCCATGTCACTGAGCTCTAAACATCTTGTACTTCTAGGTGCTCTAGGTAGATTGCAGTTATGGAACATGACAGAACTGGAAGATAGTGGGTTCCTGGCAGCTTCATATTTGATTTTTCTCTAATCCTTGGCAGGTAATTTGTGTCTTTTCCTTCTCCCAACATGTTTCTTGTGGCCCTGTTAACTATTTGCAACCAAACGTTTCATGGCTCTGTGATCATGCCCCAATAGCTTAGCAATGTCAAGAGTGCTGCATCCCTGTAAAATACTTTTGGTAAGTTTTGACCTTTCAGTGTCAGTTAAATCTCTTTTTTTGGCCCATTTTGCCTAAAGAAGTTGCATAATAATTATCCACACCCCGATACAGGGTGTTGACCTCCTTTGGCCACACCCTCCCTCATTATATGGATACGAATCACCTTCTGTGCTTGAATCCATTATGCACTCAAGATTATACAGCTTTGAGTTAGAAACTTTGCCTAAAAATTATAATATAGCCTAATACTCACTTGCTTAATATTTGTGCACGAGTGTAAAATACATCTAATGTGCAAGTCAAAGCCTTAAGATTAACCAAATACAACTCCAACTATTTGTTTTACACTGGACTTGACATTGTTGTCCATTATTTGGCGGTACATGGAGGGAGAGAGATGTGGTCTGAAGAACAAGGAAGATACAAAAATGGAGCTCTGTGAATTTAAGGATGGATTGGCTTACAGTTCACAGAGTTTGAGAGACGATTTTAAGGGGAAGATGAGATCCTGGCGGTAGGTGGTGGAGATGGCTTTTTGTCAAGAATTTTAGTTTTCGAGAGAGCCCTGCTGAGAGTGGGCAGGTAGAATACAGCCCAGGACAATGGAGCAGTAGTGAAAGACTGTGGAATGAGTGAATGTCAGAGGGGCAAAGTGTCAGAGGGTTTTGGAGACTTGAATGTATGTGTGATTGAAATGAAATGACTTGTAAAGTCTTGAGAGGACATCTACTGTGAATTAGCGTTATATTTATAAACTAAATTAAACTGAATTGAATCAGTAGTTTGGTGAGGGAGCCAACGACGGCTTCACCCTGATAGATACAGAGAACATGAGAAGTAAGCAGGGGCAAGATAAGCTCGGAAGTCTGGATCTTCTTCTCAGGACAAAAAAGATACTGGAAGAGTTTAAAGGTCTCATTTACTGAGAAACCGTGTGATGCATGTTCTTTATAAAATATGATCGGCCACTCTGAGTTGAATTTACATGCTGCATGTGAACATTTTCTCCAATCCCAATTGCCTGCATTAGCCACAAAGGAAATAGAAGGCAAAAACGAGTGAGTCAGAAAAAACCAGTCCCATCTACATCACAGAGAAAATTAGGATTCATTGTGCTGCCTACCTTGCGACCGCCCACAGGAAGGCTGTTTTGATTTTTATGACCAGGAGAGAGCGGAGTAAGTCTATGCTAGAAGGCAAGTATGAATATCATGAATATTATTGAGTAAGACTCGTAATCCTGTCGTTTCCCCCGACCCACTCCTCCGACAAACTGCAACACCCTGAAACAGAGCGAGTGAGAATTATTTTCCCAAAAAACAACTCACAAGCTATTCATTCAAACTAGAGACCATAGCAAATTTATTGAAATATTTATTTTATTTATTGAAAAAAACAAGTGAATGAGACCTTTAAACTAAGAGACTTGACTCTATCAGAGTGGTTGACTATAGGACAGGGGTCATGGGAAGCGATCAACACCTCACAACCGGCTCCCCGATCAACCATCATAATGTTGCTCAAAATCAAACCTGTTTAAAATTCTGGTCGGCCCTTGTGAGGATACCGCTCTGTTGAAGCAGTGCCAGGAGTCAAATTTACCCAAACCTCTCAAACTCACAAGTCACTGACTGGAATGTTTCTCAAGAAAGTACAGTTACGTGGCTGGGAAGCAATATGATTTATATTTTTATAATTAAATATTGCTTGCTTGAAAGAAAATGTGTCAGTAAAAAACTGAAATTTGAATATTTGAGTTTTCTGAACTTTAGACGCTTTCAAAGTTGCATAAGATAAATACTGTTTCCCCAGGCATTTCTCCATATTTAATTTAAGGGTTATTCATCTCTCTCACATATGTTTTAAACACAAGACAACAGCAGTAAAAGTATAGCCTTAACTGTAGGGAAGTTAAAGTTTCTCTGCACAGAACCTTCAGGTTTGCCAAGGAAACACATTTGTTTTTGTTGGGCAAATATATTATTACTGTAGCTAACATTGTTCTTTGAGCTATGATGTGGGTTTTAACTATCCTTCCTAGCCAACAGCCTAATGATGGTTTTCAGTGCTGCTTGAAAAACAAAACAAAACAAGTCTGGCTTTCAACTGTTTTTGATTGAATAAAGATATGATTTTAAACACCTGTTAACACTCTGCAGTGCACATTGGAATGAAAATGGATGCACTTTTTAACTGCATTTTAGACATCAAATCCTGGATGGCAGAAAACTTTCTCCAGCTCAACCAGGACAAAACTGAAGTTTTAGTCATCGGTCCTAGGGCTCAGAGAGAGAAACTTTTACCAAAGTTACAATCACTGTCTTTTAATCCTTCTTTAGAAGTGAAGAATCTGGGCGTGATTTTTGACTCTGAGCTGACTTTTATCCCTCACAATAAAAATATTACTAAAATAGTTTGTTTTTTTTTATAATTTATTTTTTATCCCACGATTTTTTTCCCCCCCATTATTTATCACCCCAGTGCTCCTCAGTTCAGGTCCTGGGGTTCCGCTCTCTCTCTGTGCCGGCCCCGGGAGTGGCCCTTCACTGAAACCCAAGCCTCCTTCGTGCTTGGGGAGTGGGCAGGCCCTTCTCTTCACCGGACGGGGCGGGGTTTCTCTGGCTGGACGTAGCGCGTGGAAGGATCACGTTATTCCAGCCAGATCTTCCCCAACCCTGCGGGCGCCCCGGCTGGCCAGGAGGAGGCAGTATACAGCCCCAGGACTAGTGCATGTTTTTGTGAGAGTAGCTCACATTAGCTGCTCAAGGGAACACGGGGAGAACATGCAAACTCCACACAGAAAGGCCCTTTTGCCAACCCCACCCAGGGTGTGGGTGCTGATGATGTGGGGGAACAAACACACCCTCAGCACCCGGCGGTAATCGAACCCGGGACCTTCTAGCTGTGAGGTGAGCCAGGCTACCAGCTAGGCCACCATGCCCCCTACTAAAATTGGTTTTTATCATCTAAAGAACATTGCCAGAGTCCGTCCCATTCTCTCTCGGGCCAACACGGAGACACTGATGCATGCTTTAATCACCAGTAGAATTGATTACTGTAATGCCCTGCTTTCTGGTCCTCCCAAAAAGAGTATATCAGGTTTACAACTTCTACAAAATTCAGCAGCACGTGTCCTGACGAAGACCAGGAGGCGGGAGCACATTACACCGGTCTTAAAATCACTGCATTGGCTCCCTGTGTGTCTTAGGATCGATTTTAAGGTTCTTTTAATGGTTTTTAAGTGTCTTGATGGTCTTGGGCCATCTAATCTTTCAGAACTGCTTTTACCATATGAACCTTCGCGGTCTCTGCGCTCCTCTGGCAGCCGTCTCCTTCTCACCCCAAAAGTCAGGACACACACGCATGGCGAGGCGTCTTTCCAGTTTTATGGCCTTCACCTCTGGAACTGGCTGCCAGAGGACCTCAGGGGCGCAGAGAATGTTCATGTTTTTAAGAGCAGGCTCAAGACTCACCTTTTTAGTCTAGCTTTATAAGTATCTACTTGATTGCTCTGCATGTTTTACCTGATCAAACTTTATCAATGTTTTACACTAAATGATTCTAAATTTTATCAGTGTTAAAATATTAATAAGTGTTTTACTATATAACTCATACTTATTTACTCTTTATTTTAATATTTTTAAATGATGTGATGAATGATTATATTTTATCAGTGTTTTACTATCTAATCCTATCACATTTATTTTATTATCTTTAGATTTTGATTTCTTATCTTAATCCCCGCTCCAGTGTTTCCTCCGTGGGAGCCCTCTGCCCCGGGAGCGGTGGTCGGCTGCGGCCGCCTAGGTGGAGTTAGGGGTCTTAGCCTTGCCTCCACTGGGCGCCCGGTGTCGGTGCCTCGTTTGCTGGTGTTGATCTACTGCTGCCGGTGCAGATGGCTCCTCTGGCAAGGCAAGGCAATTTTATTTGTATAGCACACTTTCAACAGCAGGGTAATTCAACGTGCTTTACATGATTTGGTGATTTTAAAAAACACAACAAAAACACAGAATATAACATTGGAAATTAAAAGTAAAAGAAACACACATTACACATGATACACAAATCAAAAAAGCAAGAGAGCATGAACACATTTCATACATATGACATCAAGGATTTACTCGAAGGCAATTCTAAACAGATGGGTTTTTAGTCTCGATTTAAAGCAGTTCAGAGTTTCAGCAGCTCCACACTCATCAGGAAGTCTGTTCCAGATAAGGGGAGCGTAGAAACTGAAAGCTGCTTCTCCATGTTTAGTTCTGAGTCTAGGGATGTTTAGTAGGCTAGAGTTGGAGGACCTGAGTGGTCTTGGTGGTTGGTACTGTGACAACAGTTCTTCAACATATTTTGGTGCTAAGCCATGTAATGATTTATAAACTAGTAAAAGTATTTTAAAGTCTATTCTCTGAGCTACAGGGAGCCAGTGTAAGGACTTTAGAACTGGGGTGATGTGCTCTACTTTCCTGGTTCTAGTGAGGACACAAGCGGCAGCGTTCTGGATCAGCTGCAGCTGTCTGATTGACTTTTTAGGCAGACCTGTGAAGATGCTGTTGCAGTAATCAATCCGACTAAAGATAAACGCATGTATGAGTTTTTCTAGGTCCTGTTGCGACATCAGTCGTTTAATCCTAGAAATGATGGCGTTTCCTTGCATGGTTCATCTGCACTCAGCCCATTGTCCTTTTTTACTGTTGCTTTTAACTGTGTGTGTGCATGGGAGTTGGGTTGGGGGGAGGGGGGTATAACTGACCATGCTTTTAAATCTGTGGGGAGGGATGGGAATGTAGTTTTATGTGGGGTCATTTTAATCTGTAAAGTACTTTGTGATGCAATTTTGTATGAAAAGCGCTTTATAAATAAATTTTGATTTGATTTGATTTGAAACGTCAAACAGATGAAAAACTACAAATGAATATTTAATAATTGTCCCCGGCAATCTTCGAACCACACTCACATTTATGGTTATTGTCCCCGGCAATTTTAAAAACAAACAGACGCCCTTGAGCCAGAGGACCAAAAAACAAGCAAGTTGTCTTTCTCAAGACAGCAGTGAAACTACTTTCTGAGGGTTATTCACCCACCTAACAAACTCTGCACGCCCCCTTTACTGAACCACATTTCTTTTATGTGTATGTGTAGAAATCTTAGATATTTTATTAACTCTGTTCTACATTCTCCTCTGTGGTGATTGACTTGCTTTTCCTGCCTGCTCTTACTTTCCAAAAAGAAAACAGTGAAGAGGTGGTCAGCAGAGATTCAAACCATGGCTGTACCTATACTTCCAAGGAACATTAAACCAACCTGTTGCCTTCCACTATCTGTCCTGATTCTCTCTCTTTTTCCTTCTTTTTCCCCATCCTCACAGTTGAATGACTTGAACTTTGTCTTAAGGAATTTTCAAAAATACAGTTGTCAACTACTTTGTGTGTGTGGGAGGGGCAACAGGAAGGGAAGTGAATAAGCGGAGAGGCGCCTAATCAGTGACGTGCTTCTGCTATTCATCATATGTCTCAACACAAGGAAATCAGGCTAGCAAAAAAGAAAAGAGAGGGAATTCTCTTTTTATGAGATGAACATGACTGTGCCAACACACAATTCGAGCAAACATCACTTGTCTCAGAGTAAAAGGCAGCATATTGGGACTTTACTGTGACCCAAAGATTATTGCAACCATAAAAACACTAAAAAAGATTATTTGACACTAAGATGTCATAGATCTTGTGGTAAAACCATTTTAACATTATATTATTATTCTTTGCCATTTTCACAAGGCTTGATCATGACATATGTCATGTCAATTAAATGATCCATGGATTATTTGTAATTTTAATATGGTGAAGATAATAATGGCATCATGACCCAGATTAATAAGATAAACAGCCTAGTGCTTCCCACTACTGAAAGCAAGATTGATTCAATTCAATTCATTTTATTTATATAGGAGAAGTGAATGCTGCAAGTCAATGACTCGATTCCCATTTGCTGGGTTTCCTTAGGTAGAAAACTTTTAAACTAATTGGAATATTGAACTTATTGAACACTTGAATTGAAATTTACATATGATTGAATTAAAATGACTTTTCTCGAAAGTGCCGATCACCTGTTGTGAATTAAAGTGATTTGAAACAGAATGGAATTGAACTAACTAAACTGAATTAAAATTAGTTTTCTAAAAAAAAAAGAAGATAATGAAATCTTGCCATTTGACTTTTTTACACCGATTTTCATTGGGTATTTTCTTTATGTAGAGGTTAAAGAAGCATCAAAATTGTTTTCATTGTCCTATATAATGGAGACAATGTGAGAGATTTAGAGCAAATAAGGTGGTTTATACAGGCTCAGAATATATTGTACACTATTCACTTTATACAACTTTATTCTACTTTAAATAGGAAATGAAGAATAAAGATTTATATAATACCAAATGACTTAAATCTGGATCTCATTTGTCCTCACACTGTTTGTCTCTAAGCACACAGTAAATAATGTGGCTAATTGTAAAGGCATCCAAAGCAAAAATAATTACTGAGAGAATTTTCCTGGAACAGTATCCATATCTGATATCTTTCAGTCTGTCTGCCGACACACAAGCATGTGATTCAAAAGAAAATTGCAGGTAAATCGATGGCATTAAAGGCATTTGAAAAGATCTTGACCAGGTTTGGACCCAAAACAAAACCACGAACCAGATGGATCAATTACAGGGTTTTATTTACAAAAATATAGGAAATGTGCTCTCTGGAGGTTGACAGCTTCTGGTCAGGCACGCCCAGGTCATGTACTGCAAAGGAGACAGGCTGGTGAATAAATGGAAGCTGAACCAGCCAGGATTGTACTAATAAAAACTGGAACGTACCGAAAAAGGCAGCTTCTCAGGAGTCTTCTACTGAAGAATATATTGAGAGCAGGGGAGAGGGGGGGTCCAAGTCAACAGGAATGGTCCACTGAAAGACAGAAACAATAACTTCTCTTCTAAGAGCAGGGTTCCAAATGGAGTAGGGTTCCAGAGGGCCGTGATCCAATAATTCTTGATCCAATATTCAGTCCAGGTCAGATTTCAAGAGAGGCAGTGGTAATCAAGGTCCAGGAGGCTGAAATCAGAGTCCAGAAACAAGCAGGGGTCGTTGCACAACAATAAGTTCAGTTTTACCAGGGATTGGGTAGAGGCAGAGGTCAGTCGACGAAGGCAGGTCAGGTACACGATCCGACAGTCAGACATAAACGCTTGAAGGCTGTGACAGGTAGTGGCAACAGACGATCTTGCACTGAGTGGCTGCAGAGCAGGAGCTTAAGTAGGCAGCAGCCCAGGTGGGGCCAATCAGCTGGCTGGAGAGCAGAGGGAAACATGAAACAGTGCAGAGTATGACATCACCCCCTCCTCAAGGGGCGGCTCTTGTCGCCCCACGGGGCTGATCAGGATGCCGACAATGAAAATTCCAGATGGAAATTTGTCCACAATGAAGCGAGCAGGAACCCAAGACCTCTCTTCCGGCCCATAACCCTTCCAGTCCACCAAGTACTGTACCCCACGTCCTGAAGGCCTGGAGGGTAGTAGTCGCCATACCGTGAAGACCGGACCACCAGAAAGGAACCGGGCGGGTGGAGGGGGCTTGGAAGGAGGGCTTAAGCTGGAGGAGACAACTGATTTGACCTTGGACACATGGAAAGTTGGGTGAACTCTCATGGAATGAGGAAGTTTTAACCGAACCGCCACTGGGTTGATAATCTTGGAAACAGGAAATGGTCCCACAACTTACGGTTCTCCACTTTGAGGGGGAGGTCCTTGGTTGAAAGCCATACCTTCTGTCCATTGATGTATCGGGGGGCCATTGATCGGCGTCTGTTGGCAGAGCGTGAATAGAAGGCGGATGTTTTACAAAGCGCTGCTCTGGCCTTTTGCCACACTCTCAGGCTTCGACATACAGCGACATGAGCTGCAGGGAGAGAGGCTGACCTTTCTTGGTTAGAAAACAGAGGGGGATGAAAACCATAGACAACATCAAACGGTGATAAACCTGTGGCAGAAGATGGCAAACCGTTTATGGCATATTCTACCCAGGGAAGGTTCTTGGCCCAGGAGGTAGCCTTTCGGTCTGCCCATCTGACTGTGGGTGAAAACCAGATGATACGCTGATGTTGATACCCAGCAGCGAGCAGAATTCACTCCAGAATCTGGAAATGAACTGTGGTCCACGATCCGAGACAATGTCACGAGGAAAACCATGCAGCCGGAAAACCTCTTGAGCCATGATGTCAGCCCTTTTAGCTGCTGTGGGCATTTTAACCAATGGAACCAGATGAACCATTTTGGAAAAATGATCAACAATTGTCAACAGGACAGTCTTACCCTCAGAGGGAGGAAGGCCCGTAACACAATCCATGGAGACGTGTGACCAGGGCCGATGCGGAATGGACAGAGGCAGGGGGTCATCGGGATGGCTTAGTTCTTGCACACACAGAGCAGGCTGAAATAAATTCTCTGGTGTCCTTTCGGAGGGTTGGCCACCAGAACCTGGACTGTACGACAGCAGTGGTCTTTGTGATTCCTGGATGGCAAAATAATTTAGAGTTGTGGCAGAAACTAAGTACTTTGGAGATGAGGAATTCTGGCACGAAGAGGCGATTCTTAGGACACAGAAGTGGTGGAGGAGAGTCTCGATGGCTTCTAGTGACCAGTCTTTCAAGGGCTGTCCTAATGACCGCTAGGCGCACAGATTTAGGCAAGATATACTCTGTAGTCTCAGTGGGATGGGAAATGGCATCTCCTTCGAATAATCTTGACCGGGCATCAGGTTTGATGTTCTTGTGACCTGGACGAAAAGACAAAGTAAAGTTGAAACTGTTGAAAAACAGTGCCCACCTGGCCTGGCAGGGGTTGAGTCTCTTGGCAGTCTTCAGGTACTATAGATTTTTGTGGTCAGTCCATACCACAAATGGATGGCTGGCCCCCTCAAGCCACTACTCCAATGCCAATCTGATAGCCAACAGTTCTGTCACCTGCATCATAGTTCCTTTCTGAGGGAGACAACTTATGAGACAGAAAGGCACTTGGGTGAAGCCTTGCGTCTAAGGCAGAATGTTGAGAGAGGATGGCACCAATACCTGTTTCAGACGCATCAACCTCTACAACAAAGGGTCTTGATGGATCAGGTAGGCGTAGAACAGGTGCAGATGTAAAACATGACTTGAGCGCATCAAATGCCTCTTGGGCCTCCTTGGTCCACAAAAACCGAACCTTGGATGACGTTAATTGATGTAAAGGGGCTGCCACTGAACTGAAGTTATGGATAAATCGGCGGTAGAAATTGGCAAAACCAAGGAACGGTTGTAGTTCCTTGGTGCTGGTGGGTCTACGCCAATGGGTAACTGCAGAGACTTTCTGAGGATCCATCTTAATCTCCCCTGGTGAGACGACGAAACCCAGAAAAGAGACTGATTCTTTATGGAATTCGCACTTCTCTGCCTTAACATAAAGTTGATTCTGAAGCAGTCTCAGTACTTGACGTACATGAGAAATGTAACTCTGGAGATCCTTGGAAAAAATGAGAATGTCATCTAGGTATATGAACACAAATGTGTTAATCATATCCCTCAGTACGTCGTTGACAAGAGTCTGGAACACTGCCGGTGCACTGGTTAACCCAAAAGGCATGACAAGATATTGAGAGCCTTAAGAGCCTCTGAGATGTAGCTATTCATGGCCTCTTTCTCAGGGCCTGACAGGGAAAATAATCTGCCCCGGGGAGGTGTAGATCCTGGAATCAGTTCAATGGGGCAGTCAAAAGTCCTGTGAGGAGGTAGTGAGGTGGCCTTGGACTTGTTAAATACTTCCTTTAAGTCATGTTAGGCAACATGAACCAAGGATAAGTCAGATTTTACTGAGTTGTCTTCAGTTTGAGTCTTAGTACTTGACCAGGCTTCTAACAGACACATGGAGGGACATGATGGGCTCCAGCTAAGAATCTCTCCTTTGATCCAATCAATAACTGGGTTATGTCGCTTAAGCCAGGAGTTACCCAAAATGATGGGCAAGTCAGGTGAATGGATTAGGAGAAATGAAACCTCTTCTTGGTGGTTGCCTGCAAGAATCATGGAGACAGGGGTGCTCTGGTGAGTAACACTATGAATCTTATGGCCATCAATAGCAAAGACATATCTAGGATTGTTTAGCGGTAAAACAGAGAGATTAAGTGTCTTAGCCATCTCCAGATCCATAAACTCCGAGTCAGCCCCAGAGTCAATAAATACTGGAACCTCCTTAACTGAGGAAGAGGGAAAAACAGCAAGTAAGCCAGGATGGGGAAATTCTTTAAGATTAGAAATAGGGCTCAGCAAAGTTCCCCTTACCTTTACTGAGCCATGGCTTTTACTGGGCATTGGGCAGCTCTATGATCCTTTCCTCCACAATAAAAACAGAGACCTTGGAGGAATCTTCTCTCTCGTTCCTCCTGGGATAACCTTGTACGCCCAATCTGCATTGGTTCCTCTGGAGATCTAGCAGAGTCAAGAGAAGTTGTGGCAGGCATAGGGGTAAAGGCAGAGGATGAAAAAGATCTGGGCTTATTACTCCTGAGTTTCTCCCTTCTTCTTTCTCTAAGTCTCAGATCGATCCTTGTGGCTAGCTGTTCTAGCCCCTTTAGAATCCTTGGGGGATCTCTGGTTGCAATCTCATCCTTTATCTCATCCTACAGTCCCTGATAAAATGCATCATATAAAGACTCTGAGTTCCACTTGCAATCAGACATAAAAGCATGGAAATCAATTATATATTCGGTAACTGGTCTAATTCTCTGCCTGAGAGTAGACAATTTGCGAGCAGCCTCTCTTTCAGGGCGCACAGGGTCAAACACTCTTTTGAGTTCTTCAATGAACGCTGTGAAGGAACAACAGATGGGAGAGTCGTTGTCAAAAGCTTTCAATGCAAGTACAGCTGCAAATCTTTTGGGGCAAGTCAATACCAGCTTCCATGTCCTTGCTGGAAAAAAAACATCCCCACAGTATGATGCTGCCATCAGTATGTTCAAAGAGATACGGCGTGTTATTTTGGCTGCCACACATTCCATTTGTGCTCAACTGAAAACATCAGCACTGTTGCCTAGCAGCAAGAAGTTCCTCTGTTTAAATTCCGGCCTGGAATGGAGCTTGTCTATTCTCCTCATGCATGCATGAGTTCTCTCCTGGTACTCCGACTTCCTCCCACAGTCCAAAAACATGACCGAAGTTAATTGCTCTCCTAATATGACCCTTAGCTGTGTGAGTGTGCATGCATGGTTGTTTGTCCTGTTTGTCCTGTGTGTCTCTGTGTGTAAGAACTGGCGACGTGTCCTGGATGAGCCCCGCCTCTCACCCAATGCTGTACTTAGCCCTGATTTCTGTCTGGTTCCAAATGATCATTCTTTTATAGAACATTTCATAGTTTGAAAGAGCTTAATTGCACATTTTGGAACTAATGCGTTTCTGAAGGGTCTCCACTGTCTCATCCACTGATCCACTGATCGAATTTAGTGGCTTTTCTTAGTGCATGTACATTCCTGATACAAAAACAAAAAATGGAATTCATTTAAAATGAGCTGTCACGCAAATTAGCTTTGCTCTGTTTTTACGTGCACCAACTGTGGTGATTCTACAAGACAAAATGGAACTCTGTTACTAAGACTTTATACCTAATGGATAGTTTTTCACTCCGTTTGTGGAAACAAAACTGATAAAGAAAATATAAACATTGCACATAAGTTTTCAAATGAAACAGAATAAGAAATGTCTTGCAATATGTTTTTTGTAAGGATATTTGTCATAAAATGCGAGAAAATGTGTAGTCAAAATTAAAACAGATATAAAGATAAATTGAGTTTAAAGTTTAACTTAACAAATTGCGTGAACTCAGGTGAGGCTTACTTGGTGGATGGGATGGAATGCCAGGTAGGATAAGCTAGGAGTGCGGGATGTCTACTAGAGCTTCCGGCTAAATTTCTGGAGACGTGGGGATGGTGGAATCCATGAGCGAAGATGAAGAGGGCGAACAGGCAGAGCATGGAGGTGGAGCATGAAGGCTGTCAGACGAGGAATGACGACCAGAGCTTCTAGAGAAGCTGGAGAACGGACCACAAGGAAATTGCAACGATGAACGCCCTCTAGGAACAGAGAGGTAAGCAGGTTTGTCTAAAGGACGGCACACAGGAACACAGGGATAAACACGGAGGACTTGAGGTTTCATTAACAAACAGCTTTAATACTCAAGAACTAAATATCTGACACCCAGGTGCTTGTATCATCAACAGGTGATGAGCTCATTGAGCTGCACGTGCATGTACAGCAGGCAGGCTCCGCCCTCGGCTTGATGGACAGGTCCTCATCTCAGCCGGGACCTCTGGTGGAAGTCTCCAGCATGGTGGAAAAAAGGGGCAGGAAGCAGACAGACAAGGACAAAAACAGACAATAGATTCTGTCTGACAGCATGAAGAAGGTTAAAAGGTTTTAGAAAGCAACAATTCATTCATTCATTAATCAAAGTCTACATTTTATTTTGATTGAGATGTGAGCTCAAACAGGCCATTCATGCTTGAAACCTTTTATATAGGGCCTTTTCTACCAAAAAATTAACCGGTGCTAGTTTGGTGCTGGTGCCAGAGCCAGGGCTTACTCTGTTTCGGCCTGGTTCTCACAGAACCGGTTGTCATTCCACTGACGGTGCTACACCATAACGTCATCTAAAGCGTTGCAAGGCATTTGAATACACCCACAATGGAAGACAAAAACAGGAAGCACGCAAACTGAGGAGAGAGAGATCTTAAAGAGTTAATCACAGTGATGTGAAATTCTTGTTGCCAGTTATCCCAACTGTTTGAGAGCCGTCGTTAGCGCCAAGGGTGGCACAACTAGTGTGATCATGCTTTTAAATCTTTGGGGGAGGGATGGGAATGTGGTTACTGACTAGTGCAGTGTCATGCTGTACCCTCTTACACATTGACGACTGAAGATAGGCAGCCACTCCAGGCAACCCTGGACAGCTTAGGCAGATATACACAGCGAATGAATGGAACCAATAAATAGCTCGCAATTTTTCAAATGTCACAGCGGACAAACCTTAGCTGATCAGCATATTACTTGAGAATTTGCCCATGTACAGCCATGTGAAATTTAAAAAAAAAAACAAATTCAATATTGAGTTCTTTTTATAAGAAATGCTCACATATAAATGTTTAATTTCGTTTGTTATGCTTTTGAAAAATGAAAGTAATTTAATTACAGGAAAACACCAAAAGCCTTGTTTGACTCATTAAGCAACAGCTATCAACATAAAATGTGTTTTCAATTCAGAAAACAGTTAGGACACCTCCCCAATTATAGTAAGCCATTCCACCTTGGTTGAAAAAACTTTACTGAGACCCTTCCTCTAGTCACTGACCAATGTCAGACATCAGCTTAATGAAAATTCAGCGCACTCCTTACTTTCAGTTGTGAGATGTTTAAAGTGTTTATTTTGTGTAGAACCTGTTTCAAAAAATTTCAGAGGGTCTAAGTGAGGACAAAGGATTTGGTTGGGCCAAGGACTTCATCTTTTTTTAAAGATTTTTGGGGCACTCGTGGTTCCCACTTGTAATAATCAGACAGAAAACAGGCAGAGAGAGAAAGGGGTACGACATGTAGTAAAGAGACCATAGGAATTGAATTCCCACCCTTGAGAAGCTGTCTGTCCAAACAACAGCTTCCAAACGTGGGGCATATGTCCTACCGCTATGCCATGTGGTGATGACTCTCTGTTGTAAAATTCTCAGCCAGTCCTTGGCTGGTGCATTTTGGGTCATGTTGCAGGTTCCAGATATTTCTTGATGATCTCACAACTACATATGTATGCACAGAAGAGTTCATAATGGTTTCTAAGATTGTAATCTTGCCATCAACAAACCATGACACATTCACTCCCTTACTTTATACTTTGTAGGAGTTTTTTCATCTTTTACCAATTTATACTAGGCATTTCATCTATTCTGGTGCTTGAATAATTTGGTTTTTAGCCTTATCTGTCCAAGGAAGATTATTCTAGAAGTCCTGGTCTTTGTCTACCTTTGTCTACCTGTGGTAAGGTTGTAACTGATCTAGTCATTTCTTTCTTAGAGAACTCCTTGCACACCTCTCTTGCAGATTGTATTCTATGCAGAAATGCACTTTCAGATCACCAGTAGCAGGAGACTCCTATAAGTCTGAGGATTACATTTGAGGGTTGGAGACTTTTTTCAGGATGAACTTGAAGCTGCAAAAACTTTCTTTCTAGAGGTCTCACGCAGCTCTTTGGATCTCACCATGGTGTTCACTCTCTTTTACAGAAAGAAACTAATCAAACTAAATAACTAAAATTTAATGAGGGCAAACCTCCTTAAAAATATTATGTAATGATCTTCCAATCATGTACATTTGATATAGTGTGCCTCTGAGTGTGCCCTCACACGAGCCCTGTTTAGTCCGCTTTCATTGAACACTAATTCGTTTGCCCAGGAAGTTCTTACGGGGAGTTGTGAATGTGCAATCGAACTCTGAAGGAGACCAAAGAAGTGAATTCTGATCAGTCTGAAAGCCTAGGTCTTGGCTTTGTTGACGTGAACTCTGGTGTGGTTCGATTGCAGATGTGAATGCTTAGCTGATGGAAATGAGTGAAAAGACTGTTGAAATATATTTAGCTGGCCAGGTACACAAAGGAACACAGCAGTGTTCAGCTGTCAATCCTTTGTGCGGCGGAAACTTGTAAGATGGCTTCATTTCATACAACTATATTTTACTATTATACAGGTACATTACACTAAACCATCTGTCGTCTCGATTATATGCAAGGCAAGGCAATTTTATTTGTATAGCACACTTTCAACAACAGGGTAATTCAAGGTGCTTTACATGATTTGGGGATTTAAAAAACAAAACAAAACAAACAAACATGGAATATAACATTGGACATTAAAAGTAAAAGTATCAAATTAGCATGAAACACACATTACACGTGATACACAATAACACATGATACACAATAAAGCAAAAGAGCATTAACACATTTCATACATATGACATCAATCATTTACTCGAAGGCAATTCTAAACAGATGGTTTTTAGTCTCGATTTAAAGCAGTTCAGAGTTTCAGCAGCTCTGCACACGTCAGGAAGTCTGTTCCAGATAAGGGGAGCATAGAAACTGAAAGCTGCTTCTCCATGTTTAGTTCTGAGTCTAGGGATGTTTTGTAGGCTAGAGTTGGAGAACCTTAGTGGTCTTGGTGGTTGGTACGGTGACAACAGGTCTTCAACATATTTTGGTGCTAGGCCATGTAATGATTTATAAACTAGTCGGAGTATTTTGCAATATAAGCAATATCTCATTCCTCTATTTACCTCAGTGCTGCATGCACTCTACCGCCAAAATACTTCTCACAGATGTAGCCGGAAATGCTCTTATTGGCTTATTGAAAACCGGAAGTTCTACTAAATGTGCCGTGCATAAAGCCCATTGGAGTCTGGACTTTGAAAGAAGCCATAGTCATATTTGGTCAGAAGGGCAACTGTACACTGTGACTAGACTTAGTATTACAGATAATGCTCAGAATTTAGTTTAACAAATATGTTTTGCTTTCTTGTGTTTATTTGTGTTTTACACTCTTTAAATTATGTATTAGTGCAAAACAGTTGGTGAGTGGATGTTGGAAAATATGTGTATCTTTACGTGGACATGTCAGCCAGTCAGGGCAGTCGCTGGTGGCCTCAGATTCCTGGAAAATAATCCATGTCCAGGTATTTGAGGTTTTAGGTTCACAGCTCAGCACAGATCCCATCTCTCTCTCTCTCTCTCTTTCTCAATATATGTAAGTATTGTTTTTTTAACCGTTCTAACATTAACTCCAAACATATTTAATAACAATTGTGAACTGTACCTAATAGGTTTAGCTTACTTTGAGAGTGAGTACATTATTTGTTAGTTACAAGTTAAAGGTAATTATTAGCTAGCTAGTGGTTCTTGCTAGTGGTGGTGGTGGGGGGTGCTGGCAGAGAGACAGAACCCCTTCTCCCTCCGGCTGATAAGCTCCTTGAGAAGAATCTGACCATTGTTGGCACTCTTCGCCAGAACAAGCCAGACATACCACCTATCATGAAGCCATCTAAATCACGTCAGATTCATAGCTCAGAATTTGGTTTGAATGGCAACATGGTCATGGTGAGCTATGTGCAGAAGAAGGGAAAAGCTGTTGTCCTCCTGAGCACCATGCATGATGACGAAGCAGTGGATGACAGCTGCCAGAAGAAGAAAGCAGAAGTGATCCAGTACTACAATAAAACAAAAGGAGGTGTGGACACAATGGATCAGAAGGTTAGCAACTATTCATGTCGCCGGAGAACACAGAGGTGGCCCATGGTTCGCTGGTACAATATGCTGGATTTTGCCACCCTAAATGCCTACACCAGCTTTACCGCACAACACCCTGGTTATAAGGGTGGTGTCAACAAGGCACGTCGGCTTTTTATTAAGGAGCTGGGAAAAGAGCTCGTCATGCCACATATGAAGAGGCGCATAGAGGGCATGCTCAAACTCCAAAAGCATATTATCGAGGCAATGGGAAGATGTGGGTTAGAAAAACAAAACACACCCACCACCCAACCACAAGCGAGCACCAGACAGGAGGGCCAAAGGAAGAGGAAGAGGTGCGCGATCTGCCTAGTTTCCAAAGACAGAAAATTCTGGTGTTGCCAGTGCACCAGGCCTGTGTGCAAGAAGAACAAACATCAAATTATAATTTGTGAGGCATGTAAAAATTGAGGTGGCAATTTGTGTTCTAGAGTCACATTTCAGCAGTTTACAGTTGGTAAAATACTGATACAGCTCAGCTCAATAGCCATGTTATTTTATGTTTGACAAAGTGAAACATGTTGCAAGTATTAAATACATAAATGTTTGGCCCCACTCACTGCTAAAATAATTACTTTAAACAAATTATCATTATAGTATTAAGTCATTGAATTATAAATCAAACTTGGATGACTGTGTGTACATTTATAGTAGCAATATAAAAACTATTTTTGTTCATAAAGTATGAAAAGAAAAATTGAAATAATTATCTGTGGTAATCAAAAATAAGACATTTAAAGAATACTTGGAATATTCAATCATAAAATAAATTGATTTCAAAAGATAGAACAAAGAAAAACTCAGTCAGTATGAAATAACCTGGAAAATCAATGGGGGTCATTTTTGACTCATGTTGTACATTAGAAGGGGTGTGGATATGTTGTACACAGGAATAAGATAAGCGGTCAGACTGTAATCTTTTCTATCCTTGCATCTTTGGCATGCCCTGCGCTGAGTGTCTAACAATGTCTTAATTACAAGGTTAACCAAAACACTCCTAATAGTTGCGGAGTCACACAGTTAGATCAGACTAAATGAAAAGCCTCTTCACTGACTCTAATGATCTTTTACTATGCCATATTCCCTAGATGCCTTTACTAATATGTATGTAATCAATTCATTGACATAACCATGAAATATTGCTATAACAACTCGTGTTTTTAAAAACAAAAATAAAAGAAGAATATCAAGGAAGACTTCAGCCGTAAGGAGACTAAACAAGGACTGTGAAATTCCTAGCTTCCAGTTTCCTCATTGTAATGTTACCTGATCATCGACTTACATAATACAGACATGTCATCTGATCTTATTTACTATGATAGATACAAAGCTCCATTACTTTTTAACATAGTTATCATCTATTCACACCAGATAAAGACCCCTGCTTGATACTCCAAGAACTACCTCAAGATTCAGCATTTATTTATTGATCTATTTATTTATTTTGCATGGTTTTTACAGTGCACATAAACTCAAGATATAAGAATTGGTGATAGAGGTCACTCTGTGATCTAACAATCAGATGTGACTAACATTTAATCAGTTAGCTACAATTACTTGAGTAACCTTTTGGGGGAAAAAAATTTACATTTAAGAGTAGTTTTACTACACCATACTTTTTATTTTCACTTGAGTAATATTATTATAAAGTATCACTACTCTTTCTTGAGTAAACCTTCTGGGTACTCTACCCACTGTAAGTAACTTCACCGAATGAAGAACGAACATGTTTTAATTAAAGATGCACCAGACAGACACAAATGTACAGTTTATGTTGAAGTGAGACTTCTTGTTTTTCCAGAAGCTTTGTTCTTCTACTGTATTTTCTATCTGAGCTCTTTGTGCCATTTGGAGATCAAGAAGACACAATAAACACTACATATGGTCTCTGGAAATACTTTACACTGTTCTAACTTATAATGGAGCAGAAAAGTATTTGGCAGCTACCGATTGTAGAGTACAGCTACTAAAGCCAACCAGCTACTCACCGATGGCTAAGTGTAGACTGAGCCCAAAACACTGAAGCCGAGTCCAGTGACTGAGGGCTGCAGAGATCTTCCAACCCCTGCTTGTATTTTTGAAAGTGTTTTCACGTCTGAGGACATGATTGAGAACCGGGTGGACATTTTAAAAGCTGCGGGTGTTGTTAGCAGCGCGGCCTGGGTGTGTTGTGCCTGTCTTTGTGCAACTGTGAGAGAATTTGTTATTCGTTATTGTTGTTAGTTATTGTTACATTCAGTGTTGATGTGCGTCGAGGAATCGATTCAAAACGGGACGGAACACTTACCTGCTGGTGAACTACTGAAAGAGCTCCTGGAAGTCCTTCCCAAGACTCTGCAAAACCTATCAGTGTTCTAGCTGATTTTTGTTGTTGTTGTTTTGTATCCAATGTGGGGGTGATTATAGGTACAAGGACTGGATGGGAAAAAACAAAACAACAGCAATCGCCCAGGAAAAGCAACAAAAAAAAACGTATGCCAAAAAAATTATACCGAGGGTACGTTAAGCCTTTGGTATTGTAATATAATGATTACTGTAGTATTAGTTCTAACTGTCCTCTTTTTTCTAATACTTTTATTACTTACTACTCTTATGTAAAACTGATCCCAACAATTTTTCAAATACCCTGTAAATGTTTTGCCCTGAGAGAAACAGTGTACTTTTATGAGTTCTTTTGCCAGTTAAATAATTTTTTTATTATTATTTCCTTGCTCTTATAGTAGACACTGAAAATAGGTCAACTTGAAAATGTTACGGTTAAACACATTCTAAAGGGAATCTAAGACACCCAGAGCGTTTGTTACGGTGATATCCGTTCAGTGAAGAGTAAAAATGGATGTTGGTGCTTTAACAGGGCTATCGTATTCAGCCACATGCCTCTGGCCATTGTCCAGGTGTTTAGCTTTAATGTTCAGCTGAAAGCCTTCCTGATGTTGCTTGAAGTATGTGTGTAAAAATGCTTGTAAAAAACATCTGGTACAGCTTATTGGACAGAAAAGCTGTTTCTACTATGGCAGGTATTTGGATCATCGTTTTTTAGGTGCTCCTAAAACATTTGTTACTTTTAAAGTTACCTTTGTTGATGATCCAGCTACATAACTACGCCTGATTATTAGCAACTCGTCAGTTCTATTTATGTCTACCAAGAGAGCAGTGAAGTTTTGGATTTGTGACATGCTGATTAATGGCTTTGGAGATGGTTACATTCCTTTTTTCTCCAGGTCAAGTTGTTTGAAAATGATCCTGGTGGATTCACAGCGAGCTGGCTCGCAGTAATAAGGTTTAAATTTTTTTTATAAATGGATATCTTTTTCTTGCAGGTAAGTAAACTAATACCCTCACAGAACCTCAGTTTAAAAGAAATGTAACAATCCCTATAGGTACGATTCTGTGGAAAATGATAAAAGCAACTTTTGGGCTTTTAATATAGCTTTGGAACTGAAGTTCTTCCAGGTATTTGTAGAAAATACATGTAGAAGTTTGAGTTTATTTATCGAATATATTCTCTAAAATGGACTGTATGTTTTGCATTTTTAATAAGTTGTGAAAACATGAATATATACATTAAAAAAAATAAAATGGGAAAATTGAACAGTTTTTTGTAAAATATTTGGACATCTGGATATTTAGTTGTCTATTACAACAATAGTGAGAAATTTAATAGAAATAAATAATAAAGAAAATGCAAATGTATAATTGTATAAATGTGTAAGAAAACTATATTTCTGGTGAGAAATAAATCAGAGAATTCCACATAATAATAATCTTACTTAAAATAACTAAAACATAGATAATTTGAACATTGTTACACAACATTTTGCCCCGTTTGAATATCAAACATTTAGTTTGGTGTGTTCCTGAAAATTGTGACCGCTTTCATGACAAACTTATTTGACATTCTCACCCATAAGAAATTAAACTTCAGGGTGTACTGGTGCATAAAATCTACTGTTGCAAAAATAAGAATGTATTTAAACTAAATATGTAATGTAATAATATGTATCTTCCCATACATATGTGTGTGTATGGAACTAAACTATTAACAGTAACATGAATAATTTACAGCTGAAAAAGACCTATTAGATGTATTTTCAGATCCGTGTCAGCATTTACCTAGTTTGAACAACTTTACAGGAGGTGGTGTTAGATAAGTCTTTTAATCCTTTACTGAGGTGTTTTATTTTGCAAGGCAAGCCTTTAAAAATGAAAAAAGTGAACATCTGTGCACTATTAGTTGGTCATGAGAATGGAAAATCTTGCATCACTTCAGCACTCCTTTAGATTAACAGAAAAGCTCTCTGTATATCAGCAGCTAGAGTATGAATGTATATTTTGTATTTACTAAGGGGTTGGTTCAGAACATTGGCCCTTAAGTGCTCTCAAACATTTGTCCAACTGCAACTTTGAAAATTACTTTACAGTGATGTGAGAAAAGCACTTCCTAAGAACAGTGTAAATCCAATAAAACCTGTACATTTAGTTACCAGTTTTGCAGTTATGTTCATACCAATACATATATGGCTTTGTTTAGGGTTCTTTACACGTACAGTCAAGGGGAAAAGGCTTCCATCGGACTCAAAGAGGAATGTAGCAGGAATAGATGATTAAATGCAGTTGCTGCACATTTGAAGTGTGACCAACTCCATCAAAACAGGGCAAATAGGTATGTGTGTTAGTACAATGATGGGGAGAGAAAAAACTTCAGGATTACATTTCTTAAGCTACTGCTGCCAATAAATCTGAGAATGAACAACGGAGCATGAAGCATGAGCAGAGTCTCATGGAAACAATAGGCGGGCAACAAAAAGATGAAGGACTGAAAGAGGGGTGCTTAAACACGGGGGAGCTTGATTACCAGACCAGTGACAGGTGGTTGATTCGGAACTGGGTGCAAATGTGAGAGAGGCTAAACAGCCAGGCTGTGGAAAGGAGACTAATGGATGTGAGACAAGCTTGGGAAGAAACAATAATCAAAGGGAGAAACAGCAATCTAAAGAAATGCCCAAAGAATAAAATGCCGGAATAAACTAAGGTCACTTTCACACCTGATAGTCCCGAAGACTTAGTACGATTGGGGACCAAAGTTGCTACATTTTTTCCTTTTTTTAGCTGGTGGGGTTCGCTTTCACACTCCTCTTTGTCAAACTAACCAAAGCTTTTGAGCAACATGTTTACCTCCTCACCTGTGGTGGCGCTGCACCAAGAAGCACTAAGCACAGGGACTTTTCGTGTTCCGTGAAATGTAAACTAACATGGAGGGGCATCACATTTTAGCAGTTTTAGGAATGCTCTGTTGTCTTTGGCAAATGTGCCAGACAAATATGTTGCAGAAATGGGCTCAAAATGAACAGTAAACAAGGCAGAGCTGTTGTTGCGCAGTTGTAGTCCGCTTCCTGCTTTTGGAGAGGTTTCAGTCCGCTTGACATTCACATATGCAATCGAACCGCACCTGAGTTCATTTCAACCGAGCTGAGACCAAGGATGATGTGGGCTTTTTATTTGCTTGACATGGTACGCTGGTTCACTTGATCATCAACTCCTCTGTATATCAAATTATTCCAGAGTCAAATGTCATTGGGCGCCACTGAAGCTGGAAGGAACCACCGTCTTCAAAAATCCTGTACTTGGATTGGTTGTATTGGAAACTGAATTTCCCCTCGGGGATTAATAAAGTATTTCTGATTATGATGTCAGGCTTGAATGATCCCACCATCAAATCTTGAACAGAGAAAGGAATCGAGGTGTTGCAGTCAAATATAAGTATCTCAGTACAACTCAATTGCTGATTAATTATTACCTTGCATCATGTCATTGGTTCAGTGTATAATATATGGAATGTTACAAACACTGAAATAGAACTGCTATTGTTAGGTACTGTGCAGTTTATGAAGGTTTTGCTATCTTAGTATTTCCCTCAGAGTTTAGGACTACAAGAGTTTGAAAACAGAACTTGCGCGAAACAATATTTTTTCTTCTTGAAAATCAATCTCAGCAATTAAATGTAGTCATCATGCTGGTCTGTGAACCTCTCTATCAGCCAGACATCTGTAGGACAAGTCTAAGACCAAGAATGTTGTCAAATTTGTATTTTGCTCTAATAACATGCTTACTCACATTAATTGGTAGGCACGCAGGAAAGTGCGGGGTCCAAATTTGGCATGTGATCATGTCAATGTTATCAGATCTAGTTAATAATTAAATAATGCACTCCCAAACATTCCTCCTCCACAATTTTCCATGCCTTTATTTGGGGCAGCATGTGAGCACTTTCCTCACCGCCTGAACCAAAGAGGACAGTGTCCTCTTGAGTGGGTAAAACCACATCCCCTCCTGAAGGATAATGGAACAGAGGCCGTGTACCACCATCTGTTCAGTAAACTTCAGAAAGCTAATAAACTTAGCAAAAGTACAGAAAAGAGACTTTTGAACTAATAGTATGTTTAACAGAACCAATCTTCGTAACACGCCTTTTACAGTTTTATGAGAACTAAGATTTCTCTGAATCATCATGGACTGGAAAATAGAAAATAAACATTTTTTAGGGCAAGATTAGTACCGATGTAAGGCCTTTCAAAAAATATGGATAAATTATAAATAATAAATAAATAATAATAAATAATAGATAAATTAAAAACTTCTTAAATCCTGCAGTACCTGTACCTGTACTGCTGCTCATTGTTGGGTACATCACAAAGTATGTCTCTTAGTGACCACATTTATGAAATGACTTCTTGTTAAGTGCCCTGAGATGACATCTGTTGTGAATTGGCGCTATATAAATAAACTGAATTGAATTGAATTGAATTGAATTGAATTGAATTGAATTGAATTGAATTGAATTGAATTGAACTGAATTGAATTGAATTTAGCGTATTTATGTCAAGCAAATGGGAACAAAAATACTCAAGTGACTTCTATTTAAAAGCTGATTTGGGCATATTCCGCCATTAGTGTATTTAAAGAAATAATGAGCCCTATCCCATTCTGGTAACTGAAAAAAAAAGTCAAATTTAGAAATCCAAAAAGTTTCTGGCCCATCTTTACCAACTGTCATAGTGCACCTCAACACTCCAGCAAAACTGGAATTACTGAAAAACAACTTAATTGACCAATGTGTTTTGGTTTGTGGCCTTCATCAAGGTCATTACAAAAGAACAGACAATGTTTAAATAAAAAAGTAACCTACATAAAAAATCATGTGAAAAAAAATCACACATAAACATATGGAATGCTGAAAATCTAAAATCACCCAATATCACAGGTAATTTAAAATCTTTGCTTTTTTATTTTATAATATCAATATACACTCATTGGCCACTTTATTAGGTACACCTTGCTAGTACCGGGTAGGACCCCCTTTTGCCTTCAGAACTGCCTTAATCCTTTGTGGCATAGATTCAACAAGGTATAGCATCACCCAGTTGCTGCAGATTTGTCTCCTGTTCCACCACATCCCAAATGGTAAATGGTAAATGGCCTGTACTTGTATAGTGCCCTTATTTAGTCCTTGAGTCACATTACATTCAGCCATTAACCCATTCACGCACACATTCACACACTGGTGATGGCAAGCTACATTGTAGCCACAGCTGCCCTGGGGCACACTGACAGGAGAGAGGCTGCCAAACACTGGCAGGCCCTCTGAATACCACCAGTAGGGTGAAGTGTCTTGCCCGAGGACACAACGACTGAGACGGACGGAGCGGAGGCTCGGACCGGCACCAACAACCATGCCACGATTAAAGTCACTTAAATCACCATTCTTCCCCATTCTGATGCTCGGTTTGAACTGCAGCAGATCGTCTTGAACATGTCTACATGCCTAAATGCATTGAGTTGTCGTCATGTGATTGGCTGATTAGAATTTTGCAGTTACGACAGGTGTGCCTAATAAAGTGGCCAGTGAGTGTAGGTTTAAACTAAAAACAAATTTGAAATAGAATCACTCAGGAAAACTCATTAATAATTAGATCCTCATCCATGCCTGGAAAGAGACTCTTTAAATAAAATGTCCAGAATGGTTCTCTTCTTCTGGATAAAATTAATATTGCCAACTTTTTGACTGTGGGTGGCGCAGTTGGTTGCACTGTTGCCTTGCAGCAAGAAGGTCCTGGGTTCGAATCCCAGGCTGGGGTCTTTCTGCATGGAGTTTGCATGTTCTCCCTGTGCATGCGTGGGTTCTCTCTGGGTACTCCGGCTTTCTCCCACAGTCCAAAAACATGACTGTTAGGTGAATTGGTCTCTCTAAATTGCACTTAGGTATGAGTGTGTGCATATAAGGTTGTATGTCTCTGTGTTGCCCTGCGATGGACTGGTGACCTGTCCAGGGTGTACCCTGCCTCTCGCCTTTGACCGCTGGAGAAAGCCCCCCCCCGCAACCCTGCATTAGGATGGATGGGTACAGAAAATGGATGGATGGAACTTTTTGACCTTACTTAAACGCTTCTATGCCTATAAAGAATGAATCATCATACCTCAATTAACACGAATGGTGAGTACAATGTTTAAATGAATGTACAATCTCTTATCTTTAATTAATAAACTATATATAACTTAATCTGATTAAAAGCAAAACCATGAGTAATCCAATTGTTTGTACAACTGGAAATTCAGGCATGATGTGGTTAGAGGCAGAGGTTTACTGAACCTACTGTAAAACAGTACTGAACCTACACATCAAAGTGTCAGTTTTTGTTGTTGTTTGTTTTTGTTTTTTTGAGGTCTGATCATGGCGATTTGGTTTGTGATTTGTGAGCGGATTGTTGACGGGTAAGGCTCCTGAGACGATGCACTGGTAGGTAGTTTTGGTGCTGCGTACGTGGGTGTGGCTGTTCGGATGTTTCTGGGATATTTACTATGTTTATTGTGGAGTGGGGTGGAGATGGATGCGCTGCGCTGCAAGGATGATGGCAGTTTATTGTTTAGTGGTAGCTGTCTGGTGGCTCGGCTTGGGACAAGTACGGAGTCACTTTTTGTTTGCCTATTTTGTGTGTTTAATGGTTTGTCAGGTTATTGGTGGGTTTGATTGACCATGGTTGTATGTTTGGTCTTGCTGCTCTGCGGTGTATGGGATTGAGATTGGGTAGTTGGTCCAGTTGTCCGTCCACTGTGGCTATTGGTGTAGCACTTTGGCATGGTCAGGGTAGGAGCATTGGGATGTTGGCCGTGGGGATTAGCCTGGGGGGTCAGCGGTGGCAGTTGGTCGATCTCTGGTCGGGTCTCTGTTGGGGGGTGGTGCCCCCTTGGGCCCCTGAGTCCATGGCTGGATTTGCTCTGGCGTAGCAGGCTGCCGGCTGAGCCTGTGGATTTGTCTCTGCAGCCCCCTGGGGCTTCTGCATTGTAGATGCTGGGTGTTTCCCCTTAGGCTCCTGTGTTCTGTGAGTCCTTTGAATTTCTGTGGCACCAATCTCCTTTATGTCTGCATCGAGTCCTGAGGGGCAGATCTATGAATTTTCACACTGGCTATTGAACACTCATATAAAGAAATCGTTTACACCAAAAAGCTCCCGCACACACACACACACACACACACACAGGTGTTTGGATTGAGGTGTTTACAGATGCACTCTTAGGCTGAGGTTGCCAATAATACATCTTGTATTAATCTGTACCGCTTATCTTTCAGTGACGCTGTTGTATTTATAAATCTACTGTATTTGTGGATTGTTGTTGTGGGTTCTCGGCCCCAGTTGTTCGTTTGTTTGGTTTGTTTAGTCATGGTTTTCTTCTCTCGCTCTCTCTCTGCTGTCCTGCAGGTATAGAAGCAGACTTCTAAGGTGTTTTCTTGTATTTTCTTTATCCTCCTTCCTCTCTTCTATCTCCAATTCCCTCTTTCCCTTTTAAGTTTTTGTCCTACCTCACTTCAACTTTTCTCTTTTCTCTGCTTTATTTTCTGTCCATAGTATTTGAAATAAACGCAGATAAATTTCTAATAAAGATTTCATATATATATATATATATATATATATATATATATATATATATATATATATATATATATATATATATATATATATGTGTGTGTGTGTGTGTGTGTGTGACTCAAATGGAGTATTATAGCAAAGACCGTAATGCTCCATGTGTGAAAGTAAATCTGTTTTGTGTCTACAAAGTGTGATTGTCAAAAATATTGGCTCACAGAAGCTGAGCATAAAGAGCTTGGGTGTCTTTTTTTTGTTGAATAACCATCCTTTTCCTTCCAAATTATAATTGATGTTTACATTCCACCTTCAGCCATTGCCGACAATGCATGAGATGACATCAGTTTCGTTGTCGCTAAGCTACAGACCCAGCACCCCAATACATTTGTGGCAATATCTGGTAATTTTAATATATATATATATATGAAGGTCCTGGAGAGACTCCTGTTGGTACCCCTGAGTAATCAAACAAGGACATATCAGGACCCGCTGCAGTTTGCTTATTACCGTAGAGTTGGGTTGAAGATGCCATCATCCACCTGCTTCAACCAACCCACTGTCATCTGGACAAAACAGGTAGCACTGTGAGGATCATGATTTCCTTCGTCAGAAACCCCTGAAGACACAGGTGGAGCCCTCAACAATCACCTGGATCAATGACTACCTGACAAACAGACCACAGTTTGTGAAACTGAAGAATTGTGTGTCAAACCAGGTGGTCAGCAGCACAGGAGCACCACAAAGGACCGTACTCTCACCATTCCTTTTCACTCTGTACACCTCAGACTTCCAGTACAAATCAGAGACCTGTCATCTGCAGAAATACTCAGATGACTCTGCAATTGTCGGGTGTATCAGAGATGGACAAGAAGCTGATTTCAGAGAGCTGGTGGACCGCTTTGTGACATGGTGTGGAAACAACCGTCTTACATTGATTGTAAATGAAACAAAGGAGATGATTGTAGATTTCAGAAGAAACAGGGATAAGCCTAACACTGTTTCTATCATGGGAGAAGTGGAGGTGGTTGAGGAGTATAAATACCTCGGAGTTCACGTTGACAACAGACTGGACTGGAGACTGAACAGTGAAACCATCTACAAGAAAGGACAGAACAGACTGTACTTCTTGAGGAAGCTTAGGTCCTTCTAAGTTTGCAGCAAGATGCTGCATTCTGTTGTGGAGAGTGTAATCTCTTCAGCGATCATCTGTTGGGGTAGCAGCATCAGAGCCAGGGACTTAAAAAGGCTCAACAACCTGACGAAGAAGGCTACTTCTGTTCTTGGCACTACTGTGGAACCACTGGAGATGATGATGATGCAAAGAAGAATTCTTCATAAAATCAAAAAAATTATGGACAACCCTGAGCATCCTCTTCATGAAACTGTCCTACAATAACAGTGTCTTGTCGGTCGGAGGCTTCTTGAGTTTCGTTGCAATACAGACCGCTACAGGAAATCCTTCTTGCCCACAGCCATAATTATCTACAAGAACTCCTTAACGAATTAATTATATGAGCTACAACAACACTTAATTTCCTGCTGGGATCAATAAAGTGTTTTTGAATTTGAATTTGAATCGAATTGAATGGTGTGGAAATAATCGTCTTACTTTGAATGTAAATAAAACAAAGGAGATGATTGTAGATTAGAATGTTTGCATCGAAATGGAATGGGGCGTGTATTTCAAATAATCACTAACAAAGGTCCAGTGCTGTGTAATGTAGAAGAAGCTGTAAGCTACCAGGACCCCCAACAATAACGACTTAACTTCTAAGTCAAAGCTAAATGCATTACAGCATAGAAGTTGTTCACAACAGACAAAAGCAATCTGTTAGTTTGCAATCCCAGCTCAGCCTTTAAACTCATAATATCTGTACAAAGGTGTTGAATCTAACCTTTTTGGCCTCTGCATTAAAACGGATCTAAACTGAAAGGTTCATGAACTCGGGGTTCATGACCTTAAGAACAAGTTGGTCAAGAATCCCCTGCCGTACCTCCAGCAACTAACAGTTAGTTTAATGATAATCTCTCTGGTGAGCTTGTCTGAAAGGTTGAAAGGATAATTTAGTTGCTTTGAGGAGGGGCTGCAAAAGTCAGGCCACTCATTCATTTACAGTATATTACTTTCAGGAAAGACGCTCCAGTGGCAACAAACCAGCAACAGATACTAATCAGGACTGAGACAGAAAAGGTGTAGGTTAAATTAAAATATGCTTCATGATGGGGATCGTCTGTCAAAAATAACAACATTTGAGCAGATATTAAGCATACTCTTCATTAAGCCCACATTTCTGTATTAAAGACCTTTTTTAATTGGTCTGATGTTGTTAGGATCCTTAGGTGTTTGTGTTTTGAGTTTCCTCCTACTTTGAGGTTTTTCTTTCCACTACGTAATCTCCTTTCCTCTTTTGCCCTCAGTGCTTGTACTTTCTCCTGTTTTTGGGTTATTCCTTATTTATTTACTTGGGTCTTATTTCAGCTACTCTTGGGTTCGTCTTTCTTATCGGCTAGGTTCTGTAATCACTTCTATTTTATTGTGTTGATCTTTTATCAGTTACTTCTTTATCATCTGTTGGCTCTGCTTTACTTTATTCCTTATTTATTTAAGATTTTTCTAAAGCTACTGGTGATTTGTTTTGTTTCTCTACCCTCTTCTTATATGCATTAGTGCCTTTGCTTTAAGTTTCTCATACACTCTTATTCTCTTATATTTCTTTCATCCTTAGTTCTTACTTTTCTCATCTAGAATTATTCTCTATCCATTCTTCTCTTTGGATATACCTTTGCTTTCCTTCTCTAGTGTTCCCCCTGCCATTCTGCTTCCCTGCCCAGCTGCTAATCCTCTTCACCTGCTCTCTTCTTCTGACCTGCATCAGTATGATGCTAATTGGTACTTAGGCTTTTAGAGTCACTTTTCATCCCTCCACAGTGTATTTAAGCTCTTTGGTTTCCTTTGTCCTCCACTAGATCCTCCGTAGTTATACCCAGTCTTCCCTCTCGTGTCTTTATGTTCAGTTGTTGGATTTTTTCCTCTTAAACGTTTTATTTTTCCTACATCTTGAAAATGCTGAATTTGGGTCCTCCTTTACACAGACATGACAGATGTAATACTCTAATCTTAAATGGCATTGTTTTTTTATTAGCGGTAAGCAGAAAATCATCATAATTAACAGAAACAAAAAATGTATTTGGAATGAATGTAAGTAATGTGTTTCACTTGCTGATGGAGTGACTGAAATAGAAGAACTTTTCAATAATATTCAAAAAAGATTTGAATATTACTGTATGTGGGCATCAACAAAAAGCTTGAGTACCAATATTCAAACATGTTCAACATTTTCACATTTTGTCAAATTACAACAAACTAATGTTTTTCAACAAAATTGTATGTGGTGTATAACAGTAATAAAGTAGTAAAATGATACATGGTTTTAATAGTTTTTTTTTTACAAATGTCAAAAGTGAAGCATATGAAAGTATTTATCCTCCTTTCCTTTGATACCACAATATAATACTTTGTGGAACCAACTACTTTCAGATGCCATCTAATTAGTAAAAGTCCTTATATGTTTAATTTAATCTTTGCATGACTTTAGCTGTTCAGTGAAGTCCTCAGAGGTTTATTAGAGAACATAAATAACAAGGAACACACAGCAAGCTGCTGGAAATTTCAATATCTCACGATGCACAACTCAGTCTATCTGAAAATGGAAAGGGTATGATAGCAAAGCTTCTTAGCCATGAACTAAACTGGCCAAGTAAAGCATCCATTGGAGAAACCGTGAAAAGAGCGATATTGACTCTGAAAAGCTTACAGCTCAGATGTGAGAATCTGTTGACAGGGCATCTACTAAACATTAACTACGCATATCTCGCATTTATGTAAGAATCCCAAGAAGAAAGTTATTGTTGAAATAAAGCCATAAGTAGGCTTATTTGCAGATTGCCATGAAGCATGTAGGGGACACAACAAGCATGTGGCAGAAGGTGTTCTTGTCAACTGATACCAAATCATCACTTGACTAGAGTCATTGAATCATTTCTATTCAGACCCTAGGACCAAATTTTGTTTATTTATAAACAAAATTAAAAACAATATGCACTTTCCTTCCATTTCACAATTATTGGATGTTTGTGTCGGTTTATCATATAAAATTTAAATCAATGAAATGCATTAAAGTGAAATACGTTTCAATACTTTTACAAGGCATTATGAGGGAAATATATTTGTATAACTAACTTGAACTCGATGCCATCAAATGGTAAAGGGGAAAGACATCCCTTCCATGAGTGCAGTGGTAAAAAACAAAACCAAAGTTATTTTATTTGTCACGTTGCCCTTCTGTGGTTATTGAGTTCAATAAATTCCCACTTGGTTACTGGTTGGGGGGTTATGACCTATGAGACCCGATTTGTTCAGGAAGATGGAAACACATTTGAGTAGAACTAAACTCTGGAAGATAATTGCAGGTTTTGTCATTAGCTAACTTCTATGGAGAGAAAATAGTCTCAAAACATCTGTGTGTGCATTATACTTGATTTGTAACTTGTATCAGCTTGTTTGTGTGTAGCTTTGGGTACTTCTATGTGTAAAACATGTTTTGTAAACCATAATATACATTTTGTGTGTAACTTCGGATACTTGCAATTGTGTGTTCAAATGTATAAACAAACATCAAGAAATGATCAGAATAAAATACATTTATACACACACAATTTCAAATTACAGTAACTTAAAACTAACAACAAATTCAAAACACCTCCTACGCATAAATATTGTTAAATACGTTTGTACCAACCACCTGATACACACAGACAAAACCACAGTTACAATCACAGTCACAGATCAGGGTTACAAGTGCACGAGGGGTTTTGAGACTCATTTTATGCCTCCATATTTGTGCAGGCATGATGTGTTTAAATGCTGGTAGAATGCTGGGTGATCTGAGTTTTCTTATAATTTTCCTTCTAAACATGTTGCTGAAGTGGCAGAATGAAGTGACCAGAACGTAAAAATATATATATCCAGGAAACCAAAGTGTATGATTTTTAAAGAATTTAATTGTACAATGGTTCAGGAAAAAAAAGTATTTAGCACCAAAAAAGAAGCAAGAATTCTGGCCCTCACAGACCGGTTACTTCTTTAAGAAGCTCTTCTATCCTCTACTCGTTACCTGTATTAATGGCACATGTTTAAACTAGTCATCTGTATAAAAGAAACCTGTCCACACCTTCAAACAGTCAGACTCCAACCGCCACTATGGCCAAGACCAGAGGGCTGTCTAAGGACACCAGGGGCAAGATTGTACACCTGGACAAGACTGGGATGAGCCAATCTACAATAGGCAAGCAGCTTGGTGAGAAGAGAAACTGTTGGAGCAATTATTAGAAAATGGAATAAGTACAAGATCATTGACAGTCTCCCTCGACCTGGGGGTCCATTCAGCATCTCAGCTCATGGGGTACACATGATCTTGAGAACGATGCCGAAACATCCCAGAAATACACGGGGTGACTGTCAATGACCTGCAGAGAGCTGGGACCACATGTAAGAGTGTTTATATGGTTTAATTCCACTTTGCCTTGAACATTAGTGTAACCCTAAAACTCTATCTATACCCACCTGCTTCAAGATACTCAGAGAAAAGAAAACACAATCCACACCTCGCCTCCCAAAGATTCTTCATCTTCACGCAAGATTGACTATCATAATTTCTCAGGACAGATCTCTAACACCTGCATCTCGCTATTCTCTTCTGATCTTCTTTCCATTGACACGATCCTCCTTCCAGTGACATTCCACTCACAAGACTCCCTGTTCCTCCTCGTTACGGTGCTGGATCCCCTATCCAACCATAAAACCAAACTTCCAACAATAAATCTACATTTAACTGATTTCTCATGGTCTGAATCAAGTGTGTTTGGTTCAGTCTCTTTCCAAACATGGCAGCTGGATATTCGAGTAGGATTGCTTTTTTGTTTTTTTATCCCTAACTTTTTAAGCTCAAAGTCAGCACTTTTTTCTTTCTGTTATCTTTTTAAATTGGGTATTTTAGATAACTGTAAAAAAAAAAAAAAAGGATCTACTACATTATGGCGGATTTTCCCATTTTGGCTGGGGGACCCGCTTAACCCTGTCTTTGCTGAGTTAAATGTGAAACCTGTTAATGAAGGCTGTGATGATTTACAGAATCCTAAATCAGCCTAAAAAAGAGAACCTTTGCAGTGATAGCAACACAAATTTGGTTTTCTATTGGAGAAAGCATTGCCTCCTGTGTTGAGTCTCGCTTGGGCTGTGGTATGGGAAACAGTGTTATTGGGTCTACCAATAATTGGCTCTCATAACCCTCACTATTAAATGTTGAGATCTGATGTTAAAGAACCTGTGTTTTACAGAGGATGGCTGTGACCCATGCAGTGTTCTGGAATGGAAAGAAATGATGATGACCATTTTAAAAAGAAAAGGGGTATCTGTTGCACAACAAGCTGAGGTGCTTGGTAAACTGGCAAGGAAGGCACGAGAGTCGGGGTGCATACGTAGTAAGCCATCTGTGTGTCTTGAGCCCACTCTTGAGATCTTTAAGCAGCACTTCAGTGACACTGCCTGTTCAACCATGCCATTTGCAGACTTTTATGCAACAATGCCCAACTTGGGGGAAACACCTTTTGACTAGTGGCTCAGGTTGAACAGAGCCATGGAGGTGACAGAAGACTGCCTCAAAATAAAGAATAAGTCATTTGCATATCTGACTAAAGAGCTGACTGCTATGTTTATTTGTCACTGCCCGGACTCAGAACTGTCTCTTGTATTTAAGTTCAAGCCCCTGCAGCAGTGGACATTTGCTGACGTGCACAAGAAGTTGTTGGAGCATGGCATAGAGCGGAAGTGTGCCCTTCAGCGTAGTGGAGCCAGTGCCATAAGTGTTTAGTACTTGATCATGTGATAAGCCCTGTTGGGAAAAAGTCCTGAAGGGACAGCCTTGACAAGCAAAGCTACCTGCTAAAGATGTCAGGGCTCAGCGCACCCAAACACACAAAGTCATGCCCTGTGTAATTTGTAATGACACCGAACACGCCACCTGTCACCACTGCAAAGTCAATCAGCTGTGTTTCATCTGCCATGCTGCTGACCACACACAGGCCTGGTCTCCCTGGGCCATGTCCACTAGAGCATGTGGGCCTGAATCGGCTGCCCAGCAGCTAGGAAACTAGATGACCTACATATGGAGGGGGGAAGTGTTAGGCCTGAAATTGTCCCCCCCCAGAGAGACTGATTTTGATGATTTGGAGTCTGTATACCAGACCGTTTGTGAGGAACGACAGCTGGGACGTTGACTCATTCTTCAGAACAACCAAAGGCTAAAACAGCATGATGAACTGTTCTATGAAAGTGTATCAGTTAAAGCAATGCTTGATAGTGGCTCCACGGCGTGCACCCTCAGCACTTATATGATGCCCCAACGTTTGCATCATGATGTATTACCGACCTCCACTTTGCAATCCACTAACGTCCTGATTGGTTGTTGTGGTTCGAGGACGGTTCCAACAGGTGTGTGTGACATTGCAGTGGAGATTTATGGCTGCAAAATTATTGTGCCCATGCTGGTGGTTGCAGGACAGAGTGGGGGCCTTATAATAGGCAGCAACCTTATGAGGTATCTGGTTAACCACCTGAGGGAAGAAGGAGATTTAGGAGAGGAACACAGCAACACCTTGCGGGTTGAAGAACTAATGTTTTTACATTTGTGATCTGAATTTTTCTGACCGGATGCATTTTTTCTTTTAAAGTACACACTTCTGCAACCAGTCCAACCTGTTTTGTGTTAGGGTAGGTGGCATGTGATTGTTTCAGAAAGATAGAAAATATTAGTTACACTTTAGTGACTGGAATAGCATAGAAATATATTAACATTAAATATGAGTGGTCTAAAAACTTTCATTGGCTTCAACTTGTAGTATCTGTTGTTCTATAGAAGGAAACAAAACATGGAACATATTAAGTCTTTTTTTGTATTTGTTAAAAATGTTCTATTAACTATACAGAATGAACTGTATGAGAAATGTTAACTACGGCACTTGAAATATGTCCCATGATGCAAGGTTGGTTTAATGTGCTTAGATGCAGCCTCAGACAGCCTGGCTACATTTGGTTAAAAGCATGTAGGAACTCATCAATAAAGGGTTTCATGCAATCATCCACAGAAAATCCTCATGGAGAAGGATAATTTGCATCATTATCTCTCATTAGGTTTCTACAGCTTTGAGTTTTGGAAATATTATTTTCACAGAAGTTCCGTCTCCAAATGGATTCCGAAGTCTATATGAGAATGGTGGAAGCTTCTTTATAGATCCCATCCTCTGGATCAGTTTTCAACTACATGTAAAACCTTGTTTTTTGCACATGAGGCAGCATTTTAGTGTAATTGTCGGAATCCACAACCAGAATCTCTTTCCTCTTATCTGCAGCTCTGGTACCGATTTCAGTGATTTGTGCATCATTTTTGTTCATGGTCTTTTGAATATCCATCAAAGCAGTCCTCAGACAGCAGTAATGATTGTGGTTTATGGTAAGCATATAAGACAAGAGGTCTGCCACATGAAGTTTATTTAGTTGCTTCACATAGAAAAGCCATGTGATTTGATACAGCACTGTGTCACAAGGTAAAAGTGCTTTCAAAGTGGCTCGAAGACTATAATACTACTGTACATCCTTGGAACTGTAACCCCATTAGGAACTTGTGCTCAGATCTGAAAAAGTAGGTTGATAAAAACAAGCAATTAAACTGGAATCCACTTTAAATTAGAATGTGTCACCATCAGACAAGATGTTTAAATCCATAATGGTAGCTGAAGGTATGAAGAGGAACAGCTCACAGCTAGACCGAGATTACGTCTCAGTTCACCGAGTGCTCTTTTCATAGAGAACAACAGAGTAAACCTAATACTTTTTTTGTATTTTCTATACCGTATTCATTCCCTTCTTGCTCTTAGATGTTTTCACATTTTTATTTCTGTGTCCACCTTGTCATTCGTGTTTCCTTAGTTAAGCAATCTCTGTTAGTTTATTTCTCATTAGTGGGGCAGTGGGGCAGCTGTAGTAGTACATTGGTAGAGTTGTCGGCCTGTGACCCAGAAATCATGGGTTCAAATCCAGCTTCCACCTGCTACATGTTGTGTTGTGTCCTTGGGCAAGACACTTCACCTACTGGTGTTGGTGCAATATGGCAGTCTAGCTTCCACCAGTGTGAGTGAATGAATAATGGAGTTGTAAAGTACTTTGAGGGTCCAAAAAGCACTATATAAATGCAAGCCATTATTATGAGTTCCTCTTAGATATATTATCTTCAGTTACTTTCTAGTTTGTCCCTCTTATTATTTAGGATTGTTTTCTGTTTCTTCTCCTGTCTATTCCTTTCTTGTTGTCTCCCTGCCACACTGCTCCTGGACCCAGTTTCCTGATTAATTCCATCTGCTCTCTCACCTGCAACCATTTCTCACTAATTAATACCTGGTCTTCTCTCTGTCACTTCTCACACCTCCTCAGTATATTTAAGTTGTGCTCAGTCTGTCATTACTCGCTGGTCCGTTGTCAAAGATTCCCGTCAATTATTCCTGTTTCCCCGTCTCTGCATTTTCTGGTCCTCCTGAGGTTTTTGTAAGTTGGTAAATTTATTGTTCTTTGTTTAATTAAATTCTAATTATAACAAATAAATTCTTTAAAAATCCTACAATGTGTACAAAGTGTTCATATGATGAAAATGACAGACCTCTCATCTTTTTAAGTGGGACAAGGTGCACAATTTTTGGCTGCCAAATACTTATTTGCCCCACTGTACAGTTGAAAGCAGGGTATTTATTTTTATATTTCTTTTTTTTTGGGGGGGGGATATTTTTTGTCAAACATGAAATAGGAGTAAACATTTTTTAGATCAATAATTATTAACTTTTTGTATTTGTAAAATGTCTGAATAAAGAGACAGAATTCTTATGTTTTTATGACGTTCATCAAAGTCACTAGTTTACATACACTGAATTTACTGTATTCAAACAAATAGAAACTCCAGATGCAGGTCCATTCTGAGCTTAAAAAGCTTGTGATAGGTTAATTGAGTCCATCTGAGTTCATTGCTGGCAACAGCAAAATACCTTTTGAAGATGCTAGCTGAAACTGATAAGTAAATTCAATTCAATTCAAAAATATTTTATTGATCCCAGAGGGAAATTAAGTGTTGGTATAGCTCATATAATTAATTCTTTAAGGAGTTGTTGTAGATGATGATGGCTGTGGGCAGGAAGGATTTCCTGTAGCAGTCTGTACCACCATGAGCTGAAAGGTTACTCTGGGAAGAGAAACCCATTACTTCAAAACCACCATAGAAAAGCCAGACTACAGTTTGCAGCTTAACAGGGGGACAAAAATTTTAATTTCTGGAGACATGTCTTGTGGTCTGATGAAACAAAAGCTAAACTGTTAGCCCATAATGATACATGGTATATCTGGAGGAAAAAGGGGCAAGCTTTAAAGCCTCAGAACATCATCTCATCTGTGAAGTATGGGGGTGAAAGCATGATGTTGTGGGCTGTTTTTATTTTATTTTTTTATTTTATTTTTTTTAAACGTGTCCTGTTTGGCAGTGTGGAGCTCAGAATTGGTGTCTGAGTACCCAGTAGAAGACCAACAGATTTACTTTCACAAGCGGAGCAGTACAGCTTTTGCTATAGTACTCCACTTGATTTATGTGTGAAAATTTTTTATTATGAATTGTTGGGGTTTTTATTTCCTGATGTTATGGACACGGAGACGGAAAATTAAGGGGAAGAAAGAAGGAAGATGAAGAAGAGAGGTAGGAAACAAAATGTCATGAGAGAGGGTGAGTTGAAAATACAAGAGAGGAAGGGGAACAGAGAAAACACAGGAAAACATTGAAGTCTGCCTCCATACCCCCAGGACAGCAGAGAGAGGGGGAAAAACAAAACACGAAAAAGGAACATCGACAAAACAAACCAAACATCGTGAACAAAGAACTAAACGACCACATCACACAAAAATAGATATAAAAACACAACAACAATGTCACAGAGAAACTCATGGTACCGATTAATCAAGCTCTAGTAATGATAACCTCAGCCCAAGAATATATCCTTAAACACCAGAGACCCCACATCAATGTGTGTGTGTGTTAGCATGCTGGTGCATATAAGGTTTCTCCATAAGAGTGTTCGATAGTTGGTGTGAGCAGGCATCAATCCGTCTCCCAGGAATCGATGCAGACATGAAGGAGATCGGAGCAAAGACGTCCAAAGGACCGCCAGAGCACCAGGCGGACCCGGGCGGGGCCGACCGCATCCCCCAAGAGAGGAGAAAAGGAGAACCCCAGGGGAACATCCAGCGGCCACTATGCAGGGGCCCGGGGGGCAGCAGTGACGAGCCCATGGGCTCCGCCAGCAACCGGCCGCGCCGGGGCGGGCCGGTCAACAGACCGGGGGAGCCGGGGCCCAGGGGCACCCCACCGCCCAGCAGGGACCCGACAAGGGACCGGCCGACGAGGGGCCCCCGGCACTGCAGGGGCCGCGGCCGGCCGCCCCGCGTCGCCTCCACCCTAGGCCAATCCCCACCGCCAACATCCCAGCGCCCCACCAATAGCCGCAGGGGACAGACAGCATCCCCAGGCCGGGCTCAGTCAGCATCTGGACGCCAAGTTGTACCAGCTCCCGGGTCCTGATCCCGCGCAACGCAGGGCGCCGAGACCAGGCATCCAACGAGGGCCAGGGCCGGTCCAACCCGCCAATGAACCGGCCACGCACGGTGCGCACAGAATAGGTGATCAAACGAGCAGAGACGCCGAATCCGCATCCCGCCGAGCCACCGAGCAGGCACCACCCAACAATCCCAAACCTGGCACCTCTAAAAGAGGTGCCCCAACCAACCAAAGGAAGATATCGGCCCAGCGCATCGGCCGACCGACACACCGGCCCCCCCAGGCCCGGCCAGGCACGCACCAGGTCCGAACCGGATTGACCACCGGCGCACCAGCAGGCAGGGGCCCCCATCACCGGCGGGGAGTGACGGAGGGGAAATAGGCCCCCCATTAAGTGTAAGGCCTGAGGTGCGCCAGGCGAGGGGGCAGACCAAGATCCAACCTGACAGGTAGACAAAGACATACAGACACAGTCATACGTTCCCTCCCTCTTAAACACATACATTCTCACTGACTCACCAAGACACCCAAAAAAAATGACACTGTACCCTCACTCACACACCCCATGCACACTTTATGCTCCCAGGTCCAGGTACTGATGCCCCAGTAGAGCCACCAGCCCCCGGACCCGGGAGGTGGACCCCCTACCTTCTAGGACGGAGACAAGCAGACCGCCAAGGGCCCCACAGTGGCAAAGCAGCCCGACAGCCCAGGACCCCGACCAGACCGCCTGTCCTCCTCCGGACCCCAACCCCTGATGGCCCGTAGCGAACAGGGGTGGGAAAAGACCCCTAGCCTCCATCCTCCCGCTCGAGTATGGTGTTGATGCGTGTTGTTATAATGTGCATTTAAAACAGAGGGGTGGCGCCATAGTCATAGGCTGTTTTTCTGCAGAAGGGACTAGTGTACTTCGCAAAATAGATGGAATCATGAGAAAAGAAAATGATGTGGACATAATCAGGCATTATCTGAAGACATCAGCAAGGAAGTCCATGGACCGGCCCGCCCTGGCGCGGCTGGTTGATGGCGGGGCCCAGGGGCTCGTCACTGCTGCCCCCCGGGCCCCTGCATGGTAGCCGCTGGACGTTCCCCTGGGGTTCTCCTTTGCTCCTCTCTTGGGGCGATGCGGTCGGCCCCGCCCGGGTCCTTCTGGGGCTCTGGGGGTCCTTTGGATGTCTTTGCTCCGATCTCCTTCATGTCTGCATCGATTCCTGGGAGACGGATTGATGCCTGCTCACACCAGCTATCGAACACTCTTATGGAGAAACCTTATATGCACCAGCATGCTCACACACACATATAGGGGTGGGGTCTCTGGTGTTTACAGATATATTCTTGGGCTGAGGTTATCATTACTAGAGCTTGATTAATCGGTACCATGAGTTTTTCTGTGACATTGTAGTTGTATTTTTATATCCATTCTTGTGTGATGTGGTTGTGTAGTTCTTAGTTCACGATGTTAGGTTTGTTTTGTCAATGTTCCTTTTTCGTGTTTTGTTTTGTTTTTCCCCTCTCTCTACCGTCCTGTGGGTATGGAGGCAGACTTCAATGCTTTCTTTGTTCCCCTTCCTCTCTTGTATTTTCAACTCACCCTCTCTCATGACTTTTTGTTTCCTACCTCTCTTCTTCATCTTCTTTCTTTCTTCCCCTTAATTTTCCGTCTCCATGTCCATAACATCAGGAAATAAAAACCCCAACAATTCATAATAAAGATTTTTCACACATATATCGCAACTCTGAGTTAAGCCAAGGAGTCAGTCTCCTATGGCCAGCCACTTTCTTTTTGAAGGGGGCTACACTATCTAATGCCAAACACATTGAGAAAGTAATGCTGTGAACCAGACCATCAATTTCTGAAGGGTTAGAGATAGAATTGCTGCCATCCACTGTGTTACTCTGAGACACCGAGGAAAGTAAGAATGGAACAGATTCTTTAAAAATTCTTACAGCATTGTCTGATAAAGCTCTACTATAATGACATTTTCTTTCAGATTTAAGATGGTCAGTTAAAGTAAATTCAAAAGTTATTAAGAAAGGGTCAGACAGGACCGGGTTATGTGGGTGGACTGTTATTTCCTCACACTCAACACCATATGTCAGCACAAGGTCCAAAGTGTGTTTACCCGAGTGGGTCGATCCCTGTACTTTTTGAGTAAAGCCAATTGAGTCTAAAATATTCGGTATTCGGCCCCCTTGAACTTTTCCACATTTTGTTACATCACAGCCACGAATATGAATCAATTTTATTGGAATTCCACGTGAAAGACCAATACAAAGTGGTGTACACGTGAGAAGTGGAATGAAAATCATACATGATTCCAAACATTTTTTACAAATAAATAACTGAAAAGTGGGGTGTGCGTAATTATTCAGCCCCCTGAGTCAATATTTTGTAGAACCACCTTTTGCTGCAATTCCAGCTCCGTCTTTTAGGGTATGTCTCTACCAGCTTTGCACATCTAGAGACTGAAATTCTTGCCCAGTCTTCTTTGCAAAACAGCTCCAGCTCAGTCAGATTAGATGGACAGCATTTGTGAACAGCAGTTTTCAGATCTTGCCACATATTCTCGATTGGATTTAGATCTGGACTTTGACTGGGCCATTCTAACACATGGATATGTTTTGTTTTTAACCATTCCATTGTTGCCCTGGCTTTATGTTTAGGGTCATTGTCCTGCTGGAAGGTGAACCTGCGCCCCAGTCTCAAGTCTTTTGCAGACTCCATGAGGTTTTCTTCCAAGATTGCCCTGTATTTGGCTCCATCCATCTTCCCATCAACTCTGACCAGCTTCCCTGTCCCTGCTGAAGAGAAGCACCCCCAGAGCATGATGCTGCCACCACCATATTTGACAGTGGGGATGGTGTGTTCAGAGTTATTTGCAGTGTTAGTTTTCCGCTACACATAGCGTTTTGCATTTTGGCCATTTTGGTCTCATCTGACCAGAGCACCTTCTTCCACATGTTTGCTGTGTCCCCCACATGGCTTGTGGCAAACTGCAAACGGGACTTCTTATGGTTTTCCTTTAACAATGGCTTCTTCTTGCCACTCTTCCATAAAGGCCAACTTTGTGCAGTGCACGACTAATAGTTGTCCTATGGACAGATTCCCCCACCTGAGCTGTAGATCTCTGCAGCTCATCCAGAGTCACCATGGGCCTCTTGATTGCATTTCTGATCAGCGCTCTCATTGTTCGGCCTGTGAGTTTAGGTGGACGGCCTTGTCTTGGTAGGTTTACAGTTGTGCCATACTCCTTCCATTTCTGAATGATCGCTTGAACAGCGCTCTGTGGGATGTTCAAGGCTTGGGAAATCTTTTTGTAGACTAAGCCTGCTTTATATTTCTCAGTAACTTTATCCCTGACCTGTCTGGTGTGTTCTTTGGACTTCATGGTGTTGTTGCTCCCAACATTCTCTTAGACAACCTCTGAGGCCGTCACAAGGCAGCTGTATTTGTACTGACATTAGATTACACACAGGTGCACTCCATTTAGTCATTAGCACTCATCAGACAATGTCTATGGGCAACTGACTGCACTCAGACCAAAGGAGGCTGTTCATAAGATATCTGGAGTTTGTAGACATTTGTGGGGGGTTGCATAATTTCCTACAGCCTTTTTACAAAGTTGATAAAGTTGCCGTTCAATTCACAAGAGCAGATTGAGGCATTCATAAGAAAATGAAGTGATTTTCTGCCGTACACTGGCCATAGAGTTCCATAAGGTTCCCTTGGAACCTTCCCACGATTGACTTATGGTAATCATGTGAATATATGACAGCAACTCAAGACAATCTCAGGTTGTTTGCAAAAAGATCCTATGGCTTTCAAAACATTTTGTCAGGATATCTCGGATATTCTTTTTCTTGATCATTTACTTGAAAATTTGTCATGATATAAGTAGTTTGTAATTTTCAAGATGGCAATAACGGCGATGAAAAGACTACAGCTGTACTTTCTGCAGGTCTAATTACAGGACAAAGAAAAAGATCTAGCAGCTGTAACCTGTGCTTTCGTTCTGCAGTGGCATGAGGAACTGGTGAAAAGACGGTGACACTGGTGGGTGCGCCCAAGCATACAGAGCCAGCACCTCTACGACCAGTACGAGACTCTGTTCCATGAGCTGGACCACGAGTCGGAAGGTTTTATATGGCCCTTGTAAACCGTTCATAGCAACACTGTAAGGGCCCCCTATGAACAACCTAATGTGTTATTGCGATATATTTACGGCCACCGTTGGAATGTGGGATTCTGGAATGGAATGGATTCTGAACCCTAAATAATTCATGAAAATCATGACTTCTTCTTCGGTTGTTCCTAAGGATTTGGTACAAAGGCTCTACAAAGGGTTTTGCAATGGGTTTTTGTGGAGCGTTGCTAGAAAATCTTGGACAAGATCTTTGACCTAGCCATGAACTTCCAAATGGGCTACAATAGCTAGATCTTATAAGACTGCATTAAGGAAGCTGTAGGAAATGTTTCTTAAATCAAGGTGTGCGGGCAGCAGTAGGTGGTGCTGCCTCCAACAAAGATTCTCTGTTCAGGAAGAGCATGCACACATACTCCCACATATCCTGACAATTGTTCAATGTATTTTTATATATTTTCACATGAAAACCAAATAACTAGGCTGCACAGTGGCACCGTTGGTAGCACTGTTGCCTTGCAGCAAGAAGGTCTTGGGTTCAAATCCCAGGAGTGACCGGAGAACAACAGAAACTAAAGTAGCTTTAGGGGAAGCCTACAGTAGATGGATCCACATAAAACATGTCCACGGCGTCAAACACACGCAGAAACTGCGACATTCCTCCTGGATCTGTAAGCTAAGTCACTTCCTAACTTTCTACTGCTCTAAAATACAGTTCAGGCTGGTCACTGGGCGTATCGGCAGCGAACCAGGCAACCCAACTGGAATTAATTTTCTATTGTTGTAACTACAACTTAGACCCACTAGATGTCGCTATAGTATTCACGTTCAACCTTTAATTCTATTGAGAATGAAACTGGAGACTTTTATGGGTGATGTGGATCAATCAATCAATCAATTAATCAGTCAATCAATAAATCAATCAATGTTTATCTATATAGATAGCAATAAGAAAATGTGTAGCAACACAACATGAGTAAAAAGCACTCCTAGGTATTTAAAGCCTGACAGAAAAGGTGCCTTTTACGTCCACTTTTAAAAAGTATTCATTATTTGGGGGTCACAAATAAACGGAAGAGCTGCGAGTGGCTCAGCATTGTTCCTGTGGCGGACATTAAACAGAGGGTTAAGGCAAAATGGAAGTTGGCATGCCACAGCCAGAATGTTCTGCAGGGGGGGGATTCAGTTAATAAGTGAGACTTTAGGTTGGTTGTAGGTGAAACCGTTTAATAAACAATCATAGTTTTGGCAGAAACTCAAATAATTATCCTGATCAAAAGTTTACGCAACCTAGAAGTTATGGGGTGATAAATGGACTCACAAGCTTTTCCACATGAATGTAAATGGCAGCGAAAGGTAACCATGCTAAACTATTTCTGCTAGTTTGTACAGGGAGCTTTTGTATAGGGAGACCAGAGTCTTGATGGAGTCTTGCATGTTTGACCCATTGCTGCTCTTTCCAGAGGGAAAGCCAATCAAACTTTAAAGCATCTGTAGGTGAAGGTACAGTGGAAATCACATATTTACATACACACATTTACAAACACAAATTTTACACAAAGTACTGACTGTACTGCAGTAGAGCATGCACACATACTCCCACAGATCCTGACAATTGTTCAATGTATTTTTATTTATTTTCACATGAAAACCAAATAACTAGACTGCACAGTGGCACCGTTGGTTGCACTGTTGCCTTGCAGCGAGAAGGTCCTGGGTTCAAATCCTGGCCAGTGATGCACACATACTGGCCAGTCTTTGTGGGGTCATTAACCTAACTGAAATTCTGACTTAACTCTTTTTGAACATCAAGTCACATCATAATGTGGCAAAACAGCCCCACATTATGATGTTGCCACCCCCATACTGCAGATGGGATGATGTTCTGAGGCTTCAAAGCTTCCCCCTTTTTTTCTTCAAATGTACCGTTTATCCTTATGGCCAAACAGTTAAGTTTTTGTTTCATCAGAACTCAACATGTGTCTCCAGAAATTCTGATCATTTGTCTTCATGTACAGTTGCGAACTGTCGTCTGGCTTTTTATAGTGGTTTTGAAGTAATGGCTTTCTCCTCCCAGACTAACCTTTCAGCTCATGGTGGTACAGGATTCGCTTTACTGTTGATAGTGACTTTGTATTACCAGTTTCAGACAGCACCTTCACAGAAACCATTCCTCTCTGGGACTCAGAATCTGTCTCCTTCCTGAGTGGTATGATGGTTGGACATTGCCATGTTTTTTATACTTGCGTATTATTGTCTGAACTTGGGACCTTCAGGCATCGGGAAATTGCACCTATAGAGATGTGCCACACTTGTGGAGGGCCACAGTTCTTTTCCTGGTGTCTTGGTTGATTGCTCTGTGTTTGGGATGTGCCTTTATAAAGTGTGCTATACAAATACAATTGCCTTGCCTTTATATGCATCCACAGGTGTGCCACCAGTTAACTCAGATGGATTCAGCTAACCTATCAGAATCTCCTTAAGCTCAGAATCGATTCATCTGGAGTTTTCTTTTTGTTTTAAGAAACAATAAACTTAGTGTATGTATACTTCTGACTTTCATGAAAGTGATAAAAATACGGAACAATTTTCCCTTTCTTTATTCTGACATTTCACAAGTACAAAAAGATATGTTCTAGATAAAATTATACATTCTACAAATTCTAAAAAACAACAATAACCAAAAACATAGGACTTTAACTGTGGAGTAACATAAGTAGTAGGTGTAAGTTGGCACCTGATGAAAAACAGTCTGCATAATTAAGTTGCCAGAACAAAGCTGTTGCTGCACAAATGCCACAAAGGAGCCTTCTTATAATACCCCGAACAGACGAGCCTCGACATATCTGGAACAATTGTGAACTTTGTGGATACAACCAAAAATGCTGTGATGAAAAGTACACTATTCCAACTGTGAAACAACAAGTTTTTGGAGGATGTGTGAGCTACATAGACATGGGGAATTGATGCCAAGTTGAACATAGCGTGTAATTGGAAAATAGTGGAGAAGAATTCACACTCATCAGACCAGAAGGAAAACATGAGCTCTACTTTGATCTTCCAACATAACAATGATTCAAAACACATGGCCTCTCCAAGAGATCATGGAGTGGCGATGTCGGTCTCCTGACCTCAGTATCACCGAGCTACTCTGAGGAGATGCAGCTTAGAAAACACAGACCAACTATTTACTAACGTTTTCTCGCCCAAAGATTATGCAGCTTTACTGTTTGAGAAAATAAGATACCTCAACCATAACTATTACAAAAGACTTCAAGCTGTCCTTCATGTTAAAGGGGAAATAAACTGTATTAGCAGCCAGGCTATGTGAACCATTAATCAGAGACATTTGGGTAGTTTCTACTGCCATTTGGGTTTAAAAAGAGCAAACTGTTTGAAAGTAAATGGTTGCAAGTCAACTAGGCAAGGCAAGGCAATTTTATTTGTATAGCACACTTTCAACAGCAGGGTAATTCAAGGTGCTTTACATGATTTGGTGATTTAAAAAAAAAAGACATGGAATATGACATTGGAAATTAAAAGTAAAAGAAACACACATTACACATGTTACACAAAGCAAGAGAAAGATCAATAAAGCAAGAGAGCATGAACACATTTCATACATATGACATCAAGCATTTACTCAAAGGCCATTCTAAACAGATGGGTTTTTAGTCTCGATTTAAAGCAGTTCAGAGTTTCAGCAGCTCTACACTCGTCAGGAAGTTTGTTCCAGATAAGGGGAGCATTGAAACTGAAAGCTGCTTCTCCATGTTTAGTTCTGAGTCTAAGGATGTTTAGTAGGCCAGAGTTGGAGGACCTGAGTGGTCTTGGTGGTTGGTACCATGACAACAGGTCTTCAACATATTTTGGTACTAAGCCATGTAATGATTTATAAACTAGTTGGAGTATTTTGAAGTATATTCTCTGAGCTACAGGGAGCCAGTGTAAGGACTTTAGAACTGGGGTGATGTGCTCTACTTTCCTGGTTCTAGTGAAGACAGGAGCGGCAGCGTTCTGGATCAGCTGCAGCTGTCTGATTGACTTTTTAGGCAGACCTGTGAAGATGCTGTTGCAGTTATCAATCCGACTAAAGATAAACGCATGGATGAGTTTTTCCAGGTCGCGTTGCAACATCAGTCGTTTAATCCTAGAAATGTTCTTCAGGTGATAGAACGCTGACCTTGTTATTGCCTTTATGTGACCCTGGAGGTTCAGGTCTGAGTCCATTACTACACCTAGGTTTCGAACCTGATCAGTAGTTTCTAGCTGTATTAATTGAAGCTGTGTGCTGACTCTTGATCGTTCCTCCTTGGGTCCAAAAGTAATTACTTCAGTTTTGTTTCTATTCAGCTGGAGAAAGTTATGGCACATCCATCCATTTATTTGGTCAATGCATTGATTTAGGGTTTGAATGGGTTCAGAGTCACCTGGTGACATTGTAATGTAGAGCTGAGTGTCATCCACATAGTTATGGTAGCTAATGTTATTGGTTGCTATAATCTTGCCTAGTGGGAGCATATAGATATTAAATAAGAGGGGCCCCAGGATAGAGCCCTGGGGCACTACACGTGTGATTTCTGTTCGTTCCGATGAAAAGTTTCCTATTGAAACATAGAAGTCCCTGTTCTTTAGGTAAGACTCGAACCAGCCAAGTAGTGTACCAGAGAGTCCGACCCAGCTCTCCAGTCGTGTCAAATGCTGCACTGAGGTCCAACAGAACCAGCACTGTGGTTCTACCACAGTCTGTATTTATGCGAATGTCATTGAATACTTTGACGAGGGCAGTCAAAGTGGTGAGCACGGAAACCAGACTGAAAAACATCAAAACGGTTTGTCATTGTTATGAAGCTATTTAACTCCTGAAACACAGCTTTTTCAATAATCTTACTGATGAATGGAAGATTAGAGATTGGCCTGTAGTTCTGCATTAACGTTTTGTCCAGATTTTTCTTCTTTAGCAGTGGTTTAATAACTGCTGTTTTTAAAGCCTGAGGGAAGACACCTGATAGCAGTGATGAGTTCACTATTTAAACAAGATCAGACCCAATAACAGGAAAAACTTTCTTTAGAAAAGCTGTGAGTAGGATACCAAGACAGCAGGAGGAGCTTAATTGGATAATGATTTTTTTCAAGGCTGTTCTGGTTTAATTCGTGGAATTCAGACATTTTCTCTACCTTGTACTACTAACAAGGAATGAGACAAAAAAAATGTATGTTCATATAATCTATAAAATCGTCAAAAATCAGAAATTCCACCAGAACATGGAAACGTATGATCACAACCGTAAACATCACTAGAAAGGGATTTACCCTAATAGCTTATTTTGTATTTCAGTTCAGTTTATTTATATAGCGCCAATTCACAATACATGTAATCTCAAGGCACTTTACAAGAAAAGTCTTTTAAATTCAGTCGTACAGACATTCCAATTATTCCTTCAGTTCATTATTTCAACCAGTTTAAAAGTTTTCTATCTAAGGGAAACCAAGCAGATTGCATCGAGTCATTGACTTGCAGCATTCCACTCCTCCTGAACGAATATATGGCGACAGTAGATAGTCACCTGCATTTGTGTCCTTGACTTCACAGCAATCCCTCATAGTGAGCAAGCATAGCGACAGTGGAGAGGAAAAACACCCCTGCAAGAGAAACAAATCTCCAGCAGAATCTGGCTCAGTAAGAGCGGCCATCTGCCTCACAAAAGAACTGATGTAGGAGTACTTTGTTAAAGAAAGTAAAGTTGATAACAGGACATGGAGAATGTTCAGTTACTGGGAGCATCATCCAAGTCGATGCACCCCTCCAACAAGGCATTACAGCGGAACAGAGTGCAAGACCAGTTGTGGCTTCTATGGAGAGAAAAACACTGAGAGAAAACATAAAGTTAATAGTTGAAATAACAGCAAGACCTGGGAGACGTCGAAGCTGAACCTTGTGGCTTGGAGCACTACCTCTAAAACCAGACATAGAAGAAATAAAAAAATGTTGTTGTTGCATGTTGCATGCTAGAACTTTGCAGATACTCCTGCAGCTCCTTGTGTGTTAATATCAGGCTCTGGGAGCCTTCCTAATGCTATGATCATGCTGTGGAATAGTTTTGGTCCCTTTACCCTGTCTGATACCTTTCTATAATGAGATCTTTGAAGCCTCTGTAATCCCTCTGCAAGCTTTTGGTTTAGCTAAAGGATTCAAATAAGCAAATGTCAGAAACACCCTGCTAGGACAGGTTAATCAGATTTAGTTTACTTTCAGGTTAATCATATTTAATGTAACCCTAGGGCAGGTGTGAAGTCAAGAAGACCAAATGCTGAAACTGAAGAGGTGTAGCTGTCAACATTAATAATTTAGGTAAGGTGCACATTTATGTAATGAGGTTACTGAAGCTTTTTTTGTTTTTAGCATATTTATTTGGATCTTATAGGCTAGGGGCTGTCATTCTCTTAGAATTTAGATCTCTACACAGAAGCTGAGTTGAACCTGTTGCCATTCTGAGCTTTTCATGGTTTATTTTTGTTTAGTTAATCCTGCTGCTCCTGTGCTATTGGCCCCACAAAGCAGTTACTGTAAACTTCCTGTTGACAAGAGAAAGTAGGTTACAGTCTGCACCATTCTAGGCATTTAATTGCAAGGCAATTTTTTAAACCTTGTCACCAGCCATAATTTAACACATACGCAAATGATTCATAAAATATGTCACAAATGGAATCTTTCCCGTATCCAGTACAATAGAAAAATATTCACACCCTTTTACACTTTGTCTCTTTTTGTCATGTTTTTTTTTTAGATTTCATTAGGATTATAATAAAAACTAAAGGACCGTGGCGAGGATAAGTGTAGTCAAAAGGACAACCGAGGGATTCTGACCATTTGCAGTCCTCGAGAGGCAGTGTTCAGCATGTTGTGTTACAGCTCCAACACAGTTGATTCTGCCGTCTGAATTACATCCTTGTCCTTTCACTTCAGTACTCTTTTATTGGACTACAATATAAAATCCCAATAAAAAAAATACATTAAACGTTCTGGTTCGAACATCATAAAATGTTGAAAGTGTTCAAGGGGCATCAACCCTTGTGCTCGCCTCTGTACAAATATTACACAATTTCTTAATATGCTGGAAAACGCAAACAAAGAGAACACATGAGCGTGCATACATTAGACACTGACAAATGTGAGGTTTTCTTTGATTGATGCCAATGTTTAAAAACAAGCAAAACTGATCGGCAATATTCTAAGCTGATAAGGCTGATGATTTCCTTCATCAGTTATTTTTTATCTAGGATACAAAGGGACTTTCTATGCCAATGTAAGCGCCATCTTTTTTTCTGAAACAAGCTAGCCGAAGCAGCAGCAACAGCTTTTTTCTCTCTTTCTGTTGAAACATTTCAGGTGACTCACGCAGCCTGTTTAACAGATCTGCCCCACCTCAGATCCAGCTTCCAAAGGAGAGAGTTTCCCCAGTACAGACTGTGACGTCGGAGCTACTCACTAGAAGACTCGCTGCCCTGGATTGAACTAATTGCTCGCTAAGCAACAGCTAATTCAAGGCTCGCCAATAATCCTGCAGCACATAAAAGCTGACTGACCATCCACTTTGGTCAGCCTGTAGCAGACCCCAATGTTTAATTGTCTAGGAGGCTATAGTGTTATTATTTTACAGTTTACACAGCCCATACAGTGGTGCTCTCGCCTGAATATGCTCAATATAGCATCATGGCCAGTATTTAAAATATCTATTTTCTTTTGGTTTTAATGCTACAGTAGAAATTTCCAACGCAGAATTTTCTAAAAAAAACAAACAAAAAATGTATAAAAAGCATACATTACAAAAAAAAAACGTGCTATTTCCACATTGTTTGCTTCCGGGTCAATGACATAACACCAGGCAAGTGTTTACTACTTAATAGTAGATTTCATCTGAATAAAAAAATATATTTTTAAAATCACAATAGCAAAGCTTGAAACAACAACCAAAACAACCGCCCCAAAAAATGAAAACCATGTTGTTCCATTACTGGAAAATAATATCTTCAGTAACATTTAACATATTCCACATAAGGTTCGACTAGTATGTCAGTAAGTTGGAAAGTTGTTGGCCTAAAGTTTTTGGTCGAATAGTACAATAACTTCCTAAACTGTTCATACGACTAGCTATTTCACATTTAGCCACATTACAAACAACATCAATGTTTTGTTTTGTTTTTATGGGGGGTGATAGATTCTACCTGTGTACTTTTTAATCTCTGTACAAATCATTTCTGTTAAGGCTTTAGAGCTTCTTAAAGAACAATAGTAAACAAAAGGCATCATGAAGAACACGGAACATAGCAGACGTATCGGGGATTAAGGTGTTGGACAGTTTACAGGAGAGTCAAGTTAAACAACATTCTGATACATCTTTGAATATCTGACACAGCACTGTTCCCAACATCTACAACATATCTTAAACTAGAAAAAGCATATCTAAATGTCAAACCAGCCGAGACGTGACTGCTCCTGATGCGCCGGATAAGGAGAACATCAGTCAGAGAAGCCAGTAAGTTGCACATGAGAACTCGATTTAGGTGGGAGAATCTGTAGAAAGAATAACAGGAAAGTTGTAAGCAGGTGCTCTGATCTGGGGAAACCAAAAATTAACCATTTGGCATAGCTGTAAACTCTATGTTTGATCATAAGCACCACACAACACCCTGAAACCACCATCCCCACAATGAAAGCCCCCAGGGTGGCAGCTTCATGCTGTGGGAATGCTTTTCTTTAGTAAAAACTGCATAGTTCTTCAGAGTTGGTGAGGAGATGGATAGAGGTAAAACAGACGACAAAACCATTTGAGAAGCTGCAAAAGACTTAAGAGTTTGATGGTATTTCACCTTCCAGCAGAACAATGACCCTAAACAAAGCATCTAGAGCTACAATGGAATGGGTAACTTAAGGGCTGGGCCATATATCAATTGAAGTCGATTGATCAAATTTTCTGTTCATGAAAATTAAACTTTTTGGAATTAAACTTTGAGAAAAAAAAAACACAAAAAAAACACCAATGGATCTTTTGGGTTTCCATAGTTCAAAGTGATGTCAGCCCACCCAAGGCCTATCATCTTGTTTTGTGTAGCCTATGTTTATTTGGATTTTGAATTCTGGTCAACTCTGAGAAGAAATGAATAACAGCCTGTTTTTGAAAATATTTTCATACATTTGTAATTCATTTTTAAGAATAGAAAGAGAGAAAACAATTGATTAATATCTCAAATTGGATTTGGTATGAACCAGAGATTTTATTTTTAATCCGTATTGCCCAGCCCTAGGTTACATCAATGAATGTCCGTGTGGTAAAATGGACTAGTCAAAGTCCAGATTTAAAACCAAAATAATAATCTGTGACAAGGCTTGAAAATTGATGCTCACAAATGCTCTTCATATAGTCTGACTGAGCTGGAGGTATTTTAAAAAGAAGGCTGTCCAAGACTGTGTAGATGCTGGTAGAAACATTTACCAACATCATTTCTGTTTTCCTACTCTTTCAACAAAGTATAAAAAAAAACATGTTCAAACCACCTCTGTTGCTTTTCTGCTTCAGTTAAACACCCCACAATCGTGTGCTGCATCACTATCACTGCCACATGCCCAGACAAATGCCTCATAGCCAACTGTCTGCAAAAACAAAACAAATTATATGATTCTTTTTAACAAGTATTGGCATGAGGAAGTCAATGGGAATTTAAACATGTTTTGGGCGTGACTGATAATAAAAAATTGAAAACTGAAACAATTGTAACACTTTCTTTTTTTAGAACTTAGCTCCACTGTTGATTGAGATTAGCTCTGAGTGAAAGCATCGACCTCAGAAATGAAACATGAATAAATGTGCTATTAAAGTGAATGTTACCATAAAGTGTGTGGTTAAAGTTTAAAAAATGAATTAGTCCTAAAGGGATATTCCACCCTTTAGTGAAATTTTGTCTATTGCCATCTTCCCCACAGTTAGATAATTGAGAAAAAGCATTTTGTAACCAGCCCAGTCATTCTCCTAATCTGGCAGCAGTCCGTTTGCTTTATTATAGCAGAAATGTAATTGAATGGGAACAGCCAGGAACTACTGCCATAGTATGAGTGCATTATAAGTCTTGCAAGTAAGCAAGAACCGTTTTTTTTTTTTTTTATTAGACTTATAACGTATGCAAACTATGTCAGCAGAAACTCTGTGCTGCTCATGCATTTGTGTTTACGAACATAGGTGGCTTTTGCAGGCACTGTAATTCCATTGTGTTACTTATTATTGTCATTTGCATTCGATATGATTATTGATAATTAGGATCATTATTGAGTGATTTTCGGGGGGATTATTGAGTGATTTTCGGGGGGATTCCGGGGGCCCCTCGTCGGCCGGTCCCTTGTCGGGTCCCTGCTGGGGGGTGGGGTGCCCCTGGGCCCCGGCTCCCCCGGTCTGTTGACCGGCCCGCCCCGACGCGGCCGGTTGCCGGCGGAGCCCGTGGGCTCGTCACTGCTGCCCCCCGGGCCCCTCCATAGTGGCCGCTGGATGTTCCCCTGGGGTTCTCCTTTTCTCCTCTCTTGGGGGATGCGGTCGGCCCCGCCCGGGTCCGCCTGGGGCTCTGGGGGTCCTTTGGACGTCTTTGCTCCGATCTCCTTCATGTCTGCATCGATTCCTGGGGGAGGGATTGATGTCTTCTCACACCAGCTATCGAACACTCTTATGGAGAAACCTTATATGCACCAGCATGCTAACACACACACATATAGGTGTGGGGTCTCTGGTGTTTAAGGATATATTCTTGGGCTGAGGTTATCATTACTAGAGCTTGATTAATCGGTACCATGAGTTTTTCTGTGACATTGTTGTTGAATTTTTATATCCATTTTTGTGTTATGTGGTTGTGTAATTCTTAGTTCACAATGTTTGGTTGGTTTTGTCGATGTTCCTTTTTCGTGTTTTGTTTTTTCCCCCTCTCTCTGCCGTCCTGTGGGTATGGAGGCAGACTTCAATGTTTTCCTGTGTTTTCTTTGTTCCCCTTCCTCTCTTGTATTTTCAACTCACCCTCTCTCATGACATTTTGTTTCCTACCTGTCTTCTTCATCTTCCTTCTTCCTTCTCCTTAATTTTCCGTCTCCGTGTCCATAACATCAGGAAATAAAACCCCCAGCAATTCATAATAAAGATTTTTCACACATAAATCAAGTGGAGGACTATAGCAAAAGCTGTACTGCTCCGCTTGTGAAAGTAAATCTGTTGGGCTTCTACTTGGTACTCAGACACCAAGTCTGAGCTCCACACAGCCAAACAGGACACGTTTATAAAAATAAAAAAAAGAAATGAAATGAAACATGAATAAATGTGCTATTAAAGTGAATGTTAACATAAAGTGTGTGGTTAAAGTTTAAAAAATGAATTAGTCCTAAAGGGATATTCCACCCTTTAGTGAAATTTTGTCTATTGCCATCTTCCCCACAGTTAGATAATTGAGAAAAAGCATTTTGTAACCAGCCCAGTCATTCTCCTAATCTGGCAGCAGTCCGTTTGCTTTATTATAGCAGAAATGTAATTGAATGGGAACAGCCAGGAACTACTGCCATAGTATGAGTACATTATAAGTCTTGCAAGTAAGCAAGAACCGTTTTTTTTATTTTTTATTAGACTTATAACGTATGCAAACTATGTCAGCAGAAACTCTGTGCTGCTCATGCATTTGTGTTTACGAACATAGGTGGCTTTTGCAGGCACTGTAATTCCATTGTGTTACTTATTATTGTCATTTGCATTCGATATGATTATTGATAATTAGGATCATTTTTGAGTGATTTTCACCACTTTTGCACACGAAAGGCTAGCTGTTGCCATTCAATAACATTGTTTATGCTGTGCTGCAGCATACGGACTGCTGCCAGATTAGGAGAATGACTGGGCTGGTTACAAAATGCTTTCTCAATTATCTAACTCTGGGGAATGCAAAAGACTTAATTTCACTTAGGGGTGGAATACCTCTTTAAGACTATTTGATGGGATTATCTTTGGCACTTGATTCCTGTTGCAATTATTTCCATGTTGTGAACCTGTTAACACATTCACCGATGTTAAGAATTTTATTGAAAAAGTCAGTGTTGGAAAATTCATGATGGTGAAATAATGAACTGACAATGCCAGTTTGTCTTTTGGTGCTCAAACAAACAACAACCACCACGTTCAGGGAATTTGAATAAAGCTAGTCTCTGTCATGTGTGGTGAGAGTGAGGACCCAAATGAAGCAAAGTAAAATAGGAATTATTTATTTACAACAAAAAACAAGGAACATAACCTTACAAAACTCAGGAGGCTCAAAAGTGCAGCGACGGGAGAACAGGAACCAGACGGGAGAGATTAACGACAGACCAGCAAGTAGTGACAGAAAGAGAGCTGTTTGAATACTGAGGAGGAAACGACAGAGAAACCTGAGGACCAATAAGTGGAGAAGCAGTTGCAGGTGAGGGCAATAAGTGAAACTGGGTCAGGAGCAGAGTGGCAGGGAGACAACAGGAAGGAACACAGATAAGAAAGAGAAAACAATCCTAAACTAGAAAATAACTAAAGATAATATATCTAAGGAGGAATCTAAGGGGAACTTAAGGAAACACTGGAGAACAGAAGAAAGAGGTAAATTGGGAAACTATCTAAAGAGAAATAAACCAAGGAAACACAAATGAGAAGGTGGACACAAACAAAAGGTGAAAACAGAAGGGAATATGAAAACAAGGAAGTGCCATAAAATAACTACCAAAGAATACATTAAAATGATAACTAACCGAATAAGGAAAAGAACTAACTTCAAACACAAAAACCTAAGAACTGTGACAGTCTCGTTTTGATGGGAAACGAGACTGCAACACATATTTGGAATGGCCAAGTTGTGGCAGCAAAGAAACTGCCCTAGCAACCTGTGATAACCAAAGCCAAGTGGTTAATGTAGTGAATGAATTCGTTTATTCAGCTCTGTTAGGGCTTATTAATGAAACATGCCTTTCTGTTTGGCCTCAGTGGAAGGCAGGGAGACTGGTATGACAACCATTAAGGCTGACTAAAATCTCTTCAGGAAGTGGTTATATTATATAGCAATGTTTGGCTGAACATGTGCTATAACTTGCTGAGCAAGAAAACAAAGAAGCTCTTCTTTTAGACTAAACTCAAACAGATATTTTATCACCGTCTATACAATACCACCCAGATAAAGAAACAATTATGAACAGAAGAAGAAAAAAAACTATCACTTGTTTTTAAGAACTGCAGTACAGGGATATTATTTTGTTTTTATCATTTGGATCATTTATCCCTTATGAACCACAAGGCATTCTTCATTCTTTCTTTTCATTAATCATTCTTTTTTTCCACATCTATCTATCTATCTATCTATCTATCTATCTATCTATCTATCTATCTATCTATCTATCTATCTATCTATCTATCTATCTATCTATCTATCTATCTATCTATCAACAAATAATTTTGATCCATTTAGTTTTGGAGCACACAAATTTTGCACCAAACAACCTCAGTCAGTTTTTAAAACAACAATCAGGTGCGCACGTTTGAATTTGTGGTGAATTTTTGCCTATCCACACAGAGTTAACAGATCCTTTCAGGCTCAAAGATATGGAGGTAAGCACAAAAAGCGGGCCAACGTGGCACAGGTGGTAGGAGATCGTCCTGTAACCGGTGGGTTGCCGGCTTGAGCCCCCACCCCGGCCGTCTCAGTCATTGTGTCCTTGGGTCAGACACTTCACTCCGCCTTGACCGCTGGTGGTGGTCAGAGGGCAAGGTGGTGCCTGTGTACGGCAGCCTCGCTTCTGTCTGGCTACGCCAGGGTAGCTGTGGCTACTAGGTATATTTACCACCATCAGTGTGTGAATGTTTGTGTGAATGACTGAATATAGTGTAAAGTGCTTTGAGGTCCTCTGACTGGTCATTTACCAAAATTATTCATACACTTGGCAAATTTACATTTAAAACAAGTTTTTTTCTTTATTTAAGCAATTTGTTTCTGTTTGTCATTGTGACCTAATATTTTTGTCTCATCTCTCACTAAAACTCAGACTAAGACTTAGTAGTCGCCTTATTCATGCGGGTAGCCACAAATTGAAGATGTTGATTTTGGAGCATGGGGCATCTGTTGTGGTTTACACGCTCCCAGTTGACCAGTGAGGGTGCATAAACCTTGGATTTAATCTTTGATTGTTTTCCCAAAAGCCACATTCTAAACTTATTTGAAATTTCATAAACCGCACTTAAACTAGAAAAGCACTCGGAGAGTGTAGAACTCCGCCAAGGCAGCTTTGCCTTTATTTGACCCTGGAGGTTCTGAGTCCATTACACCTAGATTTTAGGCCTGATCAGTAGTTTCTAGCTATATTAACTGAAGCTTTGGCTTTTGATCAATCCTCTTTAGGTCCAAAAATAACTTTAAAGTGCAAAACTAGTGGTTTTGCACTTTAAGGCACTTCCACCTTGGCTTCACTTCTCAAAAGGAAATATTAAATGCAGTTCTTCCTCTCTGGCAGCTTTTTAGCAAACCAGGGTCTGCACTTTTGGGTTTCAAGCTTCTGTGGTTTTGATTGCCTATTTTGACTTGCTTCTGGACGTTCAAAAAGTCATTAAAACAAGTCTGTTTTACTCACCCATTATTAAAAAGAAATACTCCAAAATGTCTATCTTGGTGCACAAACATAATAGAATGTTTCTACAATTCTTCAAAATATCTATTCTTCAGTGAGAATGGATGGAAGGGAAATCAAAGCTCTGCAAAAGTATTCATACTCTTAAACTTTTTCACTCTATTTATTGATGCCAAAACATTGCATTTCAGTGTATTTTTTGAGGTTGTATGTGATAGACCAGCACAAAGCTGAGCAAAATTGTAAAATGCAGGGTAAAGTTTAAAGCAAGTTTAGGTTTTAAAACAATATTTAAAACTTTCAATATGACACAGATCAAAGCTGGAACCCATCAATTCATCCAGCCATTAATCCTTGTGGCGTCATGGGGGGCTGATTCCTATACCTATATTGTGGGCATTGGGTGAGAGGCAGGGTACACCCTGGACAGGTCACCAGTGCATAGCAGGGCAACAAAGAGACACAGAGGCAAAAGAAAACATGCACACAGTTGTACCTAACGGTGCTATCACACCGAACGCGTTTGAAGTGTAAAGGGCGTCAGGTTTACATGTAAAGTCAATGTAGAAGCGCGCTGACGTGCGTCAGGGTGTCTGCATCGCGTCAGCAGATTTGCGTCGCAAAAACGCATTTCTGCCTCATTCGCGCGAATCTTACGTGCGAATGATGCGAATCAGAAAATACGTGTGTCATTATATGTGGTGCATTTTGTGCATTCGCACGTCACGAGCGTTTTTGCGTCTTCCGCTGAAGTTGAAAAATCTGAACTTTGGCGTCAAATCGCGCCTGGTGACGTGGTGTCATGTGATGCTGAGACCCAGTTCACGGGGTCAGGTCTGGCAAAATTCATTCATTCAACATGGAGGAAATACTGATAACGGCCGTGGCTAATCACCCTGTGCTATACGCCACCAGTTGCTTTCTCTACAGAGACTGGAATAAAAAGGACCTCGCTTGGAGAAATATAAGTGAGGAGATAGGGCAACCTGGTAAGTTTATTTCACTTAAAAGTTTTCTCGTTACTGACCCTGCGCACCAGCGCAGGGTACTCTCCACAGTAAATGGAGAATGGAGACTTTTCCGCTTGACGAGCATCCAATTTGCTTTGGGCGCGAGTCGAGGTGCGAATGTTTAAGCGTCCAACTTTGGCGTGCGGTGCGCTTTTGACGCTTTGGTGTGAACGCACCATAAGGACAATTTAGAGAGACCAATTAACCAAACAGTCAGTTTTTTGGGCTGTTGGAGGAGCCCAGAGTACCTGGAGAGAACCCACGCATGCACGGAGAGAACATGCAAAGTCGATGCAGAAAGTCTCCAGGCCGGGATTTGAACCCAGGACCTTTTTAATGCAAGGCAACTAGAGCTGGGTATCGATTGAAATTTCAAGAATCGATTCGATTCTCAAAAGTTAGAACCAATTATCACGATCCAATCCAATCCAATCTGTTCCAATTCAATTTTGATATGGTTCCGTGCTATTAAAAACGTTTTTTTGAGGTGTGAGGGCTTGAATATATTTGTTTTTAATCAGGTGTATGTGTGTTTATCATGGCTGCCTTACTTATATGTCTGTAATTCAATGACACAACACTGGTTGGGGTTACAGTTTACCTGGGGAAACCGTATTAACCGTTTCAGAACTAAGCCTTTAAATGCCCGTTTGGACTTTTCCCTCCTATTTTAGCTGTTACAAGGAAAACAATATTAAACGATTAAATAATTTTTTTTTGCCGTTTGTCACCAATTCTGTTCTTAACTTTTATGAACAGGATTTCTAGGTGCAGCCAAGGTGATGAGGGGGTCCGTTTCGGTGGCCTCATGATTGGGTCTCATGATTGATTGGGCTTTTTGCAGATGATGTGGTCCTGTTGGCTTCATTGGTACGTGATCTGCAGCTTTCACTGCAGTGGTTCGCAGCCGAGTGTGAAGCGGCTGGGATGAGAATCAGCACCTCCAAATCAGTGACCATGGTCTTGAGCTGGAAAAAAGTACAGTGCCTTCTCCGGGTCAGGGACAAAGTCCTTTCCCAATTGGAGGAGTTTAAGTATCTTGGGGTCTCGTTCACGAATGAGGGAAAAATGGAGCAGGAGATTGATAGGCAGCTTGATCTGCAGTGATGCAGTAGTGACCAAAAAAACGAGATCACGGATGCAAGCAACTCAAATTAGTTTCCTCCGCAGGGTGTCTGGGCTCTCCCTTAGAGATAGGGTGAGAAGCTCAGTCATCCAGGAGGGGCTCAGAGTAGAGCCACTGCTCCTTCACATCGAAAGGAGCCAGTTGAGGTGGCTCGGGCATCTGGTCAGGATACTTCCTGGACGCCTCCCTGGTGAGGGGTTCCAGGCACATCCCACCTGGAGTAGACCCAGGAGAAGACCCAGGACACGCTGTAGGGACTATGTTTCTTGGCTGGCCTGGGAACACCTCGAGATTCTCCCCTTGGTGCTGGCCCAGGGGGAAAGGGAAGTCTGGGTCTCTCTGCTTAAGCTGCTACCCTCGTGACCCGACCCCGGATAAGCAGAAGAAGATGGATGGATGGAAGGATGGATGGATGGATGGATGGATGGATGGATGGATGGATGGATGGATACATTTTTGCACGTACAAATCAATTTGTTAAAAGTTTTTATAGGAATCGATTCAGAATTGATTTTTTTATTTTTTTTCAACATAGCACTGAAGGCATCAGTGCTATCAACTACGCCATTCCCTTATGGAATCACATGTAGTACCTGGTAAACCATGTGTAGCTTCACATGTAATTCCACATGGTTTTATATGAGTTTCACTTTTTTTCACATGTAGGTTTTATATGGAAAATAACATGTATCACATGTGGTTTACATGTTATCCCATGGGCTTCACAGGTGAATGTCCATGAGTTTCACAACTTATTACCATGAAAATGTTCCAAATTTCCATGGGAATTGTGTGAAAAACACAGGTGGTCACGTTCTTCACACATCTCACATGTTTTTTACTCGGTTTCCACATGGATTTCACATGGGCAAAATCACATGTAAAAAGTCCTTGACCCATGTGAAATCCACATGTTTTTTTTGGGGGCGTGTTGTAAGAGCTGTGCCAGCCCACTCTTGAAACCATCATCTGAAAATGGAATGAGTATCGCACAACTACCAAATCTACCAAATTAATTAGAGAAGTAGTCAGGAGGTATCTCTGGTATCTCTGAATGAGCTTCAGGTGGTTCTACAAGGTATTAACTAAGATATGCTGAATAAAAAAGCTCATTAAAGATTTGAAATATTCTACTGTTAAAAAAATTTAAAGCCACATTTAACATATCATTTTCCTTCCCATTCATTCACCTTAATTTAACCAGATACAATCAGTTGAGATTATAACCTCTTTTTCAAGGGGGATCTGGAAGACAATAACAGCATACTAACCCGCATGATAATAAATACCGGCAATCCAATCACATTTCAAACATACTCCACCTCTTTTGTCTGCAAAAGGTAGACGTTATTATACCTGCAGGAGAAATTCAGGTGGCTCATTGCACAGCTCATAAAGTGTTAAAATACATTAGAGGAAAGACAGCAGACATAGTCGTATAAACATAACGACAATGGAGAAAGAAAGGAGGAAAATTAGCTATAGGATAAAAGATGCCTAGACCTAAGAGAAGTTGCATAAATGTGCAGCGGGTTGACTACTTTGTGCTGGTCTATCATATAAGTTGATTAAAGATAGGTGGATTGTGATTGTTAGTTACTCATGTTCCTGATAAAATACAGGTCCTTCTCAAAAAATTAGCATATTGTGATGAAGTTCATTCTTTTCCATAATGTAATGATAAAAATTAAACTTTCATATATTTTAGATTCATTGCACACCAACTGAAATATTTCAGGTCTTTTATTGTTTTAAAACTGATGATTTTGGCATACAGCTCATGAGAACCCAAAATTCCTATCTCAAAAAAATTAGCATATCATGAAAAGGTTCTCTAAACGAGCTATTAACCTAATCATCTGAATCAACTAATTAACTCTAAACACCTGGAAAAGATTCCTGAGGCTTTTAAAAACTCCCAGCCTGGTTCATTACTCAAAACCGCAATCATGGGTAAGACTGCCGACCTGACTGCTGCCCAGAAGGCCATCATTGACACCCTCAAGCAAGAGGGTAAGACACAGAATGAAATTTCTGAACAAATAGGCTGTTCCCAGAGTGCTGTATCAAGGCACCTCAGTGGGAAGTCTGTGGGAAGGAAAAGGTGTGGCAGAAAACGCTGCACAACGAGAAGAGGTGACCGGACCCTGAGGAAGATTGTGGAGAAGGACTGATTCCAGACCTTGGGGGACCTGCGGAAGCAGTGGACTGAGTCTGGAGTAGAAACATCCAGAGCCACCGTCCACAGGCGTGTGCAGGAACTGGGCTACAGGTGCCGCATTCCCCAGGTCAAGCCACTTTTGAACCAGAAACAGCTGCAGAAGCACCTGACCTGGGCTACAGAGAAGCAGCAGTGGACTGTTGCTCAGTGGTCCAAAGTACTTTTTTCGGATGAAAGCAAATTTTGCATGTCATTCGGAAATCAAGGTGCCAGAGTCTGGAGGAAGACTGGGGAGAAGGAAATGCCAAAATGCCTGAAGTCCAGTGTCAAGTACCCACAGTCAGTGATGGTCTGGGGTGCCATGTCAGCTGCTGGTGTTGGTCCAGTGTGTTTTATCAAGCGCAGGGTCAATGCAGCTAGCTATCAGGAGATTTTGGAGCACTTCATGCTTCCATCTGCTGAAAAGCTTTATGGAGATGAAGATTTCATTTTTCAGCACGACCTGGCACCTGCTCACAGTGCCAAAACCATTGGTAAATGGTTTACTGACCATGGTATTACTGTGCTCAATTGGCCTGCCAACTCTCCTGACCTGAACCCCACAGAGAATCTGTGGAATATTGTGAAGAGGAAGTTGAGACGCAAGACCCAACACTCTGGATGAGCTTAAGGCCGCTATCGAAGCATCCTGGGCCTCCATAACACCTCAGCAGTTCCACAGGCTGATTGCCTCCATGCCACGCCGCATTGAAGCAGTCATTTCTGCAAAAGGATTCCCGACCAAGTATTGAGTGCATAACTGAACATAATTATTTGAAGGTTGACTTTTTTATATTAAAAACACTTTTCTTTTATTGGTCGGATGAAATATGCTAATTTTTTGAGATAGGAATTTTGGGTTTTCATGAGCTGTATGCCAAAATCATCAGTTTTAAAGCAATGAATCTAAAATATATGAAAGTTTAATTTTATCATTACATTATGGAAAAGAATGAACTTTATCACAATATGCTAATTTTTTGAAAAGGACCTGTATAGGAGGGTGTATGCAATTTATCTTTTGATCTCTCAGAGTACCACCAGGAGAGCTAAAGGTTTCGATAAGGGAGGTGCCCCATGGTTAAGGACTGTCACCATCGCAACACCTGGGAACTACTGTGAACTTTTTGTCCTGTTATCTCTCATACAGGGGGAAGGGATGCAATCAAGCCATTGTTGAGCCATAGGTATTCTCCCTCAAAGAATTCCTTCTAGTTATTGACCACTCCCCCACCATCTAAACTAAAAGCTTGTTAAATAAAAACAAAAACAAAAAACAAAAAACTTTTCAATTTCAAGCCGATTATTTATATATATATATATATATATATATATATATATATATATATATATATATATATATATATATATATATATATATATATATATATATATATTTGTTCCTAAAATCTTTATAGAGGTTTTGGGCTCAAACCTAGGCCTTTCGGAAGGGGAATTTATATAGGGTTGTGCTTTAACTTTCAACTTTAATAATCATTCATTGTAACAATCATAAAAATCAAGCAGAATCCTCAAAGTAGTTAATAGCTGAGTCGTTAACTGATAAAGATTTGGAATTGAACCAATTGGTTTATTTTTATACATTTTATTTTGGGTCAATTTCATTCAATAATTCTGAGTAGATGTTAGGAAAGTTTACAAACCCAGAAAACATAAAAAACATTTCCAGTGAGTTTTTTCCAAATTTATTTTGAATGTATACTTATTTTGCTAAGATTGTTTTGCTCATTTAAGAATATATAAGCTGCTAAGGTTCAGCTTCCACCCTTTTTCCAGATGGTTTGAAACGTATTTATCTTAAGGTTATGAAAATGTGTTATGGTGTATTAAATACCTACTATCATCACAATGGTTGAATCTATTTGGTAAATAGTCTGTGATTTTAGAGCTTTGTCACCAGTAGGAAAGGCAGGAGAAGTGTCTTGGCCAAGGACAAATGAGATGGATGGGGCAGGGTTCGAACAAGCATCCTTACTTCCTGAGCCACCGTTGTCTTGTCGTCCCACTTTATATCTAGTCCCAAAACTAATATCTAGGTCAAAATTAATAATGTATTTAATCTACTAATTACACAAAAATTCTAACACAGGATGAAGATCAATTTACTCTTCTAGTGTTTTTCCTATTTTAAAAGAAAAAAATAAGGATGGGGTTGTGATACAAACACTAAACATTATTGAAATAATAATATAATTAGCTTTTTTAATTTATGCTAGCAAGTATGAACTTTTTCCCTGATAACCACATCTTGGATGTGCCAATCACTGGCTCAACTGCCTCGGTGCGAAGAAGGTCCACTTGGCGCTAACTAAACTAGATAAAACTTGGCACAAGCTTAAGTTCTTGCTCTGAAACAAAACATTTATCAACCATGAGATTTTAAGAGTTTTTAGCTTGTACTGAGTTGATATATGTTTCTCCACTATCCAATGTGAACACATCAAGCTGTTTTCTTCTGCGCACAACGAATACAGTAACAGTTGACTGAACCAAAATATTTACTACCTTACAAAATTCCTTTTTCATAATGCAGCGGAAGCTTTTAGGCAGTCGATCATCATGTAAATAAAACCCGCACAAAGTCCATCACTTTGAGACTCATGAAACAATGCAAATGTGGGGCAAAGATTGTCACAGTAAACTCTCAAGATAAGCAAAGAACACAGTACATCAAAGTACCATAGGAAATTGATGTGGTGCAGAGGTCTTGTGTGACCATCCCCTCTCTGTGGCGCTTCATCAGCTGATAGAATGTGTGACATAAATGCTAACAATAAAAATCATTCAATAGAAATAGAAAATAATAACCTCATTATTGAATGTCTAAATTGTCTTACTGAACTCCATATGCACAATGTAGCAATTTCACAAATAAAGGGATACCTTTTATGGAAAGTATTTTTATTTAAACCTTAAACTAAAATGAATAATAATTTTAAGCATGTTTTGCTGCAGTTTCAAACTCCAGTTAACTGGCTTTACAACTTCCCTAAAAAATGAGAAGTAGAAACTCCCTTATAAGTATAAGGTAGTGTCTCCTTTCAATTGCATAGCTCTTATGAAACACCAGAAAACTCGAAAACTGGTCACGTCTGAAATATTTTCTTTATAAAGACTCATGATTATATGATATGATTTAAAGTGATTTGTCTGGAACCAGAGTTTTTTTTTTTTTTTTGTAGACCTTTTTTCCACACTGCATTTCAAATCCAAAAACCAGAAACCAAAACACAAGCTAGGTGGGTATATATCCATGGAAGTGTTTTTGAATTTATGCCAATCCTTCATGGTGGAGCTTTGTGGAAGGAGGTTGCTCAGCATCCCTGAATGGCTGAATTGTTCCAGATTGATTTTCTCTACAGCTCACAGCAGTTGTATATTTCTTGTTGCAAAAAAACAATAGTACGTATATAATGGGTTTCAAACTCCATCCACGTGCAGAATATCATTGTTTACACAGTGGTTACATTCTAATACACAAATAAAATCATTGCTAACCCAATGGCAATGCACAATAACAGATTTGACATGAATCCTTGATTTAGGCCTTAGTGAGTGAGAAAAAAATCTTATGAAGGCTATATGTTAAGGATTTAAAGCACTAGCTTTCTAGGAAACTTATTGTTAATTTATTTTAGGAAAGAAAAAAACAGAGATTTACCTGTGTGTTTACAAGGATACACCCACAACTTTTTAGCTAAAAACTGAGGGACATGTCATCCTAGTTTTCTTTTTATTAGGCTGACATTGTACAGAGATTTCAGCCATTTTGGTGCCCTGGGCAAGAATGTGATTTGATGCTAACTTTGTGCAACTTTCACCATATCAATATGTGTGACAGGTGCTGTATGTAAGCCAGCTTTTTGTACTCTTCCATGGACTGAATTTGAAAACATATATAGTGATTGTGGATTTAAAAGATTTTAATGATTTTCTTGCTTTGTGCTGTAGGCATGCAAAATATATACATTGAAATGACTCCTATCAAGTCCAGTGGTAATATTTATAGTCAGATGTCACATACATACTGTTCAGAAGCAAAACGGACTCAAACAAAGCAGAACTATGCCATAACATACCTCCTAAAAGCACAAATATCCTGTCAAGTAGGAGGATATCGCTAACAATATTGAGCTGCCTACATAAAATGAGTAACTGAAATGAAGCAGGAACTATGTATGAATAAAACGGAGATGTATATTTGAATTCAATTCAATTCAGTTTATTTATATAGCGCCAATTCACAACAGATGTCATCACAAGGCACTTAACAAGAAGTCATTTCAATACATTTATACAAACATTCCAATCAGTTAAAACGTTTCCTATTTAATGAATCCCAGCAGATCGTTTCAGCAGCCACTCACTGCCGAAACGGTTGCGATATGCTGAAATCTTAGCAAATTCCTCCTTGTATGGAGACACAATGGCTGAGACGACCAAGCCAGCGGATTTTCCCTGTCATCTTCCCCATCTCAGAAATATCCCGGAACTTGTCTATTGGACACATGCCTTTATTCTAGACTATAACCACTGTGAAGGAACAATTTCCTATTTCACGGCTGTAAAACATGAACCTATGATCCTGCAAGCCAAAGCTTAAAAGTCTTTTTTTTAGAAAGATTTATTTAAAATCTATTACAGTTTATATGTCCATATGATGGAAAGTGTAATCAATTAAGGCAGTGTGATCCGGAATGTTTTTATCCTGTGATTTTGATTTCCATGAACAGTTTTACTGTGAATTCCAAAACAGGCCTGCTGGTGTTAGGTGGTAACTCCTCCTACTGCATGCATAATATCTACAGTCTGTAATACTCACAGATATAAGTATAGGCTAAATGCATTAAGCAACACAAACACACACACACACACGTACAGCAGATTGCGTCAGTCATTTGAAGCAAAAACATAGTTGTTTTTTAATTTCTTTCCTATTTTCATGTTTCTGGTTTATTTCTATTTGATTACCTTCCTCTGTAGGGTGTGACGGGCGGGCATTGCTCTAGGTGTTTTCCATCCATCGGAGTTGTATTTAGGGGATCAGCATCCTGGAAACAGACACCATGGCCCCATTCATCCTTTCCTTAAAATCGATCAGTCGTCCTGTCCCCTTTGCAGAAAAGCAGCGACAAAGCCTAATGTTTCCACCCCCATGCTTCACAGTGGGTATGGTATTCTTGCGATGCAACTCCACATTCTTCCACCTCCAAACACGGTGAGTGGCGTTTATATCAAAGAGTTCTATTTTGGTCTTATCTGACTACATGACATTCTCCCAATGTTCTGGATCGTCCAGATGGTCTCTGGCAAACTTTATGTGCTGGCTTAATCAGGAAGACTGCAAGATTTTAATCTATGACGACGTAGTGTGTTATGACAAGTTCAAACAGGTGGCATTGATACAGGCAACGAGTGGAGGATAGAAGAACTTCTTAAAGAAGAAGTAACAGGTCTGTGAGGGCCAGAATTCTTGCCTGTTTGTATGTGCTAAATACATATTTTCTGCACCATTATACAAATAAATTGTTAAAAATTAATACCATGTGATTTTCTCTATTTTTCTTTTACGCTCTATCTCTCACAGTTGAAGTGTACCTATGATGAAAATTACAGACCTCTTATCTTTTTAAGTGGGACAACGTGCACAATCAATGGCTGCCAACTACATTTTTGTACTAACCTTGCATAACTCAAAGCCCCGATTGTTATGTCCAAAAGCAATTGCCTTTTTTTGTGTGGATGACGGGCCAAATCCTGGAAAATATATATTTGTTTTGTGAAATACCTCGCTATTTGTGGATGGGAGTTTTGCCTCATTTAGGAGAGCCAGATCTTACGGCTCGGCTCACTAAAAAGAACCGGCTCTTTCGGCTCCTCATATCTTTTTTGTTTCTTTAAGTAATTTTCCATCAAACATGTGTAATGTACATTTTTGTGTAAAATGAAATATTAATCTACAGACATGATTGTATTAACTGTTTATTATTTATATGACTTATTATATTCACCATGGAACTGTGCTCCAAAATGCTAAAGTACGACAACCAACTCTGATTCTATGTAGAATATTCAGAAACTTTAAACTATTTACAGTGAACAACATAGAAAAGCTGAGATAATGTTGATGGCTGCAGAGTCTGCTGGATATAACCCAAAGTTTTAAATGCTAAAACTTTTCCTCACAGCCTGGCTCCTTTCTTGTGACCGCCTTGGATCCTTCCATCAGAAGCCCCTCACCTCCGAAGATCCCGCCAACTATCTTTGTGTTTTTCTGGTTCCTCGTCATCTGCTTCCTCTGTCGCTTCCTCACCTGCCTGTCCACCCTCCAACTCTCTCCACCCTGATCGCTGTCGCCATCTCCGGAACAATGAAAAATAATCTCTCAGCTCTGGCACAAACCTGAAACCAGCCTCCACAAAACATGTATTACCTCGCTCCCCCCTTGAACAGTAAGATCAGACTCTCCAACCCCATTGTTTACATTCAAACCATTTAGAGCTGAAGCTTACCTGACTCCTCTCTTCCAGCATGGTTCCAGAGAATCAGTCCACCTTGCCCACGCACCTTCTTCTTGTAAATAAATATTAAAACTGACCTTGCGGGTCGTAGTTGTGTCCGCTGCAGAGTCTCATAACAAACCAAACCTGACACCTACTGTATGTATGGATTCTCCATGACCTATTAATAGAGGAAATGCCATCCAGCAGCCATTCAGCCGGTAAACTCATATGAGGCTGATCAAAGACTAGTTTACAGGAGCTTAATGTAAAGCAGCTTTTTAAACAATCCTTTAAGAAGCTACAAATCATATGCTAACTGCAGCTCCTAAGGGCAACAGAGTTCTCTTGCAAATGTTATTTAGCTAGATTGTAACTGAAGGATAGAGGGTACTCCAGGTACTCCGGCTTCCTCCCACAGTCCTAAAACATGACTGTTAGGTCATTATAAAAATCTCCCTTAGGTACAAGTGTGTGCGTGCGTGATTGTTTGTCCTGTGTGTCTCTGTGTTGGGTTGCCCTGCGATAGACTGGCGACCTGTCCAGGGTGTACCCCACCTTTCACTGGATGGAAAATGTTAGAAAGGATCTTACTTTCTGTCTCAGTAGTTTAGAAAAATATCCCATATATTATCCGATACTTCAAGGAGAGACAATCTTTCATTTTGGATCAGATTGTTGTGACACATCTGACTTTCTTTCTTTCTTTCTTTCTTTCTTTCTTTCTTTCTTTCTTTCTTTCTTTCTTTCTTTCTTTCTTTCTTTCTTTCTTTCTTTCGAGATTTTTAAGCAGTGCCCCCTGCAGCAGTTGCAGCCCGCTGCGATCTCTAATACTCGTTTGGTTCCTGTTTCGTTTGGTTCCTGAAACAGGAACCAAACGTGGTATGTACTCGGAAATGGCCCGGTAGAGTCGCTGTGCGGGACTTGTGGTTAACTCATGTTGATTGGTTGTAACTCAGTGGGGAAAGCGAAGCAGAATGAAAGGAAAAGCAAACAAGTAAATCTACGACAAGTGGACCGACCATCGCTGTGTATAACAACATAGCAAACAGAAATGCATCAGTCATCCCTGCTTCTTTCATAGTTTATACCTTGTTATTCTCTGCTGCTGTGGGCAACTTTTGGTGCTGATCAGTGACGCCACTCACTGCCGAAACGGTTGCGATATGCTGAAATCTCAGCAAATTCCTCCTTGTATGGAGACACAATCAACCTATGATCCTGCAAGCAAAAGCTTAAAAGTATTTTTTTAGAAAGATTTATTTAAAATCTATTACAGTTTATATGTCCATATTATGGGAAGTTTAATCAATTAAGGCAGTGTGATCCGGAATGTTTTTATCCTGTGATTTTGATTTCCATGAACGGTTTTGCTGTGAATTCCAAAACAGGCCTGCTGGTGTTAGGTGGTAACTCCTCCTACTGCATGCATAATATCTACAGTCTGTAATACTCACAGATATAAGTATAAGCTAAATGCATTAAGCAACACAAACACACACACACACACACACACGTACACCCACACGCATACACAAAGTTAAAAAGGTTTGGTGGCCTGTGTATTTCAGGGATGAAATATTTTTGGTTTTAAACGTTGCCAGTGCTTTTTTATTTTGCTCTTTTACTCTGCTTAAGTAGTCATTAAAGTTTATTTTTGCATCTCATCTTTCCACCTGATGTCTCTACCTTAACATTCCCTCTGAGAAACCTGTTGGTCCTTACCAAAATACAAAGTGAATTAAACTGTTGAAGAACATTTCATAAAGAAAATGACATATAGAACTTATCCCAACGTCTAATTTCATCCAAAGCTTGAGGTTAAGAAAGGCTGGAATGTGCCTTGATCTGTCGAATCTCATTATTTTTAGGGCTGCCCGGAAAGGCATCCAACTTTTCTGCTTCACATTCACTCACAAATATACAGACTTTGGACAAGGTAGGAAAAAAATATTGTTTAACCTAATTGTGTAACCTATATCACAGCTATCAATCTGCAAGAGGCAGGATACAACAAGGATACTTGATGACAGGACCATCAAAACTTAAACTCCCTATTATGCCATGACTAAATGTCACAAGTTGTGAAGTTGTGAGAAAGAACCCAGAAAAAAAAACTGAAGATACATTTCATATTGAATGTTTTTCAGCTGGACGGCATTAGTCATGTTTTAAATTCAGTCATTTTTTTGGCTTGTCAAATTTCTATTTGCCCAAATAAACTCTGTAGTGCCAACAGTCTCCTGATTTTCCAGACATTCCACAGGAGACTCTCAGCGTAAGTACAGAAAATCCAGCGTCTTGCAAAATCTGTTCTACATTGATCCATGAAGCCGTAGCGTTGCACAGACAGATTTGCAGAACAAGCACATAATGAAATTATGCCGCTCAGACAGCCGCTGTGGTACGTGACAGGTAGGCGAAGGAGCTTTGTTTCATAATTAAGACAGTGGTCATTCAGGAAACAGCTAAGTGCTAATCAGATTTTCTCCCTGCAGCAGAGCCAACTTTTGATGAAAAAAAAGAAAAGAAAAACGCTATCTGAGGTAGTTTGAAAAAAATATTTGCACCTTGCAATATATATATATTTTTTGTGTCACACTTGAGAGAGTTTCAGGATATATATATTCTTTTTTTTATTTTTATTTTTATATATATATTCTTTTAATATCACTGTGATGGCAAGCCACACAGGGTAAGATCCACACATTACCTCTAGTTTCTTTCACCACTTCAAATATTTTACTCCAATACATAGTTTCTTTATTAAACTAGAAAAGCGCCCCCACCCCCATGCTATGTTGTTATCTAATTTTAACTTTCGGTACTTTTCCAATAAAATGTCTGTTAATGAGACGCATAGCTGTGTTTGTGCTGTTGCTTGGCTCTTCCAGCAGAGAGGAAAGATTTGCGCATGCGCAATTAATTTGCTGTGCATATGCTCCAACTGTAGCGGGGCTGCTGTCCGCTGTCTCTCCGCTGGGCGATGAGTGGAAAAAACGAGGGGGTGGTTCCGACATTAAGCACATGCTTAATGTCGGAACCACCCCCTCGTTTTTTAACCAGTAGTTCCTGGTCCCACTGCGGACATTTCCTCAAGATTTCATCAAAATCCATCCTTAACTTTTTGAGTTACGTTGCTAACAGAGAGACAAACAGAAGGGCACAAAAACGTTTCCTCCTGGAGGAGGTAATTAGTTCATTTTCCCATCACACCTTACAATGTTTATATGGAGTCCACACATTAAAACTGCAAGGTAAAAAAATTCTGTTTTAATTTGTGCTAATACATCTTTCTTTGTTTGAGTTACCTGGGGGTTTTGCTTCTGCTTCCTGGTTGGCAAAAGGCGTGGCTAATCGTAGTCGAAACTTGGAAATTCCAACTTCTGAGTGGGAAAAATCAATTTGAACGCCCCTCCGAAGTCAGCCTGCCCACTCCAAAAGTTTGACATTTATTTTCTTGCTCCGACTTTGACTTTCAACATGGCCGCCCATTGTGTCAACAACAGTGTTGGGATTCATGTTCCCCAAATCAATGGACTGCATCTCCCACCATCCCTTGCGCCGCCCTCAAAGCATTCTCATTGGTCTGTGGCCAGTGATGACATCACAGAGTTGATAAAGGGGCGCTGAACATGAAATCATTGTCTTTCCCCTGCTAATCGCTGATCTGAATGGAGAGGCTCATTTGAATTGCTAGCAACGTTCCCTCTTTTGTTCCGACCTGCTGGACCAGGAAAGAACTCCCCTGAAAACTTTTAAGTATTACCTGCCAATCTATCCGGCTTCCCGTTTGTGTATCTAGGAAGTCTGCTGGCATCTGCGCTATACCAAGATAGCTCGCTGAAGACAGGCACGACTCCGGTCATTGCTTGCATTTTGAAGCGTCCATCTCTGACCTCGGCTTGCATGGCTGCTTCTACCACTGTTTCAACATTTTTGTTCCCTTTTCTCCATCGTTCGTCGTGGACTGGTGTGGACAGAAGAGAATCATCGCCAAGTAGGATAAACCTGGTTTATTTCTGCTGAGTCTGGGTAGAGGAGATAGGTCCAACGGGTTAGATACCGACTTTCTGTTGGTTGATATAAGTTTGTGTAATTTTAAACCACTGTTTACTCATCGCTAATTAGCGTCGCCGCACGCTGGCCTTGGGTGTTGTATACTCTATGTTGTAAACTGGTTATCGCCAGAAGCAGTGCAGTATTTCTTTCTTTCCTTTCCCTTATTCTGTTAATGTCAGTCGATTGGAGCCGTACCGCCACCTGTCTGGGCCGGCTGCTTGACCTAGACCAGGTCGCATGGTGTCAATCGTCTGCTAAAACTAGTGCTAAAATTTTGCTTAAAAACGGTACGTATTTTTATGAAGGTGTTCTTGCTTGCACTCACCTTTTCAGTGCTGCCCACAAGTTTTCAATGGGATTGACATAAGGGCCTTTTGGTGGCAACTCCAAAACCTTGACTTTATTGTCCTTAAGCCACTTTTTAACTAATCTGGAGGTCATCTTGGGGTCATTGTCCGTTTGAAAGACCCCTTTCTGCCCAAGCTTCAACTTCCTAGCTGATGCCTTCAGATGTTGCCTCATTATGTCCACATAATGTTCTTTTCTCATGATGACATCTATTTTGTGAAGTGCACCCATCCCTTCTGCAGAAGAACCACCCCAAAGCATCATGCTTTTGGATGGTGTTCTGAGGCTTCAAAGCGTTCCCTTTTTTCTCCTGATATACTGTTTATCATTATGGTCGAACAGTTCAGTGTTTGTTTCATCAAACCACGGGACATGTCTCCAGAAACTCTGATTTTTGTCCCCAAGTTCAGTTGCAAACTGTAGACTGGCTTCCTCCTCCCAGAGTAATCTTTCAGCTCATGGTGGTATAGGACTGGTTTTACTGTGGATAGTAACTCTCTTACCCATTTCAGCCAGAATCTTCTCAAACTCCTTTGCTGTTGTCTTGGGGTTGATTGGCTTATTGGCGTACCTGAGCGGTACGAGATTTGTACATTCCCATGGTTTTTATACTTGCGTATCATTGTCTGAACAGACGAATGTGGGACCTTGAAGCATCTGGAAATTGCACCTAAGGATGAGCCACACTTGTGGAGGTCCACAATTCTTCTACGAAGGTAAACACGGAAGGGCGCTGCAGTCTCACGGCAAAAAAACCTGTGAAGAAGACCAGCTGGGCGGGTATGGTGAAGAAAATCCCGCGAAGAAGAGCAGCTGGGCGGGTACGGCGAAGAATCCCACAAAGAAGATCAGGGAGATGAGGAAATCCACGAAAACCAACACGACGGAGAAACCCCCGAAGAAGAGTCATTGGAGGACCAACAGAAGGTGATGAAGCCAGGAGTTCAGATGCCTCTGCCTCGATCCCTCCGAAAAGGACAGACCCCATGGAACGAGGCCGATCAGCTGTGATCATCTCTGCGGACGCAGTCTCTTGGAGCCAGGGCAGATTTGTAACAATCTCTTCGGTGGGCGGCGATGCCTTCATAGCTGCTGCTGTAACGACCAGGAAGATCGCGACCGCTGCAGCCACTGCAGACTTCTGGAGGCAAACCGGGTCAACAGCGACTGCCTCGGAAGAAGCGGACGCTTGGACTGGAAACTCAAACTGTCGGGGTGCCGGAACAGGAACACAAGATGCCGACTCAGGAACCAGGGAGCAACGAGGAGCCGGGACTGGAACTTGGGAGCGACGCGGAGCCGGGACTTGAACTTCGGAGTGACGCGGAGCCGGGACTGGAACTTGGGAGCGACGCGGAGCCGGGACTGGAACTTGGGAGCGACACGGAGCCGGGACTGGAACTTGGGAGCGACGCGGAGCCGGGACTGGAACTTGAGAGCGACGCGGAGCCGGGACTGGAACTTGAGAGCGACGCGGAGCAGGGACTGGAACTTGGGAGCGACGCGGAGCAGGGACTGGAACTTGGGGGCGACGCGGAGCAGGGACTGGAACTTTCCAGTCAACCTTGGTGAAGCTTGGTCATGCCGAAGAAGGGCAGGAGGCGAACACCGAACAGGCTGTTGACGGCGAGAAAAATACTGCGGCCCAACGGCTTTGTCCATGCCGACGCCGGGAGGAGAATCGCGGGGAGGAGTGCCGACAAGCTTCATCTCTGCGGAGACCAACTCCAGGGGGGCAGAACGCCAACCTCGATCCCCAGTAAGGTGAGTCCTCGGGTGAGGAAGCATTTTTAGCAGCAATAAAGTCAATTTCTCGCCTGCTGCTGAATCCTTTAGCCCAGTTCATACTGTTATGAGTTGTGTTGACGGATTCAGGCGCAGACAGGCTGAGATTCAGAGACTTTAATCGTAACTTTAAAAGGAACAACTTAGGAAATGTATTGTCACTTAGACTTACAGATTCTACCATCAGGGGACAGGACGAGTGTAGCTAAGCACTGATGACACACGACGAGCACTGACGACACACGACGACGAACCAGGAACTAACATGGGGAACAAGTGGGTGTATATACACGGGGAAGCAATCAGGACAATACAGGGCAGCTGGAAACAATCAACCGACACAAGGGACCAGAACAAGGGAAAAATAATCACATCGTGACCTTTTGTGGGGGGATTTTGAAGTGATTCAGATGATCTTTCAGCTCTATGTATAAAAATCTAAACAATGAGTACATGTTAGAGATGTTACTATAACTAATAAAAAACATGTCCTATTCAATTATATTCAGTTTATTTATATAGCGCCAATTCACAACAGATGTCATCTCAAGGCACTTAACAAGAAGTCATTTCAATACATTTATACAAACATTCCAATCAGTTAAAAAGTTTCCTATTTAAGGAATCCCAGCAGATTGCGTCAGTTTTAAATTATGTTCTACATTTTTTACTATTATTGTAGTTTAAATAGAGACAGTGTGTGAGAATATGATGCCAGCCTATCCCAGGGCCATTTTTTCACATGCCCGAAAATATGTGTGAATGGACTTTTTTTTTTTTAATGACAGGTTCTGTGTTAATGTAAAATATCCTAATATCAAAACAAATGTATTTTATTGTTGTGGCATTTTTATGAACTTCCTTCTACAAATGATAATTTTTTGTGGACATAACCATGCTGAAAACTGTTAATCAATACAAAAACTGCATTCTCTAATGTAAATTGTAGTATTTAAGATTTAATTTGTTCTGAAAAACAGAAAAGGAGAACTAAACTTGGTTTAGAAAAAGATGTGGTAAATGATAGTGAAGTGCAGAGATTCAGCTTTAAGCTATTAAGACTGGAACATGAACAGATATTTTGATTTATGAAGGTCAAGTCAAAAATAAGGTGAAAGGCAGTGAAAAATATTGAAAACCTTATGGTGCAGGAGTTACACCCCTCTGGAGACCTAAATCTCATTGCTCATATTCCAAGGAAAAGAAAATCAAAGATAATGCCAACACTGTTTCTACTTAGATTTTTTTTTTCTTTTTAGCAGCAGTCCATACATTAGAAATTTGTAAGTTGCACCGTTTTCCTTAATAAAAGCTGGGTTTTCAATCTGGACATAATTAGGGACTGACAAGCCAAGAAAATCATCTATAGTTACAGCGGGGCAAAAACGTATTTGGCAGACACCAATTGTGTAAGATGCCCCACTTATAAAGATGAGAGAGGTCTGTAATTTTCATCATAGGTACACTTCAACTGAGAGAGACAGAATATAAAAGAAAGTTTCAGAAAATTACATTGTATGATTTTTTTTAAAGAATATATTTGTAAAATGTAGAAAATATGTATTTATTACCTACTACCCAGCATGAATTCTGGCCCTCACAGACCTGTTACTACTTCTTTTAGAAGCTCTTCTATCCTCCACTAGTTACCTGTATTAATGGCACCTGTTTGTACTCATTACCTGTATGAAAGACTCATGTCAACACCTTCAAACAGTCAGACTTCAACCTCTGCAATGGCTAAGATCAAAGAGCTGTCCAAGGACACCAGGGACTGGATTGTACACCTGTACAAGACTGGGATGAACCAATCTACAAAAGGGAAGCAGCTTGGTAAGAAGAGATCAATTGTTGGAGCAATTATTAGAAAATTGACTAAATGCAAGATCACAGTCTCCCTCGACCTGGAGTTCCATGTAAGACCTGACCTTGTAGGGTACACATGATCTTGAGAACTGTGAGAAAACATGGTCTCTAAATTTTAAACCAAAATAAAAACAAACACGTAAAAACATATAAATGTACCTCGACACTGCTGTGAGGAAACAATACAATATCCTAGGGATCCGCCCATACCAGGAGCCAGCCCACTTTCGACCACAGCGACTGCCTCCACAAAGACCACCCCTGTCAGTGGAGGCCAGGGCCCACACCACAGCCATAGGGCTCCACTGTGACGCCTCTGGTCACACAGACTAGGTTGATCAGCAAATGCCGCTCGAACCAAGCAGACAGAACCCCTAGCGTGGAGCTTCATTCCCCATGAAGTAAAACACTGGAATTAAAACATTACAATCCTAAAATAAATATCAATTTATCCTAAAAGTAAATAGAAAACCACAAATAAATAAATAGAATTTAAAAGCTAAGCTAAAAAGGTAGGTCTTGAGCTTCTTTTTGAAAACATCAATATTCTCTGCAGCCCTGAGGCCCTCTGACAGCCTGTTCCACAGGCGAGGACCATAGTGTTGGAACAAGGCCTCGCCACATGTTTTTTTTTACTCTTGGTACAGCTAAGATGCCAGTACCAGATGACCTCAAGGTCTGTTAGGACTCATAGCAGGTCTGATAAATAAGAAGGCCCAAGACCATTAAGACATTTATAAATGACTAAACTAGCCTTAAAATCAAACCTGAAGCGGACAGGGAGGCAAAGCAATCATTCTAGAACGGCGTAATGTGTTCCCGCCCTCTGGTCCTCATCAGAACACATGCTGCTGAGTTCTAAAGAGGCTGAAGATTAGAGATAGATTTGTTTTGGAAGACCAGAGAGCAGGGCATTACAATAATCTATTCAACTGGAAATAAAAGCATGCAAAGAAATGGGAGGACTATGGCCATGTTTTTAAGACTGGCCATAGGGAGGTTTGGGAGTTTTCCCAAACTGCCGGTCTGTTCTAGGGCCGGTCTGATTTTTGTACTCCAAAAGCAGCCACTGTTCATCCACTGTCCTGCTGTGTGTCTGTTTGTGTGTGTGTGTGCGTAAGTGACGCATCTTCCTTTATATAATATCTTTGTGAGCGGTACTGGCGTTGCGCACCTTCACTAATCTCTACCGTCCATCAGCCTGCTGTAGTTTACCTACTCTACTTATGTTATCATAAATAAGCTTTTCGTTGACTATTTGGACTCGCCATTTGATTTTGCATGTGGGTTAAAAGATTTCTATGCAAGGCAATAATTTTTCTTAAGTAATTTTCAGCTATACTTTCTCTAACATCCTGGATATAACATTAGAATGTAGGGATGTAACGATCCTTCGAGAATCGATTTAAAATCGGCGCAAACTAGTTTAAATAGCAATTGTTGTAGAAAAATTTAAAATCGATTCACAACGGCCTGTACACAAAGATTACGTAGCCAAGAACGTTATGTGTCACGCTAGCTTGCGCCCAACGTAGTTGCGTATTGCGCTGGTAAATAGCTGCAGTGGCGCCATAATGCTGCTTTTCAGAACAGATGCAAGCATGGCTACAGCTAGCCACTTTGAGATAGCGGACGCTCCAATCAATTTAAAGTCAACAGTGTGGCAGCATTTCGGCTTTCCCGTGTTTACAAATGAAAAGGGTGAACGAAATACAGACAAGACAAAAACTGTGTGTAAGTACTGTAAGAGACTCATAACGTACACAAATAGTACGACCAACATGTCTCAACATCTCAGTCGGCACCACAGCGAGCTTGTGTCGCCACAGACACCATCGCAGGAGCGAAGAGCAAAGGGGCAAACCACACTAGCAAAGGTATTTGCAACTCATCTCGCCCACACCAGTCCAAGGGCTCAAGCGATTACAAGGTCCATCGCTGTTTATATCGCAAAAGACATGAGGCCATTTTCAACTGTAGAAATTGAAGGATTTCAATAAATGATTAAAACTATTGAGCCGAAGTACTCCATTCCATCACGTCCACACTTCAGCCAGACGGTGATGCCCGAACTTTACAGGCAAGTCAAAGCTAATGTTGTTGAGGTACTTGGAAATGCTAATAATGTAGCTATCACTACCGACGGATGGAGATCAAGGGCAACGCAAAGTTAAGTGACAATTACTGCTCATGTTATCACCGCAGAGTGGGAAATGGTCTGCCTTGTGCTGCAAACGCGTACTCTGTTTGAGACACACAGTGGGACAAACATTGGGCATGTACTGACAGATGCTGTTGCAGAATGGAAGCTGGAACGACCAAAGCATAGCATTGCTGTTGTCACTGATAACGCGAGGAACATGCATGTTGCCGTAAGAGAAGCTGGGCAGGGGCCGCTGAAACAGCAGTCTGGATATGGTGGAACGTTATTTGGAGCAACAAGTGGCTGTGGCAGCTGCCCTGCTCAGCACAGACATCAGACGAAATGCTCGGGAATCGACACACTGGATAATTATGACATTCGTGATGCCGAGGACATCGTGAAACTGCTAAAACCTCTAAAAACAGCCACCACTGTGCTCAGTGATGAACGCAGCCCCACTGTCTCCCTCATACTGCCCCTGAAGCACATGATTGAGAAGAGCATGGAGCATAATGAAGAAGACTCACCCACAGTGACTTCTATGAAAACCGCTATCCTGAGCAATATGTCTGGCAGATATGCCCAGGAATACGACTACCTGCTAGAGTGCACTGCAGTTGATCCCAGATTTCGCACCCTTCCTCATCTAGAGGAAAACCAGCGTCAGGATGTGTTCCACAGGCTGAAGGATAAAGCTGTGCAGCTACATAACCAGGTATTGGCTATATTCTTTTTTTCTTTTTTTTGATATTTCTAATGCTGTAAAATGTTCTTGGCTTTAAATAACATTTAGTAGGCTAATTCATATTCAACAAATGCAAAAATGCATGTTATTGTTGCCTATTTAGCTTTTATTTATATATTTGGCAAAGCTTTTTATGTTTTACTGCTGTCTATAGACCAGCTTACGTGTGGAGAATACAAATGATGGAAGAGGAGAACAGAGTGCTTCAAAAAAACGGCCTTAGAAGATCTTCCAGAAGGGACTTTTGTGGCACCTGCACAGGCAGCTCCAGGCAACCACATGAACGGGATTGAGACTGAAATCTCCAGGTACAGAAGTGAAGCACCAATACCTCTTACAAGCTGTCCACTCAAGTGGGGGAAGGAGAATGGTAAGATCTACCCATTTCTTTCTCCTCTTGCAAAAGCACATCTCACCGCACCAGCCACTTCTGTACCAAGTGAACGCGTCTTCTCAACTGCAGGGGACAACAACTTCAGTGTTAAGTTTTGTTAGTAGGACAATAGAAAGTTGCAATTTGAAACAAGGACAAAAGGGCAGTTGTAAAAAAAAAAAAAGAATTTATTTGGCCATAAAATAACTGAAATTGATTTTGTTGTGAAAAATCGTTAAAAATCGGAATCGGGAACTTAAAATCGGAAATCGAATCGAATCGTGGCTTGAGTGAATCGTTACATCCCTATTAGAATGAATTATTTCCATTTCAATTTCCTGGAATGCCATTACTCTCTGCTGTCATTTATTTGATCCAGAGATTGTTGTACAAAAAACTAAATATGGTCCACAATCCCCGGGTTAAGATATTTTCTCCATTCTTGAATCACCAATACATCCGCAGAAAAGTCTCTCCATCTGTCTGCCCTCGATTCCACAAGGTTTGGAAATATTCCGGCATGTTTTTATGTTGCGACCAGAGGTAGGTAGAGTACCCAAAACGGTATTCAAGTAAGAGTAGCACTACTTCAAAATATTATACTCAAGTAAAAGTATAAAGTAACTGTCTATAAAACTACTTGAGTAAAAATACGTTTAAGGCTACTCGAGTAGTAACTGGTCAAAACGTCAGATCAGTTCTGTTGGCACTGATTATTTAAAAAGGATTTCATCAGACAGACTAAAATATAAAGTTAAAGCAGAAGAAACACTTTTTCAAATCAACATGTTTACCATTTTACTAATTTGATGTTGAACTGGCCCTGCAGAAAGTAATATCAGAACAACAAAACTGGGGTACAATCAAGAGGTCTCACTTCAACATGAACCGTGTCCTTGTCTGGTGCATTTTTGGTTAAAACATGCTGGTCTTGATTCAGTGAATTTACTCACAGTAGGTAGAGTATCCAGAAAATGTACTCAAGAAAGAGTAGCGATACTTCATAAAAATAAAAAGGTCTGGTGCAGTAAAACTACTCCTGAAAGTTTTTTTTTTCATTAAACTGATCAAGTAAATGTAACTGAGCAAATGTAAGTAGATACCCTTAACTCGATTCACCCGGTACCTCACGCCTGCTCTACGTCTCTAATCACGCCACGATACACATATAAACTCTGCCTGCCCTTCATCCCTCGTCTGTCTCGTTCGTTTTCACGCGATCAGTTCGGACTTCTGCGTGTCATTTGTGCTCGCTTACCTCGCTCAAAGCTTCTGCTTCGTTGTTTCCGTAATGGACGTTCTTACGCTCGGCGTCGATCCGTCCGAGTTGGACGAGGAGTTGCTCCGCGGTGGTCCCGTATCTCCCGGGGCATCTACTCGGCTCATCTTTCCCACCGTGTACGGCTTTCCTTGAGCCAGCAGGATTCCAGCCGGTCTTCCCCGGCCGCTGCTCCTTCACCCCAGATCTCGCAGCCAGACCTGTTTCCCAACCCGTTCGCTCCAGCCTCTTGGGCCAGCTTCCCTCCTCTCCTGCCTCGTCTCGGAGCTTCCATTTTCGGCTTGAGCCGTCGCCCACGCGCCTTCATGCCGCTGCTTTGGCTCAGCCGGGCCGGGCTTGCCCTCCTCCATCCTCTGGCTGCTTGCGCCGAGCTCTAGCGCCACGAGCTCGGGCCTCCCCTCCCCGCTCGGCGTTCCCCGGTTGCAGCTCCGAGCCGCCCCGACATGTCCGGCTGGACAGTGGCGCGGCTCCAGCATGCGCTTCGGGACAGGGGTATCCCTTTCAGTCGCTCCACCAACAAGCCCCATCTTTTCGGGCTCCTTTTTCCACCTCCTCCGCCCCATTCATCCCCATTCCGTCCCAGGATTCCCACTTCTGCTGTCCCCGTTTCCTTGTCGGGTAGAACTTCCGGTGACGCAGTTCCCGTTGTCTCAGGCCCAGCGCCCACAGCACCCCCTGCTGGTGATGAGCCACCACGTCACCCTGCGCCGGCTCCCTCTTTTCATGAGTTCGCTTCCTTTTGTCTAATTTTTTCTCATCCTTGTCTTCTCAGGTAGCGCCCTTCACCGGCACCCATCTGTCCTCTCTTTCTGTCCTTTCTTTCCTCCCCCCTTCAAGCTCCCTCTGTTTCTTTCCCTACGCCCGCCGCTTCAACAGCTCCTCAGTTTCTTCCGCTGTCCCACTCTCAGCCCCCCGCTGACCTACCCTCCATCCTCAACATTCCTCTACGTCCCCCGGCCCTCCCCCCTCTGGGTTCGAACACCTATTCTCTTTCCACAGCCATTCCCCCCCTTCGGCCTCCTTCCTTCATCAACCGCCCTTCCCCGGTTCACCTCACACGACGTCAGCAGATCCTCCAAGGTAATCATGTTGACCTAGCCCTCCTCCTTCACCCCTCCTTGGGCATCTCCGGCCAGCCCCGAGAATTATTAACTAGTTTAGGGCCCATGCAGCTGGGCCCGCCCCTCACCCTCCGCTCCTGGTGCCTTACCCCAGTCGAGTTTGCCCTGGCCTTCTCCTTTTATGGAGACACCATCTGCTCCGTGTTCCCTGATCGGCGGCCCGAGGTGGACGATTACCTGTCCATCGGGCTGGACTTGGCTCTCCGGTTCGGGGGCACAGGGTTCTGGTCATACCATACCCTTTTTTGCCTCCCAGGCTGCAGGCCAGCTCGCCCAGTTCATCCAGGGGAAGTACTGGGGCGCGCTCGACTCTGAGCTCTATTGCTGCATCTTTGCAGCCCGGGCTTCCCTATCCTGCAGCCTTTGCGGCACCCCCTCCCACCCCGCCACCGCTTGCACCTCTATCGCCCCCCCTCCGGTCCTGGGCCCCTCTGGTCCACGGCCCCTGCGGCCCGTAGCTCGGGGGCCCCTGACCGCCTGTCCGTCGCCGCTCCTCCCCCCCGCCCATCCCTAGACCCTCGCTTACCAGGCCCAGGGCCAATGCCCCAGCCCTTGGTCGTCGACAGGCACGGCCGTCCTCTGCTTTATCAGGGGGGCCGGATGGTGTGCAACAATTTTGATGGGCAGGGCTTTTCTTCCTCGAGCAGCAGGTTTCTGCACTCATGCTCCTTCTGTGGTGGGGCTCACTCCAGGGGCTCCTGCCACCCCGATAAGGAGTTTGTCAATTTTCTGATCCAGGGGTTCACCCACGGGTTTCACCCTGGTAAAGAGGTCCTCCCTGATAGTTTGGCCTCTTGTGCCAACCTGCGGTCTGCCCTCTCGGAGCCCGACGTGGTCGATTCTCTCCTCCGCAAGGAGGTAGAGGAGGGGGTTCATTATCTGCCCTTTCAGTCGCCCCGCCTTTCCCAGTCTTCCGAGTTGGCCCCTTGGGCGTCGCCACTCGCAAATACTCCGGCAAGAAACGTCTGATCATCGACCTGTCAGCGCCTCACGGTTCTCCCGTGCCTAGCATCAACAGCCTTATCCCTTTTCCATATTTTTCAGTACAGTACGCTACCATCAATCACTCCATCGGCCTTATCCGCCTGGTGGGCCGGGGCTCCTGGCTCGCCCAGGTGGACATTACTAGCACTTTCAAGGTCCTCCCCCCCCTTCACCCGGACTTCTGCCGTTTTTTCGGCATCCATTGGAAGGGGGCTTACTACTTCACGGTGCGGCTCACCTTCGGCTGCAGAAGTAGTCCCAGGATCTTTGATTCGCTCTCTGAGGCCCTCTGCTGGGTTTTGCTTAATACATACCGTCTGCCATATATCCTTCACCTCCTGGATGACTTCTTGGTCATCACCCCCACTTCCTCTCCACCCCATTCAGGGCTTTGCGCTCTCACCGAGGCCTTCTCAAACATAGGTGTCCCTCTCTCTGACAAGAAGACAGTGGGGCCCCTTACCTCTTTGGAGTTCTTGGGCATCACCCTCGACTCAGTCTCCTTCCAGGCTTCTCTGCTGCTTGAAGGTCCACCAGATCTCCCTCATCCCCTCAAACTTTCTCATCACTAACATTTGCTCTAAACAGCAACTGCTGTTTCTCCTGGGTCATCTTAACTACGCCATCCGCATCATTCCCCAGGGTCGGTCTTTCCTGTCCCACCTTCTGTCCACTGCTGCTAGCGTGCCATGCCTCCACGATCGGCTTGCCCTCACCGAGCCCTGTCGTACAGAGATGCGGCTCTGGCACGATTTCCTCTCCTCCTGGAAAGGTATCTCTTTCTTTTATAACGATTTTGTCTCCCTTCCCGAAGACATACAGCTCTTTACTGATGCTGCCCCTTCCATCGATTTTGGGGACTACTACCAAGGAGGTGGTTCGCTTCAGGCTGGCCCCTAGAGTTCGATTCCCTTCAGCCCCAGTCCGCCCTCCCTTCCTCACTCCACGAGCTTTACCCCATCGTAATAGTGGCCCTTCTTTGGGGACACGAGTGGTTGCAGAACTCTATCTTCATTCACTCCGATAATGAAGCATCATAGAAATTATTAGTAAAGGTCGATCTCGTTCCCCAGCTATCATGCAGTTCATCCGCAGACTCACTCTCTTATCAGCCCAATACCAGTTCATACTCATGGCAGCTCATATCCCCTGTCACCTAAACTCCATTGCTGATTCTTTCTCTTCTCCTTTCAGAAATTCAGATCTTAGCTCCCGCTGCAGACCTCAACCCAACTCCAGTCCCACCATTTTCAGCCACCATCTTCAATTGACATCGCAGCTACACAACCTCACCACCGTCTCGCAGAACTCCATCATTGACAGCTTCTCACCCGGTACCCTCTCTGTTTACCTGTCCAGCTGGAACGCCTTCAAGGCCTTTCACGTAATGTATGGTCTCTCTTTCCCCTCTCTTACTCCTTTGTCTGCCAGTTCATCTCTCACTCACATTCAATCCAGAAAATCTGCGTATCCACCATTAAATCTTATCTTTCAGGAATCAGCTTCTTCATCTAGCTGTCCAGCTCTCAACCATAGCCACGTTTCTATGTTTTTGAAAGGCCTTAAAAAGCTAGAACAAATCTCCGCTGCTCATCACTTACTGCTCACCTTCGACCTCCTTACCCGTTGCATTCTCATGCTTCGTTCCGGGTATCTATCCCCCTTCATCCACCTAATTCTTCAGCCCATGCTCTTACTCACTTATTTCAGTTTCCTGCTTTGTTCTGTGTTTGCCCCCTCTTCTTCCAGACACGACCCTTCCATTCACCCATGTCTCCGCATAGGTGCAGCTACTGTACCTCAGCCGCCAGGTCAGGGATATCAGACAACATCATCCAAATCTTAGGTTATTGGTCCTCTTCAGCATACCGAACATGCATTCGTAGTAATCTACACAATCTGCGCCACACTCATTCTCTTCTCTGTTAATCTCTCCAACAAGACCTTTTGGGGGTCCTGAGCAGGCTCAGAAAGACGATGTCCCGAAGACTGCACCCCCACACTGAGTCTTCCTCCAGGTCTTTGGCGACGCCTCTCCCCAGACCATTAAATTCTACATGCCTTCAATAAACTGTTAAATTCTGAATCTGTAGTGTGGTCCTTGCTAGTGAAATGGAGTTAACAGGTTAGCTGAGGTTCAGGAGCAAGGCCACGCCTCAAACCCGCTTCATAAATCCTGATCACTCGATTCACCCAGTACCTCACGCCTGCTCTACATCTCTAATCACGCCACGATACACATATAAACTCTGGCTGCCCTTCATCCCTCGTCTGTCTCGTTCGTTTTCACCCCTCCCTTCCCCTCCCTCTAGGTCCTGGGTCCTGCCGACCCTCCTTTTCTTTTCCGGGTCCTGCCGACCCTCCTTTTCTTTGCTGGGTCCTGCCGCCCCGCCCCTTTGACCCTCCCCTTTTTTTCGCAGCATCCATCGGGCACAGCCTCCCTGTTCTGCGCTCCAGTTTACTCCCGTACCACCTCTTCTAACGTCTCTTTTTTAGGTTCCGTCTGGGGGGGGTCCTGAGCTCGCTCGGAAAGACTATTTCCCGAAGACTGCACCCCCACACTGAGTCTTCCTCCAGGTCTTTGGCGACGCCTCTCCCCAGACCATTAAATTCTACATGCCTTCAATAAACCGTTAAATTCTGAATCTGTAGCGTGGTCCTTGCTAGTGAAATCCAGTTTAGAGTAAAAAAGGACCTTCAGAGGCGTCAGGTGATGCAGTGGTTTAAGACGGATGCCCCATGTTCAGAGGCCTTGGTCCTCGATGCGGTTGTCCCGGGTTCGACTCCGGCCCAGGGACATTTGCCATATTTATCTCCCCCTTTTCTCCCCTTTCTGTAAGCATATCCACTCTCAAAGGCCACTGTGGCCACAAAACCGACGTTCAGATTTCTCACGCATTGAGAAAGTTTGAAACTCTGCAATTTTGGCAAAATGATCTCTGTCTTCCGGAGCGATAACTAAAATCTCAGTTTTGTCCTGGTTGAGTCTTAAGGCATTTTCTGCCATCCATGTTTGACAGACATGACATTTAAATTCCACATTAAACAGGTTTATAGGATTTCCTTCTTTCACCTCAGGAATATTGCTAAAATTAGAAACATCCTGTCCAGGAGTGAGGCTGAGAAACTAGTCCATGCATTGGTTACCTCCAGGCTGGACTACTGTAATGCTTTACTATCAGTGTGTTACTATCATGTGTGTTTCATGGTAATTTGTTACTCTTACTTTAACATTTCCAATGTTCTGTTTTTTTAAATCACCAAATCATGTAAAACACCTTAAATTACCCTGTTGAAAGTGTGCTATACAAATAAAAAATTGCCTTTTTAAAAAGAGAACTTTTAAACTGATTCGAATGTAAGCATGATTTAATTGAAATGACTTTTCTTGTAAAGTGCCTTGATGGAACATCTGTTGTGAATCGGCGCTATATAAACTGAATTGAATTAAACTGAATATCTAAATTAAGCCAGTACATGTCCAGGCCTGTCTAAAGTTTGCCAGGGACCATCTGGATTATCCAGATGAGGATTGGGAGAATGCCATGTGGTCAGATGAGACCAAAATAGAACATTTTGGTATAAACAATACTCGCCGTGTTTGGAGAGGTAAGAATGCTGAGTTGCATCTCAAAAACACCATACCCACTATAAAGCATGTGGGGGGAAACAATATGCTTTGGGGCTGCTTTTCTGCAAGGGTGACAGGATGACTGATCCGTATTAAGGAAAGGATGAATGGGCCATGTATAATGAGATTTTGGGCAAAAACCTCCTTCCATCAGTGAGAGCCTTGAAGATGAAACGTGGCTGGATCTTCTAGCATGACAATGATCCCAAACACACCGCTATGAAGGAGTGGCTACATTAAAAGTATTTCAAGGTTCTAGAGTGGCCTAGCCAGTCTCCAGACCTCAATCCAATAGAGAATCTGGGGAAGGAGTTTAAAGTCTGTGTTCCTCAGTGACAGCCCCAAAACATCAGAGCTCTGCAGAAGATCTGCAGAAAGAAAGGGCCAAAATACCAGCTAGTTTGTGCAAAACTGGTAAAGACCTACAGGAAACATATGACCTCTGCCATTGCCGACCAAGCCTACTTTACAAAGGATTGAGGGGAACTTTTGTTATTGACCAAATACTTACTTTCTCCACCATTATACAAATACATTCTTTAAAAATCATAAAAGGTGATTTCCCAGAATTTTTTTTCCCATTCTGTCTCTCACAGTTAAAGTGTACCTATGATGAAAATTACAGACCTGCCAAATACTTTTTTGTGCCGTTGTATATTATATAAATAAAAAATCAGAAAGCTCGTTCATCAGATTAAAAGTATGTTTTGAAAATAACCTTTGGGCAGATAGTAAACTACTATCTGATACTTTTCATTTAACCCACATTTCTGTATGAAAATGTTTATTAATATCATTAGTCTGAAGTGATATTCTAATCAAAAAGGTTGTGTTTTCATTACTTGTGAGCGGATTATTATACATTGCAAAAAAGACTTGAAAAGACATCAGTATGTCTGCTGGACTTTGTTAGACATGACTCTCAGATACCGTTAATCTGCTGTAGGTGCAAAAAATACAGGAATATAACTTCAGGAATGCTTTTAATCAATATTAAAATGTATTTCTGTATGCAATGAACATATCAAAAAGTGTTACTCTGCATTTTAGTTTTATTTCTACTGAGAAAAAGTTGCAGATCTATCTGTAACAAGTTGGGTGTTGCAAAACAAAATTGTTCTGAAAGCTTGTCTTTTCTCTGGTCTCTGTAGTTAAAGGCATATTGCATTATCTAATGACTGTTCTCATTATTATTGTTCCTTCAGCTGCTTTAAGATGTGGCAGTCCTTATATGAGTGGAAGTTGTGTCGATCCTTAAGCAAGATACCAATTTTGGCTTCCCCATCAGAACATGTTTCTGTTGTGTAGCACCAAACAGAGACTGTTTGCATGGTCATTATCGGTCATTGTTTAATTATTTAAACAGATAAAGTTAACTATTACAGTTTGTGCTTTTTTTTACACATCCCTGCCTTAAACGCCTGGCCCAAATGAACCCCTTAAAAAATATGAATGGAAACAAAACCGTCAGATATTAATCAATCTCCTTTCATGAATCAGTTCAATTTAAATATCTTTTTTATCTAAATCTGCTAGTGGTATAATTAGTTTTGAGCTCATGTATAACACTGCTTTTTAGCCATTGATAATATTCTAGCATTATTCTGAAAGAAAATTTCACAGCTGTTTTTGGCAAAGTTTGCAGAATTCTTTCCCTGGAAACAACCAGTTTAAACAATCAGACATACTGATTTAAGTTTTGGAACAACCTGATAAAGAAGGCTGGTTCTGTTTTTGGCACTACTGTGGAACCATTGGAGATGATGATGCAAATAAGGATTCTTCATAAAATCAAAAAAATGATGGACAACCCTGAGCATCCTCTTCATTGTGACTGTCATACAACAACAGAGTGTCTTCAGTCGGAGGCTTCTTCAGTTTTGCTGTAATACAGACCGCTACAGGAAATCCTTCCTGCCCACAGCCATCACTATCTAAAACTCCTTAAAGAATTAATTATATGAGCTACAACAACACTTAATTTCCCTCTGGGATCAATAAAGTATTTTTGAATTTGATTGAATTTGAATCTGAAAGGCTGGGCTTGATGTTCTAGCCTGCTGTATCCATTGCACACAGATGGGTGTTTTAGCTCAAGGATGAAATTAAACTGGTTCAGATGTTCTGGAACAGCACCAGGAACCTACCAAGAAGCCAGCCTGTCCTGAGCTGAAAGGTGCTGGAAGCAAATTTGACACTAAATATGCACTGTGATTGTGCCAATGAACAAAGAACCAACTGATTCAAATCGACACCACAATTGGCTTATCACATTCCCTGAAGGGGAAAGTACACCATTTGTAGCCATCAATGAGCTTCTGGCATAATTCTGTCTGGATGTTTAATCGCTGTTCTTGGCAAAACTGGTAGAGGTCTTAAAAACTGAGGTCAAGGGTTTGGGAACGCCATTGCAGAATAAAGATGTCAGCCACCATTATCTAGTACAAGATCAATTTCGAGGTGTGTTCCTCTGAAAGTGATAGTTTGGGTCTGTTTCCAGAGCGGTGACCATCAAGATAACTTCCACTGACATATGCAGGTTTGAGTTGATGATCTTGAACTCTGCGGTTGTTTAAAAAGACTAGACATTCCCAATGTTCATCGAGGTCCTTGGACTTCCCAATTGTTCTGAGTACTGATCAATCAAATGAGTACTGTCAGACATCTTTTCAATGCTGGAAAAGTGAAACTACCAGCTGTAATCAATTATCATCATTATTGTGAAGTTTAAGGGATTTGGCCCTGTTAAGGTAACAGAAAATCTCAAACCTTAGCACTGCTTATTTAAAGACTAAGGAGAGTGTATTGGACTGTAAAGACTGGGACTGGCCATACCTTCTACAATATTAAATGGATGTCTGCTAGTAACCATTACATAATAAAACAAAGTAGGTTTAGTTTGAGATAAATTAGGTTGAAATAAACAACACCACCTCTCGCTTTGCTGCTTGTACACCTGAATTTTCCCACTGAACAATAAAGGGTATTTCTACTCTATTCTATTCTATTCTATTCTATTCTATTCTATTCTATTCTATTCTATTCTACTCTATTCTATTCTATAAATGTCTGCAAAGGTTAGTTAGCATTAAAGTATTTAGCTATCAGGTTTTAGATTCATTCTCTCAGAACATGTCAAATAAAAAGGAGGTCTGTTAGCTCTATCAGTTTGCTCAGTCTTTCAGTCGATTGGCTCAGTGCAGGGGTGGACTGGCCATCTGGCATACCGGGCATCATCCCGGTGGGCCGTTGACCCAATGTGGGCCTGTCGCTGTTTTTTGTTTTTTCTCTCTCTCTCTCTAAATTCCCTCCAATTGGGCCGGCCGATTGGCTACAGAGGGCTAGCAGTGTGTTGCCAGCATCGACAAATGTGTCGATGCTGGCAACACACTGGTCTATGTTTGTCATCGTCAATCAAACATGGGCTGACAGCCAATGAGAGCCATGACTGTCCTGTCAATCACAACACAAACCAGGGTGGGTGGGACCTCATGACATGGGCCGGAGTGGTGGGACAGGATGCTGCTGAGCTGAAAATGGCGCTGAAAAAGTACGGCTCAAAAAGCTGAAATTTCTGGAGGTGGAAGCTGCTAAATGTTTAAGGTTGACAGACCTATTTGGTGCCGGTGTCACCACCCAGCAGCAGGTGCTGCTGCACGAGGAGCAAGTGGAGACATCTATACAGTTAATGGGAGACATCCATGGTAAGTAACGTCAGCGTGGGGTTGGCTCGGCTACATTTTGAGACATGCCCAAAATAAAGTATAAAACGGTTTTACATTGACCGCGATGTGACCTAGATAACTGAATACTTGTTAAAACATATTAGCCCAGAGTAGGATGGCTGACTGTTGGTAGTTGCGGTTGATTTGGTTAAAAATGCCTAATTATGACAGCTACTAACGGCAGTGGTCTCTGGTTGCCATAGCAACAGTAAACATTAAGGGGGGACACTACAGGTGAATAGGGAAAAAAGTTAGCTTCAAGATACCTTCATGAAACTTGACAAACTTAATCCTAGTATCAAAACAAACATCTTTTGTATTAGAAGTTTTGATATAAATTTTGTTTAAATATGCAAATGAGGTGTAATCTGGTTTAAAATGTGATAATTTGCATATATTTTTAAACGTATCTCAAAATTGGTGAGAGACAGATTGAATTTTTTTTTAATTTTCTAATCATATATGTTAAATGATTAGAAAAAATGTCAAAAAAATTTTACAGAGGGAAAAAGGTTTATTTCATTTCATTACTTCATAAATCAAAAAACTGTCAGTAGCTCCATAAAAATTTATTTTCGGCCTGTTTTTTTTCACACAAAATAGCACAAATATATTTTTTAGAACGGTGTATTGACAAATTGCTCTGTAATTCTTTTCAGCTCATAGCATAGAGCAATGGTGGAGAGTTCAGTGTACATAGGTATAACTGATTTCAAGATTATTTGTTTTGAATATTGGAAAAAACTCATTTAAAGAAAAACGCAATTAAAGATTTGCATTAGATAATTCAATGCAATGTGAAGTACAAATGACCCTCGAATCCCTCGTTTCGTGTTTGTGATTGGTCATTCATTTAAACAGGCATACCATTTTTGGACGTTTTTCTTTTTTCTTTTTTTGAGGCTTGTTCTCTCACTGCCTCCACTTCCCTTTTTGGCTACTACTGAGACGTCTCTGGTTTGAGTATATCATGTGTCTTATAATGTTTTATGAATTCATACTTGATTTGTTCTGTTGACACTATAATGAATAAATACTGAATGATTGATTGCCATAGATGTCAGTTTTAGTCCTTGAGTTCACAGTTTTGAGCTTTATTTGTTAACTGCTATCAAGGAGTATGACTCTCGTTTGTACTGTATGCATGAGAGGAGATGCTGCGAGATTTGTGGACTTTTATGTAGTGTCGGCTGATAATGTAGTGGGCTGGTCTGGACAGAAAATGCCAGGGCTGAATTTTTGTCCCAGTCCACCCCTGGCTCAGTGTAGCATTTTCAGATTGAGACCGCTGTTTGTCCCACGTTCAATCTCTGTAAAAGCTTACTGAGGAGCATAGGTATGCCTTAAGTGAGTCCTCTTTTGTATTTCAGGGTATGTCAAAATCATTCTGTAACATTGTTGTCTATGGTTTTTCTCATCAATCTCTTGAGAATTCTCTATATAGGGGCGGCCGTGGCTCAGAATCTCTCACAGAATGTCTGTTTTAATGATGAAGAGTTTTATATGTATCACTGTTTTTAATCATGCTGTACAGGTGAAACTTCAAAAATTAAAATATCGTGCTAACTTTAATTTCTTTCAGTCATTAAACTTAAAAGGTAAACTAATATATGATTAGTTGCATTACATGCAAAGTGAGATATTTCAAGCCTTTGTTATAATTTTGCTGACTAATGCTTACAACTTATGAACCCCCCATTAAAATCTCAGAAAATAAGAATATTCTGAAAAGGTTAAATATTTTAGGCTCAAAATGTCACACTCTAATCAGCGAATTAATCCAAAGCACCTACAAAGGGTCCCTGAGCCTTTAAATTATCTCTCAGTCTGGTTCAGTATGAATCACAATCATGGGGAAGACTGCTCACCTGACAGTTGTGCAGAAAACCATCATTGACACACTCCATTAGGAGGGAAACCCTCGAAAGGTCATTGCAAATGAAGTTGAATGTTCCCAAAGTGCGGTATCAAAGCACATTTTTAGAAAGTTACGTAGAAGGGAAAAGTGTGGAAGAAAAAGGTGCAGAAGCAGCAGGGATGACCGCAGCCTGGAGAGGATTGTCAGGAAAAGGCCTTTCAAAAGTGTTGGGGAGCTTCACAAGGAGTGGACTGAGGCTGGAGTTAGTGCATCAAGAGCTACCACACACAGACAGATCCTCGACATGCTCTTCAAATGTCGTATTACTCCTGTCAAGCCACTCCTGAACAACAAACAAAGTCAGAGGCATCTCACTTGGGCTAAAGAAAAAATAATAATAATAATTTAGCATCTCACTTGGAAACAAAGGTCCCAGAGTCTGGAGGAAGAATAGAGAGGCACACAATCCAAGATGCTTGAAGTCCAGTGTGAAGTTTCCACGGTCTGTGTTGATTTGTTGAGCCATGTCATCTGCTGGTGTTGGTCCACTCTGCTTTATTAAGTCCAGAGTCAACACAGCCATCTACCAGGACATTGTGGAGCACTTCATGCTCCACAGATGAGCTTTATGGAGAGGCTGACTTCATTTTCCAGCAGGACCTGGCACCTGCTGTTGAGAAGGTGTTTTCACTCTAATTTAAAGCCTATTTTAAAGGAACAGACACACATTTAATTTATGACCCTGGGCTCTCTGAGCTCTCATTTCACCTTCCCGCGTGCTCGTTCATTTCTGTAAAAAGGAGCAATAAGAACAACAAACAACAATTATATATTTTAACAGTGAGACGTCGTTCACTGGACTCAGTTCTAGTAACTGAGCACAGCTTTATCTCAGCATAAGGTTTTTATTTGAAACAAGAGTTAAAAAGGAAACTCTTCCCACATAGATCTTCCTTCACAGAATGGTCACAGCTTCTTCACAAAAGGCACACAGGATGTGCCACATTCCTCTTGATTGTTCACGGTTTCTAAGTGTTTCCACATGCACTACAAAATTAAACCCTCATACAACATTAACAGAATTTATATCTCTTCACTGCCCACACTGCCAAAAGTACCAAAACCTGGTTGAATGACCCTGGGATTACTGTGCTTGATTGGACAGCAAACTCGCCTGATGTGAACCCCACAGAGAATCTATGGAGCATTGCCCAGAGAAAGATGAGAGACATGAGACAGAACAATGCAGAAGAGCTGAAGGCCGCTACTGAAGCATCCTGGTCTTCCATAACACCTCAGCAGAGCCACAGGCTGATAGCATCCATGCCACGCTGCATTGAGGGAGTAACTGATGCAAAAGGGGCCTAAACCAAGAACTGAGTACACATGCATGATTATACTTTTCAGAGCTCCAACAGTTTTTCATTTAAAATCATTTCCAGTCATAATCATCAAAATATAACAAATAAGGGCTTGAAATATTTCGCTTTGCATGTAATGAGTCTATAACATATGTTAGTTTCACCTTTTAAGTTGAATTACTGAAATAAATGAAAATGTTCACGATATTAAAAATGTTCGAGTTGAATGTTTTTGTTTTGTTGTCTCCTTGGGCGAGAGACTTCACCCTCCTTTCCATTCTGGAGGTGGTCAGAGGCTAAAATGTAGCTGATCATCACCAGTGTGGGAATGTGTGTGTGAATGGGTGAATGACCGAATGTAGTGTGAAGCGCTTTGTGATCCTCTGGACTAGATGGAGTGCAATACAGGTACAGTCTAATTACACTTTATAGTCTCCATGGGTATCGGGTCAGTGCAATTCTGCCAATCAAGCACAGTGATCCCATCAATGCAGCTATAGGTGCATTTGGAAGTGCGGGCAGGTGCCAAGTCATGCTGGAGAATAAAATCAGCATGTCCATAAAGCTCGTCACTGATGAGGGAAGCATTAAAGGGCAGTCGGGTGCACTGACTTTAAGCTTGATCAAACAATGTGGACCAACGCTAGCAGATGACATATAGCTCCCTAAATCACCACTGACTGTTGAAACTTCACACAGAACCTCAAGCAACCTGGATTCTGTGCCTCTCCGTAAATTCCTCCAGACTCTTAAACTCTCAATGAAATGCAAAATTTGCTTCAATCTGAAAAGATGACATTGAGTTTTTTCCCTCCTCAGCTCACGTATCTCTGACATCTCTGTGGTTCAGGAGTGACTTAAAAAGAGGAATGCTGTGGTTATCTCTGTTGCTTGCGCCCCTGTCTTTGCCACACCTTTTCCTTCCACTCAACTTTCCGTTAATATGCTTGGATACAGCACTTTGAAAACAGATAGCTTCTTTAGCAATGACCTTTTGTGTCTTAACCTGTTTGTAGAGGTTGTCAATGACTGTCTGCTGGACAACTGTCAAGTCAGCAGTCTTCCCTATGATTGTGCAGGCCATAACATGGTCACAACCGTACCGTTTTTATCGGGCTTATGTAACACTGTTATTTTCTAAGAAACTGAAATCTGGGTTTTCAGTAAATTTGAACTATAATCCTCAAGATTAACATAAATCAAATGATTACACGCAGACTTATGTACTTTAGGCTTTTATTTGTGAGTTTCACATCTATGCATATTGAGATGTACCTGTAACACAGGAAAATATTTTAGCTTGTATTAAACATGAACAGTTGCCCACATGGGAGGCTTGCGGTTGATCATATGAGTCACAGTAACTTTTTTTGATGCTTTATCCTGTGATATATTAAATCCTATGACGCAAAGTTTGACTCATCATGACGCTGAATCATTCATTGTGCACCCTTCACACAATTGTAGACATCTGGCCTGTATGACCTCCAGTCCTTGGTGACTTTGCCACTATATTCTCCCACCTGTAATTTCAGCTCCGGCGTTGAGCAACCGCCGCCATCTGTTTACACTGGCAGCAGCAGAAGAGAGTGAAGAGAAGACGGCTCGTCACTCGAGAGGGCGGCTCAGAGGGCGGCATTTTACGCATCATAAAGGCTTAACTCCCTCCCTGTTCCCCGCTGTTGCGCGCTGCTCCGCTCAGTATCTGGATCTATGTTGTAGCCTAGGAAGAACGGGCTGTGTATGCTTCACACTACACGAGCCTACACTGTGCAAAGATTTAATTAGATTTTTTTAAAATTGTATTTATTATTATTTTTTCGCCGTTGTCACTCACCTCGGGGCTTTTTTTTCCTCATCTGCTTGGATACCTCGGACTTAGGCATTGGATATGTGCACAAAGGATGATGAAAACCCCTTTCCTCATCGTAGAAGTAAAATAAAATAGGCTTTCGCGCACACTGGATTTACCTCTTGCCATTCCATATGAAGAAGTCAAAAGTAAGTGCCCGTTTTGCTTTGGGGGGTGGGTGGGGGTGTTCTGTGGAAATAAGCAGTTGGAATTGTGGCGGGACGCGATCCTCCTGCACGAAAGTCGTTTTCCATTTGACACTTTCCTTCGGCGGATTCTGAACCCGTTTTCGTCTGTCAGAACAGTGCCGACTGGTTCACTCTGGGTGAACGGGATAGAGCCGAGGAAGGGATCAACCCATCTTCGCTGACTTTAAACGAAGTCGACTCAGGCTACTGAGCTGTCATGTGGAGGCAATGTAGCAAACCTACCACCGTTACATAATAAAGGAAGGGGTCCACCTGAGCACATGCATGCAGACTAAACACTGTCTGCGCGCTTAGCGTGTCGATTGGAATGATCCCGATCGTCAATCGGTAACTTCTAGGAACTATCTGCGCCCCAGGATCGCCACCCTTGCCCAGATTTCTGCTCCTCAATTCCCAGATCTTCAATGTAATGTGGGTTAAAACGTGTTTGTTTGTCCGTGCATTTTTGGATCGAGCACCACTGCCGCGCTTCAGGTAAAACGCACGGACGTCAAGTCCTGAAACCAACGTGCGTCTTTTCTCTCCTCGCTGGTTTGCGCAGCGCCTCGGGTCAGTCCTCAAGCCCGCGTCTGTAAGCCGGGGTTGGACGAGTTCGCCACGGCGATCTGAGGTTGACAGCCGGCAAAGCAGTGACGCCTTCATGTTTGTGGCTGGCCTAAACATGTGCAAACATGTTCATTTGTATATTATTATTATTTCAAAGCCACTTTAAGAAAACTAATATAGGATCACGTTTTAAATTGCAAGCAAAGAAAATAAAACGCCCTGTTTAATCTGTATCATTTTTTTTGTTACTTTTTTAAATCTCTTAAGTAAACAATTGCGTAAGCTTTGGATCGTCCCTACAGTTGGGGCCACACCACGACCTCAGTGTTATTGGAGTAGTAAGAGTTTTAAAATGGGTTTAAGAAGTCATCTAAAAGTAAACGTTCCGAGGTTCTCTCTCCGTTTGATCTGCACCTAAACCGCCCACACGTCGGGTGTTTCCAGCCCGTTTTCCTAAATCTTTCCATCAGTTTTCCTCTTGCTTTTTTTTTGTTTTTATTTTTATTCAAGGACATGTGGCGCGTCAACATGGACACAGTAGCCGCGCCAAACGAGTCTAAGTGTGAGAGCGCATGCAGAAAGAAAGAGAAAGGAAAGAAAGAAAGAAAGAAGGGGAAAGAGGTGTTTAAAGTGTAGCTGAAGCTGGTGGGGATCCTGGACGTTTATGCTCTGCATTGAGGTTTAGATATTTGTGTTGTGTGAGCCTGACTGCCTGAACGGGACACCTTTGATCCAGGATCGACTGTGATCGACTGTGCTCTCTGGCACAATCAATGACCCATATCCTTCACAGAACATTTGCACCAGTAGGGAGCGCTAGTTTACTGACGCCTGCCGCACAGGAGATTTTTTTGGGGGCCCCCCGCACCTACAAGTAAATCTCCAGAGGGCGTGGTCAGATGGGGGACACTGATAAGACAAGCTATCAGAAAAAGAAATTCAGGATTTTTTTATTATGTTGATGTGATGCATAAGTGGGGGTTGGAGACATGGTCGGATGTGCTCTGCTTGTCTTAATGCCGTGGAGAAAGAACGCTGCGGACAGAAGACTCTCTTGTTGGGTGGCCAGATATCTGGAAAATAACATATTGTATTATAATTTAATATTTTCTTTTATAAAACAAAAAATGAAACGACCACTGTTTTTGTTGTTGTTTTTTTTTATAGTTTAGTTTGTTTTCCATCACTGGTTTCTGAGGAGAGAATCTAATTACCAAGGCATGCATGGAACACTTCACCGCTTTTTCCTCCAGTGTTTGACAGGCTTCCCCTTCACTTTCCTGTAACATTTATTTAAAAGAGCTGTATGTCGATGTAAGTTACAGGATTTGATCCACGTTCCTCGGTTTACATAGGACACATGACATTGTCATCCTAAAAAGTAGAATATTAATCACAAAAAACCTCAGAATTTCTCTGTGCTTTCAAATGTTATCATAAATCTTTTCCCAAATACACCTTGATGACCTAATATTAATAATTTATTTGATTTTTAAATAGTTTTCAATCAAAATTCCAAGCCTGTCACTGCAGAAACATATATATTTTGTGACCATCAGAATAAGCAATAGATAAGACTGTGGTATAAAACAAAGGGGTCTTTTTGTTTGAGTTCTTTCAAAGCACACCTCATAAATAGATTCTAAAAAAAAAGCTGTTTTATTTATTGATGTGCATCTTCAGGGTCAATCATAGCATCTCACGCTACCTTTTTTTAAATGTATATTTGACTGGAATGCCAAGTTCATGCTTGGATTATTACAAAATGTGCTTGCATATGAAATCAGTGGACTGTAGATGTATGGATAATCGAAAACATTACCCAACAGTACATTGGGTTGGTTTAAAAGTTTACAAATATATCCAGATAAATCAAACATGGTTTCTGTGGACCCAAATTTTCACGTTGTGCCCAGGCTATGTCGCTTGGAGGAAATAAATTAATAGGCAAGGAATTGGATTAAGAGTGTGTTTATATACCAACAGTGTTTCTCAGCAGCATACTGAGAGTTAAACATAGCACAATTATTTTAGAGGGTTAAATGTTAGCCATTAGAATTGGTAAAAAAAAAAATGTACTCAAGCACAGTGTGCAAATGTATTGTTCCATCATGGCTGAATTCCAACAACATTAACTACTTTGTCTTCAAAGAAAATCCAACATTTTGATTTTGAATTTAAGATGTTGGTTCATACATTGCCATACATTGGGAAGGGTGTCCAGTAGAGAACGGTAATCATTTAAAAAAATGAAGAAGACAAAAAGATTAGGTTGTATTTACATGGGACTTTTCTGCAAACAAGTCATACCTAGGCCGTAAAAAGTTTTAAAACAGCTTAAGTTTTCCGTTATATGCATTCCAAAGAACAGAGGAAGTTCTAGGAGATATTTCTCCAGCTGCGCCTACCCCTCCTTCACCTGTGTCTTGTTTGGGTGGAGGTTCACCCCTTTTTCCCTACTTAAAGTAAAACTAAATCCAGCTGTTTGGAAAGTCATCGGTTAAAAACAAATTGAATGCCACCTTTCACCCTTCCTAAAGCAGCTCCGCTTTGAGAGAAGAAGCAGCAGGCTTGTAAAGCAGCGGACTGGAAGCTCCACCCTAGCAGATACCTGACTACCAGCTAATATCTGCTTATTAGCCTACTTGTTATACAGCTGTGATTTAAAAGCACAAACAGCCTGAAAAGAGGAGTCGGAGTCTTTTAAGACTGTAAATCATCAGACCCACTGCTCACGCAATCTGGGCTCAGTTTGCCTCTTCTTTATTGTTGTGGCCCCTGGGCTGCTGAGAAAAAGCTCGTAACATCAGACTCTTTTAGGAAAACATCATTCTTCTGCTGCGCAGTAGGAAATATACATGCTTGCTTTGAATGTGCTTGCTCACAAGGCCAAGAAAGAAAGAAAGAAACGGAGACACATGGAGCAGTGCGTCATAAAATTTATTAAGCCACATGTTTCAGGAAACACACAGGCGGTGGGCGCTGTGGCAAAAATAATGTGTCTGAATTACACTTATTGCCAATCATATGTGAACGGATTTGCTAAGCTTCTAACGAGATTAGCAGAACAGCAGGAAACAGCACAGGGGAAGCTAGATGGTCTCGGTGCCGTGGGTTTAAATATCTAGTTTCTTCAACTGGATCCCATGACTCTGAAGCGTGTTCAATCCAAGTCCCCATTCCTAGTTAATTATCTCAGTGAACATCAGAGATGATTTATGGTCCTGGAGCCAAGTCTGGAGCCAATAAATGACCCCAGCGCACTGCCAATTACTATTGTAATCTTGTTGTGAAGCAACAACAAAAGAGGTCATGTTAGGGAAGAGTGTTCATTTCTCAGAGCTTCAGCTCAGATATTTCTCATTGTTAGCTAGAATATAATTGTTATGTTTTGTTTTCACCATGCGCTTGACTAGATCCATCTATGCCACTCGTTTGCGTATCGCATTTCCTACTGGAATCGAAACCTTCCTTTGGTCTTTCGAACACCCTCCTTGAGATGGATTTTTATTTGTTAGAAAATAAGAGTTTGATTTTGAGGATACTTTTCTATGGAAACAGAACAAGCTCAAGATGCTGTTTGTATTTGGCATCGCTCTGAACCCCAGAGACTTCTGCCTACATATAAGTCTGCAGCACCCATTGGTCTGTGTAAAGACCTGTAGCTATAATAACCTTGAATGCAAATGTATTGGCTTTTAAGGTATTTGTGCAAAAAACGTAAAACAAGAAAAGTATAAAATCCCTTTTAATCAAAACAGAATGGCAACAATTATTCTCTTCGCTAGCTTAATAAAACATATTACATTGATTATTAACAATGTTTTATACAAGATTTATTTATTTTTATATGATATGTAGACTTAAGGAAACACATAAACCAAAAATCAATTTCACAAAATTTAGTAATAGTTTTCAAATGCTTTTTGAGAGAAATATTTGACCTTTTTGTCATTTGGCCCTTTATAAAACACTGGAGGTCTAACAAGAGCCTGTAGTCAGCTGGTTAATAGATGTACTGCTCAGTTTGCCAACTGCAGTTTCAAAACAGCATTACCTCAAAACGAATGAAGGGTGGCGCTCCTTTAGTTTATTGCATCCAGAAATATTTGTAACCACCCAAATTTTCTTTATCACGAAGAAGAGAAAAGTATTGTAGCCTTTATCCAGTCAATTCACCACAGTCCGCAGCAAGAGGTGTGGGAGGGGCAATTCAAAGGGCCGTAAAGTCCAAGCTGCTTGAGCCTAATGGATAGGAATCCTCTTCAGTTCTTCAAAATAACCTTTGTTGCTTTTATTCTTCTATTAATGGTCTGACCTATAACTTTCAGTATCTGCTATGTGTTTGGCGCCACCTTCTGAATAGGGTAATATTGTGTAGACAGGTACAAAATCTGAGGTCCTTCTATGCGACCGTGCACAGAGTATCAACACATTGTAGAGGGGAGGTACAGATGACAGAATTCGCAGTTGTCGAGTGGACAACAGAGTGGACTGAAGGGCGTGGCTTAGGCCTTACTCTGTAGAAGACTGTACTCATTCTGGCACTTCGTCGGGCATCTCGTTAAAAGAACTCTAAGCCATAGGATTGGTAGATTGAAAATGTTAGCTGGTGTAAAACGCTAAGTTTTGAAAACCTTGGGACACCCTGATACCGGTAACTGACCCATGCCTAGCATATTGTAAAAGCAAAATTTGAAATTGCCAAGCCAAATCATCAGCCCAGTACCTAGGGTGTAGAACATTGTGCAGTTTTTTAAATTGCTGGACATGACAGGCCAGTTACAAGCCTTAACACATCGATGCCATGGCAGTGCCCAGACAACACACAAGTTCATCCAATGGGTTGCTGACTCTGAGATGATAGCCGCTCTCATCTGCCAGCACAATTTACTCTTACTAGCATTGGCTTATCCTTGAGCAGATAAGTCCCTTCGGGAACCTGTTACTGTGAATATAAAACGTGTTTTTTCCTAATTACCCTAAAAAGAGACCAATGGTGTAAAGTATGTTGAGTTACACTTGACTGTATGAACAGTGCTTTATAAGTAAAGTTTGATTGATTGAATCATGCAGCATCAGATCATATCAGCTTGCTTCACAATGTGTACAAGATCAACTAACATAATTTTGGAAGCAAAAACTGCAGGAAATGAGAGAAATTAAACAAGTAAATACAAGGAAGGCTTCAGTGTTTTTTTTCTCTAGATGTTGAGGAAGAGAATGCTCATTGTCTTTGTTCCAGAAGCCCTGTGTTAGATGATAAACTCGGTCATAAGAGTAGGTTGTGTGCCAGCAATACCTGCATGGTGTGAAGCTTTGTTTGGTTCCATATTGTCTGACATGTTAAACCAAGATTATATCCACTCGAAATCATCTGCCAAAGTGTATCAGATGATTTGACTGGTGTTTGTCTTTTCACATGCAGTTAGAAGGGTTTTCAAAGTAAAGGTCTGTCCGCCTGGAATTTCTGCTCACACGGATGTGCAAGCTGTAGATTACTGGTTGGTTGGCACTAGGGATTTATCATACCTCGATTCAAGTTATTGTCTTGACAATAGACACAATTCTTTGCGATCGTCTGAGTGAAAAGATTAGTTACAGAAATCAGAGCAGTCACAGGGATGCAGTGTAACACCAGACTCCAGATGACAGACCTACTGTTAAAGTGAAAGTGGAGTGTTGATAAAAGGTCTGGAAGCAGATTTTAAAGTCACTGCAATATATTCTCAGGGGCATTAAACCACTTCACTTAGACGATTTAAAAACATTATTACTTTGGAACATTTGTAAAGAAAACTGCAGCTTAGAGTTCTTCAGACACGATGTTCTGGCTTAATTCTTTTTTTCTGTCACAGCAAATGAAATATGTTTGGGTTTGGGTGTTGGTCTAAAACTCATTGTGGGAACTGAAAAATAGCTGTGGGCTCTTTAAGCTTTTTTCTAACGTTTAATAGACTGAAGTGGTTGGGGATTGCTTTTGATTAATGAATAACAACTGTTACTATAATAAAGGAAACACACACTCTGTCATTTCTAATAGAAGTGGTGACTTGCTTCCTTAAGTTGCTTTGGAAGACAAAAAAGCATTGATGCAAGTGCAGAAATTCTTCGAAGCGTTTTTTTATTTTTTTTATCCTGATTTATATCATTGACAGTTAAGGACATAAGATTCTTCAAGGTAGCTACAACATATGTCTTTCCAGGGCATCACTTTTAACCCATTTATGTTAAGCCATGGCTTTTAGCCCAGGGCGCTACTGTGTTGGTGCTCAAAGAAAAAATAGAGTTATCTATCAGTTCTTCCACGAACAAGTTCTCTGTTGCTTATTAGCATGTCTAGTGGACGAGGAGTTCCCCCCATCCCCTTTATAGTGCCAAGTGTGAGCACAGTTAGAAAGTATTACCGTGCAGTTGTTAGGTGTTACATCTAAAACACCTTGATAGGTCAAACTTAAACTCGACTACTTTAAACTGAACAATTACAGATTTATTAAATCTTTATTCCATTAGTGAAAAAAATAATATTTCCCATGTTTGTTTGTTTTTTGGCATAAAGACCATCATAGGTTAAGAAAATCTGGATCTGAATGATTCTGAACTGACTCCAGATTCTCTTGAACACCGTTTGGATCCGTGAAACCTATGTATAAAAACAAAATTGTGATTTCAACATTTCCTTAAAGTAATAATGAAAAAAGAAATGTAAAAGAGGGGCTTGCCCAGGATGGCATTCATGCATGAACCGCCCCTGTTAAACCAGTGGCCTTATCGTACTTCATCAATGAAGAGGACGTTGCAAATTCCACTACCGTGTCTTGTGAATATAATTTGGAACCTGAATATAATGAAGAAAGAAAATCTGATATCTGACAAAGCTGATGCTATTTTCCCCCTCGAGGTCAAATTCTATCTATTTCAAACATCGTTTTAGGAATCAGGAGTTATTGAGTGATGCTGATGATAACTGTGGAAAGGAATGCATGATTTATTCCCCCGTTCCTCCAAAACTGAATAATCCTATTCAAGCAACACAGCACATACTGTGCTTCTCTGTATATATTTGTTCGGGCATCCTTTTGGGGGTCTCAGCTCTGTAAAATCGACAAGCTGAAGAGATGTGATTAACACAAGCTCGGGGCGTCTCAGGCGTGAAGGACCGCTAGATATTTTTATAAGCTAAGACTCATCCTATGTAAGTACTCTTCGCCTCTGTGAAGTCCAGCTTTACAGCTGACTCTGAGCAGTCGCTGGAGGCTGCCGTTTCCAAGTATATGTTAACTTTGAAGTTGCAGTTTCCTCATGATCAGTTTGCCTTCGAGACCGGAAAGGCAAAAGACAGAGGCTATTAGATTCAGAAGTCAGAATTCATGTTACCTATCTATAAGCGTAGGTTTTCCAGGAAAACCTGGAAGCAGTGTATAATCATCTCAAACTTAAGTTTGTCATGATGTGGAAAAGTATGCTAATGCTCCTTTTGTGTTTTCACAAATTAAATTAAAAATACATACATTTTAAATGGTTCATCGTAGAACAGCTCAATGTGAATTTGAACTGTATATTCGAACTAGATTGATCAACCGCCTTTTAGATTCCATAAAAAGCAGTGAAACAGTACTTTAAATTACCCCAGAATAGCAGTCTTAAATCAGATACCAACTTCACAAAGTTGCACCCTGGGTAAAGAGCTATAGAAAAAAATGCTATTGTCCTGTGGGGCTTAGGATGCTTTTCAGAAAAAGTATGCATGTTTCTTATTTGTCTGGTTGACATTGCTTTAGGCCTGACATGTGGCATGGCAAATTAAAGCTGTTCTTTGTGGTTTCAGAGACTGTCAATTGCAATTGTTTTCTGCTTTTTTTAATCCAACATCATTTCCAAAGTTCTTTCAATCGTAGGCAGTTTTTTTGCTGAAATACACCTGAATAATATCCCCCAACGTCTGCCGATGACAGCTACTCAACTTCGGGCCAAAATAAATAGCCTTGGGCTCCATCCTTAAGAGATTGCTGGCCGAAAATTGAAAAACAAAGCATCGTCATCTCATAATAAATACAAAAGATTAAATGGAAAAACATCTCTCTTTTTTTTTTACATCTTTCCACTTTCAACAATAGCTTATTTAATGCATCTGAAACTAACAACATGTGCATTTTAGTTACTTTATGTTAATACCATTTTTTGGTCTCACAGTTTTCTACAAGTTGAACCAAGGCATGAAGGAATCTGGTTTTACCGCCAGTTGGTACAAGCTGGAAATATAACACCATGGCTAGCTTTAAGGATTTAAAACACTGCTTCTTGAAATTAAAAAAAAGGACAAGTTACAAATGTTTATGCTATCAGATGTTAAACTTGAAAACATTTCTTAAAAGATAAACAACTATTGTTGCATATCAAAGTAAGACCAGTTCTGCATATTTCAACCTGTTAGAGTTAGTGTAAACCAGAAACCAAAAGGCCACTGACCTTTCTCACTAAAGGAAAACAAGTTTATTTTTTCATTCAGTGGGTATTTCTTTCCCTTTCTTTTTCTTCCCGCCTAGATCTGTTGCAGTTGAACACTGAAGCAACCCATGCTTCCAGCCCTACTGACTGCATTGAGCATGTGTTGCTCACCAGTGCTGCTCTTTCCTCCCTGAGTCATCAGAAAGGACCACATGACAATAAGTTGGATTTCAGCAATGCTAATAACGTAAAACCAACAGCAGATAGCAATTATAAACCAGACGTACAAGTCTGAGAGTGAATCAGATGATGTAAACTTTCTTTTTTTTTTGCTTCCTAAAGGGAACATACCTTGATGTTAAAAGGGAAATCTTAATGATCTCTCAGGGAGACAAGAAAAGATTTCATCTGAGCCGTCAGGTGAGAACTTGTTAAGGTAACATTTTGGCAGAGGTTCTGTAGAAGGGAACCTCACAACAAGCACTTTCACAAATCCACTCACTTCCTTGTTGGCCAAGGCAAATTCCCCCTGCTGCAGTTTAGTGCATATTAACCAGATGCAAATTCCCCCTGCTGCAGTTTAGTGCATATTAACCAGATCTGTCCTGTCCCCTGTTTGTTGACACAGTAACTATTGCGGCTATATAAAGGGACTAAGAGGATTGTAAAACACTAAGCAGCATTTTCTTTCCAATGAAAACAAGATAGAGCATAGTGTCTTTAAAAAAGTTCATCATGATCCTCCCACTGTCATATTTTTGCTTGGCCTTGAGATGAGATTTCCTGCTGGACGCCAGCGGGACAATGCCATCGCAGTCACAGCAGTTCTTAGTTTAAGTCAACATGTACGTCGATGATGCAGTCATTTATTTCAGTTAAATTATGGTTGGTCTTATACACGGGGTAGATGTGGATCCAGATGAGTGTCCCACAGTGTATATGAAAGACAACTTCTCCGAAACTGAAAAAACGACAAGAAAAGAATTGCCTCAAATCTTCTATCACATGTTGGAGAAATCTCAGATACAGTACAGTGAGGAACATAAGTATATCTTTATATCTGATGCTCTATTATGTCAAACTACAAAAATGCTCAGATTTCTCAGGAAAGATATAGCATGGTTCTGAACCAGGCAGCAAAAAAAGAAAGAAAGCAACAAATAAAATCCCTGGCTGCATGGAACACATTTGGATTTTCTTTCCTGCATAGTTCCCATTGTTTTCTTAGTTGTGTTTCCATCATAAAACCAAGCGTGGATGGAGGTGCGGCTTCATCAGACACTTTTGTTTGGGTGTCTGTTCTTATCAGAAACATAAGAAGCTTAAGTTCTTCCTTCCCCATCCAATAACTCAAACTTGTGACTTTTTACGTCTACTTCTTGCTTCCTTTCTGTGGTGGCTATTGGCTAGGTTTAAGAGGCTATTTGTACCACAGGTAATGCGATCGATTATGTGCTTGTATGTATGTTCTGCGCTCTGCAAATCTGGTCTTTATGTAAATGTGACTAAAAAAAGACTTAAAAAGTCCCAGGTAGAGTTTACCATTAGCTCCATTGCAAACATGTTGAGGAAATTAACTCCTTGGTCTGCATACAAAATGTAAGTGCACTGTAGTCCATAAGTGTTGAGGAAAACTGACACTACAGACCACCCTGAACATGTTGTGGAAGCAACGCTGACTTTTTCTCATCTGGGAGAAGGAAGCTAGCAAGAGTTAATATAAAGATGCTAAAGATAAAGGTAATCCCAGAGACCTGAGACAGGGGCGGATTGTCTTCTTTCAGCAAGATAACGTGTCTACACATACAGACAATAAAATGGTTTTGATAAAATCACGTGTTAGAAAGTCCAGATCGAAATCCAACTGAGAATCTTTGTCAAAACAAAAAAAACATGCTGTTCACAGATGCTCCCCAACCAATCTGCAACTAAGATTGGGTTCAAAATTCCGTCTGAACTGCCCAATAAAATTTGCACTAAAATACATTATGTTGCAAAATGGGGAACAGTTATAAATACTGTAAGGCATTGTATTTATAGGTACTAGTCCCCGTGCTGTTATAGATACAGCTTTAAAGGTTTTACTTCCACATGAGGCAGGTTTTGTGTGGTAAGATGTGCATGTTCTTTTTTCCTTTTTATGGGAGTGGCCTACCCAAAAGTTCCAAGCTCCTTAATTCTTTTTTTCCTGTTTGCTTAGCAGCACTTAAAATGTGTCTTGTTAGCATTAAAAACATTAATCTACCCTAGATTGCTGCCACACGGATAGTATTAGGTTCAAAGGACATGTGTGGTACATACTGATCCTTGGAATCATTCGTTTAAAACGCAGCAGGCAATCTCCTTGCTTGCCCCCCGCTTGTCTCACCGCCCCCCACAAGCTTGTGATGAAATTTCATCTCATTAGAGACCGTTTCCTGTTTTCTGCTACAGTAAATGCTGAGCTACAAACCCAGCAAAGCAAATTGTTTTCACGTTGAATTAAATGAGCCATATCTCTAATGATGAATCATCAACGAGAGTTATGTGTGACAGCTTGCATTTTGTTGCCATTGTGAATTGATTGATCTCAGCCAGCCTCTTTCTGTTCATCTGGTGGTAATAAATTTTGCAGCTTTACTGGGGGCATGGTGGAGAGAGCGGTTGGGTTCGAGGATGCCAGTCGAGACATTTTTTTTGGTTTTGTTTTGTCTTGTAGTCTTAGCTGTATTTTCTTGATTCTTGCGTGTTTGTACTTGGCAAGAGGAAATGCAGGCAGTAACTCTGTTTACACAGTTTAGGTATGAACCCTATGCACACTGTTTAGTTTACTCATTAGTGTCAGTGTATGTGATACTTTTTTTTTTTTTTTAAAGGACCTTCAAGGTCTTCTGTTTGTGCCACAGTGTTCATTTTATATAATTTTCTAATTTATCTAATCCTTTTCAGGTTTATTGGTTCCCCTCTGTTTTGTCACGTATTTACTTTGTTGTGAAAGTCCATGCTGCAATGTGGTTGTTAATCATTAGTGTGGGGAACAAGAACACTGGTACAAACCAAGTGCTTGGTATCTATGCTTGGAGAGGGTGGACTTCCTTTTGCGCTATTTTTAGATACAGTCAAACTGATTAGGTATGAAACATTTTTTACCATATTGTGATAGATAATGCGATCCTCCAATTTCGCCGTCACATTGTTATCTTCCTTTCTTTTAAAAGGCATTGGCAGACACAATGCCATAGGAAAATTGCATTTTGGCACCGCCTAACTATGCATTTAACAGGGTAGCATATGCTATTTGATTCACAGATTTTTGAGGCGTGTGAAAGAATTCCTCCACATGAGCACCACAGCTCTTAAACTCACGTGTGCCACTGCTAGAGAATTGATGCAACTCATACATTGCAGCAATAACCCAATAAACACATTATTCGATATATAGTCCTGCATTATCCTGTCTGCTTTGAAGAAAATTCTCTCATCTCCAGGATGCTGGATGCTTGAAACTATACGGCTTGACCTACTTTTTTATTAATTCAGCTAATAATTATCTGACTACTTGGGAGGCTGCAATGCAATTTCATTCCCAGATGATCAGTTGGCACGAAGAAGGTTCTGGGCTTTCTGCGTGACATGACATGCTTGTATTCCTTGAGCATGTCTGGGTTATTGCCAGGTACTCTGGCTTCCTCCCGCAGTCTAAAAACATGACAGTTAGGTTAATTGGTCACCCAAATTGCACTCAGGCATGGTTGTTTGGTGACCTGTCCAGGTTGTGGCCACCACCGACCCACGACTCTACAAGAACCACGACTCTACAAGAACAAGCGGGTATGGATGGATGGATGGATGGATGGATGGATGGATGGATGCTGATTTTGGTCTGAACTCCTCTGGTTGTGCTTAGTTTTTAATGGATTATATAACACATGAAATGATAATGAGAAATATGCTGGTTGGTTTTTGCATTTAAAGATTGGGGGAGTTCTTAGCAATGAATAAAGCAAACCAAAAAAATATTTTTCAGTCAGACCTGATCGAAGGTAAATTAGCAAACTCCAAAGTAAGCCAATCAGTCTCAAACTTTTGCAAGATTCTTTATTTACCACTCTGGGATACGATAAGATAATAAGGAAAGTTCTCTTTTTGGTTGCCTCTGACATGCCTCAGGTTTCCATTATATCACCTAGCTGTTGATTGTGTTAACGTGGCTCCTATAAGTGCACCTATGCAGACAGCATTAGGACCAAAGTGAATTTTCTTGGCTGCTAACTCAATTTCAGCATAAAGCAAGTGAGCTAGAGTCGCCCTGTTGTTGTTTTTTTTTCTTTTTTGACAAGCTTTTGCTGTCTCTACTTGCCTTTAATGTACTGTCTAAAATAATATTTTGATAAGACATTTGTGTCCTTTGTTGTCTTAGCTTTTTGTGCTCTAAATTTGTGTGGATTACTCTTTACCATGTTAAATATTGACGGTGAATGTGACAGAGGTACTGGGTTTTCCATGGGGATCAACTGGCATTTCTTAAGTAAGTTATGTCAGAAAGAGAGACAAGATGAATAAAACCATCACCTAAACCTTGAATCCCGGTTGCACAGTGTCATAGCCAGGATCGGCTCTGGAACATCTGGACAACATCGGCAGCGTGGTATTTTCTCTGCACGGCCTTTGTCGTATGCACTAATCCTCATTATCTCGCAGCAACATTCTCAACAGTGATGTGGGCAGAAGATTAAGATAGAATATCCCTGTCTCTGACAAAGCACTGGACTAATGTCATACGTGGGCCTGCGCTTCACATTGATCAGATTATGCGGAGGAGAGGGCCATGAGGCCGGCGGTCTGGAGAGCCTCGTTCAGCTAATGGCACCTCAACTTCAAAGTGGCGGTGGAAAACGAGACAAGGACCATCATCCTCTGCATCAGAGACAGCAGGCTTCAAGTGGCACGCCTTTGGAACTGTGATTTGTCTCACAATGACGGACGAGAGTTCTCACAGAGGGGTATGTCTGATCGGTGATTAAACTGATGGAACAAATAAAATCTTTTGAATTAGCTACAGTTTTCACCCTCTCCGAGAAAATAAGGGGCCAATGGGAGCGTTCTGTTTCGGGGTGCGTGTGTTTTCAATACAATAACATGAATAACAGCATGTTGGGGAGATGGTAAAGTCAGTGACAAGAAGTCAAAGCGATTTTCTCACTGAAGCCTCCGCTGTAAATTGATGTGTTTGGCATGAGCTCTGTTTGCAGGCCATGAGTGTTTTCAGAACTTTTAGAAGGAAACGCTGTTTGTTTTAGATGGTTATAATTTAACCAAGATGTGTTCTCATCTCCTTCCTTGTTGAAGTAAGAGAGCTCACAGTAAGACATGGTTTTCTCAGTGTGCTGTACACGCTGTAGACCGCTTCAAAACATTACAAACTATCCAATTTAGCTGTGTGGGAGACAAATGGCTGATATTTTATCCAAACGACTCCAATTTCACAATCACAGCAAGAAATGGGGAGATTGGATTTTGCAGTTGCAGTCCTTTTAGGAGAATATCCTTTAACTCACAAAAGCAAAGTTGTCAGACTTTGATGACATTTATAATTTAAGCTATACAAAGGCAATTACCTTCACAGATATGTTCAAAACCACATAAATACACAACCACATATTTTTAGGGTTCTTGCATCGCCTTTGAAAGCCTGGAATCAGTTTTCAGTGAATAAAGGTTTGGAAAAAAGACATTTATGGATGGCTAATATGTTTGACTTTCCACACTTCCTCCTACGTTCTATTTCTTAGCAATTAATGACATTCTTAATTGAACTTATGTAATTACTGATATAGAACCAATGCAAACCTATTGACATATCTGAAAAAGTTACTTCACTGTAGATTGTTTGGTCTCTCCTTTCTTAGATTTGGGATTTTAGGAGGGACCTTTTCTTCTTGTTTAGATGACAGATGCAACATTGCAACTCAGAAATGTTGTGGAACTTCAACAAACAAAATAAAGCTGCCATTGATGAAAATTAGTAAATCTTTAAATATCAGATTATCCACTCCAGATTTATCAGGTTTTGGTATAGATATAAACTTCCAGAATATACATTGAGTTTCTTAATAAATAGATCTTGCACTCAAATGACCAGGATACTCTAAAAAGAAAAACTGTTGGAAACTGTTTCAAAAAATCAGAATATCATGGAAACATTTATTTATTTACATATCACGATTCAAAACGTAAAAATTCTGTAGATTATAGATTTAGGGCCACAATTTAAACGATTTCAAGTATTTAGTTGTTTATTTGTACATAATTTGGGCTTCCAGCTCATAAAACCCACGAAAACAGGAATTCAAAAAACTAGAATACTGTGAAGAAATCAGCCCAAATTTTACAGGACATGAATGTTTTAAACTGAGTATCACACACTACTCATCTACTAAACTCAAAGCACCTGCACAGGTTTTCCCCAGTGTCATTAAATGGCTTCACTTTGGATCAATTGTCTCAGTCAGATTCAATATGGGGAAGACTGCAGACTTGACAACTGGCCAGAAGACCATCATTGATACCCTCCATAGGATGGGTAAGCCACGAAAGTTCATAGCTAAGGAGGCTGGCTGTTCGCAGAGTGCTGTGTCCAAGCATATCAATGGAAAGTCTAGTGGAAGGGAAAAATGCGGCAGGAGAAGATGCACCAACAGAAGAGCTGACTGTGGGCTTCAGCGGATTATCAAACAGAGAAGATTCATGGCAAATATCCAGAATGAGGCGGGAGTCACCGCTTCAAAAACCACCACATTCAGACCCATCTCAACTGGGCCAAGGAGAAGAAGAGACAGGACTGTTGGTCAGTGGTCCAAGGTCCTCTTTTCCAATGAAGGTAAAGAGTGCTTTTAAATTCGGGAATCGAGGTCCAAGGGTTTGGAGGAAGACGGATGAGGAACAGAACCCAAGCTGCTTGAGGTCCAGTGTGAAATATTCACAGTCAGTCATGATTTGGGATGTAATGTCCAGTGCAGGTGTTGGTAAACTGTGCATCAGTCTACCAGAATGTTTTAGTAGACTTCATGATTCCTTCTGCTGAGGATCTGTATGGAGATGCAGATTTCATCTTCCAGCAGGACCTGGCCCCTGCCCATACCGCCAGAAGCACTAAAACCTGGTTTAATGTCGATGCCATCACAGTGCTTGAGTGGCCAGCCAAATAGCCTTACCTAAACCCCATTGAGAATCAAGAGGAAAATGAGGGGCACCAGATCCAAAGACAAAGAAGAGCTGATAGCAAGCATCAATGAAATCTGGGCTTCCATAACTCCCAGGCAATGCCACAGGCTGATGGGCTCAATGCCATGGCGCATCGAGGCAGTGATTAAAGCAAAGGGATTCCCTACCAAGTATTGAAGATTGACATATCTTTGTGAAAGTACCATATTTTGATTGTTTAATGTGATGCTAATTTCTTTCTTTTTTTCTGCAAAAACTGAGAAGTAAATGGTGATTTCTAATAATATTGGTTGAATTCCTGGTTTTGTGGGTTTTATGAGCTGGAAGCCCAAATTTTGTACAAATAAACAACTAAATACTTGAAATTGTTGAGCAAGTTGTGGGCCCTGAATCTATAATCTATTAAAGTTTAATATTTTGAATGAAATTATGGAAATAAATAAACAAAAGTACTTCAAAGCAATTGCAGAAGTTGAATTTTTGGCAGCACGATCGCCACCGAACACCACTGAGGAGGACGTTTTATGGGTTCTTTTGATTTTCAGTGCCATGCATAGTGGAAATTTATATTTTCCTTTAAATGTTGTGTTTACCACATAATGTTAGTCATGAATACCATGTTTGCGTGACCACTACCCGGGCCTGCATTGCTTGGCCCAGGCCCATGGTAAGCAAAGTTGTCCTTTGAACCACCCTTTTTGAATGTTATCAACCCATTACATGGCCATTATTAGCTCTAACCTACCAGAAGGTACAGGAGGCACAGTCTGAAGACATTTAATGGGAGTGATGACCGCTAGTAACGGGCATTCAATGGGTTGATGACATTCGAATCGGGTGCTTTGAACTTTTCAAATATCTAACAGACATTAACTTTATCTGTTGGCTAATGGGGCTTTTACATGCTTTGCAAAAACTGTGATCCCTAACTGATTAGGTACAGTTATGGTCAGAGGGTTACATACAGTGATCTTGATCATGAATATCAGCTGACTTTGAGACTTTAAATGATTTATTTTAATTATTCTTTCAGGTTGACATGATTACACAACAGACATGCAAGTTTTTAATTTAGGCACAAATACAGTATATACATACATCTCCACTAATGTATGGCTACATGTAAGGTAGATCTCAACCACACACTTTTTGTAGCCATCAGCATCTTAGTACATTATGCTTGCATGACATTTGACAGCTCTTCTGTGCATAAATGGGGTTCATTTAAATTAGTTGGGTTGAAATCAGGGCTTTGGAAAAGCTAATTCCTGTATTGTCATACAATACTCATCCCCTGACCAGGATAATTGACATAGCTTTTATGTTGCTAGTTACTTAATTTACATTCGTAAGTGCATTTAGGAGGTATTAATGCTTATATCAGAAAGATCAACAGAAAACCTCAATGTTAGTGCTTTATCAAGTGCTACGTTTTGTTTTTTTGTTTTTGTTCTGGTTGAACAATTGAGAAGAAAGAACTCTCAGGAAGTTTGAAGTGTCACAAAAAGGTGTGGCTGAATTGTCAAGAGATCAGCCTAATTGCGGCAAGGTCCTGTGCTTTGTAATTTAGTAATAAACATTAAGCTGATGATATCCATATGGATCAAGAACAGACACTCTCTTGGTGTATCATGCCAAGTACAATATGTTTTTTCTTTAAAATAACATCTCCTTCATAACTAACAACTCTGTCATTGATTCTCCTGTCCATGTAGAGCAACAGAATCACTGACATCTGCAGATATATTTAGGACAAACACAAAAAATGTGATTGGAAAAAAACAAAACAAATAACACTGGTCGTCTAATGTAACTGAATGGCTATGGATTTCAATTATTTCATCATAATAAAGGAAGAAGTAGCTTTTTTTTGTTAGTGTTATGGCTACCGCACACCACTGAGGCGGACGTTTCATGGATTTCTTTTTATTTTCAGTGCCATGTGTAGTAAAAATGTATATTTTCCTTTAAATGTTGTGCTTAGTCATGTATACCATGTTTCTCTGAGCACCATCCAGCCATGCATTACTTGGCAGCAGCCCATGATAAGCAAAGTTGCCCTTTGAACCACTCTAGTATCTAACAGACATTAGCCTTATCTTTCCGCTTAATGGGGGTCTTTTACATGCGTTGCAAAAACTGCAACCCCGAACGGTTTAACAGAATCGGTGGAAATTTTATAAACAGGTTTTTTTTTCGCTGAAGTGACACTTGTAATTCAAGTTTCCAGTGCGGTGGATTTAGCCTCCAGTGCAACAACACCCCCGAAAGAAGTCGTCAGTCCATGGTGTCCCCCCTGTGAAAATAACCTCGGCAGCAATCCCACCTGAGAGATTTGATTTGGCACGAGAGGGTCGGCCTTTCAGGTCCATGCTGACCATGAGGAAGTTGTGAGACGGCCACAGCAGGTGGACTGCTTGATGTGTGATGGCACGATTTGGATTCTGTGTCCAGCTTTTTCGGATTGAATATCATTTGAAATGAATGAAAATTAAATACTATCGAATATGTCATTCTAATTTTAAAAATTGACGCGTAAAAATTTATTATGATTAGATTTTTTTTACTCTGTCTATATATATATATATATATATATATATATATATATTATACACACTATGGTTTTAGTGCTTAAGGTTTTGCTTGATATATAAAGTACTGTAAATACAGAAACTCCCGCTGTGAGAATTCTCTCGGGCTCAACCCCAGAGGGGTAAATATATATATATATACTGCAGGTTATAGAAGAGGATAAATTACTTTTCATACAGTAAACATGCCAATTCTTCATCTTGTGGTCGATTTGCTTTGACTGATGAATGGAACCCACCTCAGACATCCTGTTCTGACTCGTTTAAAGGCACTTCTGAGGGAGTAGAAGAAAACACTCAAAGACATTCCGTACCCTAGCTATATAGTCCAGGTATCCTGAAGGGGTGGACAATATGAATGCAGGGATTAGCATAGATTAAAGTCACGACAAAGACGAAATAAAAAACGAGTTTGCTTTTTTCATTTGGAAATTTGACATCAACAGGTCTTGGCTGCTTTTTTTTAAGGACAGATGCAGGTTTATATTTCTAATGGGGTAAATATTAGGCTTTATCAATTTTCCAAACAATTTAAAGTAGCTTATAAACAAATCTTTGCCTACTTAATTGGACGTTAAAAAATATTAGCTAAATACGTAATTGTTAAATGTTCAACTAGAGCACAAACACTTGACGATTTTAATCTCCAACCTATAGTAATGCAGTGTTACAAACAGACATAATTCCGTCATTAGAGGCTGTTGCCGTGGGCTTGCCCCGTGAGGATTTTGACATGAGAGAAATGATTTAAGATTATCCCTGACTCACAGTCAGGACATTGCTTTTGCTTTTTTAACCAGGTAAATCTCATTGAGAAGCAGAATATTACACCTGCCCTGAAGGACTTTAAAGCTTTTTCTTTAAACAAAATCCATGAAGTGTGCAGCGTCATTAACATTATCCGTGAGTGCAATACTTTACGAAACGTGTCGTTATTTTACTGCAATTTAAATGTACTGATTTGTCAGGTAAACATGAGACATTGATTTTAATTAGGTATATATCAGCAAATGCCTATTCCTAAATGTCCTGGATCAGTATCAGGGACAAAGCAATCCTGATCATGGACTTCCCTAGTCATGGTGGTAGGTCTGTAATTGATACAGCGTAGAGCAAATCCAAGAACATGAACACATCTGTAGCTATAAATTGTTAAATCCCGTCAAGAGCCTGTCAGCGACTCATCAACAGGATTATATTTTCTAAATCCCCAAGGACAGATCAGCCTGAAAGCAAAGAAACAATTATCTATACTTAATCCAAATCTGTGAATCCTGCCATTAGAGAATCATTTTTCTGCTACAGCATTTATCCCCCCAAAAATTATATAATCAGATTGTGAAAGAAGAATGTGTTACATCTTGGAATGTTTTTAACATTATGTAGAAAAGGAGTGACTTACGCACTTTCCAAACTCTCACAAAACGGATCACGATAACGTTGAGTTTCCTTCCGTTTCCGTTGACCATCAGCAGTGCCACATGTTTTAATAATTGACTTTTTTGGGGGGGGGGAAGTGCAGGCCTGCGTCATTAGTGCCAAAGCGTCTGAGCAGGACCACCGTCGAATTTAATCCGGCTCTCTGTTCCTCTGGGAACTATCAGCTCACCAAGTTTTAGGAACATGTGTTTCCGACAGCCACTTCATAACCTGTCAGCACCGGGTGGTCCGAGGAGAATTGGACCTCGGGCTTTTAGTCAAGCACAGCTCCTTTAATAGAACTTTTTTGAGCCTGCTGCGTTCACGTGCTGTGAATCTGTCTCTTAAAATCCAGAGGAATGGCGGCTGATACCGCTGTCATCTCTCACCTTGTATGTCAGAGCCTGCTGCGAAAACAGGTTATTTCACTTGGCTTTATTTGCACTCGCAAAAAAGCCACAGGGATCACCATTAGCTTAAGAAGAGTAATAACAGGGATTCTGCTAACAACTCACATCTGCGCTGCTTTCAGCGGTATGAGCTCAGATGGTCTGAGCTTTTGAATGGATTTATACAGAAGGCTGAACACACTCCGCTGATATTTTATAGGTGTTGCAAGATCTTTTCAGCTTTTCTTTGAATGGGTGATTATTGTTCACCTGTGTTATTAGATGACCTGTTATTTTAAGCACAGAACGTAGAGTGCTGCGAGTAAATGTTTGCACGCTAAAAAGTGTCTCCTGCTTTCGCTTTTTCATCACATTCACATGTTTTAGACCATCCGACAAGTTTTTAAAAATCGAACAATATTTGCAATTTCTAAATAAGGAATTTATTGATTACAGCAAAGCTATCCAAACCACACAGGCCCAATCTAAAAAAAAAAAGAAGAAGAAAAAAGTCCTTGCTCCCCTAAATCTAATATGTAGTTGTGCCAATCTTTGTGTTTGTGATAATACATCACTTGTACATCACTGTGGAGGAATTCTAATGGATCAGCTGAATGTGAATAAAAAACAGATTATAAATGCAAAAAAAGGCACTGTAAATCTTTTAAAAAGACGTAAATTGATAAAAAAATGTGTAAACTTGAATTTAAGAAAATAACTATAAACCTAAAACTGTAACCAAAGCAAGAAAATTCCAAAAAAGAAAATGAAAATTTAAAGTGTATATTTATATGAATTTTTCAACCTAAGCTAAGCTGCATTCATCTAGTCATTTTTCTTTTGTTTATTTGCTAAAACTGCGGTATTTTATTTTCCGATGGTTTGACAGTTTTTACGTTTCTCTTCCGCTTCGCTTTCAGTCCTCAGCTTAAACTTACAATTTTGCCTTTTCGTGTTCGGAGCTGAACCTGATTTCACTTGGGGGCGGGCGTAAAGTTCTTTGGCTGCCTAGGACATGATTGACAGTGATTAGGTCAACGTCATTTCTACCCAAGTAGCGCTTCTGATGTTGGCGCTGTTGAGTAATACGATCCTTCTTTGCTGATGTGGCTGAACAAAGAGCAAATCCAATTGTGGTCATGTATGGTTTATGCAGTTACAAGGTATGTTTTTGTGTCCGAAGCGCTTCTCGGGCTCAAGGGTTAGATTGACGCCAGAGATGAAGCATATCACAGTGTCTGTTTCTCCAGTTTACAATCTGTGTTTTTATTCCCTGTTTTGACCCCATACATTTTGGTCCACTCTTTTTTTGCTGAATTGTTTTGAAACAGTCATAGTAGTGGGAGAATGAACGGTTCAGTTTAGGTGGTGCAAGTAACTGTAGCTCTAAGTAATCTTCTGCTTTTAACCATGCATTTGGACAAAAGCCTACGAAACCAAATCTGTATTTATGTTTGAAATAAAAGTTTACCTCCACAAATTGTGAGTTTATTTTCCCAGTTGCTTAGAATGAGCATCATTCCTTCTGAAGTCGGTTAATCTTTGAAAAGACCGTTACAAATAAAACCCCGCGTTTCATTCCAGTCCAGTGTGTCCATGGCAGTCAGCATTGGTGCTTTTTCTAAAATGTAGAGGACATAGCAGGAATAGCCTCTTTTTTTTATGATGAAACAAGGTTGTTCATTCATCCAAGTCGGATATTGTTGATTCTGGGTGTTGTTGTTTTGATCATAATCTATTTCTGAGCAACAAAAGTGCTCAACCCCTTTTTGGCAATAATATTAAAATAGAACAGTTACATACAAATGGCAGTTTTGCATAACACAGACCTGTTCGTGGTAAACAACTGATGATTTGGTGTATTAAAATGACTTTCTTCTCAAAGGCTGAGAAAGGGTACACGATTAATTTGTTTTTGAAGTACACTCACTGATGAAGAATATGAAGAAAGATTCAAACTGGATGGAATTTGGTACTCATACTACAGCACTGGGCATCAATGATCAGACCAAGAACTCTAGAGATATTAAAACATTGTGATATTTTCACATTTTTAAATTTCTGAGTATGACGATGAGTGCTTTAGTTTTTAATCTCGTTGTAATTATGCTGAGACTCCTATTTTGAAACAAAAGGAAGTAGTTATTTTTGTTAATGACGTTGAATAATTAAAACTGCTAATTTTCCTGACTGATTGTCCTGCACTGTTTCCTATATTGCTTTATTCTTTCACTTGTAACATCATACAATGTATAAAATATATGAAATAGTCTAAGCTGGACTGGATAACTCAGTACTGATTCTATGAAAAAAAAGCATTTTAGTTGAAATCTTTGTGAAAACACAACAATGTACATTTCAAGTTTTTCCAAAAGCATTCGTAAAATCTCGTCACTCGTTTTCGTGAACCTAATATGCAGATGTAAGCTATTAGTTGCAATAATGTGTTTCTACATCAACACCTGATTCAGTTCAATGTGGCCTCAGCTTGTCACTGAGTTCTGTGGGTCCCTGCAGTCATTTACATGTGGTGTGTTCAAAGAGGGAAGCATCTTGCTTGTGAAGCAGCTGCCAGAGTGTCCTAGGGTAGGTCAAAACACTGAGTGAAGAGACAATGCCTCATTGATTGATCAGCGTTACCAGCACTTGAAAGAGTTTGATATGGGTTCCTATTGTGGATTTGCTTGTGCCAAGGTACTTTTCTCAGGCTATTTCCTAGTGTGTTGGGGTTAGATTTTTTATATCACTGTGCAGAGGGACTCAACGTGTACAAATGTACCAAATAGTTTCCGCTTCGTTCCATGCATGTTTTAGATGTTTCCATGCTTGAAGCGCTCCTGATTCAGATGATTGAATTACATTCAATTCAGCTTATTTATATTGCGCCGATTCACAACAGATGTAATCTCAAGGAACTTTACAAAAAAATTCATTTCAATACAATCCTGCAAACATTCCAATCAGTTTAAAGGTTTTCATCTAAGGAATCCCAGCAGATTGCATCGAGTTATTGACTTGCAGTTGTGCCCCGTTTATGCAGACTTCCAACCACAGCAATCCCTCATACTGAGCAAGCATGTCGCGACAGTGGAGAGGAAAAACTCCCCGTTAACAGGAAGAATCCTCCAGCAGAACCAGGCTCAGTAGGAGCGGCCATCTGCCACGACCGTCTGGGGGTTTGAGAAGACGGAGCAGAAACACAGAAAGAACAAAAGAACTGATGTAAGAGTGCTTTCTATATTAAAGAAAGTAAAAAGTTGATAACAGGACATGGGGGATACTCAGTTACTGAAATGCCCCCCCGTCCAACAGGGCATTGCAGCTAAGCAGGATACCAGACCAGGTGTAGCTTCTATGCAGTTCAGTAAAAGCCTGTTAATCAGCCATCAATTGGAATCAGGTGTTCTGAAGCTGGAAAATATCTAAAACATGCAGGGCAGTGTGCCTTGAGGCCCTGAAATGACAAACACTTCCTTAAGCAAACCCCCTGATACCCACTCTTACTGAACTCTTCCTGGGAAATGCTCATGAGATGACCTTTAGGCTGGTGACCTTTGCTCACTGTTTTGACTATCCGACACTTCATCTGTTCTGAAGCACAAGAAGGTCTCCAGTGTTTGGTTTATAAGAGATTCAGTCATTTTGTCATTGCTAAAGACATATTAAGTATTAATGCAGAAATCCATCAATGAGATCAATCCTGGAGCCACAAAGTCAGGACACGAGACACTATTGTGTATTTGAGAAAATACTACTCTGTCAAAATGTACAAGAGAAAATATATTGCTTCAATTGCATGCATTGCCTTTTTTTTTGTAAAGTGCCTTGGTGGGCTGTGAACTGGGGCTATACAAATAAACTGAACTGAATTGACTTTAACAACAGACATAAGCGACAGTAGTTCTATCTCAGTATTTCTTGAATGCTTTGTAAGGACTGCCCAGGTCTGTTCCATGTTGTCTTGCAAGATGTTCTTTAGTCATGTCATCAAATTCGGCCCCTCTTATTTGGCAATTTCATGTCTTTATTAAGTGCTTGTTGGATATTTAGTCAAATTGTCCTGAACAGTGCCTAATTCTTGCGAATAAAGCCATTTAAAGTCAGATCAATCCTTGTGGCTGCTTTACTTGGTGCTTAACATTTGTTTCCCCGTAAAGTGCAAAATGACTTCAATTTCCCACCCATTTACCCACCCGCAACACACATATCTGGTGATCCGAATGGATAAGCAGAAGCTGAGGTAAAAGTAATAACATCCCATCTGCCTTTTACATGATGCTTTTCCTTTAGCCCTTCCTGCTATTGATGGAGCATTGTTCCTTTCTTTTCCTGTTTTGGTGGAGCTTGACTAACATATAGAAAGAGCTGGAAGTCTGGGAGGGCAGTTTGCGTGAAATATTCTAAAGCCTTTGTTCCCAGTTATGGATTTTCCTTGCAAGGCGAAAAAGACAGCATGATCTAAAAATCCTCATCCAAATAAACTGCAGTAATAAGTACCATTGCGCCTGTTGAAGCCCTGATTTTGTGGATAAGCCAACAATGATCTCTTAATTCCACATCTCTTTAGAACTCTTTAGAGCTTTATTTGCCAAGGAGTGGGTTGGCATTCAAGGTTGCCGAATTAACTCGGGCAGGGCGGTGACTGGCCCTGATCTATATTAGGAGGACAAGTGCAGGTCTATTGCATAACATTGGCAGACTGGCACAGCCATCAGAAAAGGGGTCAGCCAATGGCAGCTTTCAGCTTGTGACCTTCTAAAGTACCTGTTGGAAGGCATATTTACATCAGCTGGCCCTTCTAAGGGGTATTGTGTCGCTCCTTGAAGACCTTCAAACATATTCAAAGCCTTTTCCTTCCTCAAAACAATATCAAATTCTAAAAATATAGCTCTTAAATAGACTGTTTAAATATATCCTTGCTCTCAGTTGTGTGTTGTCTCTCCTTGTTCCCATGCATTGTCATTCAGAACGTCAGCCAAAATCCCCAAAGCAGCAACCGCACCGTGAGAATCTTATTGATAATGAAAAGCTCCAGAGCACAGGATGGCTTTAAATAGACCCAGTTTCTTTCTTTTTTTTATTTAAATTTTACATTTTGGTCAGAGCTGTATGGAGCAATGAAGTTTTTTTTTTTTGTTTTTTTTATGTTGTCAGAATTTTCTTGATTCAGTCCTGTGATCAGCTTGGACTTGTAATTTATCTAGTCTAATCCCAAAACAGAAGCTAGGAGATGATAAAATTGACTGATTAGAAAGATGACATTTGTGTTCCCTGAGGAAATAAAGGACTATGACCCTGGTTAGAGCTTCTAGGCCTAATCAGCTACCTGATATGTTTGTTCTGTTGAGAAAATAGTGACCTCATGCAAATGTAACAAGGCTTTTTTTATGATCAAAACTAGATAATGTTTTCTATGTATTTTTGCTTCTGTAAGAGCACTACTTGACCAACAACTAATAAAAAGGGTTTCAAAACCAAAAAGATTCTGTACATACCCAAAGACTGGTACTCCATGGGTTTCTGAAATGGCCCTGAAAATGGCCCTGTCGGGCCATCCCGGTGTAGTGGGGACATACGTATAACATGAAGGTTCGGTAAAATTACCTGGAAGTTCTGATAGCGGAAATACGCCTAATATTTCATTATGTCTTTTCATGGGACAACACTGAAGATATCACAATTCCATTCAATTCAGTTTATTTATATAGCGCCATTTCAAAATACTTAATTTCAAGGAACTTTACAAAAAAAGTAATTTAAATTTAATTGTACAAACATTCCAATCAAACCTTCAGTTCATTATTCCAATCAGGTTAAAAGTCTTCTAAAGAATCCCAGCAGATTGCTTCGAGTCATTGATTTACAGCATTCACTCCTCCTTGAGGAACATGTCGCTAAAGTAGACATTCTGTCACTGACTTTATAACAATCGTATATAGCAATCAATACTGAGCAACCATGTGGCAACAGTGGAGAGGAAAAACTCCCTTTAACAGGAAGAAACCTCCAGCAGAACCTGGCTCAGTAGGAGCAGCTATCTGATACGACCGACTGGAGGTTTAAGAAGACAGAGCAGATGAACTGATGTAGAAGTATTCTCTTTGTTAAAGAAAGTAAGACGTTCATAACAGGAGAAGGAGAACGTTCAGTAACTGGGATCATCACCCCAGCCCACGCCCCCCTCCAACAAGGCATCACGGCCAAACAGACCCTCTGATACAATGTAAAGTAATCAGTCTACAGCTTTTATAAGTGTGTATATTTGCTGTCCTCAAAATAACTCATCACACACATGGCAACAAAAGTGAGTGCACCCCGAAGTGAAAATGTCACATTGTGTGTGACCTGTTACAGAATGGGGTGTAAAAAGATAAAATCTAATTCTAGTCTCCAGTCAGTTTCTTGAGGCATTTCTTTAAAAATGATCTGTTCATAATGACTTCGGACATGGCTCAAGTGACTACCAATTCTTGTCTCTCTTGATTTACAGAGTTGGATACACGTCTGTGTCCATTTCCTGCTGTTCATGACGCTTCGGGGACATTCAACTACACTTGGAAGAGTGATCGATGATATTGACAGAGAACTTCCTATTTTGGTGAGGTTTTGAAATTTTAGGCAAAGTTTAATTCCATCCATTCATATGACTTACCATTGCTTTTCACAGGTTTCATATTTAAAGCTTGACTATTCTGGACATTTCTACCATAAATTCATGGTGAAGTCTTTCGTTTCTGTTTTTTAAAGTTAGTCAAGAAATAACTGAAAATACCTGGGCATGCGAATCTGAAAAACCAGAGAATTTAAGAAAAAGTCTAAAAAACTGTTTTTTTATTACCACTAATTTGTTTGTGTATTCATTTACCTTTTTTACAATACAGTCTGTTATAATATTTATTGCCCAGTGGACCTAACTAATTTCTTTTAACCTAAAAGAATTATAAAGTTTTCAATAAATAAATAATACAAATGAGGATTTCTTCATGTAAAATCAGATTAAACCTTCCATGTTTTAGATGAGGTAGGATTGCCTACAGTATTTCTATTTACTAAATATCAGAATAATGATGAATAGAAGCTTAAATATATTTCCTTAGTAATAGGTTAAATTGTTTATAAAACTGCAATTACTTGCTTCAGGCTTTGTACAATAGCTTGCTGGTATTTTGTCCCATTCCTCCTAACAGAACTGTTATAATTGATTCAAGTTTACAGGCTTCTCTGTTGGCCACTGCAACACATTGACTTTCATGTCCTTAAGCCACTTTCTATCTAATAATAAAAAAAAACTTTTTTCCAGCCATTAGTGCCCAAGCTTCAATTTTATGGCAGATGTTTGGAGATGTTGTTTCAATATTTCCTAATAAACTTCTTTCTTCGTGGTGCTCTTCATTTTGTCAAGTGCACCAGTCCCTCCTGGAGTAGAACACCAGCCCTACGTGGGGTTTCCACCATCATACTTCATATGTGGAATGGTGTTCTCAAGCTTGCAAACTTCTCCCTTTTTTCTTATGACAAAACACTCTAAATTTAGTATCATCAGACCATTTAAACCTTTGGTTTCAACTGTATATACCACTCCAGTTTTGTTCATTTCAAATAAAACAAAAAACTGTTTTACTGTTGCCTGTGATGAGTGTCTATCATTTTTGTATTTCTTTGTTTCAACAGAAACAAAATATTCCAAAAGATTACAAAATTCCTGTCAAGTATATTCCCAAAGAAACAGTAAGTCATCTTTTCTTCTTTCTGTTTAACAATTAATTATTAAAGTAAAATCCTACTGGCAATTTGGCTTATCAATGGAATATCTTATCAATAGAAAACTTCCACTGCTAAAACATTATGATCACTGAATGCTAAAATACCACTTGTATAAGAGGCATCTTGACAATCACATGAATGTTACGCATAGTATTCCAACAACTCAAACTTTATGAACACTCCACATCAATAACAGCCCTTAAAGGTCAATGGTGGGACCACCAAAACTGTTTCAAAGAGATTTGAAGAATTTGATACAAAAGTTATTCAGGGCCATGCAACAGTCTTTAGGCTCTCAAGATATCAAACTCAGGGATATGATGGATTCTATAAGTTTGATCTCAAGGAACCCAGGCAATAATCTATCGTTTTTGAAGACTTTATTGTCCCCAGTGCCAGACAACCCAGGCTCCCCTTTCTGGGTTATTAATGTGTGTCTTACATGATCAAACGTCATGCAACAGCATAAGACACCTACTCAAGAATAAACAGGTGGTCATACTGTTATGCCTGAATGTGTAAACCAACCTGAAGGATTTCTTTAAATGATACGAACTGTCCTGACAAGTCTGTTATTACAAAGACGTTTGCACAGTTTCAGAGTTTTAAGCTTTTTTTCTTTGTTTTTTTTTCAGGCTGAAATGTGTTGGGTAAAATTAAACATTATCTACTTAAGACAGAGTTTAAAGGATTTATCTGATAAGTTTGGGAACATTTCATCTAATAAAGAGACCATAAAAAAATTCATCATATGCCTTGAAGAAGAAGAGATGCACATTCAAAAAGAGATTCCTATGGTGAGTTCATATAATTTGGTGTCATATAAATGATGAATTTATTATACTGTACATACTCTAAAAGCCTTTACAGGCTCATGTCACTGTATTTTTATTTCATTTTGACTCAAAGTTTTTCCACTTTTGTTGATTTAAACAAAACTGAAACCCTAAATTCAGTATTTAACAAGTTTTGCGCAAAGAAAATGCTTTGTTTCTGACCTAAGTGCAACCATTTTCATCCTCACAGTCAGAAGTTATGGCAGATTTTGAATGCCACTACAGAGTGGAGAGGTGGGAAACAGAGAAATTCTTTGACTTTTTCAAAGAGCTCTATAGAGCTGCACCGATTGAGAACAAATCAGAGGAATGTTATCAGCCTCCCTGTCTCACCACATCAACACCAACAGAAGAATATTCAACAGGTATTGTTGGCTTTATTTTTGTTATATTTAGAAAACATAATGTAGCTTTATATGTGGAGCTAATAAGAATCATTTAACACATGTTGCAGGAAAACTTGAAAAAATCTTTAGTAACACAAGTTATGTGTGTGAGGATATAAGCTTTATTTACGATTTCCTTAGAAAGAAATCAAGAAAGAAAGAAAGAAAGAACTGCTCATAGTACAATCCTTATTAAACATAAAACCTTATAAACAGTGTGCTCTGTTAATGTCATTAACAGCCCTTCTAATGTGCATAAGGTAGCACCAGTTTCTTTTTCTAAAGGTGAGATTTGTATTGCAATATAAAATGTTTCGGCTGGTTTTTGGGGAATATGTTTTTATTGCACAAATCATAAACTATTATGTTAGAATGGAAGTGCTTGTTTGAGAGCCATAACAGGTTATCTTTACTCAGACTGTTGCCAAACTTTACTACATAACCTCTTGCTTTTAATGTAGCATGTAGGTGACTGATCCTCTTCAATAGATGAATGGCGGCTAAAATTGTTGCAAAACAAATGTACAGACTGCTTTGTTTGTGGCCTGAGGAGATCTTAGCACATGTATATCCTTTATCCCATGGACTGGGAAAAAACAGAGAAGACCATATATATAGTTAAACATAGACAAGACATAGCTTTGGGTTCTATATCGTAAGGAGAGAAAAACCTTAAAACACATAAACCCACTTACGAGCTTCTGTCTGCAATAAACTCTGAAAAACTGATGTAGCGTCCCCATTTTATACCATTTAGCATTTGATTCTTGATAATCGTATTTTCTCAAATACACAAAATAACAAAGTTAAAAAAAAGACACTGGCGAGAGACCTGGGCAAAGAGCCACAGGTTGCTTATCTTTTCATTTGTCATAAACACACCCAGTAACACTTTACTACCAAACCTTCTAATTCAGCACACAAAATCCACAGAATCAAGATCAGTGAAGGGTGCACTCCCTTCTAAGATCATTTGAATCCTTTGATCAGTTCTCTCCTTTGCTAATTTGGACCCCCCTTCGCACCCATGGCTTGTCATTTTATGCTTTCAAACTTTTATTCCCTCCCTGTAACCTTAACATTGTAGGGTATTTTATGAAGTCTCAATATTATACCCAGTTTCAATTGATTATGGCTCTCCTGTACAGACTCCAATTCCTGTCATTTCTGTACAGACCCCTGATCGAATCAAATATTTAAGCCACCTCTTACTTCTAGTTTTTATGTCATATGCTCCGTGCATATTATTGCTGTTTTTACTTTATCCCCTAATCATGTAAAGCACCTAGAATTACCTCGTTGTTGAAAGTGTGCTATACAAATAAAATTGCCTTGCCTTAAAGGAGCAGGGGGCAGAATGAAGAAACGAAACTCACGAGCGACGCGGCCGGCGCTGCAAGTAACTGCAGCCAGCCGCACCGGAGCGCGCACCAACGCTTCACAAAAAAACATACCTCTTCGCAGTGACATACTTCTTTTTCTTAGTGCCACTTTTTAGTGGGCTGTAAGTCGTCCTTGGTCGTTTCCCAGTTGCAGAAGAGAAGAATCCGTTCTCACAGTTAAATCAATGGAGGTCTGCAACCATTTTTCTTCCTCGAGCTGTCGAGAACGCGCAAGCCGTGTCAATTGACGTCACATCCGTAGGACAGCGCAGGAAATTCGGGCCCAGAACTGCAGCACATTTTGCAGCACACAGCCAGTTTAAGAAAATGGAGCGATACATGGGAGGGCTCATTCTTTTTTGTTTACGACGCTTCATCACCCAACAGCATTAAAAAAACTGGACATGGATGTTTATTTTGTTTACAAATCCTGCCCCCTGTTCCTTTAAAGTCCTCACGTTCATAACCATGGACCAGTTAAGCTTATTACTTAACCTCGAGTTACTTTAACTTACAAATTTGCAAGGTGATGGGAACTGGACACCTCTTCATGAGACAGATTCCCTTTGATGAGAAATTTTAATAACACCAGAGCTCATGACACAATATCTTGTTACACCCCAACATCCCATAGAACGGTAACCTTCGACTTGTCTTTCTTCGGGACCCACTTTAACCCATTAACGACAAACATTAATAACTTTTCAACTCCTCATAATGTTTTTAACAAAGATTTTGCAGTTTGAACCTGAGACAGTAGAACATAGTATCATACTATGCCAAAAAAACAAAACAAATCAAGAGTATTCATAAGCCAAACTCACCACCAGGCTGTGATATTATATATAGAGAAATATTCCCTTCTACACCTGGTTAGCAGTATTTAAGTTAAAACCAAAACACTTCAGAAACTTGTAACTGATTCAATTCAATTCAGTTTATTTATATAGCGCCAATTCACAACAGATGTCATCTCAAGGCACTTAACAAGAAGTCATTTCAAAACATTTATACAAACATTCCAATCAGTTAAAAAGTTCCCTATTTAAGGAATCCCAGCAGATTGCGTCAGTCATTGGCGTGAGGTTGGGCCCCGTTGATGCAGACTTTCCAACCACAGCAATCCTTCAGCAATCCCTCATACTGAGCAAGCATTTAGTGACGGTGGAGAGGAAAAACTCCCCTTTAACAGGAAGAAACCTCCAACAGAACCAGGCTCAGTAGGAGCGGCCATCTGCCACGACCGATTCAAACGTGCATCTATGAACAATCATGAAATACAGAAGTCAGCCTACTGAGAGTTTCTTAAAGGCTTAAAATACATAGCTTTAGTTGAGTACCCATTCACTGAAACACTATCCTGTTAAACTAATGAGGTACCTATTCAAGCATTGTCCTAATCTTAATATAATCTGTAACAGCCCTTCCTAAAAGTTTCAGTTGATGTTTCAAAGTAAAATTCATTAAATGAAAGAGTGCAACTACTAGTATTAAGAATAAAACCCAGTCTACGTCGTTCCCAGACTCATTTAGCATGTTTCAGCAAACTTTGAGGGTCATCTTTAATGATATGCTGCTATCTCCCATTAAAAGGCATTATTGCCACCTACTGTTTACGAATATGAGTAGATCACTGTGTGGACTTTTGTTCAAAGGCCAACAACTCACCCAACACACCAGTTAAGAAAAACTGCCCTAAAAGATAATTTTATTCTTAACAAAAAAAGTCGGCTACAAAATGAAAAATAAAAAAACAAAATGGCAAAGGGGTGAGATCTCTGGCGTCTCAAAGGAACCGTTGAAGTAAACATTTCACAATGTGGCTAACACTCCCTATCCACGTTTTCTGAAACTTCTCTCCAAAACCTAACTAGCAGCATTCCAGGCTCCTGCTTGATTCTGTTTGTAAAACTGCTGCCACCTAGTTCGGACCATTGTGAACCAGCTGTATTTAGGACAGATCTCCTGTGGCTTTTTAGGAGAAGCTTTTAATCTGCCACCATTATTTCTACACAAGAACTCGGCTAGATAAAAACTCTGACTGGCCTCAGTGCTTAGAACGCCCATTGAGACACGGCTGAGTCACAGCACTAAGGGAAGATGTCCCAAGGTAGTGCAATGCTAAAAGGAAGAAAAGGGCTGAAACCTGATTGTATAAGTGTTGATTACAGAGCAATCTTCCAATCTTTCCAAGCGCTTTTCTCTTTTTGCCGCCAGATCAGGTGTTTTTGTGTGTTGTTAGGGGGAGGGTAAAAAGAGTAGCTCTGAAGTGTCTATTTTGTACCTAACAATAAATGTTTTCATCATTAGACAGTTATACTTCACTCGATCAGTTTTATGTCTTCAGTCTTTGTTAATGTCTCCTGAACTCTTTTTTTTTTCTTCTTTTTTTCCAGCTGCACCCCACACGTCACACACTCTAATCACTAAAGAACAAGGGCGTTCAGCGCACTTACCAGGTAAAGATGCATTTTGACTGCAGGAACGTTTTGTTAGATCAAATTTCTTTTCTTGAGCTTATTCTTGGCCTTTTTTTTTTCAACTTCCAAAACTAAGCCAAATGAGATTTAAGGGTTTAAGGTGTTTCTTTTCCAGAAAACAGCTTGTAATGAAACGGTCCCATCTGGGGCAGTTTTAAAGACCTCATTGCCTCATTAGAAAGCCATTTATTATACAGAACAGGCTTGGTGCTTGGAAATCACCTGTTGCGATAAATCCATATTTTAATGGTAAATGACCTGTATTTGTATAGCACTTTATTTAGTCCTTGAGGACCCACAAAGCGCTTCACACTACAGTCAAAGATTGGTGCACACTGACAGAAGCGAGGCTGCGGACCACCACCAGTAGGCAGAAGGGTGCCCAAAGATACAACGACTGAGACGGATAGAGCTGGCGATTGAACTAGCAACCCGCCGGTTACAAGACGAACTCCTAACTCCTGAGCCACAGTTGTCCCCACATTAATGTGCTAAATGTGGCTCTCTTTTTATTGGGAGACGTAGGGCTTTCTGTCTTTTCAACTGACTTTTTCCTTTTTGGAAAGAAACTATTCCAAGACCTCTGTTTTTAATAATTTTGCTAATTTTGTCGGTTTATTTTTAGCGATGATGTATCAGATGACTGAGGCAAGCGTCTTGACAAAAAGAGTGAATTATACCCAGATGTAATGGAGAGAATCCAGTCATTTTTCTAAATAAAAAATGAATTAGACATTGATAATTAATAAAACAGAAATACTGTTAAGTTATTAATTCTTTCTGTGCCGCCCAAGGCCTGGTACCAAATTACCTATGGACCAATACCAGTCCAGGGTCCGGGGGTTGTAGACCTCTGTGGTAGAGCTTTTAGGTCCAATGGGTACTGAACATTCCTGATTGGTTGAGTATAATGGTAAATTCACTAAACTTATATAGCGCTTTTCTAGTCATACTGACCACTCAAAGTGCTTTACACTGGAGCCACATTCACCCATTCGCACTCACAAACGTGCACACATTTGTACACCGATACAGAGCTCAGTAGGCAACTTGGGGTTAAGTGCCTTGCCACGGAGCACATCAACATGTGGAACCTGGAATTGAACCTACAACCCCCCCCAATTGCAAGACAACTACTCTACCTTCTGAGCCACAGTTGCCCTATATATATATATATATACAGTATAGTATACCCAGCATTGTTTGATTTCTACAGCCTAGGTAGGTATCACCATACTGAACTGGCAAATCTATCACACCTATGCCCAATTCTGAAGACTGTCATCCCATAGCTCATTAGCAATGTGAAAAGTGTCTGGAAGCTTTGTGCTAAATACAGGTAGCTTTGCGGTGCATCTTTTTCGATCATCTGCACAAAGATGATCTAAATTAGTATTACCTACATCCCAAGGTTTCCTCTTGTTAGCAGAATTGTTCAACTGTGGCCGCACAGCTATTGCCGGAGGAAAACAATAACATTAATGTGCATATATACTGTTTGGCATGTCCAAAAAATGCATAGCGGCCTGGATCAGCAAGAGATCAACTTAAATTTGGTTTTATATCAGATTACTAGATCCATACCTTAAATAAAACCCAAGGCAGAAATGCAATAGTGTGTTGAATGGGTAATGTAATACCACAGGCAGAGCCTTATTCATACACGAACATAAATATGCAGGTCAGCTTGTCCTGTTCATCTTTAAGGAGTTTTGTTACATACTACACTTTTGCTCACTTAAAGAGATTGTTAAACTGAGAAAACCTGCAGCAAACATAAAGCACAGCATGCAACAATATAAAGTAATGTGTGTGAGCAGTTAAATTAAAACCAAAATAACCTTGTGTTTATAGTGGCCTATTTTAGCTTGGAAATCTGCTATACCATGCTGCAAGAATGAGTCAACAATCAGTGGGGAAAAAACAACATGTTTAAGGTGTTTATTTAGCCTACAAAACTCTCTAGATCTTAACCAATCTGAGTTTCTGAGGGATTCACTGGACAAACAAGAATGGGCCGTAGAGTTTCCAGCTAGTTACTAACTAAAAGTTAGTTCTACATATATTAACAGTTTAGTGCTGACTTTGCTGGAACACAGGGAACTTTTCAACATTGGGTCATAATATCATGCATGACAACTGTACAATACATTTATTTATTTATTGTATTTATTTATGTATCATATGTTAAATCCAGTTTTGGCCAAATGCAAAAGATTTAACAATGTTTTAAATGATTACAACTTGTTTTTTTCTTCTATTTTTCTATTCCAGATCCGCCAAGTTCTCTTCGCCAGGTGGTGGAGAAAAGCCTTTTCTCCTTACTGTTTATTCCACTGCTGGCCCTAATCTTCCTGCTTGTGTGGAAGGTGAACTAACGTTTAGCCCTGACACAAAGTCATAAAACTTCACTAGTTCCTCCAGAGGTTATATCTGTTACTCTGGGGTTTTATAATATTGTCGGAAGATACTGCTTTCTTCCATGCCATTTATTATAACTGTCGGCAGCCTTTCAACTTTCCACCAATGCCTAAGTGTCTAGTGGGGATTTAACACATTATTTAACCCTTTGCAGGTGAGATCAAGAAGGAATGTAGATCATCCTCCGTCAAATCCTGAAGAAGAAGTCTTCACAACAACAGAACAGATGGCACCTCCGCTAGATGGTGAACCATCAGAAAAGTAAGCTGTTTCTGTTGTTTTTGTCATTTCCCACCGTTTCTTCATGCTGCAAGTGAATACACTTAGGAACAGGGGTGTGATCATAAAGGAATATACTTTACTACTGCTTGTTTTTCATGTTTTTTAGATTTTCTCTATTTCTGTAAACTCTTGTCATCAATAATGTGATATCATAACTCTGTTATTCTGACTTCTCAGAATAGTAAAATCTGCAGTGAACAAGAAAAGAGTTGAAACAGAGACCACTAAGTCTGAAAACTTAATAAAAAGCAGGTGTGCTTTAAGAATGAGCGATAAAAACTGTGAAGTGGTAGTTTTTGATAGTACTGGTAATGATGTACTATACAGTTACATTATCAATTTAAATCATAAATAGAGCAATATATATGGATTGCAGTGCGTCAGTTGTTTGAGCTCTGGGAATTTGTATTCAATTTATAAAGCCCTCACCTTCCTTTGACTTCCGTACCTAAATCCCTGCAGTAACTGTGATATACTGTCATAGCCACGAAAAGGGTATGATATTACAGAAGCCTGTTGGGTACTACCAAAAATAAATCATTTCTATACTGTAACTTCACTAGTTTTGGAATTTTCTATTAATTGTTAACATAAGGAAATAGTACATCAAAATAACATTCTTAATTGGAAATATATAGGTAAAACATAAACAAATAGTTCACTTGTCACATTAAACAATAGCCTTCAATAAACTCATATCTTGCTGCTGCTGTCAATGTTTAATCCAGCCGGTACACTTTGCTGAAGTGGGAAGCGAGCATTAGCATGACATTGGTTTTTATATGACTTGTTGATAATTCAGCTCATGGCATCTTCCAGTGCAGTTGCTGTTCATGGTGCGCCAAACAGAACTTTCAGAAGAAAGTTGTTTTCCTGTTTGAGGCACTTAACGCTTGTTTTTTGGATGTCATAAAACTTCATATGTTTAAGCTTGGCCAAGTGCAGCTGTCCATAATACAGAGAGCTATGTATGGAGACCAGCTGGGAGAGCAGGTCATGTGACACAAATTGGCATAGAGTCGTTACAGTCTCTCTCTCTTTTACTCCTACTAACCTTCCATGGCAAAAAGTTACAAAAGGCACATATTCTAATTAGAAAAGCCAGCTTAAATCAAACATTTAACGTGAAAGACCTAATATACAGTTTTCCAAGCATGCTCACAAAAGTAGGCCTGGATTGTTGAATGTTGGCTGTGCAAAACACTTTTCTACAGGTCATTTTAGAATGCCTTGTTTAGGACCCTGAGCTGATACTTAGAATCGGTTTGGGACTCTGATAACCTGACGGGATCCTCTCTGAGCATATTCCGGATCTGCATTCACTTGTCCTACAGCAATTTTGTAAAAAATGTGACCTGCAAAACGTCTTGGAGTAAGCTCAGGTGCTAGTCGTAGCTCTCTGTTGACTTTTTAAAAGTTTAAACGAATTAAAAGATCAAGTAAATTTGAGTTTAAATTGTGACCAATTGTGATTAACATCAGCAGTGTGAAGGAGGACAAAATGTGTTTTCATTATGACAATATTAAAAGACAGTCTGTTGATCTTTAGCAAGAATAGCATGAATTCTCTGTATTATGCAGCAATCACAATTGCTACCATAGGTCTTCCCTCTACTTAACACAAGCCACTTCGGCTTCCCGGTGTTAAAGAACAACACGTTTTCATGTTAACTGGTCACAAACATCCGGTAGCATCGCTGGTTGCTGTTAGCTACCAAAGATCTTGCTGAGCCGAAGGACACGGTTTAGCTGCCCTCGTTGGTGCTGTTCTCTTAACGTAGCAGACTAGACATCTGACTGTAATCATTTTTAAGTTAAAAATGTTTTTTTCCAGGAATTAGTCAGTGACATTTGCATTGTTTTACAGAAGTAAAATCTGACCAGAAGGAGCACTAGCCCATCTCAGCGTCCCACATAACATATGACACTTTTTTTTTTCTGACTTTGTTACCCGACTGTACCGAAAATGAACCGAACTGTGAAATTTAAACCAAGGTACATACCGAACCGGGAATTTTTGGCGTGCCATTACAAGCCTACTTATAACTAGGCAATAGCTTTTTTTAATCCGTGGTAAACCTTACTGGCACACTCTGCTGCTCACGTGTTATCTTTTAAATATAACATTTCTCTTTTTTCTTTACCCCCATTAATAACACCAGTTAAGTACCGGTAGTACTAGTTTTTGAAAACGATACACTTCATATTAAACTATCAACATTCAAAAAATAGACTGGGTGTGCTCAGTCAGTTCAGAATGATGGCAGATTTCCTTTCTCACACCCGTGCTGTGCATGGCTTGCACTGTAAGGAAGCCAAACTCCTCCAGCAGGAAAATGAAAACAGTGTCATCTGAATCTCAGGCTACGGTTTCTGCAATAAATCTGCCATGAACGGTCACAAGGAAGCATCGCTCGCAGACTGCAAGCGAATGTAAATCACTGGAATCCATCATGACACCATAAATGGTAGAATTAGAATATATCTTATTTTCACAAAGAAAAATGCCGCATTAAAATGACTTAAGCAGTTTCTGAAGAAACAATTATCCAAATACATGCAACACATTAATCGGTCATCACATTAATGAAGATCTTCTTAGTTGTTTTAATGAAAGTATCAGACTGCTTTCACATGATGAGCATTAAAGCATCTAATGGAGCAGTGAACAAAGCCATCGGCATCTACAGCAACTCTTTAAAGAAAGTTGCATAACACGAGAAAAGTAATGCACTTTTGAACTGGCAGGAGAAATCACTGCTCTTGAATTCCTTTACATTTTCCAATGTTCCAACCACAATCCTCAGTGTTTTTATTTGGATTTTATGTAATAAACTGACACAAAGTAGCACATGACTGTGGAGTGGAAGAAAAACGATACAGTACATGAGGGCCCTGGACTTAGCCATCCTAATATATGAATATGCTTGAATTTATATTCAGTGTTGTCCTCCTGGAACGGAAGCCTCTATTGGCCAAAAACTTTTCTTCCCATCAACTTTGACCACCGCCCTGTGCTGAAGCAAAGCATCCGACAGCATGATGCTGCGACCCCTACTTTTGATTCATTGCGTTTACACTCAGTAAGAGAAAACTGAATTAATGCCTTAGTCCGACTGAATTCTGACTTTTGAAATGCATGTACACACCTTAGTCTGGCTGAAGTCTAACTAAACTGGCCTACTGTTAATCGAGCTAACACGCCCAGATAATGTGGTTAAAAAGCTGAATTTCTTTGCATGTAAACGACATCCCAGGTTAGTTGAGCTATTACCAGCCTGGGCACTCCCAGCAGCAACAACGAGTGTAACACAATCAAACAGTACAGTTTGTACGAAATGTTCTGCGAAGTTGTCGTCCTTTTCTTCGCTCATTATGCATATCCTGCTTTTTCTCAGCCAGCATTCGTTTACTATTTGTGTGATGCTGTAGGCCAACCGGAAGAATGCCAATACAAAAGGGCGCATGTCGCCACCTACCGTCATTCAATAATTCGGTTTTCTGAGTGACATGTAAACAGTGATAAAGGCTCCCATTCTGGTTAAGGTATGACTCCGATTATTACCACAGCTCGATTTAGATGTGGGGATTCTTTGTTCAGAGCGACATGCAGTTTGTTTTCAGCTACTCAAATCATTTTCCATGCAAGTAAAAAAAAATCCTGTTTTGCTTCATCCGACCAGAGCACCAACATGTCTTTTCACTTAAAATTCGATTTTTTTTTAAATGTTTTGAGGTCTTTTGTAACAGCAGCTTTGTTCTTACCACTCCCCCATAAAGTCCAGATTTTTGGAGTGCACCATAACAGCAGGCTTCTTTTTTACCTAATGCTCTCCTTGCCAAGCTGTTAACCATAGATGAACTCTACTTACTTATTTTGTGACTTCTGAAAGCAATGTTTGCACTGGATGTTATTTAGAGGTATCAGAGTACAAAAAGGCTGAAAACATTTCAGACTTTTAGTTTTAAAAATGTTTCAAGAATCACATATAATTTTCTTTCTATTTCACGATTATGCACAATTTTGTGTTGTTTAATGACACAAAAAAATCCGGTAACTTTGATAAAAGTTCAAAGGTCACTTTTGTAGGGAACTATGACGCCTCTGATGTTGGAGATTAAACGTTAACCTCTTCACAGTTAGTCGCTCCAGCAGCATTGTTACTCTCTTGATAGCGTCTGATGTTTATCTCGCTGTCCTTTTACAGAAATCTGAAGCTCTGTGCAACAGTGTAAAGTTCTGCAAATTAACAGTGCATCAGCCCATTTGGTGAGTTTTTTTTGTCTATTTATGTTTTGCTTATCATGTCACATATAAAAGCTGTAAAAGAAAGAAATTGACCTCGTGTCCTTCTTTAACACGTTTCTCAACATTCTCCTCCCCCCAGGGCTGCACTCTTCTTTTTTTTCCTTCTGTTGGTGTTCAAAGGTGAAAGACAAACATGAACCTACGTACCACAGTGAGACTGCAGAGGTGAAAGGCCTGTTTTGACTGTGCTCCAGATTCACGGTGGCCAACATTGGCCGCGACTTGTCAGGTTGAATCAAACCCGACACAGTTTTTTTGCCTTTTTATGAGACTACATTAACCCCATGCTTTTGAAAAGGACAAAGATTAAGTCGATAACCTATACCCCCTCCAAGCCCTAGACGCTCCAGGCTCCTAACTATTATCCATCATGACCTGCTGCTTCTTCAACCCTCTGGGGAAAACTGCATTTTTATCGACTTTGTTTTCCTCCAGGCTGCCATGGTTTTTTTTTTGTTTCCTCTTAACGCCTGCTTCTCAGTCTTCAAAGAACAAAAGACAGTGCGACTGATGCCGGTAATATCTTGTTTGAACTGGGGCATGAACTACTACCTCTGGTAACGCTTCATGTTAACCACATCGTCACATCCTCAACAGCTCCCCCACTTTTTTACCTCCAAGTCTGAGGTTTTTCCAAAGAATAGCAGTGCTGAGCGGGGTCGTCCCAAAGTTTGGCCACAGCAGCCTGGCTTGTGTATGTTCCCAAGGAAAAGAGGGGGGAAAAGGGTGGGGATGATGTATTTATTTATTGGTGGATGCTCTCAGTGGCTACTTCTCCAGAGCTGAAAGATGTCATTCAAGGGCACCTCGTACCTAATGGGTCACATTTAAAAAGAGCAATCTCTGTACCAACATATTGTAAAACTGAACACATTATCCTCTTGAGCAAATTACGCTGTCTTTTTATATATATATATATATATATATATATATATATATATATATATATATATATATATATATATATATATATATATATATGACTTGAGCAATTTGAATGTGTGAATTCTTACATGGTGATAAACATCTATTAAAAGGTATTCTGCTTTGACTAACTCCTGTTTAGGCTTTTTAAGATCTGCAATGAAGTTCTGCTAAACCGTAGACTGGGATTACACACGTGGATCCACGTCCTTTTCAGATTACAAAGGTCAAATCAATCAGAGAACAGGATTCAGAGCCAATGACGACGACAGCTGGCTTACCGTAGTAAAAGCTCGTTAGTTATGCCCTTCATTTTTTTACCCATCTGCCATATATGATTTTAACGGCACAACCCTTCCGTTGGTGGTCATTTATCTGAACAAAAATATAACAAAAGACATTTCATTTTTAAAATTGAATAACCCGCAAACCAGCAGATTAAATGTCCATGTGTTTGGCATCACTTTGCTATCATCTTTATTATTGGTAAAGCACAGTCTAAAATACAGTCGGAGGCGTGTGGGCAGAGTGATAGCTGCACCTGGCCTCTTGTTTAGGCCTTCATTACTATGGTCCTTCTTTAGAAAGCAGGTTGTTGGGGAAGATTGGATCACATAAAAATTCACAAATGCACTTCCTTTGCAGCACATTTAGGCACTATTGGGGTGATTAATTTGTGGGTTGGTGGGGGGGGGGCATATTTAAGCCATGGCACCCAACTTGACCATTAGTGTTTGCAGGAAGTAAGCACTACTCTTTGTGGCGTTGGCTGAGATAATAAGAGGCAAAGGTTTTGATTTTCAGAAAATGGCAAACAAAAATGTTGTCAGACTAAGTTTTATTCCAGCCACATTGTTTCTTAAAGGGATAGCTCAGAATTTTTAAAGTGAGGTTCTCACACGGCTATGACCATGTTTTCTTCATTTAGTATAACTACAGACCAGTTAAATCCAATCTCAAAGAGGGTTAAGCAGTTTAAATGAATGTAATTCTCTGAACCTTTAAATTCTCATCTCATTTAAAAATGTAACACATTCACAGTAAGAGTAACTGATAGGAAAGTGGATTAAATTACTTTTTACAATGAATCGCTATTAGTTGTGTTTTTTTAATCCCCCAAAAAAACGAAAAGTGAAATAGTGAAAACTAATAGTTTAACAGTTGTAAAATTCTGTTTCGTTTTTGGCCTCTCTTCGAGTACTTGTTGTCCCTCTTCGACTAGGATAACTTGGTCTTTATTTATACAAAATTTAAGTCACCAAAAGACTAAACTTAAAAACCTGACACGCAACACCTGCTGAAGCAAACTTTTGCTTTTCATGAACTATGATATAGTACTGGAAGTAATTATCCTCAGCTTCACCTAAACTGTCTATAACTGCTGAAGAAAATCTCACATTTTCCAAATGCCCACTAGAACAAAACCTTTTTATTCTTGCCCTTGATGCGCTCACTAACACAGTGATAGTTGGTAGTCAAGTAAGGGAGAAGGTTTTTTTTAAATATTTTACTTGGTTTCCTGTTTAAGTATTTAAAGATTATTTATGTACACTGTGAACAAGTTTCTGTGAACAATGGGTTGAATCCATTTAAACGAATCCAGGTAACCCGTTGCCCTAAATTTTTTAATTAATGAAGCTGTAGTTGAACAAGTGAAGTGGACTACGTTTAATGTACTTGTGTCCCTAATGGAGTGGAATGGATGTTTTGAGTTGAATGTACTAATAAGAGAGTGCACACCTGGTGCAAACAAGGAACTTCTACTGTTCGTGTGTAACTTCCATGTTTTAACCAGTAGCGTTTAAATTGCTTAACCCTCTTCCCATTAATAAAACCACAATATTTACACTTCCACTCCATTTCTAGCTAGCTAAAGACACAATGCATATGCCAAGAATAAATTACAGTCAACAGTGTGAAGCCTTCGAAAAGGACTTTTTCAACAGAGAAAATGTTGTAATCGCTGTGTGTTTGGAATCGATTATGACACCAGAGTTTGAACAGCAGAAACACACTTTAATAAACGCCCACAGGCAGATCAATCCAACACACTTCCAGGTCACTCACAGTACTAAAAACATGCCGCCAAGACCCCTGGGAAATAAGGTACAACTAGATTTTGTCAGGCACCAAAGGCAAACTTGATCATATTAAGTTGTATGAATCAAGCACAGGATTATAATGTATTGTAATAGTAGTACAATTGCAATAAAAAATTATAATGAAAAATAATGTTGACAGATTTGAGTAATGTGAACACAATTCTTTCAGTGGAATCAGAATCTGGGTTTACAGTGTATTACCTGATCATCAACAATAAAAAAAAACTAAGATAATTATTATAACATAGAACATATAATATACAAAGAAATCTATTGAAATCAATCCACTTCATTTCAATGCAATACAATCATTACTCAAAATCAGATCAAAACACATACAATCTAACTCAATTAAAATTATAAAGTGCAGTCAGATCCAGCAGGTCGTAGAATGCCAGTTGCTGAGTTTATCCAATCCAGCTGATCGTGTTGTGTGACTTTGCAGCAATCCCTTCTTGTGACTAAGCATGTGGCAACAGTAGAGTGGAACCCTCCCTTAGAAAAAGAAGAAATCTCCACCAGAGTGCTTCTCCTGATCAACTGATACGAAATGAGCCGCCTTCACCTGTCTCTGTAAAGCAGGAATCTTGGCCAACGTACAAGAATTTGGGATAAGATTTATTTATAAATTGCGGTCAGACAATAACTGATTCACATGTTAAATCTGCCTCCTAATCCAACCCTGGTCACTTTTCTTCTGGCCATTATAAGAGTTATAATCTCTTAGAGTAACGGCCTAGGTTCAAAGTATAAAAGTAATGTTAAATGCTTAGTTGGATTCATAATTAACTAACATTATCTAAGATTAATGCCATGCAAACCAAAGTTTCCATCTAGTGTTGTCTTGTTTTGGGTTTGTTTTTTTTGGGGGGGGGGGGGGGTGGATGTTGCCCTAAAAAGACTGTCGAAAGAAGTGCACTGTGATCTAATATGTTTTAAATGGCTGCAAATTTTGACATTCATCAGCCCACATTAATTTCAAATTAATAGGCATGTTTCTGCACTCTCCTTGATGCACACCGATCTGATGAATAAGGAGCTTCTCTTTGTGGTCACACCCAACAATAAAACCACTCTGGAGAAAAGGCATCAAGGTCAGACAAAATGTAATGGTTAAAAAAAAAAAGGCCTTCACCTGACAAGAACCATGTAGGTCAGTAATGAACTCTAGAAAACGATTTGAATGGGATTCACAACGGAAGTATAGGAAGTAGGAATGAGAACAGGACACGCTGGTTGTGACCTTTCCAATTAGGCAACTAGCTGACAGTGTCAGACGTGACAGGACACTAGAATCTGTGTTTGGTTCTAGTGGATATTTCACATTATCATCATAGTATTTGTGGTCTTAAATTGTTCTATTTTCATTCTTGGTTTCGTGCCTTGTTTAATTAGTGGATTTGACTCGTGTGTAAAAAGTCTGCAGCCTATCTGTGCATTCCTGTGGCAGCAGAAACATCCTCAGTCACTTCTGTTACGCGAAAGGTCGGTCAGCTTGACCCGTGACCAGTCGTAAATTGGTACTTTTTCTTTCTTTTTTTCTGGTAAAGCAGTGCTTTTGCATCAGCAGAACAAATTACAGTGGTTGTAACATTTCTTTCCGCGTTACTTGTTAACCTTTGTAAACCCTTAGAAACCATTTCAGCCAGCAACTGCTTGTTTCCTGTGTAATTGGAGCTATATACTGGGAATTTTTCTTATAGAAGACAAGAGTATATTGTGCAAGTTGGATTGTGTGTTTTAAAGAAGAAAAGGTATACCACATTGGTGTTCATATGTTTCTGATGAGCAGGAGTTTTCAGCTCAAATAGCTGGAACTTCCTTGGTGTGGTAAAGTATTGTTTATTGTGTTAAGCTGCAAGATAACAAATATACATACAAAAATGCAATTATATGAAAATTATAGATGGCAACACATTAACTGTGCCATAACCTCTATGGCTAAATCTTTGTTTTTAAAAAAATAAACCACAACTGTGCAAGTATTTCAAGAAGGAATATCAGAAATTAGTGGTAAAGGACTGAGATTTTTATATATTTGAAGATGCATTTGTAAACAATATTGGAGTAATATATCTTTGACAGATTAGACCAGTGACTTTCTCTTCCATCCTCATTAGATAGTACTTTTCTACATCATTAAATACAAACAAGGTTGTCATTCCATGCAGTTTCTTTGACTATTTCCAGAGACACCGGTCAGTCTGGCTTGAAACTAATAAGCAAGGCATACAGCATCCAGTTGCTTTTTTTATATATAGCCTACACGAATTTAAGAGCTATAACAGGTTTAAGCTGTGAACAAGTACAAATGAATAAACACGGTCTCCCATTATTCCTGTCTACGTTGAAGCCGGAAACTGTTGGTATGTCTGATGCATAGAGGCCAGAAGCAAATCAGTTGTCATGCATTGGTAATGAGAATGACTGCCCTTAAACACTGCTCCCATGTGTGTTGTTCTGTGGCGTAAGAGAGTAGAGCTGCATCCTGAACAGTACTTTTGGGCACGAGTGATCCAATTTAACCCACCGGAGTGGGTGAACCAAGTGGCTCTAGGCAGGAAATAAGTCTGGGTGCCAAAAAGCAAATGTAATTATAGCCCGGCTGATAATCGGGGCAAAAAAAAACAAAAAACAAAAAAAATGTTAAAGTCTACTGTATTCTGTATTTTTGTATAAATGTAAACAAGCATATATGAATTATGAATAAAGTACATGTATCCAAATGTTATTTACTGGTTTGTGTGTTGTTGTTTTTTTGTTCAAAACTGCTGACCGTTTTTTGTCTGCGGGGGGAATTCTGTGAGGACAGTATGGTTTTAGTTTTAGAAACGAGAGTTTACGTTCGACCGTACAGCACAGTACAGTACAGTCTATACTGTACAAAAAGGTCTGGCATCCTAAAACAACTCCAATCTCATTCTAAGGTTAGATGTGCTGATACTAGGGATGTCCGATATTATCCGGCCTAAAGTCATTATCGACCGATATTGGCATTAAAATGTAATATCGGAAATTGTCGGTATCGGTGACTTTTTCACACCATACACATATTATATATCAAACTCTTCAGCTACTTCTTCTCTCTCTCAGAATGTCAAAATATGACAGATTTGAGGTTTAGTTTTGGAGAAGGTATAATGTTGTTTACATTTTCTAAAAGTAGAAATTTGCCCTGTGTGGTGGGCATTTGTCAGTATTCTCTGTGTGAGAATGTGTTCCAGCTACTTTTGAAGACAAAATAAAAATGGCACCTTTTTCTATTGCCTAACTAAAATTGTAGTAGTTCTTACATTTTCTAGATGTTTAAAGCTCAAGTTTGCATGATACAAGATATGTCATTGTAGTTGCCTAAAATGGTTTAGTAGTTTTTGTTTTTTATGAGGGAGGGTACCCACATATCGGAATCGGTTTATATCGGTATCGGTAATAAGGAGTTAGGCTATATTGGTATATTGGTATATCGGATATCGGTAAAAAAGCCAATATCGAACATCCCTAGCTGATACCATGCTTATCGGTAGTCAAGTTCATGTTTTCTAATATGCTTCATTATCTGATGGAAAAGTACCTCACTGTAAAAACAAGAGAGACTAATCAAATGATTTTTACACTTCATCTAAATGGGCTTAAACACATCATCCTTTGGAAAACTTGTTTAACATGGAACAATAAATAAAGGGAAATGACCAACATGCTGTCTTATTTCGCTTTTTCATATTTCTCCTACCAGGAAGATGTTGAGTTATAGTGTGGGGGTGGTGTTCAGGCTGTCGACATGCAGGGTTGCCTGTAAACTGTGAGACCGAAGAGTCCGTGATGAATAGAAAATAGCTTGGATGTAACTTGTTTTTATCCCGATAGAAGCCCCACTCCTCAATTCTTTTTGTGAACCTCTCCAAAAGATCCCTGTCCTTCAGAGTCCCCATGAACTGTCTGGCGATCTGGTCTTCAGCTTTGAAGGCCAGAAGCCTCTGAATCACTCCAGTTTGCCAACTCAGCTGATACAGTTTACAAACACTAAATGAACTCCCCATGTTTACTTGCATTTTAAATACTGTTGCCGGCCGGGGCTCAGCGCACATTCCACACATCATCGTGACATCACCATCTGCTGCAGCAAGGGATGATATTCATAAGTCTAGTGTTGCGGCAATATTGTGCTAATATTACTATCAAGCATGCCACCATGAATGCCACATGAATGCCACAATATCTGCACCTCGCCATGCGTGGCGAGGTGCAGATACAGAATGTGGCATGGCGGCATGGCAATATTACTCTAATATGCCGCCACGTTGTGTCTTTTGAAAACGATTATTGAATCAAAATAAACTTCCTCGTTTTGGGGTCAGTTAGGACTACCATACAAATAATTTCTATTTGCTAAATGCCAGAACAATGAGAAATGTTCTGACCATCTGTCAAAAAAAGATTCTTAGCACAGCTTGCAAGAATTTTGGCTCTTTGCCCCTAGTGTAACTAAGTTGGGTTTGCAGGCCACCCTGCTGACTCATTTCATCTTAGCTGGGCTCATAGGATGGAGATCAGGGCTTTGTGAGACCACTACAAAACATTGGCTTTATCACATTTAAAGCTACTGTCCTGAGTATTTGAGGGAGAGAGATATTTTTTTTAATACAATGTCCCAAGGCCCCTCCCAAACCATCCTTCTGCACCTCCCTCCCCCTTTTCCTCTAGCCCCACCTCATCAATTGTGCACGCGGATCACCTGTGGTGTCACAGCGGGTCAATGAGGAAAGCAGCAAGGGCTATCGAGCATGACCCGATTGTATTTTGTTCAGTTTAATTCAAATTCAAAAACACTTTATTGATCCCAGAGGGAAATTAAGTGTCGTTGTAGCTCATACAATTCATTTTTTAAGGAGTTGTTGTAGATCATGATTGCTGTGAGCAGGAAAGATTTCCTGTAGCGGTCTCTGTTGCAGCAAAACTGAAGAAGTTTTCGACTAAAGACACACTGTTGTTGCAGAATAGTCTCATGATAGGATGCTCATTGTTGTCCATAATTTTTTTGATTTCTTTGCATCATCATCTCCAGAGGTTCCACAGTTGTCCCCAGAACAGAACCAGCCTTCTTTATCAGGTTGTTTAGCCTTTTTAAATACCTGGCTCTGATGCTGCTACCCCAACAGATGATGGCTGAAGAGATTACACTCTCCACAACAGACTTGTAGAAGATTTGCAGCATCTTGCTGCAAACCTTGAAGGACCTAAGCTTCCTCAAGAAGTAGAGTCTGCTCTCTACCTTCTTGTAGATGGCTTCACTGTTGTGCCTCCAGTCCAGTCTGTTGTCCAGGTGAACTCCAAGGTATTTATACTCCTCAACCACCTCCACTTCTTCATCAATGATGGAAACAGTGTTTCACTTATCCCTGTTTCTTCTAAAATCTACAATTATCGGATTTGTACTGGAAGTCTGAGATGTACAGAGTAAAAAGCAAGGGTGAGAGTATGGTCCCCTGTGGTGCCCCTATGCTGCTGACCACTTGGTTTGACACACAATCGTTCAGTCTCACAAATTGTGGTTTGTTTGTCAGGTAGTCGTTGATCCAGACAATTGTTGAGGGCTCCACCTGTGTCTTCAGGAGTTTCTGACGAAGCAAATAAGGCTGAATTGTGTTAAATGCACAGGAGAAATCAAAGAACATGATCATCACAGTGCTGCCTTCTTTGTCCAGATGACAGTGGGTTGGTTGAAGCAGGAGGATGATTGCATCTTCAACTCCAACTCCACAGCGGTAAGCAAACTGCAGCGGGTCCTGACATTTTCTTGTTTGCTTATTCAGGGGGGCCAACAGGAGTCTCTTGAGGACCTTCATGATGTGGGATGTCAGAGCAACAGATCAATAGGTTTTCTAATCTTTGGTACTGGAACAAGGCATGATCTCTTCCACGTCACTGGAACCTTATCCTGGATCAGGCTAAGGTTGAAGAGGTGCTGCAGAATCCCACAGAGCTGTTCTGCACAGGCCTTGAAGACTCTGGGACTGACACCATCTGGACCTGCAGCCTTGTTCCGGTTTAATTTCCCCGGCTCCCTCTTCACCTGACTTCTAGAGACAGACAAGAGGGAGGGGGAGGAAAAGGGGGTAGCTGCATCCCCTAACTTTGTTGAAGACAAACTTGTGTCAGAAGTGTCCATGACTGAAGTGAAGAATAAAACATCCGAGGTGTGACAGAAAAGCTGTGGGTCAGAGGAGGGTGGGATGTCTGTTTGGCCGGGGATAGGAGAGGAGGATGCTGAACTAGTTCCTGAACTGAACCTGTTAAAGAATGCGTTCAGTTCATTTGCTCTGTCCAGCCACTCTGTAACTAATTTGGTTGAACTCTTACGATTATTGTCAATTAATAAGTCCTATTTGTGCAATCTTTCCCCTTTTTCCTTCAAATGTAACAATTGTCCTTATCGCCAAACACCTTGATTATAGTTTAATCACATTACATATCTCTGAAAATTAAGGTCTTTATCTCTGAGGGCATGTATGCTCTGTGTTCGGGCTTTTTTTATACTGTTTTTGTGGTGATTACTTCTTCCTTGCTGAGCGGCCTTCCAGCTCATGTCAGTACAAGACTCATTTCACAGTGGATATTGACACTCTTTCACAACTTTCAGCTAGTATTGAACAAATGTTTTTGGCTTTGGTCCTGGAGTCTATACACACATTTCCCACCCCAATGTGCTAGTCTCTGGGATACAGACCATGTCCTTGTCCAAATTGTAAGATAGGACATTTCAGTGCTATTATACTTGAATAAATGTTTTTTAGGCAAAATGAGGCAGAAAAGAGATTTAACTGACTAACCATCTAATGTTCTGTTGCAAATAGTCAACAGGGTCGCAAGAAACGTGTCGGGAGAAAAAATGACGCATTAACTGGAGAAGAAGCAAACGTGAAGCTACCAGGAACCTGTTACCTTCCAGTTCTGTCATATTCCATAACTGCAAGCTACCTGGAGTACCTAGAAATGCAAGATGTTTCACGCTCAGAGACATGGCCATGGTAAGGAAGGCTGAAACCCGACAACCACTGAACAAGACACATGAGCTGAAGCATCTAGCCTGGGCCAAGAAATATCTGACGACGGATCTTTCAAAAGTTTTATGGACTGATGAAATTGAGACTGACTCCAGACCAGTGGTGTCCAAAGACAGTCTTCAAGGACCGGGATCCTGCATATTTTAGTTCTTTCCCTGGTTCAACACAGCTGAATCAAATGATGGCTCGTTTGCAGGCTTCTGCAGAACTTTGATATGCTGAAGAGAGATTTGGACCATTTGAATCAGCTGTGTTGGAGCAAAGACATCTGAAACTGGGAGGACATTGGCCCTTGAGGCCTGGAGTTGGACACCCCTGCTCTAGACGGACCAGATGCCACCAAGGTGGAGGTGGGGTGCTGGTATGGCCTGGTATCATTAAAGAATCAGTTCTTCATATGCTTGCAATTCATGCTCGTTTTACATAACTTTAAATTAATTCACGAATATAGAACAAACCTATTTAAGCTCACATGACATCTCATTTGCTGTTTTATTGTGCTTAATGTGTGACAAAGAAATGTCTGTTCTTTCTGACTGCATGCTTTTAGTCTTTGGAACTTGTTTTATGAGCTGGAAAAATGTTGTGAATGTGCCAGGTTTTATTCACAAGATCACAACATGCTAAGAAAAATCAGGCTGCAATTTCATGCATTGTCTAGTTAAGATAATAAAGAATAACTATCCACTCATGCAAACTGTTAAATCATACCTCTTGGGTTCCAAAGATTTCCGTTCTCCCAGATGCCTACAAGCACAGAACGCAAGTAAGTTATGGTTGCCCTTTAAGCACCAGACTTCATAAAAGCCATTAAACCAGAGGGAGTACTTGGCCTTCAGCCTCTTGTCTATGATGCCTTTTTCAACATACCAATATATCACAGCTTAGAACAATCTTGACTATCATGTAACTCTAATCTAACATTTACTGAAGGCAAGGGATTGTTCACACATCCCTGAGGCTTTGCTTTTTTTTGTCTACCCACACAAGCAATCTGTAAAAGTACTCCTTAATATCTAGCAACACACAAAGAATGTTTGAAACGTGACCTAATAAACAAAAATTTCCTTAAAAAGCTTAAATATGGAACAGTTTATTCAGAGGTATTAGCTGCATGATGACTTGAATTTAATCATCTCATAACATTTGGAATCCATTATACTTAACTAACAGAACACACCACTCAGTCATTTGCTATTGGTTCTGGCAGTGTTCAGATGGAAAACAAAGGCAGCAGATATTGCCGTTGAAAAGTTAGAAATTTCTTCTAATTTAGAAGAAAACAAAGACAGCCTAGTCTTTAACCAATGCCTATTGTTGGAGTGTCAAAAAAATTCTATGTGTAAGCTTCAAGTATTTACATTTGGTTCAGTAGCTGGAAAATCTGAAGAGAAACAACCTGGTAAACGGTCCGCACCGTATAATTAGGAATACCCTTGAGTTGCAGAGGTGTAGTAACTGTTGTGACAGTGGTACCTAAAAGTGAATTTTAATATATTATATAAATATAACAGAGGTTGGTAGAGTACCCAAGAATTGTACTCAAGAGTAGCACTAAAGTGAAAAGTAGCTGTCCAAAAAATTATTTGGTAAAAAAGTTTCTAGCGTACTAAATAACATTTGATCTAATGTTTTTAAAATTGTCAGACAAAAATATAAAATTATGGGCAAATTGTGGTATTTTAAAGACTAAAATGATACAAATAAATAATATCATTGCATAACAAATTTTAAGCAGAAGACTTCTCTAAGTCAATCTTTTTTTCAATACGATACCAATACTTACAATAGGTAATGAATAAATATATCTTAGAACAAGGTAAAAAGTACTTCCAGTGACAATTTGTTCAATATAGTTTTTTTAGTTGACCTCAATATGCAACCAGCATACAGATAGAAGATTACATTAGAAAAACCAAAGCTTGTGTGGAAACATGTGGTCACCTTTAATAAAGCTGTAGGTGTGTCTGTTTTTGGTGTATTTTTGGTAAAAATTTGTTTGTTCTTCATTTGTTGAATTTACTCACAGTGGGAAGAGAATTCAGAAGTTTTACTGAAGTAAGAGTAGCGATACTTCATAATAATATTAATTCAATTCAGTTTATTTATATAGTGCCGATTCGCAACAGATGTCATCTCAAGGCACTTAACAAGAAAGTAATTTCATTACAAACATTCCAAACAGTCGAAAGGTTTAGCTAGTTTTCTATCAAAGGAATCCCACCAGATTGCAGTCATTTACTGGCAGTTGCACCCCACTGATGCAGACTCCAACCACAGCAATCCCTCATACTGAGCAAGCATGTAGCAACAATGGAGAGGAAAAACTCCCCTTTAACAGGAAGAAACCTCCAGCCGAACCTGGATCAGTACAAGCGGCCATCTGCCATGACCCTCTGGGAGTTTGAGAAGACAGAGCAGAAACACAGAAAGAACAAAAGAACTGATGTAAAAGTACTTTCTATATTAAAGAAAGTAAAAAGTTGACAACAGGAGGATGCTCAGTGACTGGGATATGCCCCCCGTCCAACAGGGCATTGCAGCTAAGCAAGATACCAGACCAGGTGTTTTTCTATGGAGAGAAAAACACTGAGAAAAAAACAAAGTTAACAGTCAAAATAACAGCAAATGATACAACTGGAGAGTAGTAGTAGAGAACAGTAGCAAAGCGAAGAAAAGAAAAGTGATCAGTCTGTCCTCCAGCAGTCTAAGCCTATTCCTTGCATGGTTCATCTACACTCGGCCCAATGTCCTTTTTTACTTTTTCTTTTAACTGTGTGTGTGCATGGGAGTTGGGTTGGGGGGTGGGGGGTATAACTGTGACCATGCTTATAAATATGTGGGGGAGGGAAGGGAAGGTGGTTTCATGTGGGGTCATTTTAATCTGTAAAGCACTTTGCGATGCAACTTCTTGTATGAAAAGCGCTTTATAAATAAAGTTTGATTTGATTTGATATAGCAGCATAACTACAGATATAGCACAGGATGACCTAAATCACTCTAACTATAAGCTTTATCAAAAAGGAAAGTTTTTAGCCTGGCCTTAAAAGTAAACAGAGTGTCTGCCTCACAGACTAAAACTGGGAGCTGGTTCTATAGGAGAGGAGCCTGATAACTTAAAGATCTGCCTCCCATTCTACTTTTAGAAATTCTTGGAACCACCAGTAAACCTGCAGTCTGAAGTAGAGTCTTCTCTGTCCCTTCTTGTAGATGGCTTCACTGTTGTGCCGCCAGTCTGTTGTCCAGGTGAACACCAAGGTATTTATACTCCTCAACCACCTCCACTTCTTCTCCCATGATGGAAACAGTGTTTGACTTATCCCTGTTTCTTCTGACATCTACAATCATCTCCTTTGTTTTGTTCACATTCAAAGTAAAACGATTGTTTCCACACCATGTCACAAAGCGGTCCACCAGCTCTCTGTATTCAGCTTCTTGTCCATCTCTGATACACCCGACAATTACAGAGTCATCTGAGTATTTCTGCAGATGACAGGTGTCTGATTTGTACTGGAAGTCTGAGGTGTACAGAGTGAAAAGGAATGGTGAGAATAAAGCCCCCTGTGGTGCTCCTGTGCTGCTGACCACCTAGTTTGACACACAATCCTTCAGTCTCTCAAACTGTGGTCTGTTGGTCAGGTAGTCGTTGATCCAGGCGATTGTTGAGGGCTCCAACTGTGTCTTCAGGAATTTCTGACAAAGCAAATCAGGCTGAATTGTGTTAAACGCACTGGAGAAATCAAAGAACATGATCCTCACAGTGCTGCCTGTTTTGTCCAGATGACAGTGGGTAGGTTGAAGCAGGTGGATGATGGCATCTTCAACTCCAACTCTACGGTGATAAGCAAACTGTAGTGTGTCCTAGATAAGGTAAGGTCCTAAGATAGCTGAAATGTTCAAAAGCAGAGATGTACCATCCTGCAACTTTTAGATGCATCCCTTCTCATCACAGCTGAATCAAATAAATGCCTTGTTATCAGGCCTCTGCAGAGCTGACACACTCCTGATGAGGGAATTGAGCTATTTGATTCAAATTGCAGGGATACATCTAAAATTTACAGGATGGTAGATCTCGACGACCAGTGTTGGGCACCCCTGATCTAAAGGTTTGTTTTTAAGAAAAAGTACTAATTTGCCAAAAAAGCAAGCTGTTATTCTCACATCTTCAGCTCCTGAAAAAAAAAGAAGTCCCAACTTCTTAGCATGGTTTGCTGATTCCTCTGTGTACCCACACATACAGTATCTGAAATATCACTGTACTCAATCATACAGTTGGGTTGTTTAATCAAACAGGAAAGATGGAATTAGAATATTCTTTGCAACTCTATTGCACAAAACAGAGGTCTATCACTTGAGCTCCTTATGTATGATATAATTTATAGCATGCAGTGGAATCCAGTCAGGCTAAAGGACAAAATGTGTTTTAAAAAGGATGTCACAGGGTCCTGGAAAATCATTCATATCCCATGGGTTGACGGATGCCTCGTCTTGCACTGAATTAATTCCACTGTAACTAAGGAGAAGAGATGATACAACATCTGCTTTTTATCTTTGCAAAGAGGGATTCATGCTGGAGTAAGATAATGAGCTGAAAGACAGACTGGGGAGTGCAGACTCTCCTGGACTTTTTTCCACAGTAGTCTGACCTCAACCCCACTGAGCATTTACAGGGGCCCTTGTAGCCTGGGAAAACATTCCTGTGATGACAAGCAGTTCTAAAAAAGATGGCCTGCTTGTTCTGTTTGGTAACAAAATTGTGGTAAAGTCAATGTTTGGGTTGGTGGGTGGGGGGGTGAAACCAGAGATATTCCAAAAACTATCAACATGATTTTCATCTGTTTTTAGTAGAATGATTTGCCATGTATCAAACTACAAATATGTAAATTAGGAGTACCAGCTAGAGCTGTCATTGACACTTGCATTTAATTGCAATGGTGGGTTGTGTAGTGCAAGCCATGGGAATAGTACAGTACATATTGCTCAATGACAGATTGTAGTAGTTCTATGGGTCACTGTAAATATATCATGAAGTCTGACTCAAAGAGCTATGAGATACCATACACAGGTCAACATTTCTTAGTTTAACACATTAGGCTTAACTGTTTCCCACCAGGGCTGTTGTTTGTACTGGACTGTCTCCTTGCAGCAAGAAGGTCCTGGGTTCGAATGGCAGCCTGGGTTCTTTCTGCATGGATTTTGCATGTTGTTCCTGTGCATGCATGGGTTCCCTTCAGGTACCCCTGCTTCCTCCCACAGTCCATAAATATGACTGTTAGGTTAATTAGTCTGTCTAAATTTTCCTTGTGTGCCTGCATGGTTGTTTGTTCTGTGTATTTCTATGTTGCCCTGCGATGGACTGGCAACCTGTCCAGGGTGCGCCCCACCTCCCGCTCGATGAGTCCTGGAGATAAGCACCAGTCCCCCCAAGAACAAGTGAACAAGTGTGTGTATAGGGACCTCCTCCAAAAATGCTTACACTGGCCCATTTTAATAGTTTACATGCCATATATACCTTTTATATGGGTTAATACACTTGGTGAACACTGCCTCAGCACTATCGCAGAAGCTAATGCTTAGTCTTCCTTATTTCTGCTTTTAGGGGTACAGCCAATCGGCTCAAGGTTAAAATAAATGGCGCTCCTGGATTGGCTGCTTTGTAAACGTGAGCCAATAGCGACTCGACACATCATTGCATTTAGATATTCCAGCTCCTAAGTGGCATCTTCTTTTAAATATAGTGGGGCAAAAAAGTATTTGGCAGCCACCAATTGTGCAAGTTGTCCCACTTAAAAAAATGAGGTCTGTAATTTTCAACATTGGTACACTTTAAAGTGCCCCTGGCATGAAATTTGCATTTTTTGAGTTTTTTGGTCATATTTTTTAGTTTCCCCAGCCTGCCTATGTCCCCTAAGGGGTTAAAATGGTTTCCTTTGTCCCCGGTTGTGTCTGCCTACATAGTGAAATTAGCACTCAGAAACGGGCTGTTTTGCAGTTCGCCATATGACCTCACGTTTCGGCATATGTCGTCACTGAGTTCCAGCCAATTACCCTCTTCTCTGAACTACACTCTCTAAGTCCCTCCCCCCGCGGCGCGTATTACAACCTAAACAACGAGAGCTACGGTAAAAGGCAAACAACAAACTGACATCATGGAGTCCAGACTGCATCGACACTGTCCTCACCACTTCCTCCCCACTGTAAAGCTTGTGGATGGACTTTATTTATGCAGGGAATGTACCCGACCAACTCCCGAAGCGCGTGGTCGTTTGTGGCAAACATTTCTCTGACGAATGTTTTATTAACTTGGGACAATACAGCAGTGGATTCGTCTTAAACTTTTACCAGGATCAATACCAACTCTCCGTGAACCAGCAAACAAGTAAGTGTATTTCCGCAATAATCTCTTTCAGCTGTCATATACCAGTGTTTCCCACACATATAGACGAATCTGTGGCAGTGCGCCACAGATTAAACTCCGACCACCACAGGTCCACACCGACCCAAAAAAAATTAAATCAACTCCGACCATCACATATTGCGTTTCGTTTTTCTTTTTTATGCTATTTAAAACGCGCAATGTAATCATTCCCTGCTCTCTCTTCATCTCTCTGTCCTTAACGTCTCTCTCACACAAACATACACACACACACACAGCCTCTCCCCTCCGTGCACAGCATGTCTGTCTGGATCACCTGTGGAAGACGTCCTCTACCTTCCTGGTTCCTCCTCAGGTGCCTCGCCGTCCGGATCAGATTCCGGATCAAATTGAAACACCATTACAGTAGCCAATAACTGAGCCATTACTGTCGTGGTGAAGCTAGAGACGTAATGAGGACGGATGGATGTGTGGATGGATGATCAAATATTTTATTAGGCCTGTAATTTGTAAACAGATTATTTTTCAACACACAATATAATTAGGCCTAAAACTAATTACATTTCATACATAATATTGGAATTTGGGCAATTTGTGGTGCGCAAATGCATGTCTGTCAATGTTTCATCAGATGCGGACGTTAGAGACTCAATTGAAAATAGAGGTGCATGGCTTGGGCCCCGCCCACCAAGACTCGGTCGTTCTCTACTTATGCTAACAGAAGGGCCACCTAGAAGGGGCTGCAATTCTACAACAAGGCTGAGTTACGGCAAACCATCCTTTGATACAGTATTAAGGTACTTAGAGTGTGACTAAAGAGGGGAATTTCATGCCAGGGGCACTTTAACTGTGAGAGATAGAACGTACAAAAAGATCCAGGAAATCACATTGAATGATTTTTAAAGAATGTATTTGTATAATAGTACAGAAAATAAGTTATTGATCAATAACAGAATTTCAGGTCAATGCTTTGTAGTGTAACCTTGGTTGGAAATGACAGAGGTCAAATGTTTCCTGTAGGTCTTCACCAGGTTTGCACACACTGTAGCTGGTATTTTGGCCCATTCTTTCATGCGATCTTCTCTAGAGCTTTGATGTGTTGGGGCTGTCGCTGGGTAACACGGATTTACAACTGCCACCCCAGATTATCTATTGGATTGAGGTCTGGAGACTGGCTAGGTACACCTGTTCTTTGGTATGAAAATTTATTTGGTAAGAATTACAATAATTGTACATTAATTTAAGCTTTTCTCCCCAAATTTTCATGTGATTCTGAGGTATTCCACAGGCATCTTTGGAGGTGAAATATGCTTGCTTGTTCAGTAAAGTCAACTGACTTGTATTAATGAGTAAGGTACACAGTAATTATCTCTGGAACATTTACTTACCCTTCATTGCCCTACTGCCATCTCTTCAGGCACTATGTTTTAGGTGTTTTCCTCACGAATGTATGAGGAAATGAAAAACAGGTTTTGAAGGCCGTTAAGAATGAAAACAAGGAAATATGGTTTAAAAGATAAACACCAAAAGAAAAACACAAAAAGTGAAAAAGCAACAGGCATGATAACTAAAACCGCAACGCACATGTTGGACATAAAAAATGTAAAACAAAAGATATTTAGCAAACGTGCTCTGAGCAAAATAAGATTACAGAAGAATGTTCTGAGTCAGTGTAGTAAACGTTCAGGAGCTAGTGCCGCTGATTGAGCCCCCAGGACCTGTGGAGTACATGAGCCAAGTACTTTTAGATCATTTTAGACTGAAGACACCTCCATGCCGGGAACAAAGCAGTTCCCCATACAGTCGTAGTGAAAGTGGTTTTCCCACTTTCTGAAACACGGCTTTAAAGAATTCTTCTTGACACCAGCTTTCATTAACTCCCTTGTTTCTACCTCATGACCAGAAGCTTCCGGTTTCCCATCCTTCCCTACAGACAGCTCCCAGCTGCACAGAAACCAAAGAACAGCATTTAGTAACCAGACCTTTTTCTTGTTTTTGTGACTGTACGCCAGCTGAACTTGCACCACAGTGCGCTGGCTCCTGGTGCGAGTGCAGTTGATGGATCTGTCCCTTATGCACTCATGAATGCAACTTGGAAGCGTTTTCAAAAAGGGTCTTGTTTTTTATTTGTGAAAAATGTGTTTTCAGTTGTGCTTTGTCTCAGGCAAAGACGAATGTGATGCAGTGTTTCTCCATCAGTTCTGGTTCAGATAACAGCCCTGGAAAATAATTGAAAGCAAACAACTCTGTCGGACAAACAGCAGTTCAAGTGGAGACACTTTGGAAAGGGATTTAGCTGTACTGCATCCAAGAACAACAATGCATGCAACTGTAGAATGGTAACAACAGCTTGAAGGCCTTCGCTGCCAAACTTGCTAGCCAGCAGATAGCACAGAAAGATACAACTGCTCAGCAAGACCTGACATATCTTCATGTTCCTGGAAGTTTTATGTTTAATAAGTAGCAACTTATGATTAAAGCCATAAAGTGGGTGTGTTTCGTGCCGTCGAGAGAAACGGGACATTTCCCGGTGGCCGTATTTACAACTAGTCTGGCACCTGTTAGTTCAAAAATAAGATTATTCTCAAGTTTAGGTGGATGAACTGGTTTTATTTCATCTACTCCTGCAGCAGTGTGTGGCAGCGTGTGTAGCCTTTCTTTTATTATTTTACACTCTTACATCAGTAGGCGCCCAACCTAACTCACTCTTAGTGTTCTGCATTAATTGGGTGGTGGTGGCCTGGGATGGTAAAAGCCAGATGTAAATAACTTGTAAATTTCCAACCTTCAATACAATACCTAAAACATTCAGGTAAGTAAAAAGCTAAAAGTAGATTTTAATACTTTTTTTTTTAAGAATACATGCTTAACCCTTAAAATATTTGTATTACTATAGTTGAAATATGTTAGGCTTACTTTAGACATGAATCTGGCTGGGGTGTGGATAATTTTGGGCTAAACTGTATATACTAAATTTATGACCAATTCATTGGGCAAAGTGTAAATGCATTTAAATACTGAATGTGATCTGGTAAAGACACTGTGTTACTACTAGAGAGGTCATGAGTTCAACATCATCTCTTCTTTTGTTCTTTTTTTTTAAGACTTTTCACTTTTGCCTGAAAATGTAGTTGGACAACAATTCTTTGTTTTCTGTCATTTTGACTGATGGGGTCAAAAAAATTCTGTCATGATCTATTTTTATCCCTCAATTTTTAAAATGATAATAATGGTCTATTCAGTAGTATTTAATTTTCATTCATTTTAATTCATATTCAGTTCTAAAAAACAATGAATGGAGAATCCACATCGTGCCATTACACATCGAGCAGATTAATAGGCTACATATATCAATTATGAATATTTCACCTGCTGTGGCCTGAACGTTCGGCATGGAGCTGAATCTGTGCTCTGTTGCCACACTGGAGACTGGAATCACGAGCGCCACTTTAACCAAAGTTTTGAAATCAGGGAACTTTTCTCCAATTGAAGTGATCAGAATTTGATCAAGTGGTTTCTTGATTGCTTCAGCGGAAGGAAATCCCACAGTATGCACTCCTTCTGCATCACTGGTTAAGCTGCAGCAATCTGTCACCACCGGTCTGTGTCCGGTGCAGTCACAGATGCACTCCATGCCGTCTTAACTCTTCATCGTGCTGTCAGCTCCCGGATAGTGAAATGCATCGAGTACGGTGTCCAGGTCTGAGGTCATGCTGAGATGTTTTCATGGGAATCTTTTTTGATTGATTCAGTTACCTGTTAAGTTGAAAATGTCAGCGTTTCTGTACCAAGTGGTCAGGGGTGTGAATTGCAGTCTGTCAAAAAAATCACTGTTTAAAAAAAGAAAAAAACGGTCAAAGATGGGAAAGTTTCTGCTTAACGCGACCCCGGATTTAGACCCCTAAAAAAAACAACTTTTGATATAAAATCTGAAAATAGCTGCTTTAGCCTTAATGTCTATGGACCCTTCAGACAATGTGTAACTATGTTATTAGCAAAGCAATGCTCACTGGGTATGTGTTTTCCAAGAAATTATTCAGAAAGTGATGATTCTAAAACTGAAAATACTCAGCTTGGTGACATTTAGGTCAAGACCTGCTTAAAGGGCGACTCGCCCCCAAATCAACTTTTTTTGCTGATAAACTTTTTAAAGTGTACGTGAGTGTCTAATAGTAACGTCTACATGTCTGGTCATTATTTTTGGCATTTCAGTACATTTTAGTAAAAATTTGAATTTTTCTACCAAAAACCGTCAGTGTGATGCTCTCTTCAGGTTAAAACTCACTGCCCTTGAACTTCAATCGGGCATTGCAATTCCGTGATGGCTGACGACAGCCATCCTGCTGATGTGGGGTATAAAAGAAGCCGAGTCTCGGCCACGCCTTCGTAACAGTTGGAATAGCAAGTAAGTGTTTACACCCGGCCCTCCCTTCCCCCCAGCGTCCCTCGCTCCGCCAGGCAACGCCTCCTTTTGCCGAATGTTTCGAACCGGAAATGCAGGTGGAGTAAGTATCTGGTAAGTTGCCCTGAGTTGGGATGAGTTGCTCTTTAACTTTAACTTTTTTTTTCTGTCATAACTGATAAACCACACTGAAATTTCTGCCAATTAAAAACCTTTCTAAAGTATTACTTGCCTACCTATAATCAATACATTTACTGAGATGGAAAGCTGTGTGACAACAAAACCACAAATACCCTTAGAAGGATAATAGATTTATATTTTTGTATTAATATATAAACATCCGACAGGCTCAGGCTCCATTACAAGTCACTTATTGCTTCAAGCTACCAGATTAAATCTGTCAGCTTTCATGAACATCTTAAGCGTGGTGGCGTTGAAAGTGGCGGAAAGGTGGTATCACATCACATTTCATTTCCTGATGTTGACATTTGCAGATTTGATTCTCTACATATCACATCAACCTTTTCCAGACAATTAAGTTTACTCTTAATATTATTAACGCTACACATACTGTACTGTCAAATTTAGATGTTTATATTCTAAGATTAATCCTTAAGCTATTTAATGGTTTTCCTTTTATGACTTCTTTTATCAGAAGATAGTTTGAGACATAGCTTTTGAGTGACAGATATTAGTGGTTAAGAAAACTTTCAGCTTTCTTTTTGTTTTTTTAATAAGCCTAAGGTAATGGCTCACATTCAGAAAGCAGATATTTTTGCCACCTGCTAGATGTCAGAACACGTGAATCGCTGTTCTGAGATGAGTAACTTTGTCTTGACCTCTGTTTGTAACATTTCTCTCGAGAACCTTAGATCCTCGTGTCAGCATGTGTGAAACAAGGTATTTGGCTGTTGCGCTGTGCAAATGTTTCCCACATTGGCATCATGAATCATACTTTCGAGGCTGGTAAGTGCGTGCGATATTCTTCGACTCACTCCACGTGTGTTGATGAGGGGGCAGGAGAACATGTGAGGTGGGGGGGGGGGGGGTGCTTTGCTGATGAGAACATGAAGGGCCAAGGCTGGGGGAGCTCCGCTCATCAATCTGCTGTCTTAGCGCATACATTAACAACAAAACCATCCCATCCCAAGTGCATGACAAAGCTGTCGTCATAAACTGTCTTCATTGTAAATATTCCCTCCCACTCTGTGTGTGTGCGTGTGTTTGTGTGTGTGTGGGAATCAGCACTGGAACCTTCACAGTTCAGGGACTCTAAGGTTACTAATAGCCTACACCAATAGACTTGCGATCCACATCTTACCCTTTATGGTGCTCTTCCCTGCGGTCAGAGCAAAATGCCTTCCCCTCCCGGGTGGGGAGCATGGGCCTGGCCAGCCCCGTCCCGGGAGGACGTAACAGGAGGCTTATCGGAGTGCCGGGCTGTGCTGTAATACTCCTGTGAAAGGTCTTTCAGGCCGCCTCCCAATATTGATTTTTCTGGGCAGGAGAGAAATTGAGAAGGCCCCCCTCAGAAGCCCTGGAACTGTGGAGGAGGAGGAGGAGGAGGAGGAGGAGGAGGAGGAGGAGGAGGAGGAGGAGGAGGAGGAGGAGGAGGAGGAGGAGGAGGAGGAGGAGGAGGAGGAGACAGGTAGAGAAAGACGGTTAGGCTGGGAGGGGAGGGAAAAGGGAGTAAGACAGAGAAAGAGACGGAGAAGATCAGCGCTCACTTTCATAGCTACTCTTCACTTAGAGCAAATTGGTTGCGTTCTGTAGTCGGCACAGATATTTTTCAGACATCAACACTCAAGTTACAAAAAGCAGTTTTCAAATGAGGATTTATTAAAACGAAAGGGCTATCTAAACCAACCTGGCCATGTAAAGCTATAGAATATATACTGCCCCCTGCTTGTTAAATCAATAATTAAATAAAATTAACTACCCTCAGGTTCAGGTTGCCGGCCTGTTTACTGCCTTACCTTTGAAATCAAGAAATCCCTTCAAAAAAACCTGTCTGACAACATGAACTACAGGACATTAGATTGGCTCATGAAGTGTAATTCAAATAAAACTTCACCAAGACTCTGGTGTCATGCCAACCACCAATGCATGCTGCAGGATTTCCTCCTGCTGAAGCTTGCGGGTCAGGAAATGGCTCGTTCAGAGAGTCTTTCCAAGTTTAGAAGCACAGATTCAGCCTCCAGAACAACATCTAAACCCCCACGAGAAGTCATCTGTCCAAGGCAAAAATCCCGAACCTCATGACAATAACCTCTGCAGCAATCCCACTATTTGATTGCGCACAAATGGGCTCACATTTCAGTTGCATGGGGGACTTTGCATTCAGGCCACAGCAGGTGAACTATTTGTATTTTAGGTGTAATCGTTACATTTATTTTTTTACGTAGTTCTCTGTTCAGCTTGTTCGGATTGGATATTTTTTCAAATGAATAAAAAATAAATATTATTAAATATATTACCATTTAAATTTTGACGGGTTAAAATAGATTATGACTGGATTTTTTTTGTCGAATTGTTTAGCAGGACCTCTGGATGAGAAACAAAATAATTCACATCTATCAGTCTGGGAAGCCGATTCTAAGGCTTTGGGACCTTAGCAAGCCAGAATGACCAAAGAATGACCATTAGTCACTCAAATGGAGAACCTTCCAAGTGACCAGTCTGCTAAAATTTATTTTGACAGCACATCCATTACCCATTTAGGAGGTCACCAAAAAAAAAACAGAATTTAAAGAACTGCAGGCCTCGCTTGCCTCAGTTAAGGTTCATGATTTAACAGTTACGAGGAGAATGGGTATAAATTGCCTCCATGGGAGAGTTCAAAGGTCAAAACCACTGTTGAGAAACAAGATTCCAAAGGCCCATTACATATTCCCCATAAAGCATCTTGATGATCCCCAACAAAAAATATTTTGTGGATGGAATATTAGCTTCCATTCATTGGCTCCCTGTTAAATTTAGAATAGAATTTAAGATCCTACAACTTACACATAAGAATGCAACACACAGTAGCTTTAGTTGCTGTTGTTTCAACTGTTAACTTTCTCCGTGTTTTTCTCTCCATAGAAGCTATACCTGGTCTAGCATCCTGCTCAGCTGTGATGCCTTGTTGGAGGGGAGGAGGGGGGGGGGGGGGGGGGGGGCATCAACTGGGATGTTGCTCCCAGTAACTGAAGATCCTCCGTGTCCTGGTATCAACTTTTTACTTTATTTAACGTAGAAAGTACTCTCGCCTCAGATCTTTTGTTTTTTTGTGGCTCTGCTCCGTCTTCTCGAGCCCCCAGGCAGTCGTGGCAGATGGCCGCTCATACTGAGCCAGGTTCTGCTTGAGGTTTCTTCCTGCTGAAGATTTTTCTTTCTTCTTTCTACTGTTGCTACATGCTTGCTGAATATGAGGGGTTGCTGTGAATGGCACAACGCAGGTGACTGTCTACTGTCACTATATGTTCATTTAGGAGGAGTGAATGCTACAAGTCAATGACTCGATGCAATCTGCTGGGATTCCTAAAATAGAAAACTTTTAAACTGATTGGAATGAATATAATTGAATTGAAAATATTTTTCTTGTAAAGTGGCTTGAGATGATTTCTGTTATGAATTGGTGCCATATATGTACACTGAATTGAATAGAATTGACAGATCAGAGAAAAGTGTAACTTTTTGTTACATCTGGCATAAGACTAAAAGAAAGCATTTTAGGAAAGGAACAAGCATTGATGGTAGTCTGATGGTTTGGGGCTGCTTTGCTTCCGCAGAACCTGGAATCATGAAGTTTGCTCTCCACCAAAACAATCTGTGAACTTAAGTGCACTTGGGTCATGCAGCAGAGCAATGATCCAAAGCACAGGAGCAAACCCACCTATGAATGGCTCAAAAAAACAAGAAAGGTTCCTGACTCTATTTTCTCAGGTTTTCTTTGTCTAGCATTTAACTGGGTGAAAAATGGGAAAACACTATCAGGGTGCATAATGTATATGTGTCAAGGCATCCTTTACACCTAAAAAAGTGTTTAACAACCAATGTGAAACTTATTACCCAGACCAAGTCAACCCTAGCTACATCTCAAGTGCAATTTATATGTTTGATTATCCTTCCAAGAAATTTAGAGCAGCGGTGTAGCTGTGTTTTTAATGTTAGGACCCCCATAACTGACCTTTTACTGTCTTGACCTCTTATATTATTTTTTGACACAAATGCAAAGGCCACCAAACATTTACTAAACACCAAAAATCAGTTCCTTAGATTTCAAGAATGTGGACTGCTTGAGGAAAAAGATAAACGTTCAAACAAAGAACAAAGAAGGAAAGATTAGAAAACAAGATTGGAGGCTTACATTGTGTTAACGAACACAGAAAAATCCCTGTGGATCCTTTCAGAAAACATTCCTTATTTTCTATGGATGTATTCATTTGGTGTTTGATAAAAAATTTAAAAAAGGAACAGTCACACTATTTCGGAAAGAGTTTGATATCTTTTATAAGATAGTAGTTTTAGAATAATTTGTGACGGTAAAGCATTTCTTCTAAGACTGTTTGTTGAGCAATAAATAATCAGTTAGTTTTTAAGTTTGGAGTTCATGAATAAAGGGATTTTATTCATTTTCCCATCTTCTTCTGGTAAACATTACAATTATCCAAAAGCCTGTGTTCCTGTAATACGGTAATGTGATTAAAAACACTGGGTAATGTTTTGGTGACAATACCCTAGTTAACTGGTGTGTTCAAGTGTGATTTTAAAAGTAGTGACTTGCACAAGTGGAGAAATTTTGTTTTTATTACTATTATTTGTCTTCAGATAACAGCTGCCCTCATTTGTAAATGTTTTCAGAGTGCTGCAGTTTGTCATCACTTATTGACTCACATTGCTTATAAATAGACAAGTAAGGAGATAAGGGTTACAAAAAGTTAGGAAGTATTTGTTTCCAATTTTCCCACAATATCTTTGTTGCTTTGTATATATATATATATATATATATATATATATATATATATATATATATATATATATATATATATATATATATAAAATAACATTCCTTGATCACTGTATCTGGCATCCTTCTGGTATGGAGGACTGATCCTGCCAAAACTAAAACTAAATAATTAAATGTGGAAATAAATAAACAAATAAATAACTGCATAAATAAATTTGGAATAAGGCAGATAAATGTGGAAATAAATAAGTGTGGAACTGAAATTGGAACTACATGAATAAATATATGAGGAACTAAAATTGCAAATAAATACATAAATATCTGAATTTTTTTTATTGGTATTTTCACATTTATTTATTTCCAATGTCCTATTTATTTATTTATATTTATTTATTTACTTTGAATTTTGCTTCCACATCTATTTATTTATTTCCAGGTGTAGTTCCAGTTGTATTTCCAAATTAATTTGTTATTTTAATGAATTATTTATTTATCTTCATTTATCTTATCTTTAATTTTGGCAGGATCAGTCCTTCATATTCCAGAGAAAGGTCAGTATTTATTGAAGGTATTCAATAATTATAAGGTAAGTATTAAAGGTACATACATTATCCTCCCAGATAAGTTTTTGAAGTTATAAATGTATAGTGTGATGCAAAAGTATGTCCCCTGAACTTTTTTATCAAAACATTCTGAACACACCGTCCCCACGGTGAAGCATGGTGATGACAGCATCATGGTTTGGGATTACTTTGCGCCATCTGAGAGAGGGAAGCTGGTCAGAGATGAAGAGAGCGAGGTAGTCCTTGAAAAAAAAACTTTTAGAGGCTGTAAAAACATTTAAATTTAGAGAAAGGTTTACCTTCTAGAAGAGCAGTACTCAGAAACATACAGCCAGAGCTATAATGGGATAGTTCAGATCAAAGCATTTTCTTCTCTTTGAATTTCCTAGTAAAAGTTCAAACCTAAATCTAATTGAAAATCTTTGGCAAGTCTTGAAAGTGGATGACACTTTCCATCCAGTCTGACTGAGCTTGGGTTATTTTTGCCAAACCATTTTATAAACCGTTTAGTTTATAGTTGTGTGCAACTGATGGATAAATACGCAAAATGGCTTTCTTTTGGGGGGGTGCCTATCTCCAGCAGTCAAGGGGCAAGACGCGGGGTACACCCTGGACAGGTCGCCAGAAAGACCCCAGGACCTTCTTGCTGCAAGGCAACAGTGCTACCAACTGTGCCACTGTGGAGAGCCCTTCCTTGATTAATCACAGAAAAACAGGCTTGTGCTGATCCACTTTAACGAGGAAAAACCAAACTGTGAACTAAACTTAAGCAGATAGTCAAGTGAGAAAATTAGAAAATGTATTCACATTTCCAGTTGAATTTAGTTAATTGAAATAGATGCAATTAGTAGTCATTGCAGCTTTTGCACACTAAAGGCTTTATACTGTGCAAGGCCAGTTTATCTAATATGATCTTTTGGCGATTTTGAACTCCAGGAAATGCAGAGAACAACAAGACAGACCTCTGTGTTTGTTTATTTACGTGCGTTTTTAGAGTATTCAATGAGCTGCACTTCTAATAAAAAGCTTTCCAGCTCAATCAAAACTCGCTCTTTCAGTGAATGTGCGTTTACAAGCGGAAGGAAATAAACTGTGGTTCACCCGAAACCTCACTGCAATGGCAGGCAGACCTGCCAGAAAAGGTCTGCACCTCCTGTTGTCCTGGCGGAGAATTGTTTTGCAACACTGACACACCAACGGAGAAGTATGAAAGGAAAACGTCTCTGTCAATACATGTGCATGTGGGTGCAAACTTGCTGACGGAGAAGCATAAACTAGGCTTTACAATGAACAAAAACATCCAATTTATATACAAAAAATATACAATCCATTCAATCCAATCATATAGTCATATTCAAAGTCAGTTACTTACATTTAAGATCGATCCTAGTTATTAGGCAATGCAGTGAAGTTCATTTTATCATTAAAATGGAAGTAAAAATGTATCCAAAGAAACTTAGTCAACTCCACTGACTTTGCAGAATTTACTTCTCCTGAACAAGCATGTAGCAACAGAGGACACTTGGTTGCATTGGGTTCCTTACACTGAGCTGGCATGTAGCGACAATGAAAAGGATTTTCCTTTTAAAAGAAAGTAACTTCCAGCAAACCCTGGCTCAGTGTGAGCGGCCATACGCCTCAACCAACTGGGGGGTTTTAGAGGACAGAGCGTATCCCCCACAAAACCAAAGAAGCACTGATCCAGGAATACTTTCGATGTAAAAAAAACGTTTTCCTCGTTTTGAACCGCACCCCAACCCTCATCTTAGGAACCCAATGAAAATAGCTTTATTCTGCTTGCGTTTTGGTGATGCTAGGGTTCGCAGCACTATCTCTACAACAAAATATTTGAAAACTCCTAGGATCAGCAAACATGGATAGATTTCAGAAACAGTTGACTGCCCTCGGCTTCCTCAAGAAAGCCGAAAAGCCACAGGGTTCTCCCCCGACACATTTTTTCTAATTGGGATTTTTTTTCACATACAGCCATTTTGCTTCCGAGCATTAAAAATATACAACTTCTTTCTCTTCTTGCCAGCTTAGCATCAAATGTGGAATTGGGTATTTTCAGATCAGCAAAAGGTGCATGACGGTTCTGTCATAGATATAATGTTTACAGTGATCTGCAGTGGTTAAAATACATTTTATGGTAGAAGGACTCTTTACGGCAAAAGCCTCTGTTGTGCATGGGATGTTATGCTGAAGACCGTTGTGGCTTCAGTGTGTTGCATGTTACCAGCCGTCATTAAAGCTGTGTTATAAAAGACAACTTGACGCTCGATTATTATTATTATATAACTGCAACATGTTGCTAACAGATTCACCGTTTTTTACATAATCATGACTCAACATACTTTTCATTTCAATTTATACAATGCTTTACAGAGCTTTGACCGACAGACTTTATGCAATAGACCAACAGAAAGTTGTGCGTAACTGTGAATGGTAAGGAACAGGATGCATGGCTCAAAAAATGTGTTTCCCTCTTGTCAAGACTTTATAGAATCACCTTTCGCCTACTAGCTACAGCACTTTTGGGGAGGGGGGGGTCTACCACCTTTGCACATATAGACATTGAAATTTGTGACAATTCCTCTTTGCAAAATAGCTTATTTTCAGAATGGATACATAGTATCTTGAACGCAATTTTCACAGAAATCCGGGGCTGAACTTTGACTGGGTGATTTCAACATGAACATGCTTTGATCTATACCCATTTCATTGTAGTTCTGACTACCTCCTTCCCGGTTTCAAACCTTTTGTATCTGCCAACACCTTTCCTGCAACTAACTTTATGCTGTTTTTTAACAGCTATAATTAGCTTCCCTGCCTCTGTTGAAGAAGCGCATCCCCACGTCATGATGCAGCCACCACCATATTTCCCAGTAGGGATTATGTGTTCAAGGTGATGTACAGTGTTAGTTTTTCACCACACATTTTCAGGCCCAAACAATGAATTTTGTACTCATCTACCCACAGCAGGCTACCTCCTACATGGCTTGTAGAAAACTGCTAAATGACTTCGTATCACTTTCTGTCAACATTGACAGACTCTCCTCCAGACTGAATCGATTCATGAAAAGGTCTTTTAGTTGGTGTCGAATCCGATCCCAACTTGATTGTCATTAGCCAGAAACAGTGTGGATGACCATTTCTATGGAGCCAGAAATGGGTTATAAATATTCAAGCTTTGACAAAAGTAGTTGAAACTGAAAAAATAAATGTTGAAGTATAAACAAAAATTTTGATCTTGAGATTTGAAAAATAAAAACTGTATTGAAAATAACTTTCAACTTGAAAAAAGATTTATTCTGCTCTTCTCAATACACACTTTTATGTTTTTCACATTTTTAATTTTCATTCTTAGATTTTTTTATTTATTTTCAGATTCAAGTTGATTTTATTTTATATGTTTCAATCTCATATTCACATTCAGAGTTTTTTTATCTTCTTTTTTTTTACACTCTCAAGTTGATTATTTTCAGTTTAAAATCTTTGACCCGTATCTGACGGGGTGTGGGGCAAAACATGTCATAAAGAACATTAAAAAAAACATCAACCTTTAGTTTCACTTCTTTTTATTTTTAAAATTGTTGTTGTTTTTTTCAAATCTCAATATCAAAATTTGTCATTTGATTTAGACTTTTTTTTTCAGCTTCATCTAGTTTTTTCAAATATACTACTAATATTAAAGACACTTTTCTGGCTCCATTCATTTTCTTCCAGTGTTTATATTGAGTGGCAGTCCCTATTGACCAAATGTGCAAATAAGTAGCTGAAAACTCATTCGGGTTGCAACTGATAACTTTTTTTTTCATTTTATCAAGTTCTCAAAACTTCCCTCTGGCCATGCCTTCTTGGACCTTGAGCTATATGACTCCTGTTATGACCACCGCTGCTCCTTAATGTGTTTTTGCACAAAATGTTAATTTGTCTATTTCACAATGGCTATACAAAGAGATTTTTTCTAAACATTTGGGGGCACCACGTAGCACAGTGATTCAGACGGGCGCCCCATGTTCAGAGGCCCTTAGCCCTCGCAGCAGTCGTCCCGGGTTAAACTCCCATTCCTGCGGATCAATGCCGATGTCTCTCCTCCGCTTCTGTCCCCCTTTCTGAACTGTCCACTGTCAAATGAAGGCCACTGTGGCCACAAAACCTTTAGGGGAAAAAAAAGATTTGTTTCATAATTAGTAATACAGGTCCTTCTAAAAAAATTAGCATATTGTGATAAAGTTCATTCTTTTCCATAATTTAATGATAAAAATTAAACTTTCATATATTTTAGATTCATTGCACACCGACTGAAATTTTTCAGGTCTTTTATTGTTTTAAAACTGATGATTTTGGCATACAGCTCATGAAAACCCAAAATTCCTATCTCAAAAAATTAACATATTTCATCCGACCAATAAAAGAAAAGTGTTTTTAATACAAAAAAGTCAACCTTCAAATAATTATGTTCAGTTATGCACTCAATTCTTGGTCGGGAATCCTTTTGCAGAAATGACTGCTTCAATGCGGCGTGGCATGGAGGCAATCAGCCTGTGGCACTGCTGAGGTGTTATGGAGGCCCAGGATGCTTCGATAGCGGCCTTAAGCTCATCCAGAGTGTTGGGTCTTGGGTCAACTTCCTCTTCACAATATCCCACAGATTCTCTGTGGGGTTCAGGTCAGGAGAGTTGGCAGGCCAATTGAGCACAGTAATACCATGGTCAGTAAACCATTTACCAGTGGTTTTGGCACTGTGAGCAGGTGCCAGGTCGTGCTGAAAAATGAAATCTTCATCTCCATAAAGCTTTTCAGCAGATGGAAGCATGAAGTGCTCCAAAATCTCCTGATAGCTAGCTGCATTGACCCTGGCCATGATAAAACACAGTGGACCAACACCAGCAGCTGACATGGCACCCCAGACCATCACTGACTGTGGGTACTTGACACTGGACTTCAGGCATTTTGGCATTTCCTTCTCCCCAGTCTTCCTCCAGACTCTGGCACATTGCTTTCCGAATGACATGCAAAATTTGCTTTCCTCCAAAAAAAGTACTTTGGACCACTGAGCAACAGTCCACTGCTGCTTCTCTGTAGCCCAGGTCAGGCGCTTCTGCCGCTGTTTCTGGTTCAAAAGTGGCTTGACCTGGGGAATGCGGCACCTGTAGCCCATTTCCTGCACACGCCTGTACACGGTGGCTCTGGATGTTTCTACTCCAGACTCAGTCCACTGCTTCCGCAGGTCCCCCAAGGTCTGGAATTAGTCCTTCTCCACAATCTTCCTCAGGGTCCGGTCACCTCTTTTTCGTTTTCTGCCACACCTTTTTCTTCCCACAGACTTCCCACTGAGGTGCCTTGATACAGCACTCTGGGAACAGCCTATTCGTTCAGAAATGTCTTTCTGTGTCTTACCCTCTTGCTTGAGGGTGTCAATGATGGCCTTCTGGGCAGCAGTCAGGTCGGCAGTCTTACCCATGATTGCGGTTTTGAGTAATGAACCAGGCTGGGAGTTTTTAAAAGCCTCAGGAATCTTTTGCAGGTGTTAAGAATTAATTAGTTAATTCAGATGATTAGGTTAATAGCTCGTTTAGAGAACCTTTTCATGATATGCTAATTTTTTGAGATAGGAATTTTGGGTTTTCATGAGCTGTATGCCAAAATCATCCGTTTTAAAACAATAAAAGACCTGAAATATTTCAGTTGGTGTGCAATGAATCTAAAATATATGAAAGTTTATTTTTTATCATTACATTATGGAAAAGAAGGAACTTTATCACAATATGCTCATTTTTTGAGAAGGACCTGTATATAGTTAAGTCCATCTTAGCTCTTTCAAATTCCATGCGTTCCTTTGTAATTTACAATTGTAGTGTAGTCTAATCCAGAACATCAGTGATCTAAAATGCACAATCATGACTGTTAAAAACTCTTATCCCTATTATTATGAATGATATAACATCAATTTATCATGTAACTCAGCAAGTTGAGTTCACACCAGCAAGAAAAAATTTTTGCAAGAATGAAAGAAATGATCAGGCGCAGAAAGTGAAACATCAAAGTACTGTATACCTTAACCAGGAGATGAGCATGCAGGGAAAGGGGGTGGGAGTGCAGATGAATTGGAGAGACAAGGGAGCCTTTAGAAACCTTGTACAGCATCACCTTGACGCTAAGCAAAAGTGCTCGACAAGTCCAGCGCTCGTCATCTGATCTAAGGTCACCACCTCCATACAGTGGCACTCAGAGGCTGCTGAATGCTGCTTTCAGGCCTTTTCAGTTCTACTTGAAGCTGTATCACTTTAAATTCAGCCTTTTATTTCTGGAGAGGATCCCGTTTCTATGCAGCCATGTTTGTAGCACCAAAAGGAACATTGGTCAGCACCTCACCCCCGCACAAGAACTGCTTCAGGTTTAATCAGACCATCTGGTGTGCTGTTATTATAATCAGAGATGGATAAATTAACCACATAAGAGCCTCCATACTGTTATACAATATGCTATGAGCTGGGCTTTTTCCAGTAGGCGACAGTATCAGCCTCTTTCAAAGTAATTGATGCGTTCAAATTTGTAAAATGCCATAGCACTATCAGAACCAAATGTCTCTCTTGAGACTCTTTATTTGCTAATGCATTTACAAAAGAATTTGTATGGGTGTTGCCATCTAGACTTGAATAGCTTGCCGCTTTCCTATTCAGTCGGTCTTTTGACTGATTTCAAAGGAGGAATATGATAGCACTGAAAGCTAACTTAGAAAAGTGAAACAATAGCTGTCTCACTCTTTTAGTATCAATATATGACAGACACCTTTTCTTTCTTTGATGTGCCACTGAAAATATGTAAATAATACCAATGCTGAAGTGATTGTGTGAAATGTACCTTAACAGCAAATAGGCGCGAGGGTTGTTTCTTTTACCGGATTTGGAGTGAATAAATTAGGCCAACTATAGTGTTAGCTGTAAGCAGAAACAACAGATTGGTCAAATTATCTAATCAGTATTGTATTAGGTTTGATGGTTTCTTTTTTGACCAGATTGTATGAACAAACTAGAAAGGTAATTTTTAAAGAAAATATTTACTAAAAAAAAGAAAAATGTTTATGATGTCTATGATAACCAGTGATCTGTGCAGTATCAAGGAAATACTCTGGAGGACAAAAGAGCTGTTTCTAGTGTCAACCTAGTAGCCCTGTGATAATACTGTGTATCTGCCTTTTGTTACAGTTATGTAGGTAGACACAATGCTATCGTAAGGATAACACTCCAGCATTTCCTTACGACGCATTTGATAGTATACACAATTTGAACATAAACTAATCCAGGCGGCCAAACTGAAAGTGAAACTGACAGCTTCCTTTCTTATTAATTCAGCTAATAATTATTTCACCCATTGAGGAAACTAATAGAGTATTGCATTTTTCTTCCTAGATGGTCAGGTGATCCTTAGATATGATAAAATACATAAAATGAGACAGTGACATCACAGCAAAAGTATTATACCCGCACCGACGCAGCAGAACACTGTGAATTTCCCACCCTTGGTCCCAATACACATTTACTATTTAGAATGGGAGTGTATCAAACTGCACAGTGGCACAGTTGCCTTGAGGCCAGAAGGTTCTGGGTTTATACTTTGGTTTGCATGTGTGGATGCTCCCCAGGTACTTCGGCTTCCTCCTACAGTCCAAAAACATGACTGTTAGGTGGTTAATTGGTCTCTAAATTGTCCTTAGGTGCGTGTGCGTCCATGTGAAAGGGGGGTGGGATATTTAACTTAGTTATATATTTTCACCTGAATAACCTAGATTATAAATGCGAGTCAAATGTGGAAACTGAAGCACAGCACACCAGTCCACTCGATTCAGGCTCAAAGAGGGATGATGGCTCTGTGGATGATGACTCTTCTGAACAAGTAATTGCTTCAGATTTCGTGCAACACTGAAAGCAGTTTGGTTTAATTTGAATGATTGGAATCTTTTTACACTATGTTATTAAGAGACGTTTTCAGTAGTTAACTGGATCTATATTCTGTGTATTCTGTATTCTGTGTGAAGACTAAAGTGGTCCCCGGATGGACAAGTAACTTTATGTGGTTTAGGGTTAGCTGTTACTAATTAGGATGCCTTCAGTTTATTAGTGTTCTACAAAGTCAGATTTTTTTTTGGGGGGGGGGGGGGTTGTCTGTCTTCACAAGTGATACATTTCTTAATCCATTCTTTTGGTGAAAGAAGGTTTAATTTATGTTGTACAGACTATCATAGAGATTCCTAATTAAAATGAAACATTTATACCCAAATTGTGGTGTACTAAAAGTGTTATCGTAAGTTTTGAATTAGAAAATAAACTGCTTCACACATTTGGAACTTATTTAACAAATCTAATCTTTTTTTACTTGTAGATGAAAAATGTAGACCAAGAAGATTCTGGTGAACTTTCTGACTCAACATCTGGGAGTGGAGAGGAGTGCATTCCAGATACCACTGATCAAAGTGTCACAGATGGCAGCGTGGAATTAAATGTTCAGGCCAAGCCTACCCATCGTTACCCATTGTCAGTGGAGTTCTTGCCCTCAGAAACTCTTCCCGAGTGTGACAGCACAACAGACAAAGTGAACTCCCATCTACACAAGGTTACATCAGACAATGGTTCTGAAGAAGAACACTGTACTAGTCAAACCACACATGTTGGTGCAAGCCATACAAAAGGAGGGAAAAGTGTTAATGACAAGAGACATTATTGTTTGTACTGCAGAAAACCGTATGCCAAGATGGCAAGACATCTAGAACGTGCACACAAAGAGAAGATGGATGTGCCTAAAGCTCTGAGCTTTCCAAAGGGTTCCAAGGAGCGAAAAAAACCCATCTTGAATATATTCACAACAAAAGAAACTTTGTTCTCACAATGCTGCTGTTATGGAGTCAGTGGAAGGAGAGCTAGTGCCATTCAAGTGGCCACCTAAAAAAAGATTAGATGAAGACTTCATGCACTGTGCATATTGTCAAGGTCTTTTTACAAGAAAGGTGTTATGGCAACACATGTGAAATTGTATCCTTAGACCAGCATCAGCCTGCATAAAACCAGAAAAAAATGTGTGCAGTCTAGTACATATGTAGGCGCTGTACCTTCCAACCTTACTAAAGAACTGTGGACATCAGCTCAATAAATCCTGGTGAAATTATCGATATCATTAAGAATGACCCAGTGACTGTTGACATGGGGCAACAATTGTTAAACAAAGATGGTACTTCACCCAGGAATCAGCAGTGTGCCCATGAGAAGATGAGAGAAATGGGAAGGCTTATTAACAATGCCAGGAAATGCACAACCTTAAACAAAATGGAAGATCTCATAGATCCAAAGAATTACATGGAGACAGTCAAAGCTGTGCAGTTTACATGCAGATTTGATGGTTAAAGAAAGAAGTTGAAGATCCCATCACTTCCAAACACACCTGGGAATTCCCTGGTTACAGTAAGCAAACTGGTAAACGCACAGGGTTTGATGTCGAACAACACTGAACTTGTGAGAAAGGCCAATGAGTTTCAGGATGTCTATCAGGAAAAGTGATCTCCACAACAGCCTTAAGGAACATCCGAGAAGCTAAGTGGAACATACCCACTCTTATGCCATTTACTGAAGATGTTCAAAAACTGCATACATATTTGAATCATATTCAATATAAATGTTACAGTTCTCTCTCTGAAAGCACCTCTGTAAAAGGTTGGATGGAGTTGGCTGAAGTATCACTAGCCCAAATAATTCTCTTTAACTGTCGCAGAAAAGGAGAAGTTGCTAGCATGCCCTTAGAGGCATTTTTATGATGAGATTTGTCCGACACACACAACAATCTTGACTAAGCACTCCCTGAAGTAGAAAAAATACACTTCCGGCACTTTTCAAGGATTGTCACCATGGGAAAAATGGGGGCGCCCAGTTCCGATTCTCCTAACTCCTAAAATGTTGTGTGCATTAGAGCTCATTGTTCAACAGAGGGATGCCTGTGGGGTTCTAAAAGAAAACCTTTATCTTTTTCCAAGACCAGAAGCCTTGACATTTCTGAGGTTCAGACTGCCTCTGTTGCTTTGCAAAGGCCTGCGGTGCCAAGTGTTCTAGGTCACTGACATCTACCAAACTCTCAAAACGTGCTGCAACACTTTTAACCGTTTTGAACATGACAGACACAGAAATGTATCAGCTGGCCACCTTTCTTGGACATGACATTCGAATCCATCGCGAGTTCCACAGACTTCCAGAGAAGACCCTACAACTTGCCAAGATCAGCAAAGTTCTGATGGCTCTAGAACAAGGAAGACTGGTCGAGATTCATGGCAAGAACTTGGATGAAATTGGAATAGACCCTGAAGGTGTGTCTGTCAGTCTGTGTTTTCTGTTTATCGTCTGTTTAGTTTGGGATACAATAAAACTTTTTTGTATGATCTAAACAGAAAACATTCTCAACTATGATGATGATGATGATGATGACAACAGTGCTGTGGACAAGGGAACCTCTACTTCTATTGGTAGGAGTTGGGAAAAGTTACTATAAACATACTACAATAGAAAAATTATTTCATGTGTCATTTCATGTGTAAACAGGTTCGAGCATACATTACTATGTAACCAAATACATTTTTCTTGAATGGAGGATCACTACAGAATGTGTTTACCCTAATATTTAGTTAAAATACAGCATTTGAAAAATTAACAATTGTATCTTAACATTATTTAGTTTGTTATAACATAAGTATTTAAAAGTACAACATCAGTTCTGAACTTTTTGCATTTTTACAGTTATTGTAACCATTTAAAAAGACTTTATTTTTATTAGAACCCTCAGCAGAGGAAATCTTTCCTCCTGCAGAAACAATTTAAATGATACCACCACCATTGTCATCATCATCAGAGGAGGAGATGCCATTGGAAGTCAGCACCTCACATTCTTCCTCTAAAGGTTGCTTATTTCTTTTTAAAAATTTAAGTAATGTTAACTTTACATATTTACATTCAACAGCACTCCGATAGCAATATAAAAAAGTGTCTCATGGGTCAAGTACTAAGCAAATATCACTTTGTGAGTTGCTTTTTTAACAATTTTTTCTGCTTGCTCAGTAATTGAGTGCTTGTCTGACAAATATAGACAAGCTAGTGTGGGTAAATAATGTGGTTACTGGTAAATTATTTTCTGCACTAGATGTACTCTACAGACACCTTAGGAACTTGTTTCTTTGTCAGTTAAAAGTCAAAATTTTAAAAAGCTGTACTAGGATAAATGGGCAATCTACATAGGGTTTGCATAATAGTGGGGAGTAAGATAACTAAAATGACTGTTAGATCTGCAACCTTTTTCTTGAAACTTAGTCTTGTTGACTCATATATAACCTGATTAATCTGATTAGATTTAGAAAATTATTATGGAAATTGAATAGTATGTGTTTCTTATTGAAAAGTTATTTTGTTCAGGTAAAAGTTCAAAATTCCAACCTGTCAACAAATAGAATATCCATATAACTGTGCTATATAGTATCACAGGATTCAGAAATGTAATTCTTGTTAAAGTAAATAGTTTTTTTTATTTATTTCTAATATTTTTTTCTCTAACCTCTTTAAGGTAAAGCACCCCTGAGGAGAACATGGAGCCGAGAAGAAGTGGAGCCATGGAAAGACACTTAAATGGATTCATCACATAATGCATTGTACCAGCAAAGTATGACTGTGAGAGGATTTTAAAGGCTGAATCTAATGCTCTGAAAACCGAACATGGCAGAATGTAAAATTTTATGTTTACAACCGAATAACATTTAAGAAAAAGAAAAATGCAACAGCATTGTTTTAAGAGACCAGGGACCACCTATTTTTATATTTTTTTCAAAACATTTTTAGGCAAAAGTTGCCTTATAAAAATGTTTAGGTTTCTTTCTTTTAAGTTGTGCGTTCCTTTTAGTGCAAGTTCACTGGCAGTTATTATATATTTAAATACATTTGAAAGCATAAAGCATTTTCTGTTTTGAATTTTAATTACACTAAACTTTCAAGTTTAAATTAATGTTTAAGGGTCATTGAACAAAACCTCATTTTGTTCGAATTCATTAAAAGGTTTTCTGCAATGTTTTGTTTTCCTAGAATTTCTATTTCATAAATTTTTTTTATTGATATTAAGTGCTTGATGACTTGCGGTGAATTATTATGGCTGGCTGACTGACTTGACAACAAAATCCCCTTAATTCACACACATTTAGACCCACATAGTAGCTGCTACCTAATACAGTGGCAACTATGGCTCATTGGCTAGAGTAATCCAAAAGTTGTGGGTTTGACAACAGCTTCCTGCTACTACATATCAATGTGCCCCTGAGACAGGGACTTAACCTCAAGTTACCTACTAATCTGCGTATGAGTATATGAATGTGTGTACGTTAGAGAATGCAACTGGGTGAATGTGGCTCCACTGTAAAGCACTTTAAGTGGTCAGTCTGACTGGAAAAGTACTATATAAATTCAGCCCATTTAAATCAGCAAACATGGCAAAATAGCACTGCAGCAAATGTACTTAGAAGAGATGAAGTAGTACATTCTGACAATGTTGGAGATTTCCATTGGTCATTTTCTTCCATCCTATTTCTGTATCCCAGATGCACTGCTTCAAACAATCACAAGTATGCTCCTATTTTGTAATGTTTCACAACTGACATGTGCTTCTGCCCCTTTTGAAATACTAACTACTGTGTGTTGTGGGGGATATTTGGAAAAGTAAGCAGGAAGATGGAAGAAAGAGGAGAGAAGGAACAGTAAATGTCTGCCTGACAGCTATCCATGGTTTGTACTAAACATCCCACGGTTGATGTTGCTATGACACCTCAGCAATAAGTATAGTGAGGATCTATACAAACTATTCATTCAGAATTTATTTTGTGCTCTTCAATAGGCCTAAATTGCATTGACTGCAACTAGCCACAGACATGCGCTATTAACTACTGATCAGGTTCGTAACCTAGGTGTAGTAATGGACTAAGACCTGAACCTCCAGGGTCACATAAAGGCAATAACAAGGTCAGCGTTCTATCACCTGAAGAACATCTCTAGGATTAAAGGACTGATTTTGCAACACGACCTAGAAAAACTCATCCATGCGTTTATCTTTAGTCGGATTGATTACTGCAACAGCATCTTCACAGGTCTGCCTAAAAAGTCAATCAGACAGCTGCAGCTGATCCAGAACGCTGCCGCTCGCGTCCTCACTAGAACCAGGAAAGTAGAGCACATCACCCCAGTTCTAAAGTCCTTACACTGGCTCCCTGTAGCTCAGAGAATAGACTTTAAAATACTTTTACTAGTTTATAAATCATTACATGGCTTAGCACCAAAATATGTTGAAGACCTGTTGTCATGGTACCAACCACCAAGACCACTCAGGTCCTCCAACTCTAGCCTACTAAACATCCCTAGACTCAGAACTAAACATGGAGAAGCAGCTTTCAGTTTTTATGCTCCCCTTATCTGGAACAAACTTCCTGACGAGTGTAGAGCTGCTGAAACTCTGAACTGCTTTAAATCGAGACTAAAAACCCATCTGTTTAGAATTGTCTTTGAGTAAATGCTTGATGTTATATGTATGAAATGTGTTCATGCTCTCTTACTTTTTTTATTTTTCTCTTGCTTTATTGTGTATCATGTGTAATGTGTGTTTCTTTTACGTGTTTCTTTTAAATCACCAAATCATGTAAAGCACCTTGAATTACTCTGCTGTTGAAAGTGTGCTATACAAATAAAATTGCCTTGCCTTGCCTTGCCTAAACTGGCTTATTCAAATAGTATATACTTTACATTCAGATATTTACTACCATGAAAAATGGATCTCTTCTGAAGTTGATTCAAATTCAATTCAAATTCAAAATTACTTTATTAATCCCAAAGGGAAATTAAATGTTGTTGTAACTCATTATGCAAGTTCCTTCAAAGATGTGTTGTAGATGCTGATGGCTGTGGGTAGGGATGATCTCCTGTAGCACTCTACAGAGTGTCTTCAGTCAGAGGCTTCTTCAGATCTGCAGTTATCTGATGTAGAGGATACTCTGGATCTATGGCGTCTTCTTTTCAACCACTTCAGGGTTTTGTGGCTGTAGTTGAGGTATTATTTGAGCTTTTGTGATGTTAATCAGCTGCTGCCAGTTGTAAACCACCTTGTTGCCATGGTTATGCATCATAACAAATGTCCAAAAATAAAAAGTATCAGCAAAAATCCTTCCAGCTGCACAGCATTCAAAACCAGAGAGAACAGTTGTTCACAAAAATAATGTTTCTACCAGAAATTGAATAATTAACGTTTAAAAAAAGAAAAAAATGTGAACCAAAGTAACAGAGCTACTCCAACATGCTGCCACCTTGAGCGGCGCAATTCCGGAATATGTTGTGTCAAGGAAGACAGTTGTGAGAGTTCTTCATCATGGAGGATTACACGATCCAAGAAAAACTCCATTGCTGAAAGAAGGGCACAACAATGCCTGACTAAAGTTTGCCCATGAAGGTTTGAAACATGGTGATGTGTTTGGGAAGTCTGTTCTTTAGTCTGCTGAAACTAAACTTGAGCTCTTTGGGCACAGGGAACATCCCTGTGTTTAAAGAGGGAAGGGAGATTCTTTCAACCCTAAAAACACAGTTCCCACAGTTAAAAATGGTAGTGGGAGCATCATGTCGTGGGGCTGTTTTGCTTCTTCAGGGCTTGGGAACCTTGATTGTGTTCATGGGAGCATGGAAACAAGAGCAGAGAGTTGGAATTTGGAAGCATAATTTAAAGTATCTCCTGCAAGTCTTGCTTTAGGTCGCTGCACAGTCTTTCAAGAAGATAATGACTCAAAGCATACCACCTAGTTGGTCACAAACCTTTTGAGGGACACAAAAATCCAGATGAGTTATAGAATCAATGCTTACAAAGCCTTTAGCAAAAGCTTTAAGTGTATATGCACAGGAACAAGGAAACTATTAATTCAATGATAAAGCTACAAAATGTAGTAAAACTGAAACAGCTTTAAATTGTAATTAATTGGATGGAGTAACTAATGTTGCATGATTTAAAACAACTCTATCAGTCAGAAACCTTTGAAAACACGGTTCATACCCAAACAATTGAAGAATGAATTCTTACAAATATAGCAAAAACATTGTGAAATAAACAATGAAAACAAACCTTAATTTGTTTATCTTAAGCTAATTTATCTCATCCCAGATACAACCTTACTTGAAACGATTCTTAGATCTCCAGTGAAGGGTGGCTCCATTTCTGAAAAGACTGGCGATAAAGCATAAAAACCAGCTATTATAGCTGGTCAATTAGCAGTAGCTGGGTGGGATGCCGCCAGCAGTCAGTCCTAGTGGGTGCATGACTAGTGTGCCACCGTTAGCTCGGAATGTCGTCGTTCTCTCAGCTCTGTTCAGCTCAGCAATATTCTCCCACGGACTGGTCCCTTTTCACAACCAGCCTTCGACTGCGTGGGTTAGCACCCCTCGGTTCAGGGGCAGGGTGGCAGGGCAGCGGGGTGGCAAAGTGTCAGCAAAGAGAGGCTCTCTCTCTTTGTGGAATCTGTAATTCAAAAGATTCCTTCTGCAGAGTGTTGAACAAGTCAGATTCAGGACTCATTCAATCGGCCTGATACAGTTTACTTGATTGATCAGCAGGCTGTAAAAGTCTTTGGATCCAACAAGTTTCTTCCAGAAATCCGCCTCCCGCCCTCGCCAGCGAAGGCTGGAAGTTTGAAACGCGCACCTCTTTGTGCTAGCCCATGGACAGAGACTTGAGTTCAGGGAAGCAGATAGTTTCTGTGGGGTTCAACACTCCTCCTCTTCCTGTTGAAGCTGAAATGTATTGTTGGACTAATTCCTTTAAGGCTGGAGGTCTGTGTTTTGGGCTAGTAATCACAGTTGTAGTCCAAAAGCAGAGAGGAATCTTGAAGATGAGTATTTATCTTAAACAAAGGATCTCAGGAGTGGAAACCAGGAAAGCGAGGAACCCGCGAGGAACATGAAAAAGTTTCTGAGGAAGAGTTGAAGGAATAGTTCTTGGAACTCACATGAATCTTTAGAAAAGGCACTCGGAGGGCTTGGGGTTACCATGTAAGTTAACACTCAGGTGAGGAATGACTGACTGACTGCTAATTTTATCCTCCTGCAGTCCTAATGATTTGCAGGTGTGCATGAACACACCTGCAGGGCTCCATCCACCAGAGCTGGAGCCTGCACCTCCACTGTGCCTTCTGGTGAACAACCCTCTAGAACAGCAAAACAGAAAGAAACCACCTCACAAACCAACACCCCAGACTCCTGACAGAAATGTATTAGATTATTTAATGTTACTTTAAATATTACTGAGATCTTCTTTTAATATTATCTTTTACTACAAATATTTTTATATTGAGTTTGTTTCTCCTTATCAACCCCAGCCAAAAACAACGTTACATTAGTGCTCTGATAACATGTCAACTTAATTCTCATATCCTTATCATTCCTTCCTAAACATACAGTTGAGAACACATTTTTGCGTATACTGTAGAAAAACACACACCCTGAAGAAACTGCTTCCTTGTGTTATATCATGAATGTAGGCCTCGACAAGTTTTGTTCATCCTTGTTTTCAGATGCCTGAAGGCACCATCTTCAACTGTTCAATCAATTACATGAAAGTAAGCAGTGTGGGAAAATCCAGCCATCTTACTATTTAGACAGGACGTCTGTTTAGTGTCTCGGAGATAAAGATAATTTGGTGCTAAATGTATGAATCAACTGCAGGGCAAAATGTGAAAACATTACTGGCTTAAGCTAATACCCTAATTTTTGGACTATAAGGCGATACTTTTTTCACACGCTTTGGACTCCATGTCCTATAGAACGATGCGACTAATCTATAGATTTATTTTTTTTACTGGCTCACGGCCTCCAGTTGGCACTATTGCAGGAAGCAAAAAAGTGAGACAGGCAAATGGGGAAAGAATATGCGCCGAAGAAGACACTAACAGTAGTTTTCATGCAAGGGAAGAACTGGGTCAGTGTAAAAAGACAACAAAAGCTTTCAGAGGACATAAAGACAGGAAGAGGAAGATAGCAACTAATTACTTTTCTGGTAGGCTAAAGTATGTTTTATTTTCTAACGAGGCATGTTACTGTCGTGTTGGTACAGTGTTTTATTTTCTAACCAGGCATGTTATTGTTGTGTTGTGTTAGTGCCGTATTGCCGATTTTCAGGCAGAGTTTGAAAAAACAGCACATCTTAAATTAAAACTTGAAAAGCACTAAGACCTATGACAGGGCCACTCACCCCCCCATCCCCATGTTTTCTAATTCTAACTTTCTGTACTTTGCTCTCTGACACGAGAGAGGAGTGGAGGTTAGCACCTCTGGTTGGTTAGTGGATACATGCTTAATGTTGGATCAACCCCAAAATTTAATCAGTTGTTTCTAGTCCCATTGCGGACATTTTCTGAAAATGTTATTGAAATTCATCCATAACTTTTTGAGATATGTAGTTTACAGATAGACAAACAGACATACAGGCACAAAAACATTTATGACCTCCTGACAGAGGTCATAAAAACATTCTTCCATGTACCATCTTTCTGTGTAAATATCTCATCTTACAACATAAAAACGTGCGGCTTATATTCCAATGGGCCCTATATGCAATGAGGAATATAAGTATTTGAACACCCTGTGATTTTGTAAGTTCTCCCACTTAGAAGTTATGGAGGGATCCGAAATTCAGATTGTAGTTTCCTTTCCACTGAGAGAATCACACTGTCTGATTTTTAAATAAGTTATTTGTATTTTATTGCTGCACACATAACATCACATTATCTGATATTTAGTACAGAAGCCTTTGTTTGCAATTACACAGGTCAAACGTTTCCTGTAGTTCTTGACCAGTTTTGCACACAAGTGCAACAGGGATTTTGGCCCACTCCTCCACACAGATCTTCCCTAAATCTGTCAGGTTTCGGGGCTGTCGCTGAGTAACATGGAGTTTTAGTTCCCTCCAAAGATTTTCTATTGGATTTAGGTCTGGATATACTCCTACCTTGATATGCTTCTTACAGAGCCACTCCTAGGTTATCCTGGCTGTGTGCTTAGGGTCACTGTCATGTTGGAAGAACCCGCCCACGACCCATCGTTAATGCTCTGACTGAGGGAAGGAGGTTATTGCTGAAAATCTCACCATACAAATCCCCATTCATCCTCTCCTTAATACACTGCAGTCGTCCTGTCCCCTTCGCAGAAAACACAACAAAATCATGATGTTTCCACCCCCATGCTTCACAGTAGGGATGGTGTTCTTGGGATGCAACTCATCCTTCTATTTCCTCCAAACACGGCGAGTGAAGTTTAGACCAAAAAGTTCTATTTTGGTCTCATCTGACCACATAATCTTCTCCCATGCCTCCCCTAGATCATCCAGATGGTCATTGGCAAATTTCAGACAGGCCTGGACATGTGATGACTTGAGCAGGGGAACCTTCCGTGCAATGCATGATTTTAAACTATGAGAGCTAGTGTTCTACCGACAGTAACCTTTGAAACCGTGGTAGCAGTTCTGGGCTGATTCTTCACCTTTCTTATCATCGGTGATACCCCACGAGGTGAGATCATAAATAGAGCCCCAGTCTGAGGGAGACTGACAGTCATCTTTAGCCTCTTCCATTTTCTAACAATTGCTGCAACAGTTGATCTATTTTCACCAAGCTGCTTAGCAATTGCCCCGTAGCCCCTTCCAGCCTTTGGAGGTCTACAATTCTGTCTAATGGTGTCTTTTGACACCTCTTTGGTCTTGCCCATGGCAGTAGTTGGAGTCTGACTGACTGTGGGGTGGACAGGTGTCTTTAACGAGCTCAGGCAGGTGCTACTAATTTAGATTAATAAGTGGAGTAGAGGTGGACTTTTTAAAGGCAGAGTAACAGGTCTTTGAGAGCCAGAATTTTCGCTGATTGCCAGATGTTCAATTACTTATGTGCAGCAGTAAAATACAAATATCTTATTTAAAAATCAGACAATGTGATTTCCTAAATTAAAAAAATGCTGTCTCTCACTGTAGAAATCCACCTACACTGTGAATTTCAGACCCCTCCATTATTTCTAAGTGGGAGAACTTGCAAAATTGCAGGGTGGTCATTTTCCTCACTGTATGTGCAACGTTTATTTATTTTTTAAATTTAGCTGTTTTGGTTATATTCAGGTGCGCTCAGTAGTACGAAAATCACTGTAAGAGTGCCATTATCCATAATTTAAGGGCAGATCCTCCTTCTAACATATACAGCCCTTAATAATCAAGCTCCATCATACATCAGAGATCTGATTGTTCCATATGTTCCTAACAGAGCACTTTGCTCTAAGACTGCAGGTTTACTTTTAGTTCCTAGGATTTCTAAAAGTAGAATGGGAGGCAGATCTTTTAGTTATCAGGCTCCTCTCCTGTGGAACCAGCTCCACGTTTTAGTCAGACACTCTGTTTACTTTTAAGGCCAGGCTTAAAACTTTCCTTTTTGATAAAGCTTATAGTTAGAGTGGCTTAGGTCATCCTGAGCTATCTCTACAGTTATGCTGCTATAGGTTTAGATTGATGGAGGACAGACTGACCACTTTTCTTCACTCTGCTACTTTTCTCTTCTGCGACTCTCCAGTTGCATTATTTGCTATTTTTCTTTTTACTGTTAACTTTTTTTTTTTACTGTCATATTTGTCTGACAGATTCCAGTTTGTTCATCTAAATGATCAATCTTCTTCACTCTCAAGGGTTACTTGTGGAGTTCCACAGGGTTCTGTGCTTGGACCAATTCTTTTCACCATATATATGCTTCCAATTGGTAGAATCATTAGACAGCATGAGATAAATTTCCACAGCTATGCCGATGATACACAACTATATTTATCCATAAATCCTGATGAACCCAGTCAGTTAGGTAGATTACAGGCATCTCTGGAAGACATACAAACATGGATGAATCTAAACTTTTTGCTTTTAAATTCTGACAAGACAGAAGTTGCTGTCTTTGGACCAGAAGTTCTAAAAAATAAACCGATTAGTCAATCACTTCATCTGGATGGCATTAAATTGGCCCCCAGTAATAACGTAAAGAACCTCGGCGTTATTTTTGACCGAGACTTGACATTTAAATCCCATATTAAACAGGTTTCTAGGATTTCCTTCTTTCACCTCCAGAATATTGCTCAAATTAGAAACATCCTGTCCAGGAGTGATGCTGAGAAACTAGTCCATGCATTTGTTACCTCAAGGCTGGACTACTGTAATTCTTTACTATCAGGTAGTCCACAAAATGCCATTAAAAGCCTTCAGTTGATCCAAAATGCGGCAGCAAGAGTTCTGATGAATATTAAAAATAGAGATCACATTTCTCCTGTTTTAGCTTCCCTTCATTGGCTCCCTGTTAAATCCAGAATAGAATTTAAGATCCTTCTTCTTACATACAAAGCCCTTAATAATCAAGCTCCATCATACATCAGAGATCTAATTGTTTCATATGTTCCTAACAAAGCACTTCACTCTCAGACTGCAGGTTTACTTGTAGTTCCTAGGATTTCTAAAAGTAGAATGGGAGGCAGATATTTTAGTTATCAGGCTCCTCTTCTGTGGAACCAGCTCCCAGCTTTAGTCCGTGAGGCAGACACTGTTTACTTTTAAGGCCAGGCTTAAAACTTTCCTTTTTGATAAAGCTTATAGTTAGAGTGGCTTAGGTCATCCTGAGCTATCTCTGTAGTTATGCTGCTATAGGTTTAGACTGCTGGAGGACAGACTTACCAATTTTCTTCACTCTGCTACTTCCTTTTCTCCTACAACTCTCCATTTGTATTACAGTACATTCTGTTATTTCGACTGTTAACTTTGTTTTCTCTCAGTGTTTTTCTCTCCATAGAAGATATACCTGGTCTGGTATCCTGCTGGGCTGCAATGCCCTGTTGGACGGGGGGCATCGACTAGGATGATAACAATGATGCTTCCAGCAACTGTTAGTCCTTTGTGTCCTGTTATCAACTTTTTACTTTCTTTAATATTTAAAGTACTCTTTCATCAGTTCTTTTTTTCTTTCTGTGTCTCTGCTCTGTCGTGGCAGATGGCCGCTCCTACTGAGCCTGGTTCTGCTGGAGGTTTCTTCCTGTTAAAGGGGTTTTTTTCTCCACTGTCGTTACATGCTTGCTCAGTATAAGGGATTGCTGTGGTTGGAGTCTGCATCCACGAGGCGCAATGGCCATTTAATGACCCGATGCAATATGCTGGGATTTCTTAGATAGTAAACTTTTAAACTGATTGGAATGTTTGTATGTTTGTACTGAAATTACTTTTCTTGTAAGTGCCTTGAGATGACATCTGTTGTGAATCGGCGCTATATAAATAAACTGAATTTAATTTAATTTATTTTCATCTTAGGTACACTTCAACTGTGAGAGACAGAACGTGAACAAAATCCAGAAAATCACATTGTATAGATTTAAAAAAAAATATTTGTATAATGGTGCAGAAAATAAGTATATTTGGTCGATGACAAAAGTTCACCTCAATACTTTGTAATGTCACATTGGTGGGAAATGACAGAGGTCAGAAGTTTCCTTTAGGTCTTCACTAGGCTTGCACACACTGTAGCTGGTGTTTTGGCCCATTCTTCCATGCAGATCTTCTCTGGAGCTGCGATGTTTTGGGGCTGTCGCTGGGAAACACAAACTTTCAACTCGCTCCACAGATTCTCTTTTGGATTGAGATCTGGAGACTGGCAAGGCCACTCCAGAACCTTGAAATGCTTTTTACGTTGCCACTCCTTTGTTGCCCAGGCTATGTGTTTGGGATCATTGTCACGCTGTGAGATCCAGACATGTTTCATATTTAATGGTCTCACTGACGGAAGGAGGTTTTTGCCCAAAATCTCATGAAACATGGCCCCATTGATCCTTTCCTTAATATGGATCAGTCGTCCTGTCCCCCTGGCAGATAAGCAGCCCCAAATCATCATGTTTCCACCCCCATGTTTCACAGTGGATATGTTGTTTTTGGGATGCAACTCAGCATTCTTCCCCCTCCAAACACGACAAGTTGTGTTTATACCAAAGAGTTTTATTTTGGTCTCATATGACCATATGACAGTCTCTCAATCCTGCTCTGGATCATCCAGATGGTCTCTGGCATTCATCAAACGGGCCTGAACAGCATTATTAAATTGTATATCAACTCTTAGATTGTATTTTTTTGTTTGATGATACTTCCTCCTTGATGTACAGCACTTTGTTTTAGCTTTGGCTTGTGAAAGCGCTTTTTAAATAAAAATTATGATGATGAACATGTGCTGGCCATAGCAAGGGGACCTTTCGAGTGCTGCCGGATTTTAATCCATGACAACGCAGTGTGTTACTAATAGTAACCTTTGTAACTGTGGTGCCAGCTCTCTTCAGGTCATTGACCAGTTCCCCAGTGTAGATCTGGGCCGTTTCCTTACAGTTCTCAAGAACATCTGTACCCAACAAGGTGAAATCTTGCATGAATCCTCAGGTTGAGGGAGATTGTCAGTGATCTTGTATTTATTCCCTTTTCTAATATTTGCTCCAACAGTTGATCTCTTCTCACCAAGCTGCTTGACAATTTTAGATTGCCTTGTCTCAGTATTGTGCAGGTGTACGATCTTGTCCCTGGTGTCCTTGGACAGCTCTCTGGTCTAAACCATGGCAGAGGATGGAGTGTGACTGTTTGAATGTGTGGACACATGTCTTTTATAAGGATAAAAGTTTCCACATTCACCCCACCTGTTTCCATCTGTGGGTTGAATGTGGACATAGTGGAGGACTATGGACTTGGACTGATTATTGATAATAAACTGGCATTCACCAAAATCACTGATGCTATCTACAGGAAGGGACAGAGCCGTCTCTATCTTCTGGGGCGGCTGAGGTTCTTCAACATCTGTGGTGGGTGGTCCCCTTTCTTATGCTGTACTTTGGTGGGGCAGAAGACTGAGGATGGCTGACTACAACAGACTCAATAAAATGATCTGTAAAGGCAGTCATGTCGTTGGAGTGGAGCTGGACTCTCTGAGGGTGGTGTCAGAGAGGAGGATGCTGTCCAAGCTAAGAACCATACTGGACAGTCCTTCCCACCATCTCCACAACATACTGGATAACCTAAGGAGTGCATTCAGTAACAGACTCATTCCACCTCTTTGTTACACAGAACGACACAGGAAATCCTTCCTTCCTGTAGCCATCAGAGTTTACAACTATACCAGAACAGAATGTCTTAGACTGTTACCTCTGGTGATCTCTTGTTTATTATTATATTTATATTGTTCTATTTTTATCACTTACCTTCGATGTTTCACTTGTTTCACTTTGTCCTTTTACTTCTTATTGGTCACACTATGTCATTGTTTTTAAGAACCTTGTAATGCAGGAGTTTCCCTTAGGGATTAGAGTATATCTGTATCTGTATGACAAGTTCAAACAGGTGCCATTAATACAGGAAACAAGTGGAGTATAGAAGAGCTTCTTAAAGAAGAAGTAACAGGTCAGTGACGGCCAGAATCCTTGCTTGTTTGTAGGTGCTGAATACTTTGAATTGATGTGCTGTGGATAACATGGCCGCACAACTTACTTGGGATGTGGCTAGCAAAATCACAGACTGTCCACCAACAAAGGGTACTAGAACTTGAGTTTCAGAGATTAACAGCTAATAGCTAGAAATTGGATCTAGACATTTTCCATTTTTGAGGAAATTCTAAATAGTCTGTTAACATTGCAACACAGAGGGTCTCCATTACCAGATTTTTTAATTCTTGTTAAACCCATGATCATGTAGTGATGTGGCATTATATGTTAGCATTCAAGAACCCTGGACAGTTTTATTACATACACGTATCCATAAAAGATTCAAAGACTGGAAAGCCAACTGTTTTTAGCTTTTTTTAAAGAAACCTTTAGCCATCACTTGTTGTTTTTTAACAAAAAAAAAGCAACCCAACTTTCACAAATAATTATATTTCCTGCCAAAACAGTCAATTTTTTCCTGCTTTGGTTCTTGTATGGAATTGTGGTCTCTCTGGCACTCTTCATAAAAAATCTTTTTAAAATAGCTTCACTTATGACACAGAATAATTGTACTATAAAAGCCTCTCTGTTTTGTCCCAGCATTGATTTTTTTCCCCTCTATTTTTAACAGGCAACTATGGTCGCTGTAACTGAAAGCCTAAATCATGAAGCAATATGGATCTGCTGCTAATATCCAATGCCAGACACAACAGGACCTCACAAGAAGACCCATGTTTAGACTCTGGTGAGTTCCCTTAGTTTGGCAACACAAGAATCACCTAGGCAATGTTAAGCAGGTCTGTTTTAAGTGCTGTTTCCGTGTGTAATAACGAGCAGAAAATTAATAAGCACATAAAACATTCAGGGAGTTTTCATGCTTCCTACACCAGTTAAAGTCAAGTACAAATACTCCTTACAATCAGAGAGAAGCTTTGGGAAAATTGTAGTCATGTCAAAGCTGCAAGCCAGGAATCCAAGCTCGCTAATAAAAATATTTGAATGCTTTTCTAATGTTGGCCAAAACCCACACAATGATCCTCTGGAGTGTTGAAACAATGCTCTCTGGAACAATAAATCAAAAATGGGCAAATTAAGTAAATCCATCAAAGAATTCCTCAAACACAAGGTCAAACTAGAAGGTGGATGGATCCCAGGGGGAAGAGTCAAACCTAATGACCTTGGCCCCTCAGTGGCATTAGACACAATACTTGACAATTAGTTCGAAATTAGGTAACTAAATATTATGATACATTTCTTTAAAAATAAGTTTTAAATCACAAATGAGTAGTAAATAAGTGGCCAGATGTATTTACTACCTGATTTAAACTCAAAACCTTTTTATTTTTCTGTCCTTTTTCTAAAAAAAAAGAAAGAAATGAGACACCAAAATCTTTTAGAATTTTAAAATGTCTTTATATTTCTGTCATTACTTCTGGGGTTTTTTATTGGTGGATTTCCTGTAACAGCTTTATCATTAATTTCCTTTTAAACGTTTTAATTACTTTCACTATTGATGAAAAACCCACAGGTGTGCCTACCCAATCCTAGGCATGAACATTTTGCCTCACCAGCCTCTTTTGCCCAAGATGAATACCTCGCTACTATCTCCAAGACCTATCAAGGCATGGCCTGATTGCAGTAAACCCAGTATAAACAATCATGCTACCGGTACTCTCTTAGACTGGTTTTATGATTGCCATTGTACTCACAAACAATGAAAGCTGTGCATATCCCCATTTTTGTAAAGTTATCTTGCACACCATGGTCGGCACAGACCAAACAGAAGACCACCAAGTCTGAATTACATGTATGGTATTAAAAACATATGCATCGATTAATATAACCAGACAATGAATATTTACTACAAAAATTGTGCATAAACTTTCAAAACATGCCTAAAAGCAAAATCTATACTGTCAAACTGTGCAGTTCAACTTGTATTTGAGGATTGTACATGTTGTAGATTCTTCTTCTGCTACAACACATGGATGGTATAATGAGTTCTGCTGGGAGTTAAGTGCTCCACTGCAGAATAAAGGACAACACCATTTGTGCCAGACTGTGTGCCAAACAAATGTCCCACTAGATATTTTTGTTGTCTGTCATTAAGACTGACAGGGTCAAAAAAATCTGTTCATAATCTATTTTTACCCGTCAATTTTTAAATTATGGCATGTTCAATAGTATTTTTTAAATTAATTTTAAATAATATTGAATCTGAACAAGCTGGAAACATGAACATATGAAAAAATTATATTAAACGATTGCACTTATAATATGAATAGTTCACCTGCTGGTGCCTGAAAACAGTCTCACCAGTTCTTCCTGCTCCACATAGAAATGAAATGTGCAGTCATGTGCACGTAATCAAATAGTGGGATTGCTGCAGAGGTTATTGTCATGAGGTCATGAGATTTTTGCCTTGGACAGATGACTTCTCATGAAGGTTTAGATGTTCTGGAGACTGGACTTAAACGCAATTTAAGCCAAAATTTTGAAATGAGTGAACATTTCAACAACTGAAGTGATCAGAAGTCAGAAAGACTCTGATCGAGCCATTTACTGACCCGCCAGCTATGGCTTCAGCAGGAGGAAAGTCCTCCAGCATGAATCGGTGGTTGGCACGACACCGGGCTCTTAGGAGAGACATTCTCCGAAGCCTCAGTAACTCTTTAAATGCATGTCAGTTCCCAGTTAACGAGATGAGTACAGTGTCCAGGTCTGAAATGATGCTCAGATGCTCATGGAAATCGTTTAATTTTTATGGTTAAGTTACCTGTACTCTGGTCAGAGGTCTGAATACAAATCTGTCAAGATGACAAATGGCCTTCAGATTTTTCCATCACCGTTTAAAAAAAACTGTCAAATACTTAAAATATTTAGTTAACGCGATCCCTGGTGCCAACATAACTGCAAGATTTACAGTGGACCCCATGTATTCACTGGGATTAGGGGAGACAAAAGCTTGCGAACAACTGAAATCCATGAATACTTGAGACCTCTCTGAGAACACTCCTAACTACCTATTATACCTATACCTATAATGGCCAACTACCTATAATAGTTCAATCATGAAATATAACTTGATATGCAATAATACACACAATGGAAATCAAATTGGCTCTACCACAGATGATAAAAGCCATGTTCCTCCTTAATGCTGGTTGGGGTACAACCAATCAGCACCAAGGAAGAGGAATGGCACTCCTGTATTTGCTACTTTATGAATGCCAGCCTGTAGCGTCTCAAGCAACATTACGCCTAGATATTTAATCTTCCAAATTTGCATTTTCTTTTAAATACTTTAGATATGCTTCACAAAAATCCACAAATAGGTATAATTTCTGCAAATACTTTCAAGTTGCGTTCCACAGCCAACTCCGTGAATAGGTTAATCCCCGAATAGGCGGCCATCTACTGAAGACTGACCAGATAGGCATTTCCCTACTATTACGCAAGGTGTACGAAGGTTGTTTTTTGGCCACCCACCACCCCTCATTACTACAATGACCCTACCACACAATCGGGCTTACCCCAGTCCCTGGCCTGGAGCAAAATGTCTTACACATGAGAATGCAACTATATGGTGGGAGGTCAAGTAGTTTCCATGACCTTGTCACAATCTGCAAAATGTCTGTATTGCTGATCTTTTGGGGGCTATCACTATCCATTTCAGCTTTTTGTGAAGGGGGAAACACCATTATCAATTTCATCAGCCTATCACCAGCATGAGAGGATGCAGGTGAAGCAATTTTCTGTACAGAGGACTGCATAATTCCAGAAGTGCCATCTTGTACAATAATTTTAGCACAGCACGCTTGGTGAATAAATCAGTGCTGTAACTCAAAAATAAAAGTCTCTCGCAATATCTAATCACTTAAAATTCATTCGCAATAATCACTTAATAATTCACTTAATAATCACTCACAATATTAAATCACTTAATTTCCCTCTGGGATCAATAAAGTATTTTGAATTTTGAATTGAATTGAATATGCTCTCCAGTCTGAATGTCCCAATAAACCGTTGAGTTTAGTTTATTCCTCCCTCCTCTTCGATTAAGATAATGTCAAGAACTTTCTTTGACAGTTTCTTTCTTCCTCCATCTAGAACAGTCAAGCAAGGGCAAATTTTGGAAGGGTGTACTCTTCTCAGCTACAGTATGAGCCCTACTCAAGCAGCGAGTATATTACATATCATTTCTTATGTGAAAGGCCTGAACATGGTATAGTATGGACACTGTATGAACTTTATCAAAGAATGAAGAGGTCGCCAGGGGAACACATGAGAGCATGGTAAGAATGTGGTACGACAATTTTAATAGAAGCCAGAACAGTGGCTGAATGCCATGCAAACAGCAGCTGTGAAGCCCAGATCTGCTTGAATGCTGTCGCTTGACTGCCATCAAAGTGTGAATTTGATGAGGCTGTTGCATCAAAATGAGGACAGCATGACCAGTCTTGCTTCAAAAAATTGATGAACAAGCTACCCAGTCTGTGCAGGCCCAAGTCATGCATATGCGATAAGTGGTGGGTTTTCATATGAATGGTGCTCAAGGTAAGCCCCTCCTTCTGCACATCCGATATGGCAACACTTCTGGCATACCAAGGAGTAAACATTTCACAAATCACAAACTGCATCATACAATAGAGTAAACATTTCACAAATTACAAACTGCATCATATAGTGGACACAGAAAAAAGTTTGTTTATTGTACATAGGTGATTTAACAAAGGAGTGTAATTATTGAAGGGATGTTTCATCTATCTGCTGTGGCTGAGGAAGCAATGATGGCAGAGCAGTGTGCGCTTTGATCTGTAGAGCTTGGACAGGCAAATGAGTCTTCCAGGAAGTGGGAGCAAGGCCAGGTAACTTTTCCAACTTAAGCATGAAGAATCCCGATCACCACTTGATGTTTGGGAACCTTTAGAAAGGTATTACACATAGTTTGTATTAAATCCAAATTTCTTTATTGGTATTTCTTTTCATGGTCTGATGTAGAATTCTACTTATAAATGTCATGTTTTCATTAGCTGTAAGCAGAAAATATTAACTAGGAAGATTAAAGGTTAAAAAGCATCACCCCTTGTACAGTTGTATAGTTATAGTTTCACTTAAAGGGACACATCATGCAAAATCAACTGTTTAAACCTTTAAATGCCTTTTGCTGTGTATTTGGAGACCTTAGGAGTGGAGAAAAGTTGAAATTAGTCTCTTCAGATGCTGAAAAGATACATTTAGTTTATATTTTGGTCCAATTATTCAGTGTGTTCAGATATTTCTTCTGCCTATTATGTTTTTTTGTTTGTTTGTTTTTTGCCTATTACGCCACAGTCTTTGTAGCGACAAAGCCAAATAAGGCAAGTGAATTCTGGCCAAACACTTCCGTGAATCCGCCATTTTTTTTGTACTTGCCGCGAGTTTGTAGTCCAAGTCAAGAGTCTAACCTCAAGGATGCCGTATAAACCTCAAGATCCAGCGGATAAACAAAAATGTTCAGTTTTTGGGTGTGATAAACCCCACCCTTCTTTACACCGTCTCCAAGGATGAGAACCTCTTAGAAGTACCTGGTTGACTTTTATTTTCCAAGGACATGTACCGACAGTGGTTGGTAAAGTAATTCTTGTATGTGCAAAACACTTCACGGAAGACTGCTTCAGCAACCTATACAAGTGTTGTGATTCCATTTTTCATAAGATGAACTGAACAGACTGTTGGATGGCTGGGAGCCATTTCAAAGATGGACTGAGCAGACCACATTTCCTAGCAATCCTAGCAGTGACCCCCAACACACTCCTATTGGTCTGTGGCCACCAATGGTGACATCAATGGTGACATCAACAATGACATCACGGCCAAAGGACTGTAAGAGTTGTACTGGCGGCCATTTAAAACTGTTCTCAGCCAGAAGTTTCAGAGAGAAACTCAGCTAAACAGAGGACAACTCACCAGTGAAGATTCTCTTTTGTTCTGACCCGCTGAACCGGGAAGAACTCATTTCAAAGCTTCGAAGGGCTCATCCTGTTCGTGTAACCAGGCCATATCCGGACTGTTCCAAGACAGTTCGTTACGACGTCAATCTCCAGGGCATCCAGCCTGCAGTTGGGCTACAAGGTCCTTAAAATTCCTGGGCAGGAATTTTAACTCTTCTCTTTCGTGCTCAACTATGGACACAATTTGCTCTCCTCTTACTGGACTGGACCTCCTTCAAAGCAAAGTAGGACTGAACCGGTTCATTTATGCTAATATTGTGTCTGGGCAAGATAAATAGAGAAAATAGAGTTTTAACAAGTTAAATCTTGCTCATTGTTGGTTTAAAGTGTTTTTAAGCGCTGTACCTGTTTGCTCATTTGGTGTCGCCCCACGCATAAGTTTGAGCTGTATTTGCTGTGTTTGAAACTGTTTCTTTTTATCCTGAGCGGATCCCATTTTTCCTTCCTTTTTCCTTCCTCTGTTTTCCTCTCTCTCTCTCTCGCTCCCTGATCATCCGGTCGGCAGAGTCGGACTCGGTCTGACCTCCTTTAGCCAGAGCTACGTTTTTGGCCCTTTGTCTCCTCACGTGCTGCTCTCCACCTTAGCACAGAGCTAAGATGTATGACTCTTTGTCCCACAGGCTTAGATGAGCCCCCTGAAGTGAGGGCCCCCTCCCTTTCTGAACTAAACCCCAGCTGTTCTCCATGATTCATTTTATGTTAATTGTGTTTAATTTTCACATATTTTTGTTTTCTAAGATCTGTAGTAGCTAGGTGCATGTTTAGACTAGATGGGTATTATTGACGAAATGTTTTGGGTGTAAGGTTGATCTATTTTCTTAATAAATTCCCCTTATCTTAAAGAGAAGTTGTCTGGGATTACTTGGAGTACTGTGTACAATTAATGTTCACAGCGTAATAAGTTATTCCTCCATTTATTGTTTAATTATCTCATTATCAGACAGGTAACCATTAACCATAAACATGAACTGAGACAGAACAATTTGGCTATATATATATATATATATATATATATATATATATATATATATATATATATATATATATATATATATATATATATATATTCCTGGAATCCACCAGGATGGTGCCCCAAACGTGGTAATCGTTACATAAAATTATTAATCTTATAAATAATTGCCCTAGGCAATTATTCTGATTTATCCATAGCCAAATACTACCTATCTGTGGTACAACACCAGCATCACAAAAGATTTGCTGAAAGACTGCATCTGATTGAGGGGTCTTTTCCTACCATCCACGGAAACGATGGACAGAGATACTGCACCAAAATGGGTTGCTCCCAGATGCACCTCAGAACAGGGGTATAAGGCTGCCTGTGGAGCTTCAATAATGAGGAATTTAGACCCAAGCATTGTAGTTCCACAATGTAAGGACCACAACTGCATAGTTTAAATGTAAAAAGGAAATAAATGAAGTTTCAAATAATAATCAACTTCATTCAATGTGACTGTAGTAGCCTGATACCTTCAGTTTTTTGTTTGTTTTTACATGACAGCTGGGGTAAGGTATCAGCTGCCCCGCGACTCTGCAAGTACGAGTGTGTATAGACATAGAATGGATGGATCTTTTGAGAACTGAATAGCATAGCAAACGATTACAACCAAAATGTATGTATGAGGGATTGCTGAAGGATTGCTGTGGTTGGAAAGTCTGCATCAACGGGGCCCAACCTCACGCCAATGACTGACGCAATCTGCTGGGATTCCTTAAATAGGAAACTTTTTAACTGATTGGAATGTTTGTATAAATGTATTGAAATGACTTCTTGTTAAGTGCCTTGAGATGACATCTGTTGTGAATCGGCGCTATATGAATAAACTGAATTGAATTGAATTGTGCCTCTAATAGTCAGTTTTAATGGAAAAAGAGTTATTTACTCTTTCTGTTTACCTTGTTCTTTAGTGTAGACGCAACAATATCTGATTAAGATAATAAAAGATTTCCCGAAAAGCAACACCCAGCCTATCCTTCCTCCACCACCCCCCAATGATCTATAAATATTACTCCAAATCAAAATGTCCATTGCAAAATACGTCTATTGTTAAGAATTTGATGCTCCAGTTGATTCTGAAAGTAAAACTGAAATGACTCTAACAGTGGTGAAAGTCTCATTGTTAGCAGGTTTGTTTCAAGCTCTAATAATTTTTTTATACAAAACACCAACTTCATTAACATTTGAGCAGAATATTTCAGTACAAGATACCTGATTTACATTTTTTTAATATACATACGTTGTACATCTAAGTAAAATTGAACATTTAATTCATATCAATAACACAATTCAAGATGTAATACTTAAAAATAGTACAATTACACACAGAGTGATATAATTTAAGAGTTTATAGATTTTTTTAATGATTATGGCTTACAGCTAATGAAAACCAGAAGTTCCGTTACTCAGACAGTATAAAAGGGATTTTAAATACGCAAATGTTATGTTATGGCCATAACATCATAAAGAAAACTCCTGATTTGACAGCTTTCCATTGTATCTCTGACTTCCTTCACAAGGAGTGTGAGGCAAAAAAAAAGGTATCGCTGAATCAGAGACGAGGTCCGCACTGTTTTACTTGGGCTAAAGAGCAATAGGACAAGACCAGTGCTCAGTGGTTTAAATACTTTTTTTTCTTTTTTTTTTAAAGAATTCTTTATTAGAAATTGCTGTGTTTTTTCTGATATTATGGACATGGAGACAGAAAATGCCAATGGGGCTTGGCATGAATGCCAGACGACTGTTGCAGGTGACTCCACTGACACCGCCGTGAACATTTACAGTGGGCTCAAGACCATGTGACCTGGACAATGCAGCAGAAGTCTACCGTCCTGTTCACTGATGAGTGTCAGGTAACCTTGCACAGAAATGATGGTCATCAGCGTTGCTTGAGAAGGCGAGGTGAGCTAAATGCCGAGGTCAGCATGGTCCCCAGGGTTAGCTTTGTTGGAGGAGGTATAACAGCCTGTGCAGGCATCACCAGTCAGCGCAAAACTAATCTGGTTATTGTAGATGGCTCAGTCACTGCACGTTCCTACCTCAGAGACATCATAGAACCCATCATCATGTCCCAATTCCGCCAGCACACTCCCAACTTTCTATTCATGGATTATAATGTTCCACCACATCATGCCAGAATTGTCACAGCTCAACTTCAGGAAGTTGGAGTGCCTCATATGGTATGGCCAGCAATGTCCCCTGAACTGAACCCCATAGAGCACGTTTGGGACCAGCTGAAGCAGTACGTAGTGAATAAAGGGAGTGTTGACGAGCTGAGACAAAATGGCGGAAAACTTGACTCCAGGTTCACTGTGATAACTACAAAGAGAGACTGAACAGATATCAGTTAAATTTCAAAGATGCTAGGGAATCTTTCTTCCCTGAAATCATTAACAGAAACATTAGTAAAGCACGAACTCTGTTTGCAACAGTGGAAAGACTAACTAATCCTCCAGTGACAGTAGCCCCTGACCTAAATTCGACCAGGGCCAGTAATGAATTTGCCAGCTTTTTCACTGGAAAGATTCTAACAATTAGACGGTTGGTCTGTACCGAGCCCACTACCATGTTGAACCCAACTAACACCAATGTAGAAAAAATTTCAGAATTCCATGAATTACACCAAATAAACCTAGAAGAAATTAAGCTCTTCGTCTTGCTGTTTTGATATCCTACCCACAGCCATATCCTTCCCTGTCATTTGGTCTGATCTGATTAAAATAGTTAACTCATCCCTCCTGTCAGGTGTCTTACCCCAGGCATTAAAAACAGCAGTTATTAAAACGGGGGCGTTACTAGACCTTATTCACTGGGGCAAGTGCCTTAGTAAAAGTCTCCAGTGCCCCAGTAAAATTATAGCGCTGCTCTCGCTGGAAACGGCATTCATGAGAGCATCTCCATGCCCGCTTTAGTCATGACTCCAGCCTGTCACTTACCAGCCAATAAAAATAAAACAAGGAAAAAAGAAAGGGGCCATAACAGCCAACTAGGGAATAGCGCCTCTGTAGCTGGGTAAGATTGAACGCAACAACCAATGAAAATCGTTCACAAGATTCTTCCGAGCGTTTCGTTGTACACGTGCACATACAGCAGTGGAAACCGCTGAAGCTCGTCGCATCACTTTGAGCACAGAGTAAGTCGTCACCTGTTTTAATGTTACAACAAATTCACAACTTGTTAGACAGAAAAAATGACAAGTTGATCGCTGTTAGAGAATGTTGCCCACATAATTAGCATCTGTTTTTCAATGCTTTGCGTCATTATAGTCTAAATTTAGCAACAGTTTACCAGCTTGTGCTCTCTCCGTCACACACACACTCACACCATGCGTTTCTCCCAGCAATGGATCTCTGAGCAAGTTCTAATCTCTCACCTGTGAAGACCCCGGGTCAGCTTCGCTGCTGCTGGCCTCTGGTCTTATGTCTCTTCCCTGGCTCTGATCTTTCTGTTGTGGTAAAGATTTCTTTCAAATATGTGAGAGCAATAGTGAGCACAAGCTCTGCACAGAAATGAAAGACAATTGGGTTTATTCAAAGCATGAACTAACTAGCAAGAGATGTAACATAAGTGACATTAATATTGTTAACTAGCTTAACATGATATATTGGCATGTATTAACTTGGCATCATTGAGCCAATATTACCTGCATGCAACAGCATAACTTAACTTACAGCTTGCAACTTTACCTGTGCAAAGTTTGTTGCCTTTTGTTGGTTCTGGCTGGTTTGCTGAACAAGCTGCTCTGCTGAGCAGTACCTGTCTGTGATCCACCAGTGCCTGTGTTAGCATGTGTGCACTTAAGGTGCATTTAAAGACATCTTGGAAAAAAAACATTACAGCATATTAAACGGTAGTAACAGCTCAAAATGCAGGGGACATGTCACACGCATACCCCGCATCCGTTACACCCATGGCACCAGCTATACACACTAAAGCGTTGCGATGGTTGGAACTTATTTTGCACAATGTTGGATCACAATGTCCCTGTTAAATAAATAAATTGCATATTTGCATTGAGGCTAATGAGTTTGACACTTCATTCCATATACAGACAACAAAGCTCACTCAGATTTTACCCATTTTACTCAGCCTACAAAATAGGCAAACAAGGATGCCTTCAGACTACAATAATATCCAAACTGTTCAGAATTTCATATATTTTCCACGACTGGAGCAGAGTAAAGGTGCTTTTTAGCTTAAGCTGTGGTACTGTTTGTGACTTATGGAAAACTGACAAAAGAATAAGTTGGACAGACAACAACCTGAACGCCTGACCTACAATTTATAAAGAAAAAAAATTTAAGAAAAGAAAACAATCAAAAGAGTATTTACGGTTAAACATTATGCTATCCCACCCATGCAGTACATCTGTTACTTATAAAAATGAAACTCTTAAAAACAACCGACTGCTGTGACTACACAAGGAATAATATGCATGACTGGATTGCCACCACTCTTGAGGCTTGGTCTATGTAAAACATTTTCTTTAGTGCGTGAGCAGTTCAAACAGCCATCCGCCCTCTAGGGGCTCCTTCTTGGTCTTGGAACAATATTACTAGGCTGAGAGACTTTAACAATTTACTCATATAACTGAATGAATCTCAGCCAAATACTTTATCTCTAAAAAATGTTCAAAAGGCCAGAAACTGTGTTGAGAGTTAAATAAAGATTTCCGTAAGTTAAAGACAATCATAAGTGACTTGAAATCAAGTGTAGCAAGAACAACTGATTCACTGTATGGCATTTCTGTTTTGCTTGAAAAGAAAGAAATCAAATGCAGAGATCAGTGCCGCAATGTATAGATTAGCTCAAACTATCCAAAACCTTTTTATGTAAGGTCATCCAAATGCTATATACCAAATCATAATATTGCACTTTTTCCCTCAAGGATTACAAATTTGTTTGAACCGCGTTAGAGAAAAGCATTTTATGTACCTATGAAACCAAATGAGGCTTATTACAGCTATTTCTGGGGACAAAATGAAAGGGTCTGCACCATACGTAATTGCAATTTTTTTCAAGCCTTTTCTCATATAAAACCCTTTATATTTTCATGGATACTTATCAGTGACTGGTGTAAAATAAATATTTCTATATCCTTTATCTCTAGTTTTGTACTTTTTTGTCAAAGATGATCCGTATGATGCCAATATGCTCTCTCTGAAAAGTGAACTGAAACAACTGGGAGAAGTTTAAGCATACACTCAGCATGGGTTTAAATTAGGGCTGTCAAACGATTAAAAGTTTTAATCTAATTACAGGGTAGCTGTGAATTAATCACGATTAATTAAAATTTCTAAATAAGACTGAAACAGTACCATTTTCGGTGTAAATAAAAGGACAAAGTCAGAAGCTGTGGCTCTTTCTTAAAGGAAATACTGGAGAGATGCATGGAATTTTTGTTTTGAATTCCACACTCACATTTACACGTGGCCCTTTAAACCTATTAATCTTTTAGCAAGTCGCTAAGGCAAACTAACTGGTTAACATTTTCTGAATGTAAAGCTGACCGTTTCTCATTAATCTTGGACAACCCTGAGCATCCTCTCTATGGTGTGTTGTCCTGCCGTCACCACCGTCACCACCATCATCGCCATCACCTTTAATAAACATCCTGCACCTGCTATCAGTGTCTGCGTTTGGGTCTATACTCCACACACTTCCTGACACCTTGAAAGGGGGGAGTCGATGAAATTTATCAAAGTGACCAACAGCACAATACATAATCGCGTCTCTTTCTGCAGACAACCCGCAGAGCTAAAGAGGAACAATCAAGAGTCAGCAGAGATCTTCCATTAATACAGCTAGAAACTACTGATCAGGCCTGAAATCTAGGTGTAGTAATGGACTCAGATCTGAACCTCCAGGGTCACAAAAAGGCAATCACAAGGTCAGCCTTCTATCACCTGAAGAACATTTCTAGGATCAAAGGACTGATGTCGCAACAGGACCTCGAAAAACTCATCCATGTGTTCAGGTCTGCCTAAAAGATAAATCAGACAGCTGCAGCTGATCCAGAACCCTGCTGTTTATAAATCATTGAATGGCTTAGCACCAAACTATGTTGAAGATCTGTTGTCATTATACCAACCCCCCAGACCACTTAGGTCCTCTAATTCCAGTCTATTCAGCATCCCTAGAATCAGAACCAAACAGGGAGAAGCAACTTTCAGTTTCTATGCTCCTCTCATCGGGAACAAACTTCCAGACGGCTACAAAGCAGCTGAAAAACTGAGTTCCTTCAATTCAAAGCTAAAAACGCATCTGTTCAGAGCAGCATTTGATTAATTGATCAATACAGACGCGATAAAAAGTATTTGGCAGCCACCGATTGTGTAAGCTGTCCCACTTAAAAAGATGAGAGGTCTGTAATTTTCATCATAGGTGCACTTTAATTGTGAGACATAATGTAAGGGAAAAAAACAGGAAATTACATATGTATCATTTTTAAAGAAATTATTTGTATAATGGTGAAGAAAAAAAAGGCAATTTAGCATCTACAAACAAGCAAGAATTCTAACCCTCACAGACCTGTTACTACTTCTTTAAGAATCTCATAATCTCCACTAGTTACCCGTATTAATGACATCTTTTTGAACTCGTTATCTGTATAAAAGACATGTTTCCACACTTTCAAACAGTCAAACTCCAACCTCCACCATGGCCAAGACAAGAGAGTTGTCTAAGAACCCCAGGGACAAGATTGTACACCTGTACAAGACTGGAATGAGCCAATCTAAAATAAGCAAGCAGCTTGGTGAGAAGAGATTAACTGTTTGCAAATTTGCAATTATTAGAAAATGGAATCAATACAAGATCACTGACAATCTCCCTTGGCCTGGGGCTCCGTGTAAGATCTCACCTTGTGGGGTACACATGATCTTGAGTACGGTGAGGAAACAGCCCAGACATACACAGAAGGAACTGGCCAATGACCTGAAGAGAGCTGGAACCACAGTAACAAAGTTTACAGTTAGTAACACACTACGTCGTCATGGATAAAAATCCTGCAGCACTTGGAAATGGTAAATGGCCTGCATTTGTATAGCGCTTTTTCAGTCAGAGGACCACAAAGGGCTCTACACTACATTCACCCATTCACACACACATTCACACGCTGCCGGACACAGGCACCACCAGGAAATGCAGGTGAAGTGTCTTGCCCAAGGACACAACGACCAAGACAGACGGAAAGGGATTCGAACCGGTAACCCACAAATTTCAGGACAAATTCCCACCACCCAGCCATGCTGCTGCCACCATGTTTCTTCAAGCACATGTCCAGGCCCCAAAGACCATCTGGATAATCCAGATGAGGATTGGGAGAATGTCATGTGGTCAGATGAGACCAAAATAGAACTCCTTGGTATAAACGCCACTCACCGTGTTTAGAGGGGGAAGAGTGCTGAGTTGCATCCCAAGAACACCATAGCCTCTATGAAGCATGGGGATCCTTTTCTCCAAAGAGGACAGTATTGAAGATGAAACGTAGCTGGATCAGCATGACAATGTATACTGTTTTTGCCCTACTGTAATAACTGCAATGTCATTATAGTAGTAGGTTTTAATGTTCTATAGGCCTTGAATATTGTGTTTTTCTGTTTTTATTGTCGTTTTATTGCTGCTTTTATTTTTTCCCCTAATCACCAAAAGCACCTTGAATTGCCTTCCTGCTGAAAGTGTGCTATTCAAATAAAATGGTCTGGCCTGCCTGCCTAAGTTCCTTTCAACTGGTTTGAGTCTCCTTTCAGACCGAAACTGTGATATATCCAAAAAAAACTCTATTTACAGACAGTTGCTTGAGATGATGAACCTGGAATCCGCATCTGAGTAGAGATGGCTCAGAGGGTTTTCCTGACTACATGATAGACTTGGCAACATGTCCTTGGTGTACTGTAACCCATGCTGGTTGATCACTGAAAATAGGCCCCAGACCTCCCTGCAATCCTGTAAGAGTCACATGTTTAATGAAAATGAATGGCTGGGGGAAACAGAAATCCACCGTTCCCCTTCTTTGCTGGGTTTTTCCTATGAGCCTATCAGTCCAATGAGTGCTGTCAGACAAATCCTTTTATATGCTGGCAATAAGAAACTGCCTGCTGCGTGCAATCACGATGACAAAGTAAAAGTAAGAAGGCCTTGGCCTCATTAAAATACCTTTTATAACCTTCCAAAAAGCTTATTTCAAGATATTCAGCTGTTTGTGTGTGTGTGTGCGTGTGTGTGTGTGTGTGTGTGTGTGTGTGTGTGTGTATGTACATGTATAGCTATACTTGTGAGGACCAACCTTTGACAGCCCACCACCCTTGTATGGACATTTGTAGTTGTGAGGACATTTTGCCTGGTCCCCACAATGTTTAACTAGCTATTAAACTCTACTAGTTAGGTTTAGAGGTATGGTGTGAATTAGGTTTAGGTTAAGGTTAGGGTTAGGCATGTATCAGTAATGGTTAGGTTTAGGGAAAGTGTCTGGGTTAGGCATAGTAAAATCAATGGAAGTCAATAAAATGTCAACACAGGGATAGTAAGATGTGTGTGTGTGTGTGTGTGTGTGTGTGTGTGTGTGTGTGTGTGTGTGTGTGTGTGTGTGTGTGTGGGTGTGGGTGTGGGTGTGGTGCGTAATTTTTACATTTTATGTATTAAAGAAAATCAAAAAAAGATTTTTGACTTGGGGCACCCGATTCTTTTTTTTTTCTTTTCTTTTTTTTGGGAGAAGTCAAAGTTATTTGTTTGTATAATCCTTCCATCCTGGAACGAAAAAAACATTTAAATGAATCATACATAACATTCATGCTTATGATTACTGTACATAAAACATATTTGATTCATTAACTGGAAGCAGTTATTTTTCAGGGTCATAGATTTAGAAAAGCTGAAAATAAGGCTTTTGAACCGCTTATTCATCTGTCAGATATTCTAATAATAATGAGTGAGTCGTTTCAGTATACTCACATGATTGGTTTTACTATTATTCTTAAGTTTTGGATTGGACTTCCTTTACACCACAGTTTATTGAAGAAACATTTGTTCTTTAGCAAGTCACACACTGGAATGCAATTGTTGTAAATCAAAGCTCAAAGTGTTCTAACACTCATGGCACAAGTGTTTATTGAATTTCAACCATGCGCTTCCCTGCTGCTAGACCAACATAGTTCTTTCACATCAACGTTAACAGTAAACACAATCCAAGAGTGACTCTGTGACCAAAATTACCCCAGACGAGATGTGAAGGATGCCTGTGCTTTATGACTTCTGTATTTCTACATTTTCCAGGCGCAGATTTACTATAAGGGCACAATGGAGGGAGGAAAGAACCCGAGAAAGACATCTGGTTCGCAACCAAAAAATAAAATAATATATATATATATATATATATATATATATATATATATATATATCTCTTCAGAGATGTTTGCTGCATGAGTAATGACTGATTATTCTGCAAAAACGTTCTGTGGGCCTTGCACACAGACAGACGTGCTGAAGTGGGGAACATTCTAGTTTAGTAACGGCCAGGGTGCTGCTTAAGTGCTTGAAATCTGACAAAAACGTGATGGAAAATAATCAGTGATTCGTCCGAAGAATTGCTTTGACTAATTTGCCCCAGTGCTTGTACTGCACTTTCTCTGGTCTGTTCTATTCCAATTCATTCACACAGGGCAAGCTCCCATTTTATTGGTATGATGCATCACTAACTGTTAATGGGATAAAAGGGAGCAGACCTAACAGAGGATGCCTCCAACCAATCTATTTTACTTCAGAATTCTGATTTAAATGTCTTAACTATGGTGCCTGCTCACAGGGTACTTGAACAGATTGTATCAGGCCACACAAATTCTGATCAAATACCTGGGAATGATGGAACACTTTCCCAGGTATGTCCGGCCTACCAAAACTACCCAACGACCGCATTGATGACTTATCCAAGTCCTTACAAGAGAACCCAGGAGCACTGCTGAAGCACCTCATGCTTCACTTGCCTGAGTTAAGGTCAGTGTTCATGATTCAACAATATCAGAGAAACTGAGAGAGGGTCTGGGGCTACTTTGCTTGTTTTAGGACCCTGAGAGCTTGCAGAAATTGATGGAACATTGAATTCTGCTTTCTAGCAGAAAATCCTGAAGAAGAAATGTCTGTTCATCCATTTGTAATCTTAAGCTTAAACACACTTAGGTTATGTAACAGGACAATGATCCAAAGCATACCAGCAATTCCACCCCTGAATGGTTCATAAAGACGTGCGTAAACAGATAAGTCACTAGACTAAAATCTGATTGGATGCTGTGGTGTGACCTTAAATAGGCCGGTCATGTTTTAATGCCTTTCCAGTGTGACTGCAATAAAGCAGTTCTGCAAAGTGTAAAAAAAAATCTTCCATACTGACAAAAAAAGTCATTGCTATTTAATATAAGCGCTAGATAGAAGTATTTAATCCACAAAAGAATGTTTTGTGGATTAAATACTGTGAACTTTCCCCTGTTGCCTCAGTTTGCACTAGTAACCTTTTTTGTAAATGATGCACACAACAGGGCCCTTTGATGCTCTGAACACATTTATGGGTAATCCCGCCTCAGATGGGCAGTAGGAAGCGGAGCAGTCCAGTGGGATTGGGATCCCACTGGAACCAACACAAAGCCCGTCAGGCTGTTCCAAGATTACGGCTGGCACCTTAAAACAGACATTTGGTCCCAAATTGTTGGAAGGATCGAGAGTACAACTGAGGTTGGTGATCACATAAACACTGGAGACTACAATTCTAATTAATACAACTGTTTTAAAATCCGAATCAAAAGCAGATAAATAGCAACTTAAACTTCTTTATGAAAAATATGGTTTTTTAAATACAGATAAATTCATTCAAATATGCAAAAATAAATCAGTCAGAACAAACCAGGGTTGAGAATTCCTCTTTCAATTCAGGCCCAAAGTCCTTTAATGAAAACAGAATACGACAACCCCTGCCTGTCCGACAACCCAGTCTTAAACCCATGTGAGGAGTTTCAAGGGTGGAACTTTTCCCTGCTCTGTCAAAGCCTGAGAGGTCCATTTCGAGTGAGACTCCACGTGTATTTAAAAGATATCTGCAGTAGCCTGGGAGCAGAGTCTTTCAACAGTACTCTTTCTGTATTCTGTACAGTAATGTCAAGTTAGCTGTCCCAGTTTCATTTTACTGTTGTATTTTTTGTGTTGTGTGTCTTCTGAGCCAGTAAAACTTTAGCAATTCCAAATTTAGCCTATTTAGAAAAAAGTTTTTCAGGGGTTTATTCTGTTTTTTGCAAGATTTCTTTATAGATTATCTTGGAAGACGAATTTGAATAAAATGTTGAGATATCAATATTTCCACACAATGTTCTTTGGTCATGATGCAATATATTTAAAGTGCACCAGTCCCCCCTGCAGCAACACTGCCACACAACCTAATCTTAATTCCTGCCACTGTACTGTATGGTACTGTTTTGGATTATTGTCTCATGCTTGAAATTATCCCCATTTTATTTTAAGATTTGGCTAAAGAAATCCCCAGGTGCTTTTCCATTTAACTCAAATGCTGTGAATTTACTTCAACAGAAACTTACAAAGCAATGCCATCATCATCTGTGCTTTTCCTGTTTAGAGGTATAATCATATTTGCGTATGTCAACTTCTGACCATGAAGAGAGTAATGCTCTTGCATTTTTCTTAAACAGTGGTTTGATTAATTGCATTTCCCATTCTATTGCAAAGTCAATATCCAACTTTACTCAATTAAGGAAGTGACGCAGTCTTATGATTAACTGGGGGCCAAGTGAATGAGATTTGAGAACAGATGAACACACATGAGGGGAAGCAGAGCTACTGGCAGTGAAATACGAAACAAGGGGATGACAGGGAGGGGAAGAAGAGCTTTTAAAGAGTTAAATGCACTAATAAATTTACCTTCCATCTGACTAAGGGATAGGATCAAAGAGAAGAGGGGATTTCTCCGCTTACTGCTTTAGCTGCTCTTTATTCAGTTGGATTTAATTTTCAGGTCATAAGAACAGACAAAGGTTTATTCTGATGTTTTGCCTGGTTTGTTGTCATGCAGATGAAATATTGTTTCTATAGTTTATTTTCGTCACATTTTGATCTCTAAATTTCATTTGTAGATCTATTTCAAATTTTCAATTTAATTTTTTTTTTATTTACAGCTTGCTAGTTATTTTTAAAGTGCTCTGATTTAAACAATTTAGTCTTTAACCATCAACTTTATATGCAGATCTTTAAAAAAAGTATACAGACCCTTTCCAAAAAATTAGAATAGCATCCCTTCCCCCATCCCCATGCTGTTTTCTAACTCTAACTTTCTGTACTTTTTCGATAAAATGTCTCTTAATCAGACGCACGGCTGTGTTCGTGTTGTCGCTGCACTCTTCCAGCGTAGAGCGCCAATTCAGGGCTCCTGTATGAGGGGAGCTGTGAGGAGTGGAGGTTAGCACCACTGGTTGGTGGGTGCAAGGGCGTAGAATTAGCATGGACGGAAGGGACATATCCAGCGATTATTGAATTGTCCCCACTAATAATTTGATCTCCTAGAGAAAAGAAAAACAAACCCGACAGAAAGCAAAAAAGAGAAAGAAAAATACCGATCTGTCAACGTCTCATTCACGTAGTGGTGCAGAAAGAGTTAAATTACGTTCTCTACTGGAGTCCTACCTTCTGTAACATATATGGCCAATGTGATAGGCTGTGCCTTTCCCTGCTGTCAGGTGATTCTGCAGCTATGTTTGGTTGTTAGTAGCACCAAAACTGCAAGGAGAACTTTCCAGTCTGCAAGAGGACTCAGCAAAAAAGAAGAATTTGGACATGAGGAACTATTTGTCAAAGAAACCTGTAAGTCACTTAAAGTCAAGTTCACTAGTGAAATGTGTCCGTCATAATAAAGTTACTGGCAATGCTACGCTTTGGCGCACATCATACTGTTTCAAATTGATTCGTCTGGGTTCGTCAACCAGCCCACGTGAACGCGCACTCAAATACGTGGTTTTAATTTCTGGCCGACTTGACGTCAAGTTGGCGCAGGATATACCATATATAGACATCGGAGACCTATGCTGCAGGAAGCCCGCCCTGCTCCTCTCCCTTCTCTCCCTCGCTCCTCTCTCCCTCATATTCAGTCGAGCGCCGCCATTACTGAATTCTAGTGATGGGAATTCCAGCTCTTTTTGGAGAGCCAGTTCTTTGGGCTTCGCTCACCATAAAGAGCTGGCTCTTTCGGCTCCTCAGATTTTCTGTTGCTTAAAGTGTATTTATTACCAAAATTAATGCAAAACGATGTGTACCAAATGTACCAAAACAAGCGGGGAGAATGAAAAAAACAAAAAAACGGCTCCCAATGACAAGCCGGCTCCCATAGTTCACTTCAAAGAGTTAGCTCTTAGAGCCGGTTCGTTCGCGACCGACACATCACCGTTTCGAAGTACGAACTCCACCATGAAAGATGCAGAAAGTTTCTTCACGCAATGATGCATGAAGAAGACATATTCGTGTCAGCCTTTTATTTTAATCAGCTAAATCAGATAAAACCATTTCTGCCAGAAACATAGTGCACACATGAGTTGCTCTGTTGTTGACTGCCAGAATCTACATGGAAATATTTTTTCTATTTTTTTACGCCGGGATCCTTTACGAATTTGGGACAATATCAGGTGAAGTTGGCATCGAAGCGCCGTTTGGAAAAAGGGGCCATTCCAACAATCAGAGACTTGGCTGCAATTGAAACGGTAAGGCTGTGTTTTTATTGCTCCTCTGTGTGTAACAAACAGCAGCTAACTGCTAATGTGGTTATTGTATGCTAGCGGGAGTAGTAGATATGGGTTAGATATGCTGAAGCGTTACCTGCGGTGTCAACCCCCCTCCTTCCTGCCACCTATCAACGAGCCCCTCATTTGCATTATTACAATGCCCGTCCACGACAGCCAAAGTATCGCATCAGATCTCGCGAGACAATAATGCCTTCAGAAATAAGGGTCAGAGGAGCTCTGTTTATTTTTTTCACTTTTTTTCAACTTTTCTTTTTTAGAAGGGCCTGAAAGACTATAATAGAGCGTGGGTATCCAAGATAATACTAGGTTATGACTCCTTTAAGATGATTTTTTAACCCGACCCTTTACCCACAGTTATCTCCAGATGAAATCCCGACTCAACCCGCCCGTTGATTTAAAGCCGCCATCGGTCTGTGTCCGCCGCAGCTATGCGCTCCAATCCCTCCGTTACTCTCCATGGTGCTGTCAGCTGAGCTCTCAGATTGCGATGTTTTGAATACGTGTCCAGGTCTGAGATGATAATTAGTCAGATGCTCTCATAGGAATCTTTCTTTGATTGATTCAGTTACCTGAACTCTGTGCATAAAGTTGAAAATGTCTGCGTGTCTGCAACAAGTGGTCAGCGGTGTGAATTGTAAACTGCTTGTGTAAAAAAAAAGAGGAAAATAACGTGACCCCGTATTGCAATAAACAATTTCCCTTTTTATTTATCTGGAATGTTGTACAGCTGATACTTATTTTATGCAGATCTGTGGTGAAGTTACAGTTGAAGTTTCTGCACACAGAACGGCGAGGGTTGCAAGGGAAATGCGTTTGTTTTGTTTGTTGCACATTCTTCTTCTGGGGCGAACATATTATTGATGTAGCCAACATTATTCTTTGTGCTACGATGTGAATAAACATGATCTATCCCAGACAACAGTCTAATGTTGGTTTTCAGCGGCGTTTGAAAAACAAAATAAAACACGATGGGCTTTCAATTTTTACACCTGTGTATAATATAATTAACCGTCAGACGGATAAATACCTAAATATGAATGATTATTAATTGTCCCCACCAATCTTCAAACCACACTCATGTTTATGGTTAATGTCTCCAGTCCAATTTTAAAAACAAACCTACGCCATTGAGTGGGTGGATACCCGCTATATGTCGGATCAACCTCAAAATGTAATCAGTTGTTCCTGGTCCTATTGTGGACATTTCCTGAAAATCATAATCAAAATCCATCCATTAAAATTATGGACGGATTTCGTTTGAAGAGTCGAAGTACTTTAGCTTTTGAACTAGAACAAATTTAGGCTGCTCAGGTTAGTGGAAATTAGGTGGAATCGCCCTTTAGCCACTTCCCTGAGTTGGACTACAGTCGGAACCCAACTTCAGCTTCCTATCACTCTATTGATGCGGTTCCGAGAGACCTTGCCGTTAAATTCATAGACCGTAAATAAGCATTTATCACAGGCGGCTTTAATGTTTTGTGTCTTGAGGAGTTTGTGGAACGTTTTAGGAATTTAACCTGCTGTGAATGTCCGACGTACAGCCGCAGGAACACAGCATCACTTACAGGCCCCACGGTGCGAAGCATGGGGGTATTTCAGGTCTGTTCAAACTGAGCCCGACAGCGCCCCCTGCTGTACGGTGTATAGGCATTACCCAAAACTCACAAAATGTGCTTGACAACGGGACAAATGGAGCAAAAGGAGGAGCGAGTGGAAAAAGAAAGTGCAGCCTGTAAAGCAGTTTTTATGACTTGATTTTATGACAGGTATGTAAATTAGTTTTGCTCCAAATGTGCTGCATTAAGTGGAGCAAAAATATTAGGTCAGGAATTTTCAGGTTTGTGGCCTGTAGAGCAGAATCTGTGTAGCCGTACTGAAGAATTTGTGAAGGTGTAACAGTAGCTTTGTGTCTGTGAATGACAAAAAGGTATACCAAAGTTGTTTTTTTATACACAGGTATGTGGATGTGTTTTGCACCATTAGTCTTGGATCAATTGGGGTAAAACTGTAAATGTAAGATAAAAAATTTTTTTATGTGATTCAAAGAATGCAATTTCGGGATCGTACTTACGAAATTGAAAACGTGTAACTGTTGTTTTGTATTTGTGAAAGACTGAAAAAAATGTTCTCCAATTACAAAACTGCTACAAAATTTCCTCTGTAACTTCAGCTTCCCAGTTACAAGACACAAATACTTTAGCCACGATTCCCAAGCCACCAACTATGAGAATCTGCAAATGAGGCACATCCTTCTTGTCTATCCCTAATCTTTAAACTCACACTGGAAGGGTGTGGTGCTTATTGGGATGGCGACAATAGGGCGACTCCATATTTTCACATTATTTCTTTTCCCTATCTCCCTCTAAATTAAAACGAAATTAAGAGGCGGATATATTTTAATTACAGAGGTTATATAAATTTCAATGGAGCAATGTATAACAAGTTACCGACATATTGGAAATTCTTCAAAAGAGTGAGTGTTAACACACTCTGATAGGGCTCTAACCCCTACTTTCCACCAAACGCAATACACAGCAGGTAGCCGGCGTTATAATCAATGGGTTCGTTTCCCCTTTGCGTGACGTGGCTCGAATCGGACGCGTCCCAGAAGCTTGTAGCTACCCTCACATAAATTTACATGGCAGGTCTATTTTTTACACCCTATGCTTTTATGATGCGTAAAGCTCAGCAGTTTAGATCAGAATAGACAGAAAATCAAACACGGGAGCAGTGTAAAGCATCCGGCAAATTTCAAAATAAAAGATATGTGCAAATTTTCAATTACTTATCTATGAAAAGAAAAACAAAACGTCAATGCTTGTGACAACAGGTTTGCAGTCAGTTGGTCTCTTGGTCTAATTTGGTGGTTTTTATCACTAACGATGAGAAGTTACTCCGTGAAGAGAATAATCACCTAATTTTATATGATACCAGTGATCCTTTTTACAAGGACAACATAAAAAAATGGAGGACATGGACAGAAATAGCTGTAGTTTTAGGACTGGAAGGTGAGTTTATGATACTTATTAACACAGAATAAAAAAATTGTTCCTGCATACTTCCCATTCAGTTATGCAATTGCGGTTCTCCTGTGATTCTGTAATCTCTCTGGACCAGCAGGGTGAAATGCATTGATAAGCGTCGGAAACGCTCCCGGCAGGAACGGAAGCAACGCTGAAATCATGGGGAAAATGTGTCTATTATGTTACGCACTGCTTACGTATCCAGTGGATAGCTGGGGTAAGAGAAGCTAAACTGTTCAGCACTATAATATATTTTTAAAAAAATAGCAGCTATTGTGGTAGAACAGTTAGCTAAGTGGTATCTCTGATCCTTATCAATTTTCTGATTAATAGAATTATTACAATGCAAAGAAAAAAACTCTGGTAGCACACAGGTTTTGCTGTGTGTGTAAACGACCAAAAAGTGAAAAATTTATGCTAGGCATTGTCTAGGTCCTAAATTTCTCATGCTAATGTGTCTGAGGACATTTTCTGTGCTGTCCCGGTTGATGTGAACTATTCAAAGACTAAAAACTAAGGACAATCTTTTAATTTATCCTATTAGGAAGGTATGTTGTTTGGTTAACCATAATCTAAGCATTTAATCCAATCATAATGACGACTGTTCACTTCCAAGAACGCATTGCTTAACTCCATTAACCTTTTGATGAAATATGAAATTAAGTCATTTCACATGACAAGAATCAAGTGCTGCATTCAGACTGAGGTCAGATGCTGCAGTGATGATGAATATTTGTCAGCGGGCAATTTCTACACCGGAGGAAAAGGGCAGAGCATTCCTTATAATCGCCGACATACACTGAGTGATGTCAGAAATTGTTATGGACTTGGTCATGTCACTCTGTGCAATGTCAGATTTAATAGATGCCACAGTGTGCATTTTATTCAAACTGCAGAATAACATCAAACATGAGAGTAAAGGAAAGAAGTCTGTAGAAGTGCTCAGGGCTGAAATGAAAGAAAAAGGACAAATAAGAGATTGGTCATAGCAACAGTCACTTCACATTTTCCCTAAACGTTACTGACACGGGGCTATTTTTGTTTTGTTTCTTATTTGGCCATGGCGTTGCTGTTGATGAGTGTTTTTTTCAAAAACAACATTAATTCAAGAGCATTAAAGAAATAAGGGTGCATTCACACCAGAACCTGTTTAGTCCGTTTTAATCTAGTTCGTTTGTCCAGAAAGTCCCGTTAGTTTGGCGAGGTGTGAACAATCGAACTCTGATGTGGACCAAGCAACTGTGGTTCTCCTAAATCGACGTCTCGGCTCGGTTGAAGTGAAGTCTGGTGCGGTTCAATTGTAGTCTATATGTGAATGCCAAGCAGGTCGAGGAACACCCCAAACGCAGGAAACTGACTGTAGTGCAGGGCATTCTGGGTAAATAAAGCCAAAACAACCGTGGAACAACAACTCTGCCTCGTTCTCTGCTCATGCTGAGCCCCTTGCTGCAACGTATTTGTCATTTCACAAAGACGACAGAGCAAATCTAAAATCTGATGCCCCTCCAATGTTTACATTTCACGGAAAAGTAAATGCCCCTGTGTTCAGTGCTTTGTGCAGCGCCATCACAGACGTGGATGTAAACATGTTTTGTTTCATATGACAAAGTACAGTGTGAAAGCGAACTGTACCCGCTAAAAAAAGCAACAATGTTGCAATTTTGGTCCCTAATGGTCCTATGTCTACCGGACTATCAGATGTGAAAATGATCTACATAACAAATAAAAAAGATCAGAAAAATTCTGTGACTCATTATTGAGGCAATTAGCAAATATGGTAGAGATCATTTTGGTCAAATGAGGCTAGGTTCTTAAATAAATAAATATATATATATATATATATATATATATATATATATATATATATATATATATATATATATATATATATATATATATATATATATATATATACGGTTTTGGCCCCCGATGCATCCTGGGATTGGCTGGGCTGCGCAGGACAAACCAGAGCCATACTTCAAATTTGGGGAAGAGGACACATTTGTGGGCCACATTTGGACAACCTTCAACTATGACCTTCGAAGAATGCAGTCCCTGAATGTGGACACACCCAGAGAGTAGATTTCAAACTCACAAACTGTGTTTGAAAGAAATCATCTGTTTAGAAACTCCAAGTGGTCCGACTGACCAATGAGAAAAAGCTTCCTTTTTGGTTTCATAAATGTATTTCTGATATACAGTAGTCCTCACAATGCCTGTGAATTATGGATGATATGAATGATTTGAGCATCCCTTTCTAATTGACCATCCACATCCCTAATGGCCATATGTGTCATAGTTCTTAGGTTTTGTGTTTAAACTTAGTTATTTTCCTTATTTGCTTTTATTATCACTTTAATGTACTCTTTGGTATTTATTTTATGGCACTTCTTTGGTTTCATTCTCTTCATGCTCTTAGATGTTCACCTTTTGTTTGTGTCCTCCTTCGTATGTTTCCTTAGTTTATTTCTCCATAGATAGTTTCCTAATTTATTTCTTCCTTCTGTTCTCCAGTGTTTCCTTAAGTTTCCCTTTAGATTCCTCCTTAGTCATATCTTTAGTTAGTTTCTAGTTTCTTAAGAGTTTTATGTTTCCCTTGCTTTTCTTGTTGTCTCCGTGCCACTCTGCTCCTCTCCCAGTTTAACTAATTGTCCTCACCTGCATCTGCCTTCGCTAATTAGTTCTTGGTCTCCTCTGTCACTTCCTCATTTCCCTCCTCAGTATATATTCTGCTCTCACCCTGTCACTATCCGCTGGTTGGTTTTCAATCTTCCCTGGTAAATCTTCCCAGTTTGTTTTCCACATTTTCTGGTTCCCCTTGAGGTTGAGTGTTTTTTTATTTTTTTTGAGTTATGTGGAATTGATTGTTACGGACATGATAACTCAGTGGATTCAAAAAATCTGCCCATATCCATAATAGTATCTGAAATCAGTAGCAAAATGTGAGGAAAGATGTAGAAAACTGTGTTGTAGCAAAGTTGCTTGTTGTTTTGAAAACTCTACATAAGGTAAATGGCTTCCATTGCTATAACGCTTTTTCACGTCAGAGGACTATATTCACCCATTCACACAATGATGGTAGTAAGCTAAATTGTAGCCACAGCTGCCCTGGGGCAGGCTGGCAGAAGTGAGGTTGCCATACATGGGTGCCACTACCAGCAGCCAAGGTGGGTGAAGCGCCTTGCTCTAAGACTAGACGACCTTGGGCACAGACCGGAGAATAGAACCGGCAACACACCAATAACAGGGCGAAGTCCTACCTCCTCAGCCAACATCACTTATTCAGTGTTTTACTACATGAAACTCGGCTGTACAGTACAACGTTTAAAGCTGAACCTACAGGATCCTTTAGCACATGCTTTTTGCTCTGAAAAGGCCCTTATTCTGAGAGAAGTTAAACTCAGGCAAACTAGTTTTAACTGCAAGCTATGTGACTTGAGCTGACTTTAATAGAGAAGTAAAAATAAAAGAAGTATTTATTTCTGCACTTTGAATGTGATTTTCTTTTTTCTATTCAAAACGAGAGTAGGATGATTTGACTGAGCCTGCCAGGACATGATCAGGCCTTCACAATGTAATCTCAAATGTACAAAATGCACAACAGGTTCAATATTATTATTTATTAAACAAAAATAAATCCAAAAAGGAAAAACTAAAAAAAAACTGAACAAGTGTGACAAGTGTAACAGGCAACCCCTCTTCCCAGAGGGGTTGCCTGTTACACTTTATACACGGTTGTACATAAATTTGAAAATCTATAAAAGCAGTAGTTTTTGTAGTTTGCTGGTGAAGAGCATTGGGTGTATTAACACAACGCAAAGCAGGAAAGATACAGTTGGGTAAAAAAGTATTTGGCAGCCACCAATTGTGCAAGTTGTCCCACTTAAAAAGATGAAAGAAGTCTGTAATTTTAATCCTATGTACACTTCAGCTGTGAGAGACAGAATGTAAAAAAATCCAGGAAATCCCATTGTATGATTAAAAAATAAAAATTATTTATATAATGGTGCTGAAAATAAGTGTTTGGTCAATACCAAAGGTCCACATAAATACTTAGTAATGTAACATTGGTTGGCAATGACAGAGGTCAAAAGTTTCCTGTAGGTCTTCACCAGGTTTACACACACTGTTCATGAGTTTAGGAAACTGAATCAATAAAAAAATTCCAATGAGAGCATTATCTCAGACTTAGAAACCGTACTCAATGCAACACTAACTGGGAACTGACAGTACCTATGGAGACTTTGGAGCGCTTAGCTGTGGCGGACACAGTGCTTCCTATCCAGTGATCCAGAAGGAGCGTATGCTGTGCGAAATATTCTCGCATGCTCTTTCCACCAACAAAATATATCAACACAATCCTCTTTGAAAGTTTTAAACAAAACATTAAAAGAATTATATTTTCTCACTCGCAACCCGCCTGCATTAAAGAAACCTCCTCCCAGACCCGAGAAATGTTATTTATTTTTCCACCAGTGAAACAACTTGATGCGAGTCTCCCTCGGGTACCCGCCCTGTTACAGGACTCTGAGCTGTAAGTTGAAGTTTCTCCGCACAGAACGGCAATGGTTGCAGGGGGAAGATGTTTTATTGTTGCACATGGGGCAAGTATATATAGCCAACATTGTTACTTGTGCAACAGTGTGGATCTTTATGATTCTTCCAAGCCTTTGGGTGCCGTTTGAAAAACAAGACAAAACACCTAGTCTATGGCTTTCAACTTTTATTGATTGAATAAAGATATGATTTTCAACACCTGTGTATAGCATACACTGCATTGCATATTGTAATGAATTTTGACAAAGAAGAACACTGATATATGAATAATTCATAATAAGTTGTCCCCAGCTATCTTCAAACCACACTCAAGTTTATGGTTATTGTCCCCAGCAATTTTAAAAACAAAGCAACGCCCTTGCCTCCAGCATAGACTCCACTGGCCTCAATAAGCATGTTATGCGTGCAACTTGATGATGCTACAGCTAGATAGTCAATGAACTACTATAGCTTGTTTGGAAGGACAGCAAGGATGCCAATCACGTACAACAACATGATTAGCAAAGGCCAAGCACAGCATATCAACACAAACACTTCTGACCAGCTGTCAGGAATTGTGGTGGAGGTATAATAATTTGGGCTAGCCTTGCAGCTACAGAACCTGGGCAGTTACTGAGTCAACCATGAACTCATCTGTATACCAAAGCATTCCACTGTCAAATGTCAGGTCATCTATCTCAAACAGATGGATCAAAAAAGTATAGTTGGTGTGGCATTTATTGATTTTAGTGCTGCTTTTGATGTGATTGACCACAAGCTACTGCTTAGTAAATTGAGTGCTTATGGCATTGGAAACTCAGCAGTAACTTTAATGAAGAGGTATTTAACTGGTAGGCAGCAATGTGTGCATTTTGATGGCTTTCTTTCTGATGTGAAACCGCTGTCATGTGGCATTCCTCAAGGAAATTGCCATGGGCCTCTTATTTATAGCATATTTGTAAATGAAATTTCTTATGCTCTAAAAAAAAGCAAAGTTAATTTCCTATGCTGATGATGTAACTCTTTATGTATCTGCTAATACAAGTAGTCAGTTAAATTGTCTTCTTCAACAAGAAATCAGTTGAATTTCTAAGTGGGCTATTGAAAATAAGTTAAAAATCAATGCTTTAAAAACCAAATGTATGGTGATGGGCTCAAAAAAGCGATTAAACAGGTGCACAACTTTAATCTCTCCATGCATGGCACTGATATTCAGCAGGTTACTGAGGCCAAATTATTGGGAGTCACTATTGATTCAACCTTATCTTCTCCACATATTAAAAACACTGTAGCAAAAATGAGTAGAGCCATCTCTAATATAAGAAAATGTGAATATTTTTTTAACTACTCCAGTTAACAAGTTGGTTCTTCAGTCACTTGCTCTCTCACATCTTGATTACTGCTCCATTATCTGGTCAAGTGCTTCAAAAAAGGATCTTGCAAAATTACAACTAGTCCAAAACAGAGCAGCACGCCTAGCTCTGCAATGCCCATTCAGGACCGGAGTTAGTGCCATGCATGATAGGCTGTCCTGGTTTAAAGTAGAGGACAGAGTGGCCTGCAGTCTTCTATTGTTCTGCAATAATGTTTACACCGTTCAAAAACCGTTAGGTCTGTTCTCTCAACTACGGCTGACTAGTGAAAGGCACGGTTTAAATACTCGAACGTGTCAGATGATTGTGTTGTGTCTGATACAAGATAGTTGAACAGATTGAACACAGTTTTCTCATTTTAAAACACTGTCTGAAAATAGTTCTGCCCAAGGGGGATGGAAATTTACACTAGGGACTTCAAATAAGACTCTCTTGTATAATCATGGCAACTTTATGAATAAGCCCATTCTGACTGATTCGTTTCCTCTTTGGAACAACTTATAAAACGTGTATTATGGCCAAGATACAATTGTAGGTTGAGATGTCAGATGTTTCTCCAGGTATTAGTTGTAGCCACCTATCCAATGTGAGGGTCACCCATAAACTGCTCGATAGCTTAGTTGGTAGGGAATCAGACTTCAATGTGGAAAACCAGGGTTTGAATGTATTACGTGAATATATTCAACAGGCTTGTAACATTATTTCAAGTATGCTCCTAGGGCAACTGCCTACATCATACAATGATAAGAGCAAATATACAGGGAAGCATGCTGGCTGAGATGTTGTCTGGTGAAACAAGATCTGTGTCCAGTGTTGAGGAACCAGGGCAGTGTGCCTACAAATGACCCACTGAAACAAGACAAGGGATGAAAATATATGTATCATTTACTTAAATATCCCAATAGTAGAAGTATGTGTATATTTTCTGTTGTTGTATTTTAAATAAATTTGCAGCCCTTGTTAAACCATTAATTTACTATGATTACCAACATTTATTGGTTTAGTTTCCCTAGCCACACTCACGTCTGTATAGGCTACTGCCAGATGTCAAAATATAACTAAAAAAAAACCTGTCTGACAAAACGAAGGAGGCTAAAATCTTTGAAAAAGCAACGCATACATTCCTGATCTAAAGAAGTTAAAAAACAATAGAGAAAATAACAAGAAACACAGCCTTTTAAAGAAAAACAAAGCCATTTATAAGGCTGGAGGACTTCAGGGGCACCAATAGAAAAACATGGAGCTGTTGACCAAAAACAATACGAAGGGATGTCTCACATTTGCGGCAAACATCTTGATGATTCCCAAGACTCTTGGGGGTAAAAAATCAATAGACCGAAGACACAAAGGGGAAAGTTTTTGGAACCTGTGTCAAGTAAGATTGGATGTAACACTCAAACAGCATTTCAAAAAAAGGCAAGACAAGAGTATTTTATTTGAAGAGCACATTTTCAACAAAAGTGCTTTACATGATTAAAAGGAAAATTAACAGCAAAAAAGGTTAAAAAAAAGCAAACAAACACTGGATTTTAGTGGCAAAGTAGGAAAACAGAGCTTTTTCAAAGCTTTGTGCTATTTGCTGGGCTGGCACAACTTGCCCTCTCCTATAATTTTTTTTCCCCAGTCATTCAGTCTGAATTGATTCAAATAGTTAACTCATCCCTCCGGTCAAGTGTTTATCCCCCAGGCTTTAAAAACAGCAGTTATTAAACCCCTATTAAGGAAAAGCAACATGGACATCACGTTAATGCAGAACTACAGGCCAATCTTTAATCGTTCATTTATTAGTAAGATTATTGAAAAAGCTGTGTTTCAACAACTAAATAGCTTCCTAACAATGACCAACCATTTTGATATTTTTCAGTCTGGTTTCCGTGCTCACCACAGCACTGAGACTGCCCTCGTGAAAGTCTTAAATGACATTCGGATAAATACAGACTGTGGTAGAATCACAGTGCTGATTCTGTTGGACCTCAGTGCAGCATTTGACACTGTTGATCATGATATATTATTGGAACGACTTGAGAGCTGGGTCGGACTCTCTGGTACAGTACTTGGCTGGTTTGAGTTTTAACTTAAGAACAGGAACGTCTTTGTGTCAATAGGCAATTTTTCATCAGAACAAACATAAATCACATGTGGGGTGCCCCAGGGCTCCATCTTAGGGTCCCTCCTATTTAATATCTATATGATCCCACTAGGCCAGAGATTATTACAACCAACAAGGTTAACTACCATAACTATGCAGATGATACTCTACATCACAATGTCACCAGGTGACTTTGAACCCATCCAAACCCTAAATAAATCCATCAAACAAATCATAGATGGATGTGCCATAACTTTCTTCAGCTAAACAGAAACATAACTGACGTAATTATTTTTGGACATAAAGAGGAACGATTAAGTCAGCACACAGCTTCAATTAATAAAGCTAGAAACTACTGACAAGACCCAAAATCTAGGTGTAACAATGGATTCAGACCTGAACTTCCAAGGTCACATAAAGGCAATAACAAGGTCCGCCTTCTATCACCTGAAGAACATTTCTAGGATTAAAGGACTGATGTCGCAACGGTACCTTGAAAACTCATCCATGCATTTATCTTTAGTCAGACTGATTACTGCAACAGCGTCCTCACAGGTCTGCCTAAAAAAATCAGACAGCTGCAGCTGATCCAGAACGCTGCTGCTCGCATCTTCACTAGAACCAGGAAACTAGAGCACATCACCCCAGTTCTACAGTCCTTACAGTGGCTCCCTGTAGCACAGAGAATAGACTTCAAAATAATCCTACTAGTTTATAAATCATTACATGGCTTAGCACCTAAATATGTTGAAGACCTGTTGTCACCGTATCAACAACCCAGACCACTCAGGTCCTCAAACTCTAGCCTACACATTCCAAGACTCAAAACCAAATATGGAGAAGCAGCTTTCAGTTTCTATCCTCCCCTTATCTGGAACAGACTTCCTGGTGACTGCAGAGCTGCTGAAACACTGAGCTGCTTTAAATCAAAACTAAAAACTCATCTGTTTAGAATTGCCTTTGAGTAAACAATTAATGTCCTATGTATCATATGTGTTCATGCTTTATTACTTTATTGCTGTTTTTCATGCTTTCATGTGTTGTGTGTGTTTCATGGGGCATTGCTGCTTTCAATTTCCAATATTATATTCTACATTTTCTTTATCACCATATCATGTAAAGCACCTTGAATCACCCTGTTGTTGAAAGTGTGTTATACAAATAAAATTGCCTTGCCTATAATGCTGAGACGTTTTCGTCATCCAAATGCGCTGTTCTCCCAGTTAACTGTCTCGTTTGATCTGAGGGAAGGACTTTGGGCCCAAAAATAAAGGTTATGAAGTGGCCTAGTTGAAGTCTAGACTTCATTTGATTGAGATGCTTTGGCATGACCTCAAACAGTCCATTCATGCTTGAAAAATAACATCAATATCTGTTAGACAAACAGAGAAAACATAGAAATTCTTTAAAGGAAACTATTATTTTCCCCCAGCGCTGTATATTGCCCCGCTTAAAAAAAAAAAAATGAAGAGTGGGGTGCCACAGGGCTCAGTGGTAGAACAGGCGCACCATAAGCAGGGGCTAAAGTCCTCAGCACCCCATTTGCTAGATGTCTTCCCCTTTTCTCTCTGCCCCTCTTCCTTAATGGCTACTAATGAATAAAGGCTAATAGTCTCAAATTAACTTGAAAAAAAACACACCAAAAAACCCCATTTAGATCAGCAAAAGAACAGAAACTGATTAGTCAATCACTTCATCTGGATGGCATTAAATTGGCCCCCAGTAATAACGTAAAGAACCTCGGCGTTATTTTTGACCGAGACTTGACATTTAAATCCCATATTAAACAGGTTTCTAGAATTTCTTCAAGTTCTAGAAACTCGGCTCTCCCTTTTAGCCGTTCTCCAGGAAAAAAAATGTATTAATTGTATTAGGAGACCAGCTGACCAGAACCAGATCCAGAACCGTGGTTGTTCTTTCCGGAGAAGAATGCAGAGAGAGGCTCCAAAAATAGTTGACAAGACAAAAGAATTCAGAAGTAGACAACAGTAAGGAGGGAAACAGAAAAGCGTCCATCCTCGCAGAGAGCAGGAAGTAGGCATGATGTCCCAGATGTGCTCAATCGGATTCAGGTCTGAGGAACGGGCGGACCAGTACATAGCATCAATGCGTTCCTCTTGCAGGAACTGCTGACACACTCCAGCCACATGAGGTCTAGCATTGTCTTGCATTAGGAGGAACCCAGGGTCAACCCCACCAGCATATGGTCTTACAGGGGGTCTTAGGATCTCGTCTCGGTACCTTAATGGCAGTTAGGCTACCTCTGGCAAGTACATGGAGGGCTGTGCGGCCCCCGAAAGAAATGCCACCCCACACCATTACTGACCCACTGCCAAACCGGTCATGCTGGAGGATGTTGCAGGCAGCAGAACGTTCTCCACGGCATCTCCAGACTCTGTCACGTCTGTCACATGTGCTCAGTGTGAACCTGCTTTCATCTGTGAAGAGCACAGGGCGCCAATGGCGAAATTGCCAATCTTGGTGTCCTCTGGCGAATGCCAAACATCCTGCTTGGTGTTGGACTGTATGCACTCATACCACCCTCATGGAGTCTGTTTCTGACCGTTTGAGCAGGCACATACATATTTGTGGCCTGCTGGAGGTCATTTTGCAGGGCTCTGGCAGTGCTCTTCTTGTTCGTCCTTGCACAAAGGCAGAGGTAGGGGTCCTGCTGCTGGGTTGTTGCCCTCCTACAGCCTCCTGCACGTCTCCTGATGTACTGGCCTGTCTCTTGGTAGCGCTTCCATGCTCTGGACACTACGCTGACAGACGCAGCAAACCTTTTTGCCACGGGTCACATTGATGTGCCATCCTGGATCAGCTGCTCTACCTGAGCCACTTGTCTAGGTTGTAGACTCCGTCTCATGCTACCACTAGAGTGAAAGCACCACCAGCATTCAAAAGTGACCAAAACATTAGCCAGAAAGCATAAGAACTGAGAAGTGGTCTGTGGTCACCACCTGCAGAACCCCTCCTTTATTGGGGATGTCTTGCTAATTGCCTGTAATTTTCACCTTTTGTCTATTCCATTTGCACAACATCATGTGTAATATAGGAGAGTCTGAAAAACAAAACTGGTGCCCATGCAGCAAGTTACCTGTTGGATGAATAAAGGTCTGTGGTTTCCATTTTGTAACGCATCCAATATATCTGTTTTTTGTGTTTGAAATAACCCCTTTGCACTCGTGCTTTTAAAACTAAACATTAATACAAAATATGATTTAAAGGATGAAATAATTACAGTACGGAAGAATCCTTCTGCTTCAGTTTGTGATGAGTGGATCAAACATCTGAGCTCTGATAACAAAGAAAAAACATGTTCTCACTGGGGCTTTTTGTCTTTTAAGACTTTGTTCTAGCTTTAAAGAGATTCAGTATTTATTAAGGTCTTCTATCTATTAATAACTTGCAGACTGATTCATTATAGGCTGTAACTGCTTAATACCAGCTGTAACCATATGAATTTAAATAACCATAACCAGTAGCATGTGGCAATTGCTCCAAGATGCTTGCTCAAGTTTTGTGCTTTGTTAGTACTTAAAAACCACAAGGTCAATCAGAACATTCCTGTGTTTGGCTGAAATTGAGAAAAGATAAACAACAAACTTTGGGAACAACATGGAAAGTTGCTCAGAACAATGAAACAAACTGTAAAACAAACACAAAGTTTGTTGAACAATGTAAAAGACAGAAGAGTATAGCAAAACCTGCCATTTACTTCTAAATTGTATGAATACAACATGGGGCTGTAGCCCACCGTAAAAGTGAAGGATTTGGTCTGGAATGTGGTCTGGACGTTACAGTGCGTTATGTTGCCAACTAAACTCCTCAAGAAGTGTACAGGTGAGGTCCATTTATAAGGGAGAATAACTGCTAAACTGGTTAGCACGGGTACAAGGTGAATCAATGCAAAACCTTAGCCTGCCTCCAACAAACAAGCAACCACATTTAATGGAATGTAAACATTATTAGAGCTAAATAGAAAACATGAAACATTAAGACATGAACTGACAGTGGAAGAGATAGGGACAGATCTTTGACCTCAAAAAGACAAGACACAATCAAAACTAATTAAGTCAAAAACATAGAAGATAATGATAATGAAAAAACACCGGTGAGATAATCAAAGGAAGAAAGAAAACATGAAGAAAACCAAGTTTAAAATGTTGGTGATGAGACAACAAAACACACAAGTAGAACAAATGACAACTATAGTGACAGCCTCATTTCTCAATTCTGGTCCTTAAGCCTCATAATCCTTGTTTGTCCATAGGCGCGTCTCCACTATCAGAACTCCAGGATAATTTTACCAGACCATCATCTGACGGGGTAAACCAGGTGGTCCTATCCTCTTAGCCGTAGTGTCTCCATACAAAATTGGCCCCTCAAGGAATGTGACCTGAGTCCACTGTCTGTACTCGGAGTCATCCTCACCTTTGATGAGGCCGACAATGGCAGAGTCATCAAAGAACTTCTGAAGGTGGTAGCATGGGGAGTTGATGGAGATGTCTGCAACTTAGAGGGTGAAGAGGAACAGTGTTAGCACAGTTCCCTCCAGTACAGTTCCCATACTGCAGACCAGCCAGTCGGAGACACAGCCCTGTGTCCTCACATATTGCAGGTGTCCTGTAAGGCAGTCTAGTATTCACTGAGATATGTGGTGGTCCATTTCTGACAGGGACAGCTTGTCCTTCAGAAGTCCCGGCTGGATGGTGTTGAAAGCGCTGGAGAAATCAAAGAACAGGATCCTCACAGTGCTTCCAGGCTTCTCCAGGTGAGTCAGAACTCAGTGTAGAAGGTAGATGATTGCGTCACCCACTCCAATGACAGGCTGGTAGGCTAACTGCAGCAGATCTAGTGAAGACCTCACCAGGGGGCGAAGATGGTTGAGAACCAACCTCTCGAGGGTCTTCATCAGATGCGAAGTCAGGGCCACCGGCCTGTAGCTGCTGAGGTCCTTTGGATGTGAGGTCTTCCACAGCTGTGGTAGTTTCCCCAGCTTCAGGCTCAGGTTGAACATGTATCCCATAATACCACACAGTTAATCTGCACAGCACCTCAGGAGCCTGGAGCTGATGCCATCTGAACCTCCAGCCTTTCACACCTTGATCTTTCACAGCTCGTTCCTCACTTGAAAGGTACAAGATGGGGGAGGGGGTGTATGATGGGAGTCCTCAGAAGCAGGAGGTGGGTGTGATGGCTGGGAGCTGAGAGGGGTGAAGTCTGAGGAAGAAAAGCAGGTAGTCCTCAAAGATGAGGGGGGTTGAAGCAGGGGAGGCATTGCTGGGGGAGGGGTGGGCCACTGGTCATACCTGTTAAAGAACTGATTCAACCTACCCTAAGTCGCTTGTGGCCTGTGTCATGTTGCAATTAAGCTTCTTGACCCACATGCAGTCCCAACTCCCCACTAGGGAGACCAGTTGTAAAAGTATCAATGTTTTTATTGAAACAATGAAAATGTGAAGATGATGGTGAAGGGCATGGGAACACTGCACAAGAAAACGGAGGAGCTGAACTACAGGGGAAGAAATCCAGAGGTGAGACAGAATCCTGAATACAGAATAATTGCTTAGATGAACTCAAGTGAGGCTTACTTGGTGGAAGGAAAGTTTAACGCCAGGGAGGGAGAGCTAGGAGTCCGGGATGTCTGCGGGAGCTTCTGCTGCGTACTTGGAGATGTGGAGATGGTGGAGTCTGGGAACAAGGATTGAGCATTGAACACGAAGGTGGAGAATGGATCACAGAGAAACTTAGAGCTTGAAGGCAGTCAGACATGGAGGAATGACCAAGGCTTACTGACAAGCTGGAGAACAGATCACTCAGGAGTTGCGACAAGAATATACCTTGGAAGGAGCACAGAGATTAGTTAACAGGTTTATCATAAAATCACACTAGGAACTCAGGAGATCGCATGTAGGACTTTAGGTTTTACCAAATGGCTTTAATACTCAGACATCGAAGATCTGACAGCCAGCTCTTTATATCCTAATCAGTGTTGAGCTCAATGAGCTGCACCTGTGTAGGTGCAACAGGCAGCCTACGTCCCCAGCTTGATGGACAGGTCCTAAGCTCAGCCAGGAACTCTGGTGGAAATCTCCAGAATGGTGGAGAAATTGTCTTGAAAATGTTTCGTCTCTCATCCAAAAGGCTTCTTCAGTTCTTAAAACTGGATTGGGAGCATCAGATTTATAAGTCTAAAGTTAATGTCGTTAAAGCTCACTATTGAGGCTATTGCTATTCCTAACGAGGCTATCAAGGTTACATAAGCTTCTAAGCAATAAGCAATCTTGGTAAAGTAAGTGCCGTTAACGGTGAAATGACCCTAATTATGTAACTATGAGCTGTTTTGGTCACATACCTCGAAGTGTGAGTTTTTGGGAAACTTCTTAAATGGGCAGCTCAAGGCTGCCTTGTATGTGTTGGAAAGGGGAAACCTGAGGCCACCTTCTCTGTTCAAGGGTTGGTTTCATATGTTTTACATAGATGGCTTCTTTCACTCCTCTCTCAAACAATCTGTCTTTCCTATCTAAAATGTGTACATTATTGTCTTCAAAAGAGTGACATTTGTCCTTCAGATGTAGATGGACTGCTGAGTCTTGGCCTGATGAGTTTGTTCTTCTGTGTTTAGCCATCCTTTTGTGTAGTTGCTGTTTTGTTTCTCCAATGTACAGCTCCGGACATGCCTCACTGTACTGGATTGTATATACCCTCCCACTGAACTTGTGTTTGGATGTTTTGTCCTTGAGATGAACCCGTCTTTGCCTGAGAGTGTTACCAGATTTAAAATGCTCTGGGATGTTGTGTTAAGAAAATAGACTTCTTATTTTCTCAGAAACTCCAATCACATAATGCCAAGTTGATGTGTTCAGTAAAAGCTTCCACTTCTATGGCTGGATTTTGACCCACATACCTAAACCAGTGGCTGGGTGGTGATCCCTTATGTGAGTTCAATGATCTTCTTTCCACTTCTTCCATGTAGAGATTAGCCACAATTAGAAAAACTGGGGATCACATAGCACATCCATGTTTTGGTGGTGGAAAGATGTCCTGCAACAGCTGGTCTTCCATCTTCGTCCTATAGCTGTTCTTTCCTTGTCTTATTTTCCATCTCAGCTTTTTCTGCTCAGCTCTCAGCTCCTCCTTGTTTACAGATCTAAAGGCCCTCTTCTTCTTCTTGAGGAGAGCCTTTATTTCATGGTTGATGCAGGGCTTGTTGTTGTAAAACGCCATAGCTTTATGATGGGTACGGTGTTGTCCACACAGAAGAAAATGGTTTGCTGATTAGTAATACAGCACACACAAGGGATAGAAAAGCAGAAGGACAGATTCTACAAATTAAACTAGAAGTGGCAACAGAGCTTGGTTACAAAAACCAGCAGTGTAACTAAAATCTAGGTCAACCCAAAGAGATCAATACATCTTTTTTCTCAATTTAAGCAACTCTTGTGGCATTTTTATAATTTAAATTTTTCTTTAATCCTTCAAAAATCACACGTCTGCTTTATATCTCCTATTTGCTACCTTTCTTTTTGCTAATATGTTGATGAATCCAACTAGTCTCATTAGAATAAACACCCCTTCCAGTTTTGCTTTGGGTTGAAACACATGCATCACAGTAAAATAAGCTGGTGTCACGGTGTGACTTTCTCCTTGTCAGTGTCACTCCCTGTTTCCTTCCATGTCAGTCTGTCTACCTTATTGTCCCCAGGTGTTTCCTCGTCCCTCTAATTTGTCTCCCATTGTTCCCTTAGTCCTTTTAAGCCCTGTGGTGTTTCCCAGTATTTGTCAGGGTGTGGTCTAATGTCCTCTAGTCTCGTCTTCGTCCAGTCCCGTGTTCGTGCCTGAGTCTGACCTTTTGGACATACTATTAAATATAAGCACTTCACGCGCTAAAAAACGCTCTGCATTTGGGTCCTCTATCTCACCAAACATGACAGCTGGTGTGTATAAATTCAGATGATTGAGCAACAAAACCTGTGGAATGAAGCAAAATAGGTAAAAGTCTCCAAACACAATAAAGGGCGTGCTATTAAAGCACTTCTTTTCCTGAACTAAAAATAATCCTAATTAAACAAAAAAAGGCAAGTACAGGCCTGTGAACCACAGAAAAGAACATTCAACTTGACAGAAGCAATTCTAAAATGCAAAATCAGTCAGACTACATCTGTACTTATTCTAGTTTCAGGCCAAGGTCATAAAGGACTTTTAATGGAAGACTGTCAAAACGGTGTCACTTTCCAAGAGTTCATTTTGAGGCATAATATATCAAGTCTGTTTTCAAACCAGCATTTTTTTCTTTACAAGTATGCTATTATCTTCAAACATTTAAAGAAATACACAACCTAAAGTATGTTGAAATTATATTTTTATTTCGGTCTTTCGAAGCGTGTTTCTGCAATTTCTGATGGACTTATATCGTTTCAGTTTTTCAATTACTTTTTTCTTAGCTTTCTTCCAAACGCTACCTGTAATTTCCCACTGTTGGAACTGTGATTTAACATGTGGTCCTTGTGATATATTATGGGTTATGAAATTGTTTCCATGGACCCTGTTTGCAGTTAAGATGCGTTTCTGCAGAAAAGCTTTGAATGGGTCCTGTTAGTATTATTAACTTCAGGATACAAGTACAATTGGTAAAATAAGTATTGAACAGACTGTAGATCATTTAAATATTTCTTCTGAAGCAATTTACATCAAATTCAAACAAGATGTTCTTATTTGTGAAATTTCAGAATAAAGAGAGAATTGTTATGTTTTTTTTCTTATTACTTTCAAAGTCAGAAGTATACGCATCTAAAGAGCAACTCACCTCCCTTCCAGAGTCTTACTCCACCTGCATTTCTGTTTTGAAAAATGCGGCAAAAGGAGATGTTGCCTGGCGGATCCAGGGACTCGCAGGGGGAGGGTTGGGCGGCATCAATTCCTCCGTGCTGTTCCAACTCCAACTTTCTATGGATGTGTGGCCACGACGGGGCTTGTTTTATACTCCACAGCGGCAGGATGGTCAGCCATAAGGTTGAGCCTGTAATAAGCCTGGCTAAACAGTTAAATTTTTGTTTCAGCATACCACAGGATATGTCTCAAGAAATTCAGATTTTTTCCCCCCATGTTAAGTTGCAAACTGAAGTCTGGCTTTTTTATGGTGGTTTTGAAGGAAGTGCTTTCTCCTTCCAGAGTAACCTTTCAGCTCATGGTGGTACAGGACTGTTTTTACTGTGGATAGTGACTCTGTCTAACCAGTTTTAGCCAACCTTCCCGAGCGGAATGATGATTGTACATTCCAATGTTTTTTATACTTGTGTATTATCATTTGAACAGATGAACGTGGAACCTTCAGGCATCTGGAAATTGCACCTAAGGATGAGCCACAGTTGTGGAGGTCCACAGTTCTTTTCCTGATGTCTTGGTTGATTTCTCTTGATTTTCCCATGATGTCAAAGAAAGAGGCTCTGTGTTTGGGGTGGACCTTAATATGCTTCCACAGGTGTGCCACCAATGAACTCACATGGACTCAAATAATCTATCAGCAGCTTCTTACGCTCAAAATGGAATCATCTGGAGTTTTGTTTTTGGTTAAAGACTAAATAAACTTAGTGTATGTCAACTTCTGACTTTAAAGGAAAGTAAAGAAAATACATAACTCTTTCTCTCTTTATTCAAAAATTTCACAAATAATAATATGGAAATATTTATTGATCTGAAAAAAACAGCTTACTATGATATGATGTTTTAACGGTAAATAATTTTTTTTTTACTGAGGTGTATGTAAATATCTGGTTTCAATTGTAAGTACACAAACAGAAATGCATAGCATCTTTTGTGGAAAAGCCTTTCTTTCTAATGGCAATATAAAGACAGATGGTTACAGACCTAATTTAATTTAAAGACATGTGGTCATAAGTCATATAACTTTGTCAGATGCTTCATAACAACAACAATCTTCTCTTTTTTAATATTCACAGAGTAAATGAGATGATTGCAGATTTCAGGAAGAAGTGGTTAGGTCAAACACTATTTCCAAAATGAGGGAAGAAGTGAAAAAGTAGTGGTGGAAAAGTATAAATATTTTAGTCTAAATGTTTACAATATGCTGGACTGGAGATGCAATGAAGTCATATCCAACAAGGAACAGAGCGGACTGTTTTCCCTGAGGAAGCTTAGGTCTTTCAAGATGCTGCATGTCTTCTACAAGTCTGTTGTGGAAAGTGCAAACTCTTCTACCATCATCTGTTAATCAAACCAAGCAGCCAAACAAGCTGATGTGTCTCCCCCACAAGTAAAAACCTATTTCTGTAAATCAAAAGTAAAACTACACAATAAAATATTAACATTTCCTTAAAAACAGCACATTTTACTGGGTGTCTTACATTTTTCACATCACTTCATAAAATTCTTATTCAATAAGTCATCATTTTGGAAAACAACCATCTTGCTTCCTTAACCGCATGTCTTTAATGCTAAAAAAAAACAGGCATAAGTTCAGTGAATGAGTGAATGAATCTGCCTTTAGAAACTGGTTCTCTTGCATGTTTGACGATACCACTAAAATACCTTCAGGTGATTCGGATTCATCTAACTTTAAAAGCATTAAACACGGTGACTCAACACATGCTTGTCCTTGAGGCAAACTGAAATGTGTCTCCTATTGACAGATGTGCTCTTCTCAAGCTTAGCATTCCAGTGTTCAGCATATGTTCTTCATTCCTGGAAGAGAAAGTCAGGTGAACACAATTGGCTTTGAATGCAATTAAACTTGTTTGTCATAGAAATGTTCTAGATTTATTCCCAGTTATTTTCACGTCTTTAAATAAAAAAAGGTCTGTGTCCATCTTTTTCTTTTAGTTGTAAAGTTCAGTTGCACAAGGCACAGAAAAACGATTACTTATTGCTGCTATAGCAGCTTAGGCTCAAAATGACTTTCATAATATCGTATTGCTCCAGTGTTGGTTTTCAAAAACATAGAGTTTGAAGAACATTAAGTGCATTTTATCTTATACATTTATCATTATTCTTCAGCTATATTTACTCAACACATATATTTAACCCTTTTGCTAATGGCATACATGCCAGATATTATCCTTAGTCAGAGCTTTACTCTTTGTTATGAACAAAAACACATTAGAAACATTTTTGAAACATTGATGTGCATGTAATGACTTTATAATTGAAAGCATTTTTAACCACTTGAGTGGCTTGAGTTTAAAGTCGACGCCAGTAACAACACTAATTTACAACAATCCAGACAAGGCTCTTTAAATTCATGTAGATTTAGTGTTTATTGAATCCAGAAGTTCAACCCGGTTGAATGAATTTAGAAAACAATTCCAGGCACTCATTATAGGCATGAATAATATAAATGTTTGACTTCCAGTTATTTTTTTAAACAGTCCATTTCACACATAGAAGCATCATACAACGTAAAACCGTAATTATTTTTTTTAAACTAAAGAATTGAAAGCACAAGTTTGGATTTGCAGAGGATTTTTCTCTAATCCTCACTAGATCCAGATGTATACTATCAAGCTCTAACAGTACACGTAAAGTACTGTGCAAAAGTTTTAGGCAGGTGTGAAAAAATGCTGTAAACAAAGAATGCTTTAAAAAAATGGAAGTGTTAATCATTAATTTTCATCAATCAACAAAATGCAGTGAATGAACAAGAGAGAAATATTTGGTGTGACCACCCTTTGCCTTCAAAACAGCATAAATTCTTCTAGGTACATTTGAACACAGTTTTTGAAGGAACTCGTCTGGTAGGCTGTTCCAATCATCTTGGAGAACTAACCACAGATCTTCTGTGGATGTATGCTTCATCCCATGTCTCTTCATGTAACCCCAGACACACTCGATGATGTTGAGATCAGGGCTCTGTGGGGCCATACCATCACTATCAGGACTTCTTGTTCTTCTTTATGCTGAAGATAATTCTTAATGACTTTGGCTGTGGTCAGGAGCATTGGGGATCGCTGGAGATGCAATCCGGTCCCTGCGTGTGCAGCATGGGTGGGTTGCCTTGTTCTTGTTCTGTGGTCTGACCGTGGTGGTTTGGTTTGTGATCTGTGGGCAGATTGTTAATGGGGGAGGCCCCAGAAAGGATGCAACGGTAGGTGGCCTTGGTGCGGCGCTGAGCTGCGTATGTTGTGTGGCAGTTCAGGTGTCTCTGGGGGTGCTCATTGTGGGCTGGGGTAGGAATGGATGGGATGGGGTAGGAATGGATGGATACTGGGGGTTCATAGTGTGGTGGTAGCTGTTGGGGGCTCATCGGGGGTCGGGCCCGGCGTCTCCACTTGATCTGTTCTGTGTCTGTTCTGTGTGCTTTGTGCTTGGTTGGTTCATTGATGGATTTGATTGGTCTTGGTGCTCTGCGATGTGCAGGACTGAGATTCGGGAGCTGGTTAAACTTGGTGTCCAGGTGCTGGCTGGGTTTCGCCTGGGGATGGCGTCCATCCGCTGTGGATATTGGTGTGGCATGGGGGCGGAGGGGCATTGGGATGTCGGCTGTGGGGATTGGCCCAGGGTGGCGGCAGCACATGTCAGCCATTGACTGGCCATGGCCCCTGCAGCCTAGCAGCGGCGGCAAGGGGGCCCTGTCAGCCGATCCCTGGTCGGGTCCGTGCTGGGGGGTGGGTTGCCTCTGGTCCATAGTTGGATCCGGCCTGATGTAGCTTGTTGCAGACAAAGCCAATGGGCTTGTTGCTGCGGCTCCCCAGGGCCCCGATATTGTAGCTTCTGGATGTTCCCCTGTGGATCTCCTCTGCTCCTCTCTTGGGGCGTGCATTAATCTCTGCATTATTCTGCCTTTGGCTCCTGTGCTCTGGGGGTCCACTGGATGTCTAGGGCTCCAATCTCCTTCGTGTCTGCATCAATTCCTGGTAGGCGGATCAGTAGGTCCTAACATCAGCTATTGAACACTCATATGGAGAACCCTTATATACACCAGCATGCTCATACACACACACAAACACACAGGGGGTGGGGATTCCAGTGTTTACAGATGCCTTCTTGGGCTGAGGTTACCACAAATAAATCTTGCAATAATCTGTACCATGAGCTTTACAGTGACGCTGTTGTTGTATTTATATATCTATTTGTGTGTTGTGGTTGTGTAGTTCTCTGCATCGTTTGTCTTGTTTTATCGCTGTTGTTTTGTCTCTCTCTCTGCCAACCTGCACGTGCAGAAGTAGAATAGGATGTTTTCTTGTATTTTCTTTTTTCCCTTTCCTCTCATATCTTCAACTCACCTTCTCCCTCTTAACATTTTTCCCTACCTTTCTTCATCTTTATTTTTTCCCCTTTATTTTCTGTCTCCATGTCCATCATCTCTAGAAAAAAACACAGCAATTTCTAATAAAGATTTCTTACACATATATATTAAGTGGAGTACTATAGCAAAAGCTGTAATGCTCCACTTGTGAAAGTAAATCTGTAGGGCTTCTACTTCTCCTGACCAAATCTCCAAACAGCAGTGACATTTGCAGAAATGTAGCTCCAAACAGTCAAAGAACCTCCACCATGCTTCACTGTTGCCTGCAGACACTCATCATTGTACTGCTCTCCAGCCCTTCGAAAAAACAAACTGTCTTCTGCTACACCCAAATATTTCAGATTTTCACTCATCACATTTCTTTGTCCTTCTTTAAACCAGCTTGAATAGCACATCTTGAAACCCTGTCTGGGAGTGACCTTACTGATGCAGTATAACTACCTTGTGTCTTGTTGTTGTGCTCAATCTTGCCATGACATGAAACTATCTTCCACAACCTCACTTTGAGTTTGGTTGTTCCTCACCCAGTTTTAAGCCTCTCACAGAGCAGGTGATAATCGAGTGGCGGCCTAAGGTGCCAGGTTCACATACGGACACCCTTATATTTGGAAATGGTGGTTGTTATGGACAATCCTTGACGAGCACAGAAGTCCAATAACAGAACACCGCTTGGGTTCAGATCGGAGGGGAGGGGGGGCATTCCTCTGCAGGTCTCACTGTCATTGTCCACATGAGCGTTGAAGTCCCCCAGCAGAACAAAAGAGTCCACAGGAGGTGCACTCTCCAGCACCCCCTCCAAGGACTCCAAAAAGGGTGGGTAATTTGATCTGCTATTAGGCACATAAGCACAAACAGCAGTCATGACCCGTCCCCCTACCTGTAGGCGTAGGGAGGCTACCCTCTCGTTCCCCGGGGTAAACCCCAACTGTACAGGTGCCAAGAAGGGCGGGAACAAGTATGGCCACTCCTGCTAGGCACCGCTGAGCGGGTGCAACTCCAGAGTGGAAAACAGTCCAACCCCTCTCGAGCAGACTGGTTCCAGAGTTAGAGCCATGCGTCGAGGTGAGTCAGACGATGTCCAGTTGGAACCTCTCAACCTTGCACACCAGCTCAGCCTATTTCCCCTACCAGAGAGGTGACATTCCACGTCTTAAGATCCAGCCTCTGCAGCTGAGGACCGCCATGGTCCCCGCCTTCGAGCACCACCCATCCCGCATTGCACCCGACCCCTCTTTAATGCAAGTTGTTTTAAACATGCCCCTCCATGCATGTATGCACAGATGGTGCAGACCCTTGCGTGCATCCCCCAGGGGTACATTTCGATGGGCATACACTTTGCAGTTTTTGGCCAATTTTACTTTTGTGATAGGGCTGAGTTTTAGTCTAATCGCGTGTCCTGCATCGTGTAGTACAGTACAGGAGGTCACGAGAAGCAATCAACACCTCACGACCAGCTCCCAATCAACCTTCGAACAGTTGCTCGAAAATCACACCTGTTTAAAATTCTGATCGGCCCTTGTGAGGATACCACTCTGTTGAAGCAGCACCCCGGGCTGAATTTACCCGAACCTCTCACACTCACAAGTCACTGACTGGAATGTTTCTCAAGAAATTACAGTTACCGGGGTGTGGCCAAGACGCGAACGATGTAGGACGTGTTTTTCGGTCGCTCCTCAGGAATGTGATTATAATGTCATTTTAATATCATTTTATCGAGTAGCCGGGTGCAAAATGAGCCTACCGATGAGTCTGCGAAACAGGCCGCAGCAAGCCTCGGAGCCTGAATTACTTGAGAGGCCGAGTGCTAATGAAGAGATGCTACGCAGCATCAAGGTAATGATGTACAACCAGCAAACTGAAATTGTGTCTTTATTCGAGTCAATCATATCAGAGCTAGTTAAGAAGGAGGTGGCGACTGCTCTTAAGCCACTACAAGAAAACGTCTCCCTGCAAAGTGGTACTATTAATGACCTGGAGCGCTACGCTAACGAGCACTCAGACCAGCTAACTAGCACGCAGGTGAATATCACCAAGCTATCTGCTACGGTGGAGTCTCTGGGCAAGAAATGTGAAGAATTGGAGGCACGCTCAAGATGGCATAACATTTGATTAGTGGGTTTGCCTGAGGGAGCCGAAGGTCCTCAACCTACACAGTTTATTGCCAAACTTATAATGGACTTGCTGGGGGTCGACGGGTTGCCCGGGCTTGACAGGGCCCACCGCACTTTGCGTGCTAAACCAAAGGAGGGAGAACCAACTCGCCCGATGGTCATCAGGGTGACACAGTTTCAAATGAGGAATTCTATTCTACACCGCGCTGGACGGAGCTCTCCCCTGCTACACAACGGGAAACGGGTGCACATCTTCCCGGACTTTACACCGAAGGTGGCCAAGCGGAGGGCGGCTTTTGTCCAGGTGAAGAGGGAGCTCCATGCCTGTGCTGACGTTAAATTTGGCCTCCGGTACCCGGCTACTCTACACATCACTATGTCCAACGGCCAGACCTACAGATTTGAAGACCCGGACCAGGCACTGGAGTTCGTCAACAAGAGACTCAAGAAGAATCCCGGCCCGGAGAGGGATTGACTCTGAAATCCTCCAGCGTTTGTTGACTCGGTTTATATCTCTGCGGCAGTAGGCTGCATATTTAGCAGGTAACATTTATGCTGCTATCTTATTCAGGGACTGACTATAGTGTTTTGAACGGTCTGTGAACTTTTATTGCGCCACTTATAGAGCACAGTGGTGCTAATTTTTATTTCTATTGTTATATTTTTCTCTGTCAGTCTCCAGCTAGGAAGATATTTTTGACTAATGCCGTGCTTTTGAATCTGCTTTTCTTTCTCTTTTTTTTCATTATATTTCTTGGCACCTTTTTTAATTTTCTATTTTTTTTGTATTTATTATTTTATTTTAGGACAGCTCATATCCACACTCCCTGAGGTCGTTTAGTAGCATGGTTAAGCTGCAGATAACGACAGGTCTTATTTCAATGTGGGGTGAAGTAGCACGCATCACTGTTTGCATGCTTCTGCTAAGTGAGGAGGTTTGTTCGAATCTGGGGGGGTTGTTCGTGTTTTGTGGAGTAATGACTGGCACCTATGCTACTTTTCCAGATGAAGTGAGAGGGCTTCCCTCCCCCCTTTTTTTTGTGTTTGTTTTGTTTTTCTCCCCCTTTTTTTTTACATAGTGAAGTCTTTGTCCTTTAATGGCCCAGGTTAAAAGAACATTATCTAGTGTGGGTGGAGATGTTAAATTTGTAAGTTTAAACTGTAAGGGTCTAAATAACCCAATCAAGCGTAGTAAGGTGCTGCATTACTTGCGCCACCTGGATGCTCATATTATATACTTGCAGGAAACCCATTTAAAAGAGATAGATAGTGTTAGACTGAAGATGAGCTGGGTCGGGAAAATATATCATTCCTCATTTTCCAGTAGATCAAGAGGTGTTGGTATTCTTTTACATAGAGATATTCCTTTTGTTCATGCTAAAACGATCTCTGACTCTGATGGCAGGTTTATAGCTGTCATAGGTCATATTTTTGATGTAAAAGTGATTCTTGCTAATGTTTATGCCCCCAACTGGGATGATGAGTCCTTTTTTAGACAGGTCTTCTCAATGCTACCTGACTTGTCCATGCATGATTTAATTTTAGGTGGAGACTTTAACTGCTGGATAAATTCATCCTTTTATCGTTCTTCCCCAACCTCAGCTACTCAGTCCAAGTCGACCAAAGTGATTCAAGCCTTTATGAAAGAGTTTAATGTTGTTGACCCTTGGCGTTTTTTCAATCCGGATAGAAGGGAATACTGTTTTTTCTCTCACATTCACCGTACCTATAAACAAATTGATTTTTTCTTAGTGAATAACAAGTTGTTATCCTCCACGATTCAATTGTGGTTTCGGACCATGCCTCCATTTCTATGAATGTTTATTTTCAGAGGTTTGCTAATACAAGACCAACATGGCGCCTAGATGCACATCTGCTTTTAGATACAGACTTTATTAAATTTGTTGCAGAGCAGTTGGATTTCTTTTTTTAGGTCAACAAAACCCCAGAAGTAACTGCTTCAGGGTTGTGGGAAACGATGAAAGGTTTTATCAGAGGGGAGATAATTTCTTATAAGGCTCATCGGAGAAAATCTAGACAAGAGAAGTTGGCCAAGCTTTCTCAACGCATCGCACTCTTAGATTCTTCATATGCAGTCTCAAAACTGCCAGATATTTATAAGGAGCGGATGACTTTACAAGCTGAATATGATCTTATCATGTCACAGCATACTACTGAACTTTTACTACAATCAAGATCCAAATTTTATGAACAGGGTGACAAGACGAGTAAACTCTTGGCCCATCGACTACGGCAAATCTTTGCATCTCAGTTAATTCCTTAAATTGAGACTGGCTCGGGCGTAACATCTGACCCCTGGGAAATCAATAAAACCTTTATGGACTTCTACAAATTACTATACTTATCTGATTGTCCTAATTCTTCTGCAGATATGTTCTCCTTCTTTGATAGATTTGATACTCCCAATCTGGATCGAGTTGCAGCTGAGGAACTGGAACGTCCTATCACAGCAGTTGAACTTGAGGCGGCAGTTAAATCATTACAAAGTGGGAAAAGTCCAGGCCCAGATGGCTTTCCAGCCGAGTTTTATAAAATATTCTGGAAACAACTGGCCCCACACATGTTAGAGATGTTCACTGAATCTTATAATTTAGGCACACTTCCCCACACCCTAAATCAGGCTTGTATTTCTCTGCTTCTAAAGAAAGGTAAAGACCCACTTTCATGTGGTTCATATCGACCAATTAGTCTACTGAATGTCGATTTCAAATTATTGTCAAAGTTATTAGCCCGATGCTTAGAAGTGGTCTTGCCTTCAATTATATCTTTGGACCAAACTGGGTTTATACGTAATAGACACTCCTTTTTTAATCTTAGAAGTGTGTTTAATGTGGTCTATAATCCTCCTTCAAGTGCTCTCTCGGAAGCTCTGATTGCTCTAGACGCCGAGAAGGCATTTGACAGAGTGGAGTGGGATTATCTTTTTTTTATTTTGGGGAAATTGGGTTTTGGGGAAAAATTTGTTTCATGGGTTAGATTATTAAACGCCTCTCCTCAGGCCATGGTCAGGACAAATGGCACAAATTCAGAATACTTTCGCTTACATCGTTCTACAAGACAGGGTTGGCCGTTGAGTCCGCTCTTATTTGCTATTGTGATGGAGCCTCTGTCAATCGCTTTGCGGTCTCATCCTGATATATGTGGTATAACCAGAAATGGGGTAGAAATGAAGGTGGAGCTGTATGCGGATGATCTCCTGTTGCTTTTGTCGAATCTGTCACGTTCTATTCCTGCAGCCCTTTCAGTCCTAGACAAATTTAGTAGATTCTCTGGATATAAACTTAATCTTTGTAAAAGTGAAATGCTTACTGTCAATGGAGAGGTAAACGATAATTCACTTCAACTTCAGAATTTACCATTTAAGGTACACTGGCTTTGTTTGTCTTGGAGTTTATGTTGCTAAAACATTGGTCAATCTCTATAAGAAAAATTTCCTTTCTCTGCTCACAAAAATTAAACAAGATATTGAGCGATGGTCCCTACTAAATCTATCCATAGCTGCCAGAATCAATGCAATTAAAACGAACATCTTCCCGCGATTTTTATATTTATTCCAATGCATTCCTATCGTCCTTCCTCTTTCCTTTTTCCGTAAAGTAGACAGTCTTATTTTAGATTTTATTTGGAACAAGAAAACTCCTAGGATGCGTCTACAAGTTCTACAGAGGCCCAAAGCTTTGGGTGGAATGGTGTTACCAAACTTTCTTTATTATTATTGGGCAACAAACATTAGAAATCTGAGCTATTGGGTTAAGTATGGAGATGCTGAGGCCCCACCATCATGGTTGATTTTGGAAGCAAATTCAGTTCAGCCAGCGTCATTGAAAGCGTTACTGTATTTGCCTTTGTCTTTTTCTACTTCTGGTCTCACTGAGAATATGATAGTTACCTCCAGTATTAAAATATGGACTCAGTTCAGACGTCGTTTCGGCCTTCAAACTCTTTCAACTGAGGCTCCACTTGCAGGAAATGCTATTTTTCCCCCATCGTTATTGGATAGCACCTTCTTTGTATGGGCTAGGCTGAGCATAAAAACTATTGAAGACCTATATGTTGATTCTATTTTTGCTTCTTTTCACCAATTGGTAAATAGATTTTTACTTCCTAAAGAATTTTTTTTTAGATACCTCCAAGTCCGAAATTTTGTCCGTAGCTCATTCCCAGGATTTCCCACACTCCCCAAGTCTTCAGACTTTCAGACTTTTTTGAAGCCTCTCTCTTCATTAAAGGGGGTAATCTCCTATATTTATTCAAATATTTATAGTCTTTGTCCAGGCTCTTCTGTTGTACTTAAAACAGTTTGGGAGACAGATTTGGGAGAGGTGATAATTGATGATGTTTGGGAAGAGATTTATGGAAGCGTATGTGTAATATAAATAAAATTTAAATGGATTAGCACAAATTCTTTTTCATTTTCAATATCTAGCTGCGATTTTTGACTCATTAATAAAATTCAAAAGAAATTATCCAAACTGCTTTTTCATTTTACAATTCAACATTGATAATTCTGTAACTTAATTAAAATTAAATAGAAAAGGACATTTAAGATTTAATTTTCAAATTGCATCCCAGCAAAATAGTTACAAAATTCAATTTGAAATGTCAAAGTTGAAAAATAAAATGCATTGGCAGAAATGCTTTTTCATATTCTGAATACAAATGCCATTTTTGACTAATAAATAACATTAAAAACGAATCATCCTAACTGCTTTTTCATTTTACAATTCAACAATGCTCATTCTGTAACTTAATTGAAATTAAATAGAAAAGGGCTTTTAAGATTAAATTTTCAAATTGCACCCCAGCAAAATAGTTACAAAATTAAATTTGAAATGTCAAAGTTGAAAAGGAAAATGCATTTGCAGAAATGCATTTTCATTTTCAGAATACATATGCCCTTTTTGACTCATAAATAAAATGAAAAATAAATTATCCAAACTGCTTTTTCATTTTGCAATTCAGCGTAACTCGTTCCGTGACCTAATTAAAATGATAAAGAAAATTGATTGCTTTTTTGTTTTCATCCCTACCCCCGCGAAAGGTGTAACATAATTCAAATCGAATTGGCAATCCCTCACGGCACAGGAGAATGACGTCAGGGCAAGAAGATTTCTGTTCCAGCAACAATGACGGATGAAGCTGGAGACGGAGCGAGTGAAGAGTACTGTTTTAAATGTAAGTTTATTAAAATCTGGAGGTACAAAAATTTTAAACTTAACGCGGTTGTGTTGTTTGGCTTTTGTTGTTAGTATAGACATGTATTATAATATTATTTTGTAAACTATCGCCCATAAACGAGCTCCTGTGTTGGTCTAATGGTTCTCCGTCTATTGCCCCGCATATGTACAGCTTATTTTGGGTTTTGCAAAGAAAGGGGAAAAAAAACCGACTCCTTTTAGGGGAAATTATTACCTCTTTACCGGGGCAAAATTGGGCCACGGTGGCATGGAGGTAGAAGAATAAATCCAATTACACACCTAATGCTTAGAGATTTATTAAGCCTCAAAAACCTCATAACCTGTATTCTTAGTATGTGATCTCTTGTGTTCTGCTGTAAAAACTATAGTTTTGAATTCACAAATAACACAGTTGTCATGTTCCTCATCTGCACTTTTTTTTAATCTATTTTATAAATAAAATTATAGTAAATCTGGAGGGGAATGTCACCCATTGTTGGCCAAAAACAAACGAGATTATTTTTGTAATGAAAAAGTACTGTATGTGCATGTGCAGCAGTGCATCAATACATAACTTATGACTGATCATGTTAATAAATAGAGATTTGCTAAAAGTTTTTGTGTTGCTCTTTTTGTAAACTGTGTATTGATTTCTTGTTTAGGACATGAGGAATCAAAGGGAGGCGGAGGAGAGGAGAGGAGAGGAGAGGAGAGGAGAGGAGAGGAGAGGAGAGGAGAGGAGAGGAGGGGAGGGGAGGGGAGGGACCGGATGGATCACTGTTTTCTGTTTGTCAATTTCTGTTTTTGTCACTTTGGTTATTTAGTTGTTCCATGGTTGTTATAAATAAATTGATTAAAAAAAATCTGAAATATGATTAAATCATTTTACTAACAGTTGCATTGAATTTTTAAAGGTATGAACATTGAGCTTACTTTGAACAATTTAAAATGACTATTGAAAATGAAATAACAAAAATTGACATTAGGATAAATTATTGTGTAGTTATTTATAGTTACTCCTGCAGGATTAACCTGAATGAGCTCTTCCTGGACCGTTCTTTAAGCTTTATTAGAATAAACAGGCTGAATAAAGCTCAGAGATGTGGATGGAGTTATCCAGCTGAGACCTGTGGGTGATCTTTTCTGGTTGACGAGGGGAACATCATTTGGTCTGCAGAGAAGGCTTCGGGTAGCTTCTTTGCATTGTTCTTTGCGCTGTGTTGTCCAGATCTGACTGCTGCCACATCACTAAGACGTGTTCAGAAGACAGTTTGTCCCACCGGAGAACACCACTGAGTTCTCCAAACCAGCCTCATCCTCTGCTACATCATCTTCAAGCTCATCCCCAGGGATCACAATGTCACCAGCACTGAGGCAGATGCAGAGAAGAGCTCATGCTGTTATGAACCGCAATGGTATTAAAAACATAAAAATCTATTCATTTTATTTATTCAGAAAGTGCCGATTAGCAAGACATCACATAGTAAGAAAAAAACTATATATTCAATTCAATTTGGCACACAATTTTGTTTTTAAATCAACTGAACATTAGAAACATTTTATGTAATATTTAGTTATTTATATAACTAAATATTACATAACTATATATCCGGAGGGGGCTCAGAGTAGAGCCGCTGCTTCTCCACATCGAGAGGAGTCAGTTGAGGTGGCTCGGGCATCTGGTCAGGATGCCTCCTGGACGCCTCCCTGGTGAGGTGTTTCAGGCACGTCTCACCGGGAGGAGGCCCAGGGGAAGGCCCAGGACACGCTGGAGGGACTATGTTTCTCAGCTGGCCTGGGAGCGCCTTGGGGTTCCTCCCGAGGAGCTGGAACAAGTGGCTGGGGAGAGGGAAGTCTGGGTCTCTTTGCTTAGGCTGCTGCCCCCGCGACCCGACCCCGGATAAGCGGAAGAAAATGGATGGATGGATGGATAACTATATATATATATAGTTATGTAATATTTAGTTATGTAAAGTGTACAGACCCCTTTAAATTTGTCAGTTTCATTGCAGCCATTTGCTAAAATCAAAAAAGATCATTTTATTTCTCGTGAATTTATTACAGTTTTTCTCAATTGCTTAAACACATTTCTTAAAACTATGCCTCATATTCTCAAAACAGTAAACACAAATCCATAACGTCTCATCCAATTTCCCAAACATCCTATATTCAGGTCAAAATGATGCTCTACACTCAAAACCATTCACTCTTGCTGAAAAATCAAAATTTGCCCTCAGATATCACACACAAGGCCTCAAAAACACTCACACTACAACTCTTACACACTGGTGCAATAAATTAAAAACAATACTTCCAAAACTGGCCAGTTATGTTGCTTGTGGTTCTTTCCCTCAAAAACATTTTCACATGATGAACAAAAAAGACGCAACCAATGTACACTGGCACATTTTTATTCATGTACTATACAGTACAACACAAACACAAAAAATTATTCCACCTCAGCATCCTGTCTTTGGTCTGGGTCAGGCCAGAGAATCTCATCCACGTCACAGGCTATATTGGCCCTAGCCAGGCAGCGGGGGTAAAATCCTCTTGCATGCCTGATCCACCCCTGGCATGAATCTACTGTTATGTCTAGGCAGGCTTCTTCCATGGCCTGGAGGAGGTGAACACGGCCATAAGGCTCTCTGTCATACACTTTCCACCGTCATGCCGAAAAAAACTCCTCTATCGGGTTTAGAAAGGGAGAGTATGCAGGCAGAAAGATGTTAGAAAACCTTGGGTTATTGGTAAACCAGTCACGAACCAGAACAGCATGATGGAAGCTGACATTATCCCAAACAACAATGTAGTTAGGCTGCTCTGGCTGTGCTGGTTCCCTGTAGTCCAGCTGGAACATATGCTCTCTTAGACCATCAAGGAAAGCAAGGAGGAGCATAGTGCTATAGGGTCCTAGAATGGCATGGCGGTGGAGTACCCGTCGTTGGCTGATGGCTGCACACATAGTGACATTCCCTCCACGCTGATCAGGGACATTTACAATAGCCCGATGACCAATTCTGTTCCTTCCTCTTCTCCTTCTTTTGGTCAGGTTAAAACCTGCCTCATCCACAAAGATAATTTCATGGGGAACAGGCTGTCCTTCAATCTCAAACATTCTCTGCAAAACACAAAACACAATAGAGTAAATCACTACCCTGAACCACAGTTCAAGAGGGCACAAATGGCAACATAAACTGCTATGCTGTGATGGAACGCAATACTTCATACAAAATCAAAACTCATACCTGAACATATTCCATTCGTTGGTTTTTCACTCTGTCAGAGTTTCATTCGAAAGGGACGCGGTACACCTGTTTCATCCGGAATTGGTTCTTTCGGAGGATGCGATCAATTGTGGAGAGGCTGATGACATTTATCCCTCGAAAATGATGATAATCCTCAATCACTCTCCTTTGAATCTCTCGCAGCCGGATTACATTATTGGCAATTACCATGTTCACAAGCTCCCTCTTTTGCTCCTGTGACAAAAGCCTTAGCCTGCCTCTACCAGGTGGTCGTCTCTGTGTCCTACAAAAATAGAAGCACTTACTGTATTACTGTAACTGTCCCACATTCTTTTTACAGGAAAAAATGGAAACATACTAAAACTCTGTATGCAAGGCAATTTGATGCATTTCTTTATTACAGTAGCATAGTACAACAGTGTATGTGTTGTCACAGCATGAGTTCAGTCTCCAAAAGTTACTGTACAGAGCAGTCTTACTGCAAGAACATCTACCTGTTTTCCTCCCTGAAGGTTCTGATGATGGAGGCAACAGTAAAGGGACTCAAATTTGGCTGTACTCGTTGCCCAGCCTCCCTCATAGTCATACCATGGACAAGAACATGGTCAACTAAAGTGGCTCGAATTTCATCCGAGACTGCTTGTCTCCTTGCCCTTGCTCTTCCCCTTCCTCCTCCTCCTCCTCCTCCTCCTCGACCTCCTTCACCATGTCCTCTACCTCTTCTTCCTCCTCCTCCTCCTCCTCTCCCTCCTCCTTCACCATGTCCTCTACCTCTTCTTCCTCCTCCTCTTCCTCCTCTCCCTCCTCCTCTTCCTCCTCTCCCTCCTCCTTCATCATGTCCTCTACCTCTTCTTCCTCCTCCTCCTCCTTTACCATGTCCTCTACCTCTTCTTCCTCCTCCTCCTCCTCCTCCTTTCTCTCCTCCTTCACCATGTCCTCTACCTCTTCTTCCTCCTCCTCCTCCTCTCCCTCCTCCTTCACCACGTCCTCCTCCTCTCCCTCCTTCTTCACCACGTTCTCTACCTCTACTTCTTCCTCCTCTTCCTCCACTCTGGTGTCCCTGACCTCTTCCCTTATGTCTCTTTGGATCCATTGTTTCAAACCTGAATAAGTTGACTTTGGCCCTTTTATCAGTCCATCGAAGGTTTTGATTGGTGTGTGATAAATTTAGACTCCTAGTGTTTCCACTTGGTTAATTGTGTGCTAATTGAGCTCAAGCTGTGCTGTGTTAAGTTAACATTATTGAATGCTAGTGCTTTCTAAATGACCACATGGTGTAAGCACTGAGAAATGTAGGGATTTGTGTGTAGAGTTGCAGTAACAGTTCACCAAATATAACTCATGTGTCAAAGCAGGGAATAGTGTTTATAGTTTAGGGAAATGGGTGTGCTTTTTCAAAAAGGGCATTATAGTTTTGAAATTTTAGTTCAAAAGACTAGTTATAGTGTTTTAGCAATTAAGAAAAACTGAAACGTAATATTACTATAAACGGCTGGCTTGACTGCATATTTCCAAGTGTCGCTTCACTTGAAGGTGGTCTAACATGCGGTGGTCCACCTGGTCTACGAATGACCCCACGTCCTTCTTAGACGAGGGAGGACGGGTCCTTAGGATGCAGCCCCTGAATTTGGACCACACAACCTTTATATATGTGTATGCTCACACTCTCATACTTTTCCACTTGTTTTCTTGTTACTTTTCCTCTCTTTAACCAGCATCAACTATACACAAACGCCCCCTAACGTATTGATTGCTAAGCACGGTCAGGCTGGGGACTGAAGAAGAAGAAGGAGCCCTGACGTCATTCTCCTGTGCCGTGAGGGATTGCCAATTCGATTTGAATTATGTTACACCTTTCGCGGGGGTAGGGATGAAAACAAAAAAGCAATCAATTTTCTTTATCATTTTAATTAGGTCATGGAACGAGCTACGCTGAATTGCAAAATGAAAAAGCAGTTTGGATAATTTATTTTTCATTTTATTTATGAGTCAAAAAGGGCATTTGTATTCTGAAAATGAAAATGCATTTCTGCAAATGAATTTTCATTTTCAACTTTGACATTTCAAATTGAATTTAGTAACTATTTTGGTGGGGTGCAATTTGAAAATTTAATCTTAAAAGCCCTTTTCTATTTAATTTTAATTAAGTTACAGAATGAGCACTGTTGAATTGTAAAATGAAAAAGCAGTTAGGATGATTCGTTTTTAATTTTATTTATGAGTCAAAAATGGCATTTGTATTCAGAATATGAAAAAGCATTTCTGCCAATGCATTTTACTTTTCAACTTTGACATTTCAAATTGAATTTTGTAACTATTTTGCTGGGATGCAATTTGAAAATTAAATCTTAAATGTCCTTTTCTATTTAATTTGAATTAAGTTACAGAATGATCAATGTTGAATTGTAAAATGAAAAAGCAGTTTGGATAATTTCTTTTTAATTTTATTTATGAGTCAAAAATAGCAGGTAGATTTTGAAAATTAAAAGGCATTTGTGCTAATCCATTTTAATTTGATTTATGTTACACATACGCTTCCATAGAGATTTTGTACAGAGTTCATAAGTCTTCTATATGTGCTGGTCACGGCTTTATGCAATGTTGAATCCTTCATCGAGGCCATTATACTAAAGCCTAACTCACAAAAATGTTCGATACAGTGTCTCCACTATGTGACCGATGCCAACAAGCCACGGCAAATTACTCTCACATGTTTTGGAGCTGCTCTTCTCTGACTAGATTTTGGTCTGAAATCTTTACTACTTTATCCAAAGCAACTGAAAGGGATGTAACCCCCAATGCCTTAACTGCCTTATTTGGTGTATGGCCTTTCCCTTCTACTCTTTCCCCAGCTAAAAAGGATTTGATAGCATTTACAACTCTTCTGGCCAGGAGGTTGATACTGCTAAAATGGAAATCCCCAGTCCCACCTACTTATACAAATTGGGTTAGGGAGGGCTTTATTTTCTTAAATTAGAAAAAATTAGACTGGCTGATTGGAAAAGATGTCTTATTTGAGAAGACCTGGAATCCCTTTCTGTCTTATGTTAATAGCACAAGATGTCCGTTCACTGTGAACTGAGTACTGCAATACTAAGCCTGTGTTGGTGTTTATTTGCTTTTTTTTTGTTTTTTTTGTTTCTGTTTCTTCCTTCCCCCTTTTTTTCACTCATTCACTTTTTATATATATATGGGTATCTTTATGTATGTGTATATATTTTTTTGTATTATATATATATTTTTTTATTATTTACTTTGATTATTTTTAATTTATTTATATTTCCTACTACCTACCAACTCAGATACCTGTTTCCTTTTTGATCTTGTTAGCTTTTTTTTTTTTTCATTTTGAGCATTACAACTGCTATTTATTTATTTCTATCCATTTATACATTAATTTATTCATCTGCTTCTTTATTTACCTGCCCTTTCTCCTTATCATTATTAATATTATTATTATTTTTCCTTTTGTTTGTCTTCAATTTGCTTTTACCTATGAATGTCCATCTGTTGGGGCTGGGTGCCGGGGGGTGGGGGGTGGTATCTGTTCTGGGGTATACTGTATTTAGATTTGTAATCAGAACACTATTGTTTTTGTAATATGTTAAACTCAATAAATAGAAGGTTAGAAAAAAGAAAAAAAAAGTACAGTTACCTGGCTTACTGTAATTAAGTAGCTACAAGAAGCAATATAATATATTAATAGTAAAATAAAATGTTGCCTGCTTGAAAGAAGACATGCCAGTAAAAAAAGACAGAAATTTTAATATTGGAGTTCATGAACATCCGATGCTTTCCACATCAAATAAATACTGTTTCCCCAGGAATTTCTCCTTATTTAATTTAAGGTTCATTCATGTCTCTCACATATGCTTTAAATGCAAAACAACTGCATTAAAAGCATGCTTTTAGCTGTAGTAAAGTTAAAGTCTGCACAGAACGGCCAAGGTTGCCAAGAAAATACATTTGTTTTTGTTGGACATTCTTCTTGTTTTTGTTGGACATTCATTGCATTTTAACTATCCCTTTTAGCAAACAGCCTAATGGTGTTTTCTAGTGCCACTTGAAAAAAAGGCTAAAGAACTCTGGCTTTAAAAAAAAAGTTATTGAATAAAGATACAATTTTCAACACCTGTCAATACTCTGCAGTGTACATTGTTGTGAAACATATAGGTAGATTTTGGCTATGAATAGTTATGAATAATTGCTTAGGGCAATTATTAATAAGATTAATAATTTTATGTAAAACCTACCAAGTTTGGGGCATCACCTGGAATCCAGGACTAATTAATAGCCAAATATTTAAGTCTCAGTTCATGTTTATGATTACCTGCCTGATAAGGCTGAGATAATTAAACAACGGATGAAGGAATAAGTTCTTGCCATTCTTTGAACAGCAAGTTACTACACATGTATGTGGAACAATGACAAACAACGACTTTCCAAAATACAAGAGTTTATTACAAAAAGAATTCAACTTTCAGTCAAAATACTTTAATCAACAAACTCACTAAGCTAGTAACACACACCTAAACTACTAAGTAAAAGGAAGAATGAATAATAAACTACCACGAGTAAAACAGTAAAATGGACAAATAGGCAAAGAAATAGAAACAATAACCAATAAATTGATTGTGATGTCACAGTTCAGTATGAATATTTATGCTTAAAGATCAAAACATGTATTGAAGAGTTTTGGAAGTGAAGCCAAGTTAGTTTTAATCAAATTGTGATTAGTTTAAAACTAATTAGCACCTTCTGGTTAGTGTTCAAACCACCAATTCACAATGCAAAGCAGAAGTGAAGACAAAAACACGTTCTTTGGAGGAAGTTATGTTTTATTAAATCATTTGCTGAATTGGAAATCAATAACCCTTTGGAGAATTGATTCTGTTTTATGCAGTGATTGATCTAGTTTAGTATACTAAGAAGGCAGAGCATCAGCAAAGAGAGGCTCTCTCTCTCTTTCTGGAATCTGTAATTCAAAAGATTCTTTCTGCAGTCTCCAACAAGTCGTGCAAGAGTTATTTCATCAGCCGAATAATTCAATTTCAATTCAATTCAGTTTATTTATATAGCGCCAATTCACAACAGATGTCATCTCAAGGCACTTAACAAGAAGTCATTTCAATACATTTATACAAACATTCCAATCAGTTAAACTGTTTCCTAATTAAAGAATCCCAGCAGATTGCGTTGTGTCCCGTTGAAGCAGACTTCCAACCCCAGCAATCCCTCAGCAATTCTTCAAACTGAGATAGCATGTAGCGACGGTGGAGAGGAAAAACTCCCCTTTAACAGGAAGAAACCTCCAACAGAACCAGGCTCAGTAGGAGCGGCCATCTGCCACGACCGTCTGGGGGTTTGAGAAGACAGAGCAGAACACAGAAGGAACAGAAGATCTGATATAAGAGAACTCTCTATGTTACAGAAAGTAAAAAGTTGATAACAGGACACAGTGGATGTTCAGTTACTGGGAGCATCATCCCAGTCGATGCCCCCTGTCCAACAGGTCATTGCAGCCAAGCAGGATACCAGACCAGGTATATCTTCTATGGAGAGAAAAACACTGAGAGAAAACAAAGTTAACAGTCGAAATAACAGAATGTACTGTAATACAACTGGAGAGTCGTAGGAGAAAAGGAAGTAGCAGAGTGAAGAAAATTGGTAAGTCTGTCCTCCAGCAGTCTAAGCCTATAGCAGCATAACTACAGAGATAGCTCAGGATGACCTTTGCCACTCTAACTATAAGCTTTATCAAAAAGGAAAGTTTTAAGCCTGGCCTTAAAAGTAAACAGAGTGTCTGCCTCACGGACTAAAACTGGGAGCTGGTTCCACAGGAGAGGAGCCTGATAACTAAAAGATCTTAAAGATCTGCCTGAATACACTTCACCTGATCAATCGGCAGACTGTAGAAGTCTTTCAGATCCAATGAGCTTCTTCCAGAAACTTGAGTCCTCCCTCGCCAGCAAAGGACAGAGTTAGCGTGCTGTTCTCTCCCGATGTGAGCCGAGTGGACTCACGTGCAAAGAGAAAGAAGAGTGGCGGCTAGTTTGGTTCGAGTTTGGCCGATCACCACTCCCATCTTTCTGTTGAAGCTAAGTGTTGTGTGATCAGCACTCCTAGTGGCAGGAGATCTGTGTTTTGGTCCGCTAACCATGGCTGTGTTTCCGAAAATTTTTTACTGAAAGGTCAAATGTATGAATACCAACATATGAATATTTAACAATAATTGTCCCCAGCAATCTTCAAACCACACGTTTATGGTTGTTGTCCATGGCAATTTTAACAACAAACCGACGTATTTGCCCAAGGTATATTAATTTTGTGTTGGTAAGGGAGGGCGAATTAGCAAAGACGTCATAGAAATCAATACAATATAAAAAAAATCTTATTATGTTGGTAAAGAGAAATTACAAGATGCATAATTTCTCTTTGCAACCATAAAGTGAATTTGTTTGACAGCACTCAGCACAGACATTGTTTTGAGCATTACTCAGAAGAATGGGTATGTCCAAGAAGTACAGTACAGATTTGAGATGAAAAATCTGTAGATTTAAACAGCTAAGAAAAATATATTTTCGGAACTATTCAGAAAGATTAATAAAGCCCTCAGGTGTAAGGAGATAGTTTAGGATGTTCAGAAACAACACAGAAACCAGCTAAGCTCCAGTGGGCCGTGATCTAGAAACTGCTGGAACAACAGTGCACTGGCCACACTAAACTGAGTTTTATGTCACCATGACCTGAAACATTGCCCAGCCCTTTTGGAACAAACTATCATGGTCAGATGAGATGACAATTGATTTTATTATTTTATTGGAATGACAAGAAGTAGCCTATGTTTAGAGCACTCAAGTCAGTCAGTCAGTCAGCTTTCAACTTTCAAACCTGAACCTAAGGCCAAGCATGGTGATAACATCATGCTGTGGGAATGTTTCACTGCCAGTGGTCAAATAAAGATAAAGCAGGCTTACATAGGCTTTTGGAATGGCCTTCCCCAAGCCCAAGCCTCAAAACTCTTTTGTGAACTTGGATCAAAAATGTGGTCTGTGCTAATTAACCAATTTAAATGAATCAATCCTATCAAGAACAATAAAGACAAATATAGACAGAATCAGGCCATAGGTTTTATTACGCCATGAACTTCGAAATCCAACTTCTCACGTAACACCCAAAGAATCTGTATCTGGCTAAGAATTCTCCGTTAAAGAAATCGCGGCTGTTCAGACAAATGTCAACACAACAGAAAGCCATTCATGTCACACAGAAAAGTGTTGTAGTTTCACTGATCAGCAACAGCATCAAAGCCCCTCCAGCCGCCTAACAGCTCTAAGCAAAACATGCCTAGGCAGGCTGAAATTCCCAGGAAGGCATTCCTGAAAAATGAGTTACAAAAGGCCTTTTACTAGCAGTACTTCACAGATAAGTCATCAATTATTTTTAATTCTTTAGAATGAGGACTTGATGCTGATCACTAAATCATTACACCAACAAAAATGTGAACACTGTGATAAAATATCATTATAAATCTGGGCTCTTGAACTTTAATTCTTTATGCAGCAAAGTATTCACCTAAAGCATCTTGACAGCGCACACATTTTAATGTTTTTGCGGCCTGAGGTCCTTGTGGTACCAAGGCCTCCTTTCCTTAATCAGTTCTACGGTGTGTTTGTATTCATTGTTACACTGGAACTCAATTGTGTCCAGGTTTGAACCAACTAATGGCTGATTTGAGATAAGAAATTTCAACATGCCCCAAATTTGTCTTAAATTGAGACAAATATTGTTTACTTTTCTTTTTTTCTCTTCGTTTAACTTTTCCAGATGTTCTAATACTTTGGGGTAATGAATGTATGATGAGAAGTCAGCAAAAAGCCTTGTTTTTAAAACAGTGGAAACTGTTTTTCTAAAAAATAATATAGAATATATATTATTATATATATAGTATTCTATAATAATATAGAAATAATTTTCTAGAATAAAATGTCTGCAATTTTCTGAGTACCATATCTGGCATTTTTTTCATAATTAACTCATTTTGTTTGATGTACTGCAAATGTGACTTGATTACATTTAAAAATTTAATGATTTATGAGGAAAGAAAACTTGGCTGGGTGTCAAAGCCAAACATGTATCGGCAAGTTATGGGATCAGAACAGTATCACCTTGAAATGAAACTGAAAATAAATATTGGCATTGAAAAATATTATTGTAACTGAAAATATTAATTTTGAATCTGAAATAAATCTAGTGAAAAATTTTGTATTGAAAGTGATTATTTTTTCTATGAAACTCATGTATATGCATTGAAAGAAATAACTCAAGTTTTCAAACTTTCATTTTTTTTACAATGCCAATCTTTTTTTACAATGACATATCTTTTTTTAGAATGCCAATCTTTTTTTACAATGCCAATCTTTTTTTTCAATACCAATCTTTTTTTCAATGCCATTATTTTTTTCAGCTTCATTCAGGTGATACTGTTTTGACGCTTGTGTGTGCACACGCATTAGGGGCGGGGCTTCAGCCCCCCATATGTTTGCATGAACGAGGCAGGAGGGAAACTCCGACTGTCCGAGCCGAGACGCGAGAAACAACAGGACATTTACATTGCTAATAATGTGGTTTGTGGAAGAAAAAAAGACATAAACGGTTTCTTCTCAGTTTCTTCTACTGACCAGTAGACTAGGAGTCTTTGTGATAAAGTTTTATGCTTGTGTAGCCTGTCTTTGTTGGAGGCTCTCCTCATTACAGACAGTGTGGTATGAAGGGATGTAAATACACACTATATAGGCTATACCATATTAAATAACTGTATTTATTTCAGATCCACAATACATATTTACAATACATGTCAATAACGTTAACAAATCAATTAAGACTGATGTAAGCAAAGCTAACAACACTGACAACTCGTTTTTTTATTAGATTGCAAAACGTAATTGTGACACACACTCTAAACCAGTAGGTGGCGGTAATGCGCGCCAACTACCATGGCAAACTGAGAAGAAACCGTTTATAACTTATTTTTTAATTATTATTATTCCACAAACCACATTATGCTTTCTGTACACCTAGAGACTTTGAAACGATTTAGAAAAGATTCTTAAAGATTATCAGCTCACATCTAAAGACTTGGGTTAACAGTTTTTTTGTCTCAGACTAAAGATTTTATAAACACTGAATCTGGTTGGGACACTATTTAAAAGACTAAAACTAGGCTATTTTAGCTTCCCGCAAAATTCCTCCCATTATGCTCAGCATTATACAGTTTCTTTATGTGCGAATGTTTTAGCATTCTTTGCCTAGATTAATGTTATGTCAAATAAAGACTTGCATTCAAAGTGGGTACTGTATCAACAAGTAACTGGTTAACTCATATCTTTTTAATGCAAGGTGTTTATGCTGTACCACTTGCTCCATGCAGATGCACAGATAGAGCTGGTTTGTGCCTGTATTCCAGGGGGCAAGGTTGGCATACACTTTTTAATTTATGGCCCATTACTCAGTCATGGAACACAAATATTGTAGTTGTTGTGTATAGACCCTGCCAGGCTCCATAGGTGGCTACAAAACAGTTATTTATAAATATGACACCTATGTTTATAGCCTACTTTCCCGCAGGAACAAAAGAAATTGATATGTGGCAAGGTGCAAGACAATACCATGAACAGGACTCAAACCCACCATCATCAGGGATGTAATCCTGCTTATTAACCATTGTACCATAGCAGTAAAGAACAACCCCAAACAGCCAGGGTACACTGTGAAGCGGACAGGCCCCCCACACGGTCACATAGTTGAATGAACAGAGGGAACAGATTACGACTCCATGCGCATGGTTTGATAAACCGAGGGTACAGATTCTTACCCCTCAAAAATTGTTTCTGCACCTTACCCCTGCCGGGCTCTGTAGCTTTGTGCTTCCACTTGTGTGAGAACAGCTTTATTGGTTGTTGATTGATTTACGTCACAACGACTACACTAGGACTTGCGATAATATCAAACATGTTTGATTCAAAAGACTACAGAAAGACTGTCATAAATCGGGTCCCCACCTGCAGATTATCACCTTCCACAAACCACATTAGAAGCAAAGAAAATGTTGATCCCACTCGCACAGTCGGAGTTTCCCTCCTGCCTCGTTCATGCAAACATATGGGGGGCTGAAGCCCCGCCCCTCATGCGCGTGCACACACAAGCGTCAAAACAGTATCACCTGAATGAAGCTGAAAAAATGATGGCATTGAAAAAACGGTTGGTGTTGAAAAAAAGATTGGCATTGTAAAAAAAAAAAAACTTTCAATACAAAAGTTTTCACTAGATTTATTTCCGATTCAAAATTAATATTTTCAGTTACAATATTTTTCAATGCCAATATTTATTTTCAGTTTCATTTCAAGGTGATACTGTTCTGGTCCCATATAAATATGGACTGTAAAAAGCAGATGAATTAAGAGCTAATGATGCAAATGCTGGTGAATGTTCTACAAATAGTCATATCTAAAAGTTTCATTAGAGACACAAATTCAGTTCTCCATATGTTGCTCTTTGTATTGTTTTAAGATTGCTGTGCAATGACATCTGATGCATAATAACTCATTACAAAGAGCCTAAATAGCTGAATGGTGGTTTGGTAATGGTTTCTTCATTTAATTTCTTTTAGAGTTGGAGTCTGAGAAATTGGTGAAGTTGATGGTGGGATGTGCAGGGGAGTGAACGTTAAGTTGTTGGAAGGATCCAGGCAGCTGATATCGGCATGCCAGCCCGAAGAAGAGTGGGGAGATTCATGGGGAGGAGCATATTGACAGGATTTCTCCAGCAATCACAAGGAGCGAGGAAGCAGTGAAACCTAGGAACTGGTTGCTATGGGAAGGAAGACAATAAAAGGTATGTGTCTAAACTTGAGGTAGATTAAAACACAGAAGAAGGTAGGCCTGATTACCATGCATGAGAGCAAAACAATCTGGCATCTGCCTCAGGGAGTCTCTTCCTGTTTGTACTCCTCCTGATTAGACCTGATGAGCCACAGTTGTAAGAACACGTCATTCACTCTCTGCAACAAGAGAAGGTAAGGAGAGATATACGTGAACAAATCAACCTGACTAGAGCTCTGTGGATACAACGAGATGACCCTGTAAGCCCCCCTTCAAGCAAGATTAGGGTCTCTCCAAAGTTTCAGGAACCTCCATGACTGTTTCTGATTGTGGCTGGATCACAATAAATCTGAATAACCTAATTTCAGTGAATCTACTGTGCATTTGAAGATGCTTCTTTACAATCTACCCCGAAAATAAAACTTTACTACAGAGGATATTTATCAGGCAGTACTGTTACCGCTTTTGAATAATCTGTCCTATCAAAAAGACTGCTTTTCATTCCAAGCTAAGTGCATGCAGCACCAGACAATGTTACCCACCTGAAATAGAAAAAGATCATCTAAACCTGTGACTTGGAAAATAGGCCCCAGAGTAATGTTTGTGTATCTGATCACCACTGCTAGCTCCATATGACCAACCTATCCTTCATCCATCCCATCCATTGTCTGTACCGCTTATCCTTTGCAGGGTCCTCAGGGGAGAGGCGGGGTACACCCTGGAGAGGTCACCAGTCCATAGCAGGGCAGCATAGAGACACACAGGACAAACAACCATGCATCCACACACTCACACATAAGGACAATTGAGAGACACCAATTAACAGTCATGTTTTTAGACTCTGGCAGGAAGCCAGAGTACCTGGAGGGAACCCACGCATCCACGGGGAGATCATGCAAACTTTGTTGAAAAACTTAGGACCTTCTTGCTGCAAGGCAACAGTGCTACCAACTGTGCACTCCACCAACCTATCCTTAGGGACTGAATATGTAGAATAGGCTTTTGTCACAGGCTGATGAGGTAGAGGAACCAAATGCACACAGGAGACTGGTACAACCATGTAAAGGGTTTTGTTGAATAGAATGAAATCCAAAATTTAAAAGGTTGAGGAACAAAGACACAACGGAATCCAAACAGTGGTCAATAACATGGAGCACAAGACGGACCAGGAGCTACAGGAGGAATTGATTTCTGGAGCACATATCGGTGGGTGATGGTTGCAGCTGTGAGGGGATCAAGAAATTGAGGCTATGTCCAAATTCAGGGGCTAAATCCCTTCAAGGCCGGATTTGAAGGCCGATGACATTACAGCGCCGCAACTAAGGCTGTCCAAATTCAAAGACTCCTTCAAATGCAACCAATGAATCCAGTTTTCTTTTCCACGATTTGAAGGACGGGTCCAGTATATCCTTCACAGCTCACCATATCTCAAGATGCGTTGAAGGCCAAACGTGAGATTTTTTTTCTGGTAACAATGGCGGACAAAGCGGGAGAGGAGTACATTTTTAAAGGTAAGTATATTAAAATCTGGCGGTACAAAAAGTAAAAACTTAAAGCTGTTGTGTTGTTTGCCTTTTGTTGTTCGCGTGGACAAGTATTTTAATATCATTTTTTAGTAAATCATTGCTCGTAAAGCTCATGTGGTATCTATTGGTTCTCTGTGTACAGTGGGGCAAAAATGTATTTGGCAGCCACCGACTGGGCAAGTTGTCTCACTTAAAAAGATCTGTAATTTTTATCATGAGAGACAGAATGTGGGGGGAAAATCAGGGAAATCACCTTGTGTGATTTTTAAAGAATGTATTTGTATAATGGTGGAGAAAATAAGTATTTGGTCAGTAACAAAAGTTCACCTCAATACTTTGTAATGTAATCGTGGTTGGCACTGACAGAGGTAAATAATTTCCTGTTGGTCTTCATCAGCTTTGCACACACTGCAGCTGGTATTTTGGCCCATTCTTCCACGAGATCTTCTCTAAAGCTGTCATGTTTTGGGGCTGTTGCTGGGCAACAGGGACTTTCAACTCCCTCCACAGATTCTTTTGTGGATTGAGGTCTGGAGTCTGGCTAGGCCACTCCAGAACCTTCCAATGCCTTTTACATAGCCACTCCTTCATTGCCCGAGCAGTGTGTTTGGGATCATTGTTATATTGGAAGATCCAGCCCCGTTTCATCTTCAATGCTTTAAATGTTTTAAAGAAGATTTTTGCCCAAAATCTCATAATACATGGCCAAATTCATTCTTTCCTTAACATGGATCAGTCGCCCTGTCCCCTTTGCAGTAAAGCAGCCCCATACAATAATGTTTTCACCCCCATGCTTCACAGTGGCTATGGTGTTCTTGGGATGCAACTCATGCTTATTTTTTCTCTAAATGGCGAGTTAAGTTTAGACCAAAAAGTTCTATTTTGGTCGCATCTGACCACATGACTTTCTTCCATGCCTTCTCTGGATCATCCAGATGGTCATTAGAAAACTTCAGATGGGCTTGGACATGTGATGATTTAAGCAGGAGAACCTTCCGTGCAGTGCATGATTTTAAACCATGACGGCGTAGTGTTTTACCGACAGTAACCTTTGAAACCGTGGTCCAAGGTCCCTTCATGTCATTGACCAGCTCCTTCTGTGTAGTTCTGGGCTGATTCCTCACCTTTCCCATCATCAATGATACCCCACCAGGTGAGATCTTGCATGGAGCCTCAGTCCGAGGGAGATTGACTGTCATCTTTAGCCTCTTCCATTTTCAAGCAATTGCTCCAACAGTGGATCTATTTTCACCAAGGTGCTTGGCAATTGCCCCATAGCACTTTCCAGCCTTGTGGATCTACAATTTTGTCTCTGGTGTCTTGACAGCTCCTTGGTCTTGTCCATGGTAGAAGTTGGAGTCTGACTGATTGTGGGGTGGACAGGTGTCTTAAACGAGCTCAGACAGGTGCTACTAATTCAGAATAATAAGTGGAGTAGAGGTGGAATTTTTAAAGACAGGGTAACAAGTCTTTGAGAGCTGGCAATCAGAGCTTGCTGATCACCAGGTGCTCAAATACTTATGTGAGGCAATAAAATACAAATAAATTATTTAGAAATTACACAATGTGATTCCCTGAAAAAAAAAATTAATGCTGTCTCTCACAGTGAAAATGCACCTAGTGGAAATGCACCTACAATGTGAATTTCAGACCCCTCCATAATTTGTAAGTGGGAGAACTTGCAAAATCGCAGGGTGTTCAAATAGTTATGTTCCTCACTGTATATGTAGCTTATTAATTTGCTCAATGTGTGATGGCATGATGTGGATTCTCTGTTCAATTTGTTCAGATTCAATAATGATTAAAATGAATGAAAATTAAATTCTACTGAATGAACACGTTTTGTACAGACCATAGACCTATTATACATGTAGCTTGTTAAAAAAGAGGCAGAATGTGTCCCCAATAATGCATCCTAGTGCTGGGCGATATGGAAAAATCATATATCACAATATCGATTATTTTATATCACGACAACGGTATATATCACGATATACCACAATAAAGTACGTTTTCAGTTATTCTCTGAAAAGTTTGACAAAAATATCATTGCATACTTCTTTTGCAACTTTATTTTGAAGTGACATTTAACAGAACTGTCACAAATGAGAAAAATAAATTTTAGTGCAGCAATATAAATGTATGAAATGACAACAGATGAAGTGGAGGTAGAGCTACAATAGCCTTCACATTTTTTTTATCCACATCATAGTTATTTAAATAGTATTATCAAATTTAAATTTTTTATTAAAAAAGAAAAATTATTTAACTTTTTTAATTTTAATCATCTTAATATATTTGATCTTATCTAAAAAAAATTATGTCAACAATAATTTTGTTTTTCACATTTTCTGTCCGCTTTTAAAGGGTAAACGTATGAGCAAGATGCCCTGCAGCCTGCATACACAAACCTGTTGTTATTTTCATGAATAAAAAGTAAAATAAATACATAAATATCCCCCCCTCTGGTTTTTTCACAAATCGCACATTGCATATCAGCAGTAAAGTGTTATAGTGGTCAAACAGACAAGGGAAAAAAAATTTAATTTACATTTTGTAATTACAAACATGTTTTACTTTGGCTCACACATTATTCAATAGTCTAATATATCAAACTGAAAAGACTCAGACAGAATGCGTTAGGTTGAGCTCAGCTCCACAGCCAGATAGCCTCTGGTAGCACCATGCGGCTGCGCAGTGAGCTATTAGCCTAGCCGATGGGCCAGGCAGTGACGTAAACGACCTGTCAAAGTCCGGCCCACCATTAATTATGCAAGATTTAGAAAATGTATCCTACGTTAACCAGCCTGGTGCCTCTGGGGTTTTTTTAACCCAGCGTAATCACAGGAGCAATATGTAGCTGTAGACAGTTTTTAAAAAAATAGGCACCGGGCATTAAAGTTGTTTTTAACGTGTCTAAAGTGCAATGTATTCCAATGGGGGACTAGCGGCTATATGGCGGTACTACAGCAATGGCGGCCCCCAGTGTCGTAGTCAAAAAGCAGAGCAGCCAGCGGCCATTGGTGCTATCATGCAATAAAGGTTTGGACATGCAACATTTAATGACGTTTAAATGAATAAAACACTACCAGGTAAAATTATGAATTAGGTTCTGACTGATCAGCTGACCGAAATCTGATGCCAATGTTTGTGGGAAACACCGCTGAAGCAGCCTCCTATTTTTTGAGAATGTCTGCTTTCTTTTAATGAACCACTGATGAATGAATTATAGCCTACAAAACAGCAACAAGTTTACAAGGAGTTTCTGCTGAAGCGGTTCACTAATCCACAGCAGATTAAAGGGCATATTATCCCCTGTTGATGGATATGAGGTTCCAGCTTTCTGTTTACACTCTGTTTCTGTGTATCAAGGTATTTATGTGTTGTGTTCTTAGTTCCTGACTGACTCCTGACTAAATGAGTCATACAGACTAACCGACTTCAAAAAAACAGTCTCATTGCCTCAGGCAGTAAAAGTGAAAAAGGCAGCCTTCTCAACAGCTTCTCTATAATCGTTGCATTTAACTTCTCAGAGTCAGAGCACAATGTCAGTAATAGAACCCTTTAACCAGCAAGGACATGGCGAAATTAAATAAGATGAGTCAGTATCAAAGTCAAATTTGTGACAAATCTCATTCCAGGAAAATATTGTGAGGGGATCAATATTCAGTGGGGATGAAATACTACAGCTTTTTGCTGTGCAGAAAGAAGGTCCAGGCTTCGAATCCCATCCTGGACTCTTTCCGCATGGAGGTTACATGGTTTCCCACACATACATGTGTGGGTAATTTTAATTTTGTCTTGAAAAACGTCACTTAGACTGATTACAGATGTAAATTATGGATTTGTGATCTAAATAATATCCATTTATTGACATACCAGTATCATTATAATCTTTAGATTTTTTTTTTCTTTAAATTTGTGGACTACTTCAGTTTTTTCATTTTCTTCTCACTTCATTAATATTGATTTCTTTTTTTATATTTGTATATTGCATAGGTTCAAAAAACCATCAAACCCGATGCCCTTTCTTGCCATTTCTCTCTTGATGACAATGTCAAGAACCCCACTTCCATTCTACTCTCCAGTTGTAGCATCAGTTCACTTTCCTGAAACAATGATTTAAAAAAATGATCAACTAAGCTCTCCAGTCAGAACCAGATCCTGGCACCGGACCACCAAATCTCACCTACGTTAAGTCATCTGTCAGAACACCACTCATTCATTGGTTACACACTGCCAAATTCTCGTCACCCTGGAATAAGCCAAACCACCTTCTTTCATCAATCGAAGATTCTGGTGGCCTAGTATTCATAAAGATGTGAAGGAGTATGTTCTCCCCTGCCCCATGTGCGCCAGAAACAAACCTGCAACCTCTCGCTCTACCCACCCAACCTCGGTCCCACATCACTATTGATTTCATCACCTGACTCCCCATCTCCTGAGGTATGACTACTATACTCACTTTGATTGATCGCTTCTCTAAAGCTTGCCATTTGACTCCCCTCAGAAAACTCCCCACCTTGTTCCAGATCACACAACTTCTCATTAAACATGTCTTCCACTCAACATGGCATCCCCCAAGAAATCCTGTCCCACCATGGTCTACCAATAACCTCACATATCTGAAAACATTTCTGTTCCACCCTCAATGCCATAGTAAGTCTCACTTCCAGTTAACATCCACATTCCAATGGACAGACTGAAAGAATTAACCAGGAACTAGAGGCAACAGTCAGATACGTAACTTCCATCAACCCATCAGACTGGAGACCCAGGATGAATATGCGCATAACTCACATCACATACACCGCTGCGAAAACATCTGGAACACTTCTGGTGGCCTACACCGCACCCTGGATGATAACAAGAAATTTGCTGAACGGAAAAGAAGCTCTGCTCCACAATACATTTCTGGAGAAAAGGTTTGATTCTCTTCACGTGACATTCCACCCCCTCCTCCTGCCCTGGATGTTGACGGTACCCAGCATACTTAGTCTGAAGGATAGTGGACTGCTGTGGACTCCCGATGGTTGTTGAGGGGGGTGATGTCAGGATTCTGGATGGTATGTGTCTGTGTGGCTGCTCTACTGGCTGCTCTACTGTGTTGGAAACCTAGGTTTCCACTTGTAGTCTGAACCAGCGGATTCTTGGAGGGCAGAGTCCCACGGGTGTGCTCTGGCACACCTGTGATCCAGCTGAAATCTACTGCTGTATATGAAGAGCAGGGTTCCAGTCCTTCATTGAGTGTCTCATTGCTTGAGTGTCTTGACATGAAATACCACTAGTCTCTACACAAGAGAACAGAATGGTTAGATGTACCCAACAAGGTTAATAATCCAATACAGAGAGATTGTTTGCAGCTCTTAAATTCTCCGAACTCAAGGAGGTAATTGATGCTAGGTGTGCCAGCTGCTCAGGGATGGAACGCCTCCTGCAGAGAATGTCAGACCAACTGTAAGACTCACAATAACACACAAACACACCCCAATCATGCATGTGTTCATGCATCATATTTTTGCCCAACGGAAAAGGAAGTCACAGATTAATAGTTAAAATTCCTTCTACACTGAATAACATAGATGATACACATGACAATGATGATCCTATTATAACAGCATCTTACAATTGTTTTATTTATATTAGGCAGCAAGAGGTGCTATATGTATGTCTGCTTTGAACACATGACATTTAAGGACATTATTGCATGTTTCTTTATCAGTCAATTACAACTAATTAGAGGTTCTTTTCTGTTATATTGCTGTAATATTGTCCTTACTGTACAGTATATTATTATTTTTATTAAGTTTTTTTTCTAGTGTGAATCTACATGCTGTTTGTCTGTCTCTTTCTTTCAATGGAGTATTAGGGCCACTGTAGAAAAGACAAAATTTCAAAATTTAAAGTAAGATATTTTCTGACATTGTAAAGCCAGATATGTGCAAGAAAAAAAATTCGGAAGTTTCTTGAGAATCAGATATTTCACAGAAAATGCTAGTCAAATAAGATTTAAGTGTTAAATTTATGAGATGCGCATCCCCAGGTTGAGGGAGATTGTCAGTGATCCATTTTCTAATAATTGCTCCAACAGTTGATCTCTTCTCACCAAGCTGCTTGCCTACAGTAGATTGGCTCATTCCAGTCTTGTGCAGGTGTACAATCTGGTCCCTGTTGTTCTTAGACAGCTCTTCTTTCTTGGCCATGGTGGAGGTTGGATTCTGACTGTTGTGGACAGCTGTCTTTTTTTTTTTTTTTTTTTTTTACAGATAACGAGTTCAAACAGGTCTCATTAATACAGGGATAGAAGAGCTTCTTAAAGAAAGACTGGCCAGGATACTTGCTTGTTTGCAGGTGCTAATTACTTATTTTCTGCACCATTTTACAATAATTTCTTTAAAAATCATACAATATGATTTCCTGGATTTTTTTTACATTCTGTCTCTCACAGTTGAAATGTAACTATGTTGAAAATTACAGACCTGTCTCTAATTTTTTTAAGTGGGATAACTTCATCATTATCAAATCAGTGGCTGGCAAATACTTTTTTGCCCCACTGTAGCTAATTTAAAAACTATGACAGGGTGCATTTAAGTGAGTCCGAATTTATTTTGTAAAGCAAAGGCATGACTGGAGTTTGTGTGCCATTGTAGATTTTTAAACTGGTTATTGAGACGAAAAGGACAGGGTAAACAAAATATTTTAACTAAATTTATGTGCTAATTAAATTTTTTCCGACATGGGAATGTTCTAGATGTTACCAAACGACCTTTATAAAATCTATCTGGACAGACTTTTAGAGAAACATTTGCAAAAATGGAAAAAAAGAGATGTTTTTGTCCTAACAGCCATAATAAACATGGAAAAGCCATCTGCTTTTCACAAATAGGTGCAATAAAACATTTAATTTGTCTTATGTTTTTAGTTTCTCAGATACAGTTACATTTTCTACTGTTTCTGGGCATTATGGAGAAAGACTTGAAGTTTTATCTTTCAAAGTATTTAATCCAACGTTCTTATGAAATCATCTTGAATGGTTCAAAGCCTCCTAATCTTGTGAAGTCAAATGTTGAAGAGCTAGAAATTTGACAAAGGCATGGTTTAAAATGTGTTTTTGTAAAGAGCCTTAGCTCATGCAAAAAGGATCTTAGCCAGAATTCAGACATGAAGACTCCTTCGGGCTTTTTAACGACACTGTTATCAGTTGCAAACAGTCTGAGTTGAGTGAGTTCAAACCAATGCTCACCAAGTTTCCCATGACCTGAATTAAACATGAGAGTAAAACTTGGACTCAAAACTGTAGAATTAATATATTTGATGAAAGCGAAGAGTGTGAGGAGCTAAAAACTCGATAAGCCCTCAAATTGGTCCAAAGATTAGATTAACTGTCCTCCTTTGTTTTGTTATGTGTTGCTGTTTAAAACTCGTACAGAGTTTCGAACATGTTGAGATTAAAGGACTAGCACTGAGTTAACATCCTTGTTCATTTATCTGTAAAGCAGAACATTAGTGAACAACCTGGCAATGCAGTTTACAGGTCAGGGGTATTCAATTCGATTTTTCATTGGGTGAAATTGTCCTAAGGCTTTTGCCAGTGGGCCGCACATTTCCCTGTACTCTCTCTCTTGTATTGCATTTTCAACATTTTTATTTAAATAACAACCAGATGACATTAAGATCAACTACTGGCTTCTAGTGCAAATGATAAAAACTGGAAAACAATAACCAGCTTTAGTTTTGACTGAAATCAGAGTCACAAACTCACAGTAACCGTATTCGGTTTTTGCGTAAATAAAACAAAATCTAGAACACATAATCAGCTTTAGTTGGACTACGATTACAATCACATAAATTCACAGTAACATTAATTACAATTACAAAATCACACAACTCCGTTGGTAGTTTTGAATGAGTGTTTTTATTTTTTGTCTGGCGAGCCTCTGAGCCTGGTGGATATTTCTAAGTTCCTAAGTTTGTGTGAGTAGTGCTGGAAGTGCCTCCACACATTGTAATCTTTATTTACTGAGCAAATGATGAGACAGACGAGGAACATGGGTTTTCCCTCAGCATACTGTATACTTATCAGCAGTGTTGGGTGTAACGCGTTACAAAGTAACTAGTTATTGTAATGACATTACTATTTTTGAAACGTAGTAGTGTAACGCATTACTGCGGCAAACACTGTAATGACATTACAATTACTTTCGAAAAAATGATGTCGTTACTCGTTACATAACCTGTTCCACCCCACAGCCCCCGCCGCTTGGTCAGCGTGGGGGAAGGGCGGGGAAATGTCCGAATTTAGTTGACCTGTGGTCACTGATTGCTAAGCATGTCCTAGCATTATAAACCTCAGAATCTCTGCTAAAGACTCGTATAAATATTTTCTGTGACCTCCAAAATCAGAAAAAATAAAAAGCAATTAAAGGAACAGTTGTGCAATTTTGCGATTTTTTTACATGAACACATTCAACCGAATCTGTCGGTCACTCTGCCAAACAGAACCGAACAAACTTTGCCTTCCCTGAAAGCCAGCATTTCACAGATTCTAAAGCTGCAAGTTTCATCACGCTACGTGCAAATTTCAGCAAATGAGCAGCAAAATAAGCCCACAAATACGTACAGCATTTGAAAAACAAGAGCATACATTTTTTCTTTCCTTTGTTTTTTCCTTGCTGAAAAAAATAATCCACCGTGATATGACTGTATTTCCAGAATAACTAAAATACCCAGTGTGCATTTAGAAAAGAAAAAGTGAAAATAACCTAATCCTTTGCCATTTTTACATTTGATTCGAGGAAGCTCAACCTTGTCTGTCATGCGCACTGTGAACTTTCCCTATGTAAACATTTGGTTTGTCCAATGTGCTTCAAAGTTCTGATGTCAGCGTGATTCTATAGGACCTTACGATTCTAATTTCTAACCATATGTCAATCATCCGAATCGGCCAATAGAAACTGGAGTTACAGGTCTGCGTAATTCTAAAAACAGATATTTTGTTTACCTCGGGGGCGAGCGCTGTGACGCAGTTACGCGCAGGTGATCAGGTGAGCAGATGAACAGGTGAGCAGGTGACGATTCAGCTTCAATTGTTTTGTTTGCGTTCGAACAATGGCGCTTCAAGAGAAGAGAATCATCACTGACGAAGCCCTGGCGATTATTTGGAGTGATAGTTCATCGGTGGTTTGTGTTGAGGACTCGTCATCAGAAGAGGAAAACCGAATTTTACCGAAGGAAGAGAGGTATGTCCCTACTAGCTAATAGCTCTGGCAGCCGTTTTATATAGATGTTTTCTTTCTCATTTGTGTTCTAGATGTTTGTGTATATACATTTTTAAAAACTTTTCTGTTCACATCTTTTTGTGAGTGTGTGTGTATATGTATGTATATATATATATATATATATATATATATATATTCTAACTCTTTCTGTCAATATTCTTTTAGTCACCTCAGCATTCATTGCAGGTATGATGTTTTAGAACGATGCAAGAGTAGTGTAACTAGTAATGTAACTAAGGTCACTTTCCCAAAAAAGTAACTAAGTAATGTAAGGGATTACTTTTTTGAGAAGTAATGAGTAATATGTAATGGATTACTTTTTTTGAGTAACTACCCCAACACTGCTTATCAGTCCAGTCATCGTTAGATGTTCTATTTTCACTGTCAACCTTACGCCTCTTCTGTTTTGAATGTGACAGGTTTTCCCAAGAAACCGCTGTCATAAACTTTTCATCGGCACCATAAAGGCGTGGCATAAAATGTTGCAAACTGTCGCGCTAACAGTTAAATCAAATCACGGCTGTTAAACTAATAATTTACAAAGAGGTATGTGAGCAATGAGCTGATCCAAAATGACTGATGGGCTGGTTCTGGCCCTTGGGCTGCCTATTGGGCTGTTATAGGTAGACCCTCTGCTCTTTGAAAGGGTTTTAAAAAGGTCTGTAAACCTCCTTTATCTACTGCAGCAAAGTATAAAAAATAATGTATGCTAGAAGTCCGTGTTATCTGTTTAATTACTGACAACAGATGTCATTATCTTGTACAAAAATAGCAAAACTACAAAGGGAAGAAATGAGAACACCTCATTGTTCTATTACTCCTCTGCTCAGTAGTAAAGAAGTGACAGGTTTGTTCCTGAGTAGTAGATGTCAGTGTTTCCATGCCTGGATAATCATGAAGAAAAAAAAGAGAATAAAAAAATTGTTATGTGTCCAAGATTTTCCATTCTTGTGTCCTTTCATCCTGCCCTATTATGCCCTTCCTTTTTTATTTTTTTTGTTCCTGTGTCCTATCTTGCTTCCTTCATTCTTTCCTTGTATCTTCCTTCCTTTCACTAAACTGAAGATTAGTCATCAGTCTTGAGGCTCAGAGAGAGAAACTATTAACAATACTACATTCACTTTCTTTTAATCTTTCTTTGCAAGTGAAGAACCGCCCCATTCTCTCACAGGCCAACACGGAGACACTGATGCATGCTTTTATCACCAGTAGAACGGATTACTGTAATGCTCTGCTTTCTGGTCTTCCCAAAAAGAGTGCATCAGGTTTACAACTTCTATAAAACTCAGCAGCACGTGTCCAGGAGGCAGAAGCACATTATAGCTGTATTAAATTCATAGCTTTGGCTCCCCGTATGTTTTAGGATTAATTTTAAGCTTCTTTTAATGGTTTTTAAGTGTCTTAATGGTCTTTGACCTTTCAGAACTGCTTTTACCATATGAACCTTTGCGGTCTCTGCGCTCCTCTGGCAGCCGTCTCCTTGTCATCCCTAAAGTCAGGACACACGTTCATGTTTTTTAAGAGGAGGCTCAGGACTCCCCTTTTTAGCCTAGCTTTTAACTGATTATTATTTATTATAATCTGTTTAATTGCTCTCCGTCCCTGCCAAAATTGACAATAAATAAACAAATGGGTAAATACAATTGAAAATAAATAACTCTGGGAATAAATAAAGTATTTTTTATTTGCACATTTATTTATTCATTTAACTATTTCCACATTTATTATTTATTTCCACATTTATTAATTTATTTAAAAAAAGGGGGGCGTTTCTAACACTGGCCTAAAGCCTGATTGGTCAGCTCCAAGACTCCATTTAAGCAAACCTGGGTCCAGTGTTGCCAACTTAGCGACTTTGTCGCTATTTCTAACGACTTTTCAGACCACTAAATTACTTTTTTTCAAAAAAGCGCCTTGCAACAAATCTAGTGATATTTCTGACCACCCTTAGCTACTTTCTGTGAGACTTTGTCGCCGATATTACCTGCAGTTTAGAGACCCAGCTTGCTCCTTCCCGTGAAAGGGAATGATCTGCGCATGTGTGTGCAGCATGATCAGAGTATGTCGACTGACCAATCATAAACCTTTTTCGGTTCATTTCACCTACTCACAAACAAAGTTGTTTTGTAGCTAATGTTAAGTCAAAAGTAAAAAATAAATCTGCATGTATATAAGACTGATCTTTCAACGGGAATTAAGGCAGAACCTTGTCTGTACTACCCATTGACTGTGACCACGTTTATGGGGGAAATCATGGCGGATTTACAGACTCCTCCTCCCCCGTTCTGACGAAGCATGTTCCTAAAAAGAGCATAAGGGCGGCAACTTCACTGTAGACTGGGCCCTGCGTGTATTTCTGTCGTAATCCCGCCCATTCTGCTCCCGCGCTTTAAGCTCTGATGCTAAACCTGGCTAGCTAAGCTAAAGGCTAATCCGCTCATTGACTACATATAGAGCTCCCGCTTCATTCTACTGCAGCCATCTGTGCGCCTCTGACGGCTCTCTTTCCCCCCCAATCTCATAAGGTAAGAACTCATAACTTAAAATAATTATTAAAATGTAGTGTTACTATAATTACAGTCGAACGAAATACAGCAATTTAAACTGAATTATCACACCGTGATATCGAAGACAATTGGATAAAAAAAGAGTCTTGAGACAGATTGCTGTAAAATTTATGTAAAGCCGAGTGGAGGATGTTTATTAGCCTAGTCTAATCTGCAATATGTTTACATGTGTGTAATATTGACTGTATATATACAGTGTATAATAATAGTGTATAATAATGTGTCAAGTATTAAATTCCCTGTATGAAAAGTGCGTGCACTGTATGTGTGTTTAATGCGTGTGGATGAAAGTGCCTCGTGTGTGCTGCTATGAACGGATTAATACGGTAATAATTGTAATTTAATAATGATTTAATTTCTACTCCCCAGAAATGAATACTAATAAGGCCACGGTTGACAATATCCTGATACAGCCGAGGGCGGACGGCTTGGAGTCAAGTCAGGAGCACGTTTTTCACCTTTTTTGATGATTTAAAAAAAAAAATTATTCTTGAAAATAAAAGTTGTTAAAGATTGTGAACGCCTTTCTGTTTCTCCCGCAAACATATGCTTCATTATCAGAACAAATAACACTGATCCTCAGAGAGTTTGCATCTTTGAATTGATAAAAGGTTAAGGTAAGGTTAATTAAAAATTTATATTAAACAACATAGGCGAACACCTTCATAAATGAAAGGCTGCGGTTTACAAGTTCCGTCTCCGCAGCAGAGTTAAAGAGGGGATTCTGCGCAATCAACCCAGAATCCTGCAGAATCCGTTTGGCACACTAGAGGAAGAATGATAAAAACACTCAACAATCTTCCCTTCATCTCTGCATGGAGCCCGGCAGGGGTCAGCTGCAGAAATAATTTTGAGGTTCATATGTACCCTTAGTTTCATAAAACGTGCATATGGATTTCTAATCCATTCGCACGTTTTATGTGCGCGCTGATTTGGGCATCGTGCTGGACCTTTTCAGAGCTTTAAACTGAAAAATGGGTATTATTCCTTTAACTTTTAAATAATACGACTAAGATCTCACTAGTGACCAGGTGTGTTTCAACTCCATGCACAGCAAGTGCAATATTTGTTTTTATACGGCTTTGAAGATAAACTGATCGTAAAATTTGTGGAAATGGTCCAAAAAGCGCACAGTGTATGTCCGTCTTGCCTCTGGGAAGCATGGAGCTGGTAGTGCAGCATAATTAGAACACCTTGCATTAAAGAGGATACTGAATATATGAAAATTGCGCAGGTGGATGCACTATTAAAAAAACAAACAACAAAAAGAACATCAGGTTTTTGAGTGGTGGGGACAAAACTGTAATCGATCAATATTACCGCGGACATGGTCCCGGGTACAGTGACTCAAATATCTATACTTTCATGCAGCACCCCAAATCCGTGCGCACGCTTTAATAAACTGAGGGTATAGAGGGATTCTTACATCTGAAAAGTATTTCTGCACCTGACCACGGCTGAATTTTTTTCCCACAGAAAAATATGCAGAGAGAGTTGTGGGTCTGAGAGGGCGGACAAGGTGCTGCTGATGCCACGGGGAAAAAATATTCTCACCTGCTATGACTGGATAAGTCAAGTGAATTTTTATCTTTAATTTTAATCATCTTAATATATTTGATCTTATTTTTTTATGTCAACAATAATTTAGTTTTTTTTATCTGCAGCCGGCACGTATTCCACCAACGTTTGCTGCATCTCCGCGCTGCACGCTCCACCGGTTCTCTCCCCTGCCGTCTTCCCTCCTCCAGCCAGCTCTCAGAGGGCTCCACTCACACTCAATCGGCCGGACACGGCTGCAACGGCGGCGTCATTGGCCATCATAAAATCTGGTCCTCCTCACATCAGCGAAGATGGGTTACTCGAGTTCTTTTATGGAGACAAGATGGCCTATCTTTGCTCGAGGGGGTGTCCAGCGCCTCGCCACAGACGACGACGCCGTCGAGGCAGAGCCGCTGCCAGGGTGGAAGCCCGAGCTGTCTGCTCGTCCCCGGTTTCCCCTGCTGCGAGCGGCTCCTCCCAGTCCCTCAGCTATTGTCAGCCCTTCGGTTCCAGCTCTGACCTGTCCGCTGGCTTCAGCTTCAACCAGCTCGGTCCCAAAGTCAGCGTCAGCCAGAGAGCCAGTCTGTGAGCCAGTTCCAGTTCCAGTCTGTGAGCCAGTTCCAGTTCCAGTCTGTGAGCCAGTTCCAGTTCCAGTCTGTGAGCCAGTTCCAGTTCCAGTCTGTGAGCCAGTTCCAGTTCCAGTCTGTGAGCCAGTTCCAGTTCCAGTCTGTGAGCCAGTTCCAGTTCCAGTCTGTGAGCCAGTTCCAGTTCCAGTCTGTGAGCCAGTTCCAGTTCCAGTCTGTGAGCCAGTTCCAGTTCCAGTCTGTGAGCCAGTTCCAGTTCCAGTCTGTGAGCCAGTTCCAGTTCCAGTCTGTGAGCCAGTTCCAGTTCCAGTCTGTGAGCCAGTTCCAGTTCCAGTCTGTGAGCCAGTTCCAGTTCCAGTCTGTGAGCCAGTTCCAGTTCCAGTCTGTGAGCCAGTTCCAGTTCCAGTCTGTGAGCCAGTTCCAGTTCCAGTCTGTGAGCCAGTTCCAGTTCCAGTCTGTGAGCCAGTTCCAGTTCCAGTCTGTGAGCCAGTTCCAGTTCCAGTCTGTGAGCCAGTTCCAGTTCCAGTCTGTGAGCCAGTTCCAGTTCCAGTCTGTGAGCCAGTTCCAGTTCCAGTCTGTGAGCCAGTTCCAGTCTGTGAGCCAGTTCCAGTCTGTGAGCCAGTTCCAGTCTGTGAGCCAGTTCCAGTCTGTGAGCCAGTTTCAGTCTGTGAGCCAGTTTCAGTCTGTGAGCCAGTTTCAGTCTGTGAGCCAGTTTCAGTCTGTGAGCCAGTTCCAGTCTGTGAGCCCGTTCCAGTCTGTGAGCCCGTTCCAGTCTCTGAGCCTGTTCCAGTCCCAGCACCTGCCGTTGTTTTGGCTGCTGTGTTTCTAGCAGTCACAGCGGCAGCTCTCCAGCGACCGACATTCCCGCATGGGTCGCTGGAGCTCCCGGGAAAGGTCAAGGAGGACCCGTTCCCGTCGCTAGAGCTCCCAGAGAGGGTCAAGGAGGACCCGTTCCCGTCGCTAGAGCTCCCAGGGAGGGTCAAGGAGGACCCGTCGCTGGAGCCTCTTCACCGCCGACCGCTGTCGGTCGAGCCTCCAGACTCTTCGTCTCAGCCGGCGTCCGAGCCTCCAGACTCTTCGTCTCAGCCGGCGTCCGAGCCTCCAGGCTCTTCGTCTCAGCCGGCGTCCGAGCCTCCAGGCTCTTCGTCTCAGCCGGCGTCCGAGCCTCCAGGCTCTTCGTCTCAGCCGGCGTCCGAGCCTCCAGGCTCTTCGTCTCAGCCGGCGTCCGAGCCTCCAGGCTCTTCGTCTCAGCCGGCGTCCGAGCCTCCAGACTCTCTTCGTCTCAGCCGGCGTCCGAGCCTCCAGACTCTCTTCGTCTCGGCCGACCTCTACCGGCCAGACATTTTCGTCGCCGCCGACCAGCCAAGCTCCTCAGCCGCTGCCTGACCCTCAGAAGAGGACCTATGGGCTGTCCGCCAGATCTCCAGGTCCTCAAGGGAGGATCACCAGGCCGTCCTCTGGACCGCCGTCCAGTCAGAGGACGCCATCCGGACCGCCGTCCAGTCAGAGGACACCATCCGGGCCGACCGGATGGTGTCCTCTGACTGGACGGCAAGATGGCGACAAGATGGCCGACAAGATGGCGGCGGTGGGAACCGCCCAGTTGGCTTCATTTTTGCTCTTCAGAAACCTATGGGTGACGTCACAGAGGCTTCGTCCAGTTTTTATACAGTCTATGGCTGCATGGCACCATATCTATCACACAAATGAGCTACAGTAATCACTAGTTTCACTTAATTAATCTCTTCTTTAGTGCAACATGTTGTCAAAGTATGCTTTGATTCAGATTTAGTCTATCATAAGCATTAAAAGGGGGTGTTCTTTGAGAAACAGGGCTGTACAGTGCTACACGTGCGATGAAAACAAATTGTCTGTGCCATAATTTTTTTTTCATATGTAGCACTTGTGCAAAGGCTTCGTAAGCTGCTTGTTTCTTTGTTTTTATTTACTGTAAAGGCCTGTTCACATTTCGGCCGTCTCAAAGGAGAACCCCATGCCACACTGTGCGACCTCCACCAAGCTCTAGAGGTGTGTCAAACTGAACGGCCCAAGATTTCAGTGGATCCAACTGCATGACGTCTCGTTCTAGCAGTATGAGCGAAAAGCCAACATCACGAGCAGACCGGGTCATAGAATTTCTGCATATTAGGCCCCGTTTACACGAAGGAAAAACACAAATTTTCCCTGGGGTTTGGCCTCTCATTTACACAAAAAACGTTTTTATCACAGAAAACGATTACTTCTAAAAACTCCGGCCAAAGCGGAGATTTGCGTTTTAAGCGTTTGCGTGTGGACAGAGATAACCGGAGTTTTCGGCTCTGCAACGTCACTTTCCGCGACAAAAATGCTCCGACATCACTTGTGCGACCTGTTTACACTCAGAAACAGCATTTATGCCCTCAGAGCTGTGTTGGCATCATCGATTGTCCAAGCACTTTTTGCTTGCATGTTTTTGCAAGCTCAATTACTGCTCTATGTATAAGTTAGAACATTGAAAGTTACTGTGAGTGGATAGGATTCAAGAGGCAAACTCTGCCGCTCAGAATTGAGGCCAACCCGGAAGTAACAAAAATTGCAGTTCAAACCTTATCCGCTGGGGGCTGGCTCCAGAAAGGAGCAATTTCCCATTGACTCCCATGTTAAAAAGGCCAACTTCACAGCAAAAATAAACCTGTTTACAGCCTGGTTCAAAAAAACATTTTAGGTTTAATAGGTCAGGTTTATCGTCATGACAACTCTGAGGGGGGGTGGAATTTTTTATAACTCATCCGTTTAGACATAATTTAATCTTCACGTGTATTTTAGATTGACAGGTCTCGGATGAGCCGTCAGCGCTAAGGCTGGTGGCTAACGGTAAGTAAGATAATATTTCTGTACGTTATTTTGTAGATGAAGCTCCTGCTAGCTCAAGGCAAGGCAGTTTTATTTGTATAGCACACTTTCAACAGCAGGGTTATTCAAGGTGCTTTACATGATTTGGTGATTTAAAAAAAACGCATAAAGGAAACACACATTACATATGATACACAATAAAGCAAGAGAAAGATTTTAAAAAAGCAAGAGAGCATGAACACATTTAATACATAGGACATCAAGCATTCACTCGAAGGCAATTCTAAACAGATGGGTTTTTAGTCTCGATTTAAAGCAGTTCAGAGTTTCAGCAGCTCTACACTCGTCAGGAAGTTTGTTCCAGATAAGAGGAGCATAGAAACTGAAAGCTGCTTCTCCATGTTTAGTTCTGAGTCTAGGGATGTTTAGTAGGCTAGAGTTGGAGGACCTGAGTGGTATTGGTGGTTGGTACCATGACAACAGGTCTTCAACATATTTTGGTGCTAAGCCATGTAATGATTTATAAACTAGTAAAAGTATTTTAAAGTCTATTCTCTGAGCTACAGGGAGCCAGTGTAAGGACTTTAGAACTGGGGTGATGTGCTCTACTTTCCTGGTTCTAGTGAGGACGCGAGCAGCAGCGTTCAGGATCAGCTGCAGCTGTCTGATTGACTTTTTAGGCAGACCTGTGAAGATGCTGTTGCAATAATCAATCCGACTAAAGATAAACGCATGGATGAGTTTTTCTAGGTCGTGTTGCAAAATCAGTCCTTTAATCCTAGAGATGTTCTTCAGGTGATAGAACGCTGACTTTGTTATTGCCTTTATGTGACCCTGGAGGTTCAGGTCTGAGTCCATTACTACACCTAGGTTTCGAGCCTGATCAGTAGTTTCTAGCTGTTTTAATTGAAGCGGTGTGGTGACTCTTGATCGTTCCTCCTTGGGTCCAAAAATAATCACAGTTCTGTTTTTCTGTCACACAGATATTGTTTCCATTTCAGGAAAAAGAAATCATAGTTTTGTAGCGGCATAAGAAGTATAATTTGGCTTTGTAATATTGCAGACGCCAAGGTTTATTTTAATATTGAGATGTTGAAGGAATTTATCAATTTAAAAAATACAGTTGGCTGATTAATTACTTGGTTGACTTCTTATTTCTTCCCTTGTTATATACTGTTGAAAGAATTTTCAGTCATAAAGAATAAAACATTTTTTTTAACACAAGATTCTATAAAAGAAAGGGACACAGATAAAAATACAAAGGAAAAGCAAGAAAGCAGAAAGCAAAAGAGACTTATGTACAGTAAAATGGGGTTGGGGGGAGGAGGAGGAACAGAGTTGACAACAGTGTTATGGCAACAGATATAATTGTTGAAATACAAAAACTACATCAACAACACATTTGACATAACAATCAGGGCTATAGTTATACTTTTTGCTTTAATATCAATTGTTCAAAAGTACTGTCATGTCTAATGTGAGGATGCATAAAGATGGCAGCATTTAAACTAGGAATAAAAGAAGCCATGACACTCTTGACAAACTTCCTGGCCTTTTCTATTTTTGCTGGGTTTACACCCGCCCTCTATCGACGCCTTTGGGTGATGGAGAAGATGATGGACATCTGGTCCTCCATCATGTTCACCAACTGGACACTGCTGACCACCACCATGTCATCTCTGCCACAGCTGATGATGAGGACATCTAGAGCCGCACTTCCTCACAGGGAGTTGGGGAAAAAAAGGGAGAAGGCCTTTTCACCTCAGCCTACATGGTAGATCCTACATGGTAGTACAATCACTAACAATTAGGGTAAATACAAATATTAATATAAATATGTGAACTATCCTTACTAACTTAGCTTGATCATGTATCTCATGCATAGACTAAATAGATCTCATACACTATTAACTAAGTTAAAAATATTATTGAAAACTTGCATTAGGTTAATCATTTCATTTGAATAAATTATTTCAATTTAAATGTTAACTAACCGATTTAATATTGTATTTATTTACAGCCTGGATGGAAGAGGGTAGCAGAGTTGCTCTACCGCGGTTTTCAGGCTAAAGGCGCTCCGTTAGTGTGTCAGAGTGTCAATCATCCGCCCCCGCCCCCGCCCTCACAGCTCCACTCTCAACTCCACCTCTTTGCCCATTTTTGTATTTACTGGGAGTGATGAAACGCGTGACGCAGACAAGATGGCGGCGGTGGGAACTGCCCATTTGGCTTAATTTTTGCTCTTCAGAAACCAATGGGTGACGTCACCAAGGCTTCGTCCAGTTATATACAGTCTATGGTTATAATGTGATAGTTTAACTTTTTTACAATAAACTATCACGTTATGTGTTACGGTCTAATTTCGGCGCGCATATGACATGCTTAAATATAGAAAATGTACCTGGGATGAAGACATTTGACATGCAACGAAGGCTGCCCAAGACGTGAAAATCTGTAACGTTAGAGGGTATCGCTTGTCAATGCACGTGAATCCCCTGGTGTAACCATAACAAATTTTACAACAGTAGTAGAAAACAATAACAATAACTTTTTGGAGAACCTTGACATATTTGTTCTGTCATTCTTGTGGCATTTAGAAATTATATTGGTAATTCTAACTGACCTGAGTTAGTTCTGATTTAACTTCAAACAGTGAGCAAAAAATGTAATAGTATAACTCCATGTTGTGTCAATGTTAGCTTTATTTAGTAGTTTAAGAAGTTTTGCATGATTATTTATAAGTGAAGAAGTTGTTTCATTCATTCTGCCCTGTAAAAAAAATGTCTACGTTTTTTTACTTTGAAAACTTTAAATAAAAAAACTGCATTTTTGTTGGAACAACGCTAATGTAAAATAACTGCACAAATTATGCTTTATCTTGCGAGTAAGCCTGACATGAAACAGGTGTTTTAAAGAGCAAAAGATGTTCAAATGGAGCCCACAGCCCTTCAGAAATGAGGGCAGTTCTGCCATCTTCAAATAACAGCTGCAGCATGCTCATTTCGCTGCTGGAAGCTTCCTCAGCCATTACGCCAACTACTCTTCTCGATGTAAGAACTTCTTCTTTTGCCTGGTGAGACAGAGAACATATTACTGCAGAACAATCTAAGCAAGCTTTTAACACCTTGTTAAAACTTGCATTTAGATGGCTTGACTGCCTTGACTCATGTCATGCAGTGTTTCATAGATTTATTAATACATTATGCATTAATTTGAACAATTTATGAATTTTTATCTTTGTATGGAACATACATTCCACACAAAGTGGAATTATGATCATCAGAGGTGTAGGGACATATGTCAACTGCAAATACTTTCATTGTCAGCTCAGTTTTTAGTATGCTGTACCTCAGTTTTGTAGCTGAGGTACAGCATACGTTCGGTTCGCTCTCCTCTCTACTTTCACCTAGCGTTACAGTGTGCGTCCTGAACGCTGCAGGCAGGATTTGGGCTGGAGGTGAGCCGCCATAAATAGAATGAAATTACTGCTGTAGAACCTCTACTTCTAACAAAAGGTTGGACCCATAACATTTGGAGGTCAAATCTAAAAATGTCTCATAAACAGTAACCTAAAAATACAGTATCCACAATTTGGACCGCAGCAAGTATGGAAGGCTAGACCTGTCACAATTCGATAAATCAAAATCCAAAAGATATTATTTATAAATACGAAATTTTTATAAAACTTAACATATGCATTTGTCAAATAAATGATTACATTCTTATCCTAATAAATAACCATAATGTTTTTATATTTAAATAATTTGAATCTTAGTCATATTTTTACCCCATGGCTGTCTGCTGAAGATGAAGAATTTATTTTATCTTTCCATCTCATAAATCTTAATCTCTCAGAGGTACTAACATTTCTTAGGAAAAGTAGAACTAGCCCGTTTGAGCTCTGTTGATCTTTAAAGCTGTCTGTAGCTGAATGGCTGTGGAGTTTAACCAGTCAGAAATTATTAGGGTTTATTTAGTGAGACTAAGGAACAAGTTAAATTATTCCATAATGTGCTTTACAACACTTGTTTATTAATCAGCTATCAGCTCTCCTATTGTCTTTTCCATGGGGCTGTTCATATGACAACGTTTTTCAGCAAAACTGAGGTTTTTCTCTGCGATTCGGCCTCTCGTTTACACGAAAACGGGAAAACGGAGGGGGGCGAAAACGCAGCTTTTCGAAAACGGCTTCCAGAGTAAGGAGTTCTGAAAACCCTGGGTGATAAGTTGTCATGTAAAGCCGGAGACTTTTGAAAACGATGACGTCACTGCCAGCCGCCTACGGCCATGTTGGACTGGCGCACTCCGCCTTTCTACAGAAAAACAACAATGACGAATCCAGGTAGTAGTATAGTCCCTTGTTGAATTTAGCAGTAATTCCACTTGTTATTCAGTCCACACCATAGTTGTACGCGCAGAGACCGCCATTGTTAGTTATCATGAAATGTTTCTTTTCCAGGTTGTGAGGGGGAAACCTTGGAACACTGCATACACGGGGCACACTGCTATCTAAAGGCCGGGCATATGTACTACATCGTTTTCCATCGCGCGCCCTGTCGTGTAAACGCAGTGTTTTCACCCGCGTATTCAAACAAAAACGGCAATGTTGTCGTGTAAACAGCCCCTATGTCTGCAGTATAAACACAGCCCAACAATAGCCTCTCAACAGCCACAATGTTTACAATCAGATTTTTAAAAAACAGGCTACTTTCCTTTGCATGGTCCCCATCTGATGATGTTGATATCTTGTGTTGCAATTCCCTATTAGATTCCTGGGGCCTGTACCATGAAGGTTGCTCAACAAACTCGGGGTTACAGGATTGGTTTTGAATCGACAAAACCAAACCGATGCAATCAGGCTTAATTGGTACCATGACGCAGGTTATCAACTTTCTCTGTCAACTCAGGCTTTGATCCTTAAGCTATGATTAATCCACAGGCGCGTGCACATAAAAGAGGGACGACGACACTGAACAACCAATCGCGTTCGATATGGATAGAGCGAGAGCTATCTGCTTTTCAACGGAGGAGCAAGAGATTATTCTCCAGAAATATGAAGAATTTAGAAATATTTTTCAAGCACGCAGTAACACTGTATCTGCTGCCAAAGCAAGAGAACAATCGTGGAGGAAGATTGCTGATTGTGTTAATGCGTGGGTTAAACAATTAATGTACATTTAAGTAGGCTAAGCATATTAAAATATATTAAATGCTAAAATGAAAATGTATTCGTGTTGAGATATATATATATATATATATATATATATATATATATATATATATATATATATATATATAATGTGTGTAGATGTATGTGAAAGTATAGGCTATTACATCCTAAGAAAGATTGATATTCATTAATTTTTAGATGCAACCCCAACTCCAAACGGTCTTGGCAGCAGATCAAGACAAAATATAAAAATATAATTCAAAGTGGTGAGTATTTACCATATTTTTTATTATTTTCTTAGAACATTTAATCACAAACACTTGTTTGCAGCAAACAGAAATAAATGTGAAATTAGGAAAACTGGGGGAGGGCCACCTCCTCAAGATTACACTGTGGCAGAGAAGTTGGCTCTGAGCAACAACAAGGGGCGGCCGATTATGGATGGGATTGCATGTGCGGTACAGTCAGGGCAGGGCTTCGATGAGTCACATTTGTTATGTGCGGCTCAAGAAGCTCACAGAGATAAGACATTCCTTCCGCGGAAAATCTGTATCTTTCATACAAGTACGCATCAGGAAAGTCAAATGGATTTTGTCTGTCCCTAAAAACTCGTTCTCTACGAAGTGCTCGTCTTACAATTTGCGCGGAGATGTCCACAGGATTAGGGAGAAAAGGTGAAGCCATTGCAACAGAGAACAGACGCTGGGAATTAGTTACGTCACATATATATGTTTCTTTGCTCACAGCTGATTGGTCAAACTTCAGTCTGAGCTCTTGAATCCAGAACATAACCTGCCCCGGAGCAGGTTACCCGTGCAGCGTAAGATACCATGGCAACGAACACCGATCAAAGCCGAGCCACTTTCATGGTACCCAAAACCCAGGGTTGGTGGAAACTAAGCTGAAACATAGCTGGCTAGCCACCTAATCCGGCTTCATGGTACAGGCCCCTGATGAATATCGGTTGTTGTTATTCAGGATGGTATACTGTAAGTTATGTTTTTGTAAGGGGGTTCAAAATCTTGCTCTATAGAGTTCCGGACGTCACGTGACTCTCAGAGCGTAGGCGCCATGTTGGCAGGCATGAATGTCAACAAAATGAACGTCGCAGGCTGTGATTTTACTCCGTCGGAAGTAACTTCCCATTATAAGACGCAAGATGTTACTCTATATACCGAGAAATTAAAAATATTACATTTATCCGACCTTTACGATGCACCTGGGATACTTTTTAAAAGTTCAGAAGCTGTCAGGGCGGACCTTCTGCGATACCCTGACATATAATTTCCTTATCAATTTTCCCTCGTCCTACTCCGGAGCTTTTCTCAAGGGATATAAAAGCCTGGAAGGATATAAATGGACACAATCGGGGTTTGTTATAGGGATCCAGATCTGGAATCTTCCTGCACAGGATTGCGTTGTTGTCAGCGGGAGGGTAAGTAGAGACCTGTCCTGATTTTAGTTACCATGAGCAACTGGCAGTAGCTAAGTTATGTCTTTGTGCAACATCTTGTGTGTTCATTAATCTCAGGAAATAGTTTTGTGTGTCAATATCTAACCATTAATCAATCATTGATCGATTAATAAAAAAATAAATAAATTACACGTTAGTCTGTTCCTCGTTTTGATCACAAGACATGTAAACGGTAGCATGCAGACATCCCTGCAAAGTTGTATGTGATGTTTACAGAAACAGAAAAATCCACGCTAAAATAACTGTAGGAAGTCTGCTAAGAATCGTAATAAAATCATGTAAAACAAATACCATATAAAGCTGAGGAAACGTTGGTTTATGTACCTGATATGAAGTGATCATCACATAAGCGGAAACCTTAGCTCACGGGGTCCCACTGCTTCATTTTAGCCTGATCACTGGCCGGTTCATGGCAACGATCCACCGTTTTCTGCGTTCCGGATCCTTGGGAATCCTATAGAAAGCTCTTCCCTTATCTCGTCCGCGTCTGTTGTGGCATCCTGGGGCACAACAGGTATCCACCATATACGTTTTTAGGTTTCAATTATCTTTAATAACTGCGGGAGACTGCCTTCCACAATGGCGCTCATTCGATTTTAAGTGTTGCATGCTGGGAGAAGTGACGTCAACTCCCGGAGCTCTATGTGCCCCTTTGTAACTTTGAGCACCAGCCCCTCTAAAGGTCTCTGCATGGTTCTGGTTAAAATGTACAGAACAGTGAAATTTATCTTGCTTGTCCAGGCAGCTGTCTGGGTGCTCATCACCCCTAAACCTGTGATCCTAGAATCGCCCCTGCATTACACAGAACTGGCATCAGATTGCCTATGTGATAGTGTTTCAATGCTTTCACAGAATACTGGATTGGAGTGAAGAAAATATCCAAGAAGAAGAAGAAAAGTTCTTATCTGATGCATTTTTTAAATACAAAAATTTAAAATTTAGGCAAAAATCTGATAGGCTATTTTAAAATACAGTTCCAAATCGATCAACTTGGCCTCTGTCAATGGATAGTAAATGTAACTGTCACTTTTAATAAAGTGAATTCAAAAATGTTTCCCTGTTCCTGGAGAATGAAAGTGGTCAGTGGCTTCGATAATTTGTCACCCATTCCTAACATTTATGTGCAAAACATAAATATTCAAAAAAGGTATAAATCTGAAATTCTTTCCAAATGTTTGCAAAATAATACAAAGCTTAAACATGTAACCATTTAAACAAACTGCCTCAATCACTGTGAAGTTGGTGCTCTGAAGCTGGTCTCCGTAGCTTGTACATGCCATCTACACATGGCTCACCGAGATTGTGTCCCCCACAGCTACAGACACAGTGGCAGACTTCCGCCACAGAGAAATGGGGATGGTAAATGTCTCCTACAATTAAGATAACTGTGGTATTTAAGTATAACAATTATGAATTATAATTTGGCATGGAAAGTACATTATGAATTTATAGAATATGTTTTGAGACCAGGCAGGTTGTAGATAGGTGGAAAGATTTATAAATTGGAGTGATAAGTGAATAATGGATACAAGTTTTGGGTAGAAGCATGGACAGACAGACAGGTAAAATGAAAAGCTTGTCATTAGTTTTAAATGATTGTCTGTCTGTCTGTCTCACTCTGACTGTTCTTGGAGGGAACTGCTCCTCTCCAGACCCCACTTTCTTGATATCCTTGACCTAAAAAAAGAAATTATTGCAATGTTCTTGTAAACATGAGAACCCTTGTGTCATTTTTAAATCTTATTGTACAAATTACTTTGCCATTCAAAGGGGTATTTCTGACATCACATAAGATTTTGTGATTTTATTCACACACATACACACACACAGATATATATATATATATATATATATATATATATATATATATATATATATATATATATATATATATATATATATATCCCTACCTCAAAAACCTCCCCCTCCACTGTTATGAGGGATTTTGTCAAAACCCTTAGACGGGGTTTCAGTCTCAGTACTGTGACATCAAGAGGTGGGGCCTTGGCATATGGTGTCTCCTGGCATTCATTTAGGATTTTTGCTAAAGCCATTCTGAAAGACAAGACATCACATTTAGGAAGTGTTGTGCTTTCAATGCAGTTTTATTCGACAAAGTATTAGGGCCATTGTAGACTAAATAAAACATATTTAGGATGAAATTTCTAGGCAAAAAAGTTAGGAATGTTTCGATTATTTTCGCATATTTTCCAGAAAAAACTCTCTGATGTCGAAAAGGTGTAAATTTGTGAGAGAAAACTCAGAAATGTCCATGGTTAGAGGCATACATTTCCCATATTTAAACTAAGATATTTTTTGACATTGTTAAGACAGACATTTGAAAGAAAAAATTTAAATTTATTGGGGGGGAAAACTCTGAAGTTTGTTGAGAATCAGATCTTTCTGACAGAAAATACCAGTCCAATAAGATTTAAGTCTTAGATTTTCCAGATGCACATCTGGATATTTTCAAAACCTTAAGTGGTTCATGCAGATTTCTTCCTAGATCAGAATTACTTCTGCCCAGTGAGGCCATGAACGCCTCGAACAGGGGCGACAGCAGCGAAAAAGAAACTGCAACATGGCGGCATTTTGGAGCTTCTTGCTCACAGCTTCTCCCGTTTGAGTCATGTCTGAACCCGGGAAAAGTTGTTCTAATCCAGGAGAAGAGCTGCATGTAGCTACCACTTACACTTTTGAAAATATCCAGATGCGCATCTTGTAAATGTAACCCTTAAATCTTAAAAGACTTCCATGTTCTGTTGGAAATAATTGAATTGAAATCTTAGCCAACTTTAATTTTTTTGTGATTCATTCATGAGGGTTTTTTTATTCAAAATTTCTGACTATACAATGTCAGAAAATATCTCAGTTTAGATATAAAAAAATTCTGGTTTTAATCATGTAAATGTCTGAGCTTTCTCTCACAAATGTAAGACTTTTCAACAACAAAGAATATCCAAGTTTTTTCTTTAAAATATGTGACAATCTAAAACTTTCTGGGGTTTTTTGGCAGTAATTTACTCTAAATGTATTTTTTCCTTTTATCTACAATAGCCCAAATACTCCTTTCGTATTAATACGCTTCGGTAAATTACACATCATGCCACATTTTTTGAGTAATCTCACATTCTTTATTTGGAGTATTAGCAATTTGAATAGAGAAATACAGACAATCCCATATATTGTACATAATAGTATCAAGGAGCACTAAAACGGTGAAAATGCTATACTTGCCTCATGTGGTCACCGATTTTGCCAATGGTTTCTCCTCTCTTCTCTACGATCACTGAAACTCCCAGCTGATGTTGACTTCTAAAGTTCCATTTAATCTGTTACTAAGTATCTGATAGGCCAGCTGCTTTTGCTGTGTTTGGTGATTGGTCAGAAGTTTAGCTTCCAGTATCAAAAATGAAAATGAAACTGAAAATAAATATTGGGACTGAAAATAAAAATTAGCATTGAAAAATATTATTGTAACTGAAAATATTAATTTTGAATCTGAAATAAATCTAGTGAAAATGTTTGTGTTGAAAGTAAAAAATTTTTTGAATGAAGCTGAAAAAAATGGCATTGAAAAAAAGATTGGCATTGTAAAAAAAAATTAAAGTTTGAAAACTTGATTGTGAGTTATTTGTTTCAATGCATATACATGAGTTTCATAGAAAAAAAATTCACTTACAATTTTTTTTACTTTCAATACAAAAATTTTCACTAGATTTATTTCAGATTCAAAATTATTTTTATTTATAATATTTATATATAATATTTATATATTTAAATTCAGTTTCAATTAAGTTTATTTATATAGCGCCAATTCACAACAGATGTCATCTCAAGGCACTTAACAAGAAGTCATTTCAATACATTTATACAAACATTCCAATCAGTTAAAAAGTTTCCTATTTAAGGAATCCCAGCAGATTGCGTCAGTCATTGGCGTGAGGTTGGGCAGACTTTCCAACCACAGCAATCCTTCAGCAATCCCTCATACTGAGCAAGCATGTAGCAACGGTGGAGAGGAAAAACTCCCCTTTAACAGGAAGAAACCTCCAACAGAACCAGGCTCAGTAGGAGCGGCCATCTGCCACGACTGTCTGGGGGTTTGAGAAGACATAGCAGAAACACATATAATATAATATTTTTCAATGCCAATTTTTATTTTCAGTGCCAATATTTATTTTCAGTTTCATTTCAAGGTGATACTGTTCTATTCCCATAAAATATAGGCTAGTAGAATATAGTAATTCTCTTTTCAAATTTTAGGAGTGCTGAGATTCAGCTTAGGGGTGAAAAATTAATTGTGCTTTTCAGAGTGTCATTAAAAATCTGAAATGACAAAAATGTCGGATTTGATGCAGTTAGCCTGCCTAAACGGAATCTCACCACTCCTAAAATTTGAAAAGAGAATTATTATATTGTACTATATTTCAGATTTTCTTTTTTTTGACAATATGTAATTGATTAATTGTAGATCCTTGATAAAGAAATGTATTGCTATTATTGTGGAGTCACATAATTTATATTATAAACTTTAAAAAGAAGACATCAAATTGATAGATTTGTTCCAGTAGACCTTATATTGATTTTTTTAAAGTTTAAAAACGGAGCAGCACGGCATACAGCAGTGATCCAGAAGTTGTACCTAGTCAACTCCAACATGTCCAACAAGGCATCATCCCTCAAGACTGGGTCCGGGGCTTTGTGTGCTTTCTCTACAGGTTCTGCAGCACCCAAAGCAAGAGCAAAAGCTGAGGCAGCCAAAGTCCGTCTTAGCTTCGCAGCTAAAGAAATAGATTTGAAGGAAGAAAAAGCACAAATCGATATTACAAAAGCTAAAATTGAGGCATCTATTGAATTTCTACAAAAAGAAAAAGATGTAGCCTCGGCCATTGCTGAAGCAGAGTCATTAGAAGCAGCTGTTGCCTCACAGATGGAAACACACAGCAATCTATGTCATTCTGTAACAGCCGAGCGACCTAAGCAATATGTCATCAGCCTATCTACATTTGTGAAAAAAGAAAATGATGGTGTTCTTCAGCAATTACAAGGTGAAAATGCACCACAAAGCAAACCAGAGCTCACCTGTATTCAGCCAATAAGCCCTAAAAAAGAAAAGGAACCACAAAAAATTCCTGACTGCCACCAAAAAAACCCAGTCATTACCTCTTCTCCTCATGCTAATAAACATTACAGTACTAATTGGTCAAATCAGGTGTCAGCATCCAACTTCTATGATGCTAGGCCCTTATTCAAAGAGCCTAGAGACTCAAATGTGAGCGACTTCACCAAATATCTCGCTCGCCATGAAATCATAGCAACAGAGCCACTACAGTTTAATGACAAGCCCCAAAATTTCAGAGCTTGGAAGCGCAAGCAAGGAGTCCACTGAGCATGCAGAACAACTCAGAGCTATACACATCAACAACCCAGTCGATGGTCTCAACATGATATGGGACAGACTTGAACAATGTTACGGCTCAGCTGAAACGATTGAGGATGCGCAGTTTAAAAGGAATCGACATATTCCCAAAAATCTCATCCAAAGACTTTACAAAACTGAGAAAGTTTAGCGACCTGCTAATGGAAATACAGTATGAAGGAGACCTCCCTGGTCTCGCGTTCCTGGACACAGCAAGAGTATGGGAATAAATCCCTGTCATTAATCAAGAGTGGTTTTGTCCATTTCAGAGCATTATTTGTTGTTTTTATGCTCAGATCCTATGCTTTTCTCCCTTCAAACACTTTATTCACACTTAAAAAGTTCCTTCTTGGATTCAAATATGTGTTCTTGTACTTAAATTGACTCCTCTGCAATTGAGCTTCATTCCTCTGTGCTCAGATCTCTTCTCCGCGCTTTCAAAACCTGCTCCTGCTGATTTTTCTTGTGCTTTTGGTATTTAGGCGAAATAAGCCTGCCAAAAGTCCCCCAGCCAATAGGAAGCCAGATATGATGCTGACCAATGACCTTGTCACAGTCTTCTTTGGGATGCGCTCATTTTTACTCCCACCAGCAAGGGTTCTGCATGCCATTAAACTGAATACGGCCATTATATGACTATACGGCCATCTCACCATTAAAAATAATTCATACTTCAGGTTCCCGATTTCTGTCGTTAGCCATGTTGGCTGACCGTCAGCTGAGTTCTGCTAAGCTGTTAGAAAGCGCAAAAGACCATTAGGCGGAGGTTTCTTCTTCCACTTATAATGATAAGCGTGCCTACCTGAGTATATTAAAACCAGCTCACCAGGACAATGCCTTCTTAAAAATAATGGAGGAAGGACTAACAAAAGACACATATAGCAGTTGGACAGCACCATTGACATTTAAAAGGCCACACCAAAAGCTCCCTAACAGGCCCTGAACCGCCTAATGTCTCTTCTTCGCAACTTTGAAAAGAAAAAAGAGATGAAAGAACATTTCATCACTTTCATGGACAAAATATTCCAGAACAAACACGCAGAAATTGCCCCTCCACTAAAAGAGGATGAAGAATGTTGGTATCTGCTGCTATTCTGTGTCTACCACCCACGTGAACCCAAACAGATTAGGGTCTTCTTCGACAGCAGCACCAAGTATGAGGGCGTATCCCTGAATGACGTGCTGTTAACAGGACAGGATCTTAATAACTCACTGCTTGCGGTCCTAATACATTTCAGGAAAGGAAGCCCTTGCCTTCACAGCAGACATCGAACAGATGTTCTACTGTTTCAACGTGCGAGAGCAAGACAGGAATTACTTGAGCTTCTTGTGGTTCTGCGACAATGACATTTTCAAAGACATTGTGGAGTATAGGATGCCTACACCAGTCTGTCCTACGCAGCGAGCCAGACTGTGATCCAGATGTCAAGCAGTTTGTCACGCGCGTCTTCTATGTGGACGACGGACTCAAATCTCTCCCTACCTTTGAAGAGACTGTCTTTCTACTCCAAAGAACCCGTGACACACAACTCAAATTTAAGACTGCATAAAATAGCAGTAAACAGAAGGGAAGAATTAGAGGCATTACTAACTCAAGACCATGCAGGAAACCTAAACAAACATAGACTTTGAAGACAATTCAGTGCCCATACAACATAGACTAGGTCTCCTTTGGCACCAAAGTAAAGACTGCTTCACCTTTGAAGTACCTGATGAGACAATGCCCTTTACTAGACGAGGTGTTTAATCAACAATAAACAGCTTCTATGATCTGCTGGGCTTTGTAGCACCAGTCACAATAAAGGGAAAGTTTATTCTACGTGAACTCACAACTGAAAATGGAGACTGGGATGCTCCCTACCCCAAGAAATGGAAGAGTCCTGGACACAACGGAAAGACTCATTTAAAGACCTGTCTAACATGACCATTCCCAGAGCATACCCAGACATTTACCCTTCAATAGCTATGAAAAAAGAGTTGTGTTTTTTCAGACGCATTTTTCTTCACTCTGCTACTTCCTTTTCTACTACTACTCTCCAGTTGTATTACAGTACATTCTGTTATTTCGACTGTTAACTTTGCGTTCTCTCAGTGTTTTTCTCTCCATAGAAGATATACCTGGTCTGGTATCCTGCTTGGCTGCAATGCCCTGTTGGACGGGGGGCATCGACTGGGATGATGCTCCCAGTAACTGAACATCCACTGTGTCCTGTTATCAACATTTTACGTTCTGTAACATAGAAAGTACTCTTATATCAGATCTTCTGTTCCTTCTGTGTTTCTGCTCTGTCTTCTAAAACCCCCAGGCGGTCGTGGCAGATGGCCGCTCCTACTGAGCCTGGTTCTGTTGGAGGTTTCTTCCTGTTAAAGGGGAGTTTTTCCTCTCCACCGTCGCTACATGCTTACTCAGTATGAGGGATTGCTGAAGGATTGCTGTGGTTGGAAAGTCTGCATCAACGGGGCCCAACCTCACGCCAATGACTGACGCAATCTGTTGGGATTCCTTAAATAGGAAACTTTTCAACTGATTGGAATGTTTGTATAAATGTATTGAAATGACTCATTGTTAAGTGCCTTTGAGATGACATCTGTTGTGAATTGGCGCTATATAAATAAACTGAATTGAATTTAATTGAATCTACCAAGGCCATAGCTGCAGTGGCCTATTTAAAAGTTACAGATGCAGAAGGAAACTGTCAAGTAGGCTTTGTAATGGGTAAGGTTACCGCGTCCAGATCAGACTATTAAAATAAGATTAAGATTAGAGTTTAGTGCTGCTGTATTAGCAGTAGAGCTTGCAGATCTTATCTCAGATTAACTTGACTTTAAACTACTATAGATCACACCAAATTCTACTCAGACAGTAAAGTAGTCCTATGTTATTTCTACAACGAAACTAGAAGATTTTATGTCTTATGATAGCAACCGTGTCTCGTGAACTCAGATCTGAGACCTCAGGTAACTGCATTCAAAACAACAGCCTCAATGAAAGAACTTGGCTCTGACAGACTCACCAAGTTTTCCACCTGGAACTCACTCACACGCGCTCTTTCCAGACTAATACATGTCATCAAAAAATTTAAATCACCGCCAAGCAAAGCCAATCACTGTCATGGCTGGCATTACTGTGAAACAGGACTTACTGTGGATTTGTATCCTGAAGAAATCAAGTGTGTGCAAAAACATAAAAAAACTACCCAGAACTGGTCTTCTCAAAAACCTAGACCCTTATCTGAATGAAAATTAAAATGGACTCCTTAGAATAGGTGGTCGCATCAGAGACATCAGCCAAGGTGAGAAAAAACCTCTCATAATTCCTGCCCTCCACCATGTTGCAGCTCTTCTCATAAAGCACTATCACGAGCAGATCCAGCATCAAGGTCGCCTTTTTGAGCTGTAGGCTCTGAAGGATGGTGGATAGTGGGTGTTAAAAGAAAAGTGAGTACAATCATCCATCGTTGTTATCTGCAAAAGAATCCATGCCCCTCTGAGCACACAAAAAATGTCTAACCTCCCTCCAGACCGTCTCATAACAGAACCCCCGTTCACACATGTGGGCTTAGATGTGTTTGGTTCGTGGTTTGTATCTTCTCGACGCACAAGAGGCAGTGTCATTCAGAATAAAAGGTGGGCTGTCATATTCACATGCTTGAGTATTAGAGCAGATCACATTGAGGTGGTAGAATCACTTGATACATCAAGCTTTATTAATGCATTTCGATGATTTCTGGCTGTGAGTAAAAACCAGTAAAAACTTTTCGCTCTGAACAAGGTATCAATTTTGTAAGCACATGTAAAGAACTGAAAATCCCTTCAAACTTGGACAATGCAGCTGTACAATCCTTCCTAAAAGAACACGGATGTACATGGACCTTCAACCCACCACATGCCTCCCCCTTCGGCGGCTTGTGGGAAAGCATGATAGGTCCAGCCCGGACAATATTGGACTCAATGTTTTTTCAGCTTAAGACCACTAAACTCACTTATGAGGTTCTTGTTACCTTTATGGCAGAGGTGGCGACCATCATAAACCCTAGACCCCTCATCCCATCAGACTCTCAAGATCCCGTTATCTTGACCCCAGCTGTTTTCCTAACTCAAAAGATAGCCCCCCTGCAGGCTCCGTCTGAAATATTCACAGGATCATTCCTCTACAAGCACCAGTGGCACCAGGTTCATCACCTGTCGAACATCTTCTGGGACAAATGGAGGAAAGAGTTCCTTCCTACTCTCCAGCCACGCCACAAATGGCAATCTAGCCATCCTAACGTGGAAGTGTTGTTGTACTCAAAGACAGTCAAGTGCCAAGAAGCGAATGGCCTCCGGCATGAAAACAGGTCAGGGGTGAAAAAGGTGAGACGTGGCCTCGGATAGGAGCACATGGGGGAAGAGGGGTTCGGGGTCCTCCCCCAGAATAGGGGGGAATAGTAACTCAACTTGACTATTCTTCCGTCATGATTGACAGCCAAGATTTTTTTTAGGTTTTTTTGGGGGGGCAAAGAAACCAATCAAAGTTTTAAAAAAATCCTGAGCCTGAATTTTTTTTTGTTATGTGGGTACATGGGTGGGTGGATAGATGGGGGAGGTAATCTCTAGCGTGGACACATTCGCAGGGTCAAAATGATTGCATGAATGATTGCAGATTAGCGGTCATCACTCCCATACAATAGCTTCAGAATGTGCCTTCTCTACATCCTAGCATGTTATTAGCGCTCATCACTCCCATACAATAGCTTCAGAATGATCCTCCTCTACCTCCTGCTCGGTAGGTCGTTATCTTGAGACTTTAGGTTTAGGAACTTGTCCTGAGTTTTTAGGATGAGGGTTGGGGGTGGGGTAAGGTTATAAGTAAATATCCTTCGTTACCTAAATTGTAAACACAGGTTTTAAATAAAGTTAACAAAAACGAAACTTAAGGTTTTAGACGTGGGCGATGCTGAAAAAAATTCTAATGCATATTATCACCGATACGAATGGTAGATGCGCACCTTCTAGCCTGCTAGGATGTAGAGGAGGCACATTCTGAAGCTATTGTATGGGAGTAATGATCGCTAATAACGGCCATTTAAAGGTTGATAACATTCGAATTGGATGACAAAACGACCTACAATCACAAGTTAAAATGTTATACGGGTATGTGAAATTCAGTCAGACATTGGATGAATAAGATTTGTTTTGCAATTTAGGGTATATAAGGACAGCTGCTCTATGAGCAGGGTCTGACTCGTGACATGGAAGCACTTTTTTACCGCTTGGTCAGGGAGCATGGAAACTTCGCGTCTCTCACGCCTCGCTGCCAAATTCAGTCCGGTAAATCCAGCTTCTGGCAGTCTGCACTCAGATACCTCAATGCACTCTCCGGTCTGGCAGCACGGAAACTTTGTGCCTCGCCCCTGAGCACCTTGCTTGCCACGTAGGTGACCATTTTTGGCTTCAAAGTATTGAATTTCACCGAAAAGCGAGAGATTTTTATGCCTGAAAGACCGTGGAAATTAAGGTAGCCACATCAGATGGTACAAAGGTGTTAACCAGACCTGTTTCAGAGATTGTACCTTTGGTTCCTACCTAACATGTTTGTTTTCCATAATATTTAATGGTGGCTTTTGTTCATGACAGGTGGGGAGTGTTCTGTTATCACCAAAAGTTGTAAAATGATGTGTTACTAAAATATCCCTTCTCAGTCAGTTCATTATTCACTATGTGTTTACAGCACCTTCCGGTGGTTGCTCCAAGTAATGCATCTTATAAACAGCTTTATTTTGAACAAACTTTATTGAACGGAAGTTGCGCTCAGTCAAACTAAGCAAGTGAAATACACATCAGCACACAGTTTAGGGTGTCCTTTTGGAGAGAATTACTGTCTACATCTTCTGTTTATGGTTCCATCACCGGTATGTAGTGAAAGTTTGTAATTTTGTTTTTATGCAAAATGTGGCTTGCTAATGCATTATTTAACAGTAAAATGAGTAATGTTGTTATGCTAATTACCAGTTATTTGTAAGGTCGTCTAGAATGGCATCTGTAGTACGAGTTTACATATTTAGACATGTCATGTGCTATACAGTAGCAATGAGGTATATAAATGCATATTATGTTGCACATATGCATATTGTGATTGTATTGTTTGTCTTGTTTTTAGTTTCACCCTTTTGAATGTTATTAAACCTGCTGACAACGTTCAGTGGGCTTCAGAGTGGTGATATAAGAAAGGTGTTAAAAAGCCCCTGCATCAGACATGCACCAATAATGGCACAATATTAATATTTTATGTTTATCGTTCTTATACAAACGAAACACTTCTTTACGTTTACAATTCTTATGTTGGTCATTACCGGAATTTCCCACCGCCCTTGAGCATCTCTGATTGCTTGTAAAGCTGGCTCTCGGCAGGGGTTTCTCCCTTCCTTTGTCTTCATCGCCAACGATAAGTGTTGCTTCATCTTTGCTGTGCTAAAATGAAATATCTATGGACAGTTTGAGAGATTTACCATGTTGTTGTTAGTGACTTATACAGCCACTAGACGTACAGCTTATGTTCAAGTGTAAAATGGTGTTCTGGAAAAGAATAGTTGTAATTCTTTGTTTGAAAATGAGTGTTTTAACGTCACTGCACATGTCTCAAACGGCCCCAGTGTAAAATAAATTAGGGTCTATTTGACTTTGTATCAAGTTTATTGTATTTTTTCTTTAGTTTATGTCGGTGTTTGGTTGTGCTGCTTATATATTGAAATGCTCAGTTAGTTTTTCCTTCATTATTATTTGGTTCAGACAGCTTCACTATCGACAGTTATCAACGGTTACGTCACGAGCCACCGTCTCACGGTGACTAGCAGCTGGCGCAGTCTTGTTAGGCTATGTCCACACGTAGCTGGAGTTTTTTAAAAACGAATATCCTCACCAATCTCTGTCCACACCTAACCGCATAAGTGTGTTGTTAAGCACATTCATTGACATGCCAAACCTGTAGGGGGCAGTAGTTCCCCCAAATCCTATCCACCTTAAGAGTAACTTTCTATGTTCTAACTTCTACATAGAGCAGTAATTGAGCTTGTAAAAACAAGCAAGCAAAAAGCGCTTGGACAATCGATGATGCCAACACATCTCTGAGGGCATAAATGCTGTTTCTGAGTGTAAACACAAGTCGCACAAGTGATGTCGGAGCATTTTTGTCGAGGAAAGTGACATTGCGGAGTCGAAAACTGCAGTTATTTCTGTCCACACGCAAACATTAGTACGGATACACCAGTGGATTCATTATTCACAACCTACAAGACTGGAATCCACCACCTTCACCATTCATCTCCAGCCAAATTCAGTGGGCATTCTCCTACTACCTTGCCCAAGTTTCCTTCTCCTGGCAACCAAGTAAGAACATCTCCTTTCATATTCTCAGTCACCAGATCCAAACACTTCAATAACCACTTACCTGCCCCTTTTCAGTTTTTCCCGTTCTCCGAGTTCCTGTCTGGCCGTTCCAAAGCTCCAGTCTTATTTTACCAAATAATAAATCCTTTCAAAAAAACTGTAACCCTGCTGTCTGGAGTTGTGCCTAATTTTAGAGTCATCCGAAAAGAAACATGACACTATCATTTAATTTTTAGGTAGATTTTAACATACCGAGTGGATTGAAGTATTGTAAACCAATATGTTAATGTTTGAACTTGAAAGCTGAGTCTGGAAAGGTCTGAAATGTTTACATGAAAACATTTAGAAACATTGCAATAAAACTACTAATGTTAAAATACATGTTTCACATTTCAATAGCTGAAATGCATGAAGTTCTGATTTTGTTCACGATGCCCTGTTTAAAAACCGGCGATATTGATCAGAAAGTATTCAGAGTTTATGCCAGCCTACCCTCCTGACTCTGGTGGAAGGCTGTCTCTGGAACCAGAAGTCCAATCTTCAAAGTCCAAAACGCAACAATGCCCCTAAAGTACAGTAGGAATTCTGACTCAGTATTTAAGCTCCTTGGTTTCTGTTGTATAGTGCCCGGTTCCTTGTCTTGTTCTCTTAGTGTCTTGTCTGTAAGTTTGTGTTTTATTACCCTTAAATGCTTCATCACCATGCTGCTCCCGAATTTGCCTGCATTTTGGTCCTGCTCCAACCTCTCTACAAGACAATTATAGCTTTTCAACTGACAGTTTCTTTCCCCCTTCTAATTAATCTAAAAGGGGTTAGCGACACATCACATTTACTTTATTTCCCTATAGCTGCAATTCATACTGACTATGTAAAAGCAGTTTTAAATAAAGTCTGTGCCCTTGTTTGTGATTAAGAAAAATGAAGAACTAAATTTACTATACTATGTGCTGAAGAACATTTCTAACGCAAATTAATGTTTAAATTGTGACTTACTTTAATTAAATGTGCATAGTTTGAGGTTAAATGTACACACACACAAACCTAATTTCAGCATTTTGATGGAACCAATCTGAATTTAAAACTGCCGAGAGACAAGCACTTCTCTTTATGGTCCCTGTTGTCAGAAGAGGTTTTGTGGGAAGGCTGTAAATGTTGGGTTGATCCAAGAAACACAAGCTGAATCTGTTGGTGTTGAAAACACAACAGCAGAATGTTTTCAGTACATCCTAGAAAATTTTTTCAAAGGCTTGTTGACATTCAGACATTCTGAACATCTGCATCTTTTTTTTTATTTTTACGATGACTTAGGCCTGTTGGCCGTATGTGAGAAAGATTAATGGGGCCTGTTGGGTTTTTCCTAAATGTGTCTGATCTCAGCAGGATCTTGCATTAAAGTTTCTAATCTGGCAGAAAGGACAACCATACTTTGTCCTGTATAGAGAGTGAGGGTGTACCGTGGAGTTATGGAGAAGGAATAAAATACAACCTTCCAGTAGGTCAGGTGACACGTCATCCCCACTTTGAAACATGGTGATGGCAGCATTATGCCAAGGAGATGATTTTTTTTTTTCTATCAGGGAAAAGAAGCCTAGTCAGCGGTAATAAGAAGATGGATGAAGCTAAATATAAGTCAATCCTGAAAGAAAACCTGCTGGAGGTCCCAAAATTCTCGGCAGATGTTTTCTTTCTAGTAGAACAAAAACCCTAAACATTTAACCTAAGCATGTTCATTTATTAGAATGCTGGAGTTAATGTCCACACCTAAATCTAATTGATAATCTCTGGCTTGAGTTGAAAAAGGATGCTCGCCTTTTTTTCCCTTCTAAACCAAGTCTATGATAGTTTGCAAAGAACAATGGGCACAAATTTCAGTCTCTAGATATGCCAGGCTGATAAGGATTTTCCTCTGAATTGCAGCAAAAATTTGCTTCTACAAAGTAAGCTACTGACTCTGGAATGCTGAATACAACTGTGCACCACCAGAAAAAAAGTTGAGTTGAGAGAGCATGAATACTCTTTCTGGGTGGAAGGAGGTGGTTGGCGGTGTATAATGCTGCTCGTGTAGACAACAGTCTCAAAGGATAAAATGAAAAACGGGGTGCATTGACAGTGACACCCAAGCTTTATCCAAGCTGCATCTGCTCGAGGGATTTTACTCTACAGTTGGGTGGTTGTTGCATAACTTTTTTCTTTTTTTGGGGGGGGGGGCTGAGAACTCCTCAGTCCTTCATAAAGCCTCGGAAAGCACGTAAAACTGTGTTCTCCGGGAGCGCTTAGCATGCAGCAGGTATCTCTGACGTTAAATATTTATCACAAGATCATTGTGCCAACATGATTTCAGTATGGATCAAATTGCAATATTAAAGAAATAAGTATTGCATTATCCTTTTTAGAGCACCCAGTGAAAAAAACCTGCACGTATACAATCCTTTCTTGCTTTTGGAAAGAGTGTTTATGGTTTTTTTAAAACGCTATAAACTTATCCTCAAGATTGCTTGACTAAGAATGATTCCAAACAAGTGATACAGTATATTTTTTTGGGGGGGGGGCATTCATAATGTTACTCAGTCAAAAATTAACAGCAATAATTTGAGTTATTTAGCCAATCATAAGAAAAAAAAACCTAGGGGTGCATTTTTTCCAAGTCGTATTTTCCCCATTTATTCATTCGTTTATAAATACACTTTTAACTTAACTGAAATATTCAATTAGCAACCTAAATATTTAGTTTACATACTAAATATTTAGTTCAGAGCTAAAAATACAAATTTAATGCTAAATATTTAGCTCCAAACTAAATTGGAACTAAATATTTAGTTTATGAGCTAGATATTTAGTTTACTAATTAAATATTTAGTTTGAAAACTGACATTTATAAGTGAATGACTTTTAGACCCAATTATTTAGCTCCAAACTAAATATTGAATTAGCAAGCTAAATATTTAGTGTGTTAACTAAATATTTAGTATATATACTAATTATTTAGCTTGCTAAATAAGTTTTTGTTGAAACTGTGACATTTATAAATGAATGAAGCGTGAATCTAAATATTTCACTCCAAATTAAAAGTTAAATGTTTCATTTGGAGCTAAATATCGAGCTCACTAGCTAAATATTTCATTTGAAACTGACTTTGATAAATTAAGGAAGAACATGGTGAAAATATGGCTTTGAAAAATGAAACCCCCCTCTTATGAAAGGCCAAATAACCCAAATTACTGTTGTAAATTTATGACTCTTACTTCAGAAACAACACCCCATAAAGAACTAATAATGATAAAGGAATAGAAATCTTTCATTTGAGTTTACCTGGAAGTTTCTCTCCGTGTAAACAAAATTTCCTTAGAATTTACAGAATTTCTTTTTTGCTGCGGTTGAATTTCTGAGGCTTCCTAAATGGAATTTAGGTCTGGGAAAATTGGTGGCAGATTTAAAACCGCTAAACTCTGGTGCTTTTGCCTTTGAGCACTTATGTTTATTAAAAGGCTATAAACTTCAAAAACTATAAATGGTTAATCCTAATTGTCTTGGACGAGCTAATATATTTAACTCTGGTGTGCCTTTGTAATTGTTCTAATCAAGCCTTTGGTACTAAAATAAGCAAATGGTCTCATTATATTGTGCTCTATAGCAAGACGTTCACTTATAAAGGGACCACCACTCCTATGGCTCAGATCCCACCTAAGGCCCCTGATGGGGTTTTGTTTTAGAATCTCCATGAATCTTCCCACCGACTTCCCTTGTTCTACCACAAATGCTTAGTATGTCATAAAACAGTTTTATGTCTTTGAAAACTTCTTGATAACTTTCCATGGTTTTAAAACAGATATTTTATGTTCCTTGGCGACTGTTTTGTATCTTTTGGACTTGTTTTGGTTCTTGAGATCAGCATTTCTGATGGTTTCAGACAGCTCCCTGGTCTTTGCCAGATGACAGACATTTTCTTCAGTCGAACTCAACGCCAAAACCTCCATTTATTGGTTATTTTAGGTCAGGTGATCACTAAGAATGTACCTAAAGCATGTGTAGAGTGTTTGAATTGCTATATGTTTAGATTAATGAAATGGTAGCCAATATTGTGTCCGGGTACATTTTATCGGCTCATCGTGGCAGTCCAGCACACCAAGGCCATTCGGCATTATAAGTGTCAGTGTTGAGTAGTGTTAACACTGCAGATAAAACAACACCCAGCAGGCTATTTCCTCGTTGGAAAGTCTCTCTCAGAAGGGTTCCTCCTAAATGTTTCCGCAGACACACAGAGGTGGACATGAATCTCTCTTTTAGGTTATAGCCTGTCTCAAAAGAAGAGCTCTCCTCGGTTCCCCATGACCGAAATGGGCAGGGTTAGGTTTTGTTGTTTTTAAACCTGAATTTTTATTTTTATTTTTTATTTTTTGTGGGATTTGGATACCGAAGCTTTTTCCCCCTCTGCTCCCCATGGTGGTTACAAATCGGAATGCAAGTGATTGTATACAATTACGAGCTTACTTTATAAGCAAGCAGCTTTCAGCATGTGATGTGTTCATGCAGGGAAATGACTTCTCCAATGGCCTCCACCCTCATTAAATCTAAATCTAATGAAGTGGCCATTGAATGTAGTTTGTCGACTAAACAGCAACATGGCACAGTCAGTTCATCCGTTCGTTTTTTCCCTTCAGTTCGGTTCACTTGTATTATGAACAGCTACAGCGAAACATCCCCACCACACATAAGACAACATCGATTTACCACAAGAACTGATGCGGATAAATGCATCAAAGTCATCTCAAGGCAATTTACAAAAATCAATTTAAAAAAGCTATTTTATTCAAATCATGCATACATACAAGTTTAGTTCATTATGACATAAAACGTTTTCTTTCTAAGGAAACCCAGCAGATTGCGTCAAGTTAGTGACTTGCAGAATTCGATCCTCCTGGGTGAGGATGTAGTGACTGTTGGCAATCACTTGCAATGTGTTGTTAACTTTACTACAATCCCTCATACTGAGCAAGCATGTGGCGACAGTGGAGAGGAAAAACTCCCCTTTAACAGGAAGAAACCTCGAGCAGAACCAGAACCTGGCTCAGTACGAGCGGCCATCTGCCACAACTGACTGGGGGTTTAAGAAGACAGAGCAGATGTACAAAAAAGAAAACAAAGAACTGATGTAGGAGTGCTTTCTATGTTAAGAAAAGTATATAGTTAATAGCTGGAGAGGGGAACGTTTACTTGTTGGGAGCATTATCTCAGTCGATGCCCCCCCCCTCCAGCCAAACATAACGCCAGACCAGTTGTAGCTTCTATGGAGGGAAAAAAGAAACTAAGATAAAACATCAAATTAACTGTTAGAATCACTGCAAATAATGCAAATTGTAATAGTAGAATAGTAGAAGAAAAAAGTAGTAGAGTGTAATATGCACTATGTACTACAGAATATAGCAGATCCCTTCCAATTTGGTCTACTTGCCTGATATTTATAACTTTTTAGTCATCCATTTGAAATCTCTGTTAAATCAGTCAGTGCAGGCAGCAGACCCTTGCCATGCTGTCCTTTCTGTCAAAATAGTTGTGTCTAAAACTGAAAGTGTGTCACGTTGCATTGGTAACAGATTCATGTGATCCAATGAGTCAGACTGTAGGGCACCAAGTGTATTGACTGGTATTCCAAGGCCTTGAGAAACTGCCACTGCAAGACAAATCATGTTATCGGGGAAAAACAAAAATGTTTCCACAACGCCATAGAACTCACATACTCTATCGGAAGGACATCATTCTTATTGTGTGACAGAGATCCTGTATTTGACAGAGGTCCTGGGTTCAAATCCCAGCTGGATTAATTCTGCATGGAGTTTGTATGTTCTCTCTGTGCATCCATGGGTTCTCTGCGGGTACTCTGGCTTCCTCCCACAGTTCAAAACCACGTTCCCAGTTCTGGGTCAGTTAACGTTATCGACGTATACAGAGGTGGTAAAAGGTTGGAAAAAAATGTTTACAAATCATTAAATAATTCCCTTATTACATTTCTATATATGGAGCACAAAGTAGTGCAACGCTGCCCCTCCCCCACATGTTGGTGTGAACTGCTGGACAGCTGGCTAAATAAAGGCAACATTTTCCTTACAAAAAACCCTGCAATTTGACTTTTTGGAAATATTTCTGGTCACGAAAAGCTTTCAAGACATTTTTGGTGTGAATGGGTGGGCATGATTGGGGGGGTGAGGAAAGAATACTCATACCTCATACATACAGCAGATAAAAAAGTGTAACTCTGCAGTAAAAGAAGAAAAAGTAACAATGATGATTGGTGTTTTCAGAAATGAAGTGCGGGGATCTGCTATGTTTGCATATTTCTTCATTCTTTATATTTGCATTTGATTTCCTTTGTGGTTCTTTTTTCTTCTCTTCTGAGAAGTGGCTCATCGTCACCCACTGGATAAACAGTAACAGATTGTGTACGTGTGTAAGTGTGTGTGGTGACAGCAAAACTGACTCAATTAAATACGCCCTCTGGCCAGTAGCTCTATTGTTGTTCCTAAAAAAATGTACTATACCTTAACAATTATAATAAACTTAATGTTTTTTAAATTCTAATAATAATCCAAAATTATTACAACTCACCTGATGTAGGGGAATGAATTTTATATAAAAGAAAATAAAAAAAAAAGATAAGAAAAGTCTTTGGGCCACCCAAAAATTAGGGACTTGAGCTACTGCCCCTGTAAGAACTTCCTTAAGTTCTGCATATAGGTTCATAAAATTGCTAAATATTTCACTCATTCTTTTAAGACTCTAATTAAACTTATATTTTAAGTCCGTTGACACCAGGGGTTGTGTTAATCGAATATTTTCTGTATTTGACCTTTTTTTTTAAAGAATGGTGACGGAAAAATCTGAAGGCCGTCCATCATTTTGACAGATTAGTATTCACACCTCTGACCACTTGGTGCAAATTCACAGACATTTTCAACTTCATGCATGGAGTACAGGTAACTAAATCAGTCAAAAAACTGTTTCCCATAAGAGCATCTGAACATCATCTCAGACCTGGACACCGTACACGATGCATCTCGCTAACCAGGAGCTGACGGCGTGTTGGAGGTCAGGAAATGGTTCATTTGGAGATTCTTTCCGACTTCTGATCTCCTCCATTGGAGAAATGTTCCCTTATTTTATAACTTTGGCTTAATTCCAGTCTCCAGTGTGGCAGCGAAACTGGATTCAGCCTCCAGAACAACATCTAAACCTCCATGAGAAGTCATCTTTCCAAGGCCAAAATCTAAAACCTCATGACAATAACCTCTGCAGGAATCCCACTATTTGAGATCATTTCAGGTCCATGTGGAGCAGGAGGAACATGTGAGACTGTACGTTCAGGTCACAGCAGGTGAACTGACCGTATAGTTCTCTGTTCCACTTGTTCGGATTGAATATTATTGAAAATTAATTAAAAAATAAATACTATTGAATATGTTATAATTTTAAAAACTGAAAAATAGATTATGACCAGATTTTTTTCAACCAACAAAGTACGGGTGTTGGGTGTTGGGTATGGGTGTTGTTTCTCATAAATTAAAAAAATGATTCACCATAAATCAATCAATAATGGGAAAGAGGGTCTTAAAGATGTCTAAAAATGTTTGTTTAAATATAATTAATGGCTAAAAGTGATGAAGAACAAATCAAACCTTGGTTCCTGCTCTTCATTCTCTAATTTTTCAAACCACAGCTCTGTCGGTGATTGCTGTCTTGTTTCACAAAGAAATCTTGAGAAGATTGTGAGAAGTTTACCACATGGTGCCCGATGGAGTCAAACACCCAGGTGGCAAACAAAGCTTTGAAGAACACACAGAAATGGATCGTGTTTGCCCAAGAACTTAAAAGTTCCTTCGGTCAGCAGGAAGCCCTGACACTTCAATATTTTCTGTCTTGTTTGTGGATGGCCTCAAACGTACTGGGGTCAAAGGTGATGGCTTGAGTAAATAAACCCAGCTCACGGAAGCAGCCTTTCACTGTTCACACAAAGCTGATGTTTGCTGGGTTGCTGGGTAACTGGACACGAGACCTCAAGCAGAGAAGCTGTCCACCGCTTTAAATTTGATCCACTCATCTGGAGTGACCCGAGTAACTTTGTTGCATCCACATAATGAGCAGTCAGTCTTAAATCAGAGGCAATGCTGGTAAAAACCAATATGTTTATCAGGTTAACACGAAACCATGTCAGAATAAATTCATAACAGCAGATGATGAAAAACAGAAAACAAAAATCGAATTGATGGAAAAAGATATCTTGAGGTCTCTGGTTGTAAATCCTGTGACTGTTAGGCTTGCTCTAATTTAGCGCCTTCTTAACTTCAGTCAGCACAAAGCACTTTACAATCTGTTCCTCATTCAGCAGTTCACACATGATCAGTACACCAAATGTGGCAGAACAACTAAGTAAAACCTTTCATGCGACCAACTCTCTGAACTGTTGGGGGGACACCTCTGCTTATTAAATATTCAGATCTAAACAATTTCAGATTTAAAAAAATATTAACACGTTGATGTTTAATCTATTGTTTTTTTACCTGTGGAAACGAAAGGGATTTAATTACAGGTGAACTAAAATTAAAAAAAACTTGTTTTAGGCATTAAAAGTAGATATTTGTCAGAAGTGTTGTTTGGGGGGGAATGAAGCACAAGATGAAACAACATAGAGAAGAAACGCAAACTAAACCCAAAGTCCAGCAGGTTGGGACATCAACAGCAAGTATAGATGAAGAAAAACTGAAAACACTTCAGGACTAGTACATTTATTCATATGTGGTTGAAAGAACTTCTGTGAGATGTTTCTTAGGGTGGTTTCACACCTGCAGCATTTGGTTCAATTAAAATGAACTCAAGTACGGTTCGTTTGTGCTGGTGTGAATGCAGACCAGTGAGATTTGGTCCGTACTAACCAACCAGACCGAGACCCACATTTCGAGGTGGTCTCTGTCCGCTTCCAAATGGACTCTGGTGCGGTTCCATTCAGATGTGAATGCGAACCAGCTTCGGTTCGGTCTATGTAGCCATCCATAGCCCGCTGCACTTTGCACTGTGGGAGGCACCGTTTCTGTGTTGTAACTTGTCAGCATTTATTGAGTGCTTCATCGAGATTTGGTCGATGAACGATGTAAATATAATATATTATGACCACCACAATCGACGACGCAGTTGGTGAGGTGGTGAACTGCAGCCAGACTGCATATTACTCCTCTCACACATATCATTTCACCTCAAACCAAACATTAATTATGGATTCATGTTATTATAAACATCCAAACCAGCAATGATATCTATATTGTAGCTTTGCAGTGAGCTATAGTTCTTCTAAAAATATTTTTCAGTATTAAAATAAATACATAAAATGTATCTCAAAACCTTAAACTCAGATAAAAGGGCCGGGACTGTATGCCAATTAATAAATTGAATCATCTGTACCATATATCATTGATTGGCACGATCATTGTGCCAAGGAAGGAAGCAATCTGTCTTATTGCTGCCAATAGAAATACCCCAACTACTTAAAGCGTAATATTTGAGATGGATGCACTGGCATTGCCAGAATATTTTGCAAATGGAAGGATTAGGAGAGAACGCGTGTTCAGGGATCATGCGGACCTCCTTGCCCATGATGATGACTGGTTAATAAGCAAATTCAGATTCCCTATAGAGATATAGATATTAGTCTGTCTCCTTAAAACATGCTCAAATTTGTTAACGTACCCACGTAATAAAATATATCCAAAAGGTGCTTTACCGGGTTCATCTGTCATTTCTGCCAGGTCGGTGTCGCCCTCCTTCTCTGACACAATACCGTACACGCTTGATGTTCCCATGATACTTGCCATCTTCCTGTCCAGTGGTGTCAGCTCGGGTGTACACGTACCCCCTCCAGTAGCAGACCCACTCTGGCGCTGGGAGGCAAGTTATTTTTTTGCCTCGACTTTGAGGTCCGACCACTTTTTTTAAATTTCGGGTACCGTCCTGTCAGTTGCACTGACAGTCTGCACTGCAGACGCCACATGCTGCCACTCGCAGTTCTTCCTTTTATTTGTGACACCACTGCTGTGTCCACCAAATAAAATGTCTCTTCTAGCCTCCACTTCACCCACTAGCACTTCAATCTCCATCTCCGCAAAGTTTCTCTTCTTGGTTTTTTTTGTTGTTGCCATATTTCCCCTCTTCTTCATATGCATCAATATTCATGTCCTGCTTTGCATTGACCTTTAATAGCCAGATTTGGGCGTTTTCAGGGCGGGATATGAGCCAAATTCACGTGCGCAAACTTCAAAGAAGACTGTGATTTATAAAGGGGAAATTGCTTACACCTGTGAGTAGGCATGGTTTTATAAATCAGAAATCTTTTTGGCGTACGCAAAGATTTCCTCCACCAACACCAAGCCTTATTATGTAAACCATTGCTTCTTCACAGATGACATCTTCTAGAAACCTCTTGCAGCTATATCAAATCCTAAAAAGTTGCTTCCTAGCTGTTTCCACCAGGCATTTTTTCAAACTTTGCAATGGGTCAAAAGATGGTTAAAGGCAACTGCATGAGAACTAAAATAATAACAAATGGGCCGCGGCCTGTTTTAGTATTCGCAGATTTTTCTGAGGAAAATGACTCCAAGCTATGTGCGAAAAATTTTTGCACCATATATCTAAAATATTCCGAAGAAAATGCATATTGGGAAGCTGGAATACCTAGGTGGAATGCTACTTGACTCGCAGTTGGCTCGCATTTGCTATCCAGCATTCAAATTCAATTCAAGGATTCAAAGAGTTTATTTGTCACATGCACACACATTACATTACACATATACATCCTGTAGTGAAATGTAAACCTTAATCACCGCTAGAGTGTGCTACATTTAATAACAAAAGAAATAAAAGCTAAAATGTACACAAATGTGTAAAGAATTATACAAATATAAATCCATAAAATAAGAATAAGTTATGCTAATGGTAAATAAATATATTGAATATAATGCCAGAAAGTGGCATTGTGTAGTTTATCATACGCTACAATATGTGATATACTCCACATGCCACAGGAACACATTAGGTTCCTTTCATCTTATCTGGCATTTCCTCATGGCATGATTGAACTGCTTGTTCTTCTTTCGGCTGGGTCACAGTGGGTCATCTGCCTTCATGTAATCTGATCCCTGCCATGGTCCTCTCTAACACCAACCCTTTGCAAATCTTCCTTTGCTACCCATCCATTAACCTTTTCTGTTATCTTCCTGGTTTCCTCCTTCTTGGCAGCTCCATATTCAGCATTCTTTGTCAAATGTTTCCTCTATCCTTCCTCTATACGTGTCCAAACAACACTCAAAGAAGATTGCCAGATGTGCCTAAACCTAACCCTACCTAAACTCATCCACTTCCAATGTGCCATTGATTACGTGAACTGGAAATATAATATTAAAAACGGCTGTAGTGACGACCTATTATAAGTTCTCTGAAGTTCTCCAAATTAGACCCTAAAACTCGAACACTGATTCCATTTAAGACTTTGACAAAAACCAGTACATCGAAAGGCAATCCTGCATTAGCAATAAATCTTTCTTTATCTACTCCAGAGTCAGCATGCTGCATTAATATGTCTTTAGATGTGTGTTGTCAGGGCCCTGTTTTTCCTTAACATAAGCACAGTTAGGAGCTACAGATCCTAGCCCAGCATGTTAAACTCAGAAGCTTATTGCTACTTGTTCAAGACACCTTGATGAAACGTAAATGAGTCAGGTGCCAATCTTTCATCAAAGTTGCTATTAGGACCTGAGATTTGCTCTCACTTTGGAACTTGTGATTTGTTGGCTGATTTAGCTCTAATCTTGCTACCTACCTCAATTGGAATGTAGGCTATATTGATAAAGGTTTTTGCCCATCAATCGCAACCGTTTCAGCAGTGAGTGACGTCTCTGATCAGTGCCAAAAGGCGCGCCCACAGCAGCAGAAAATAACAGGTGATCAACAATTGAGGAAGCAGGGATGGTTGCAGCGTTTCTGTTTGCTATGTGTGCGTTTTTTAGCGGCGACAAAGCGTGCGGTGTGAATGCGGCATTAGATTTAATGTCTTGGCATACCATGACATTTGGGAGAGTTTTATGCTTCTGACCCTGTAGGAGCAGTTTAGGGATGGCGCCTTCCTGTTCCGACATGACTGCACACAACTTCACAAAGCAAGGTTCAGAAATGGATGAGCAAGTTTGGTTTGAAAGAACTCAACTGCCCTGATGTACACCAGATAAAACATTGAACACATGAATTAAAGCAAACTCTTTAAGCCAGGTCTTCTTATCCTACATCAGTGTCGGACCTTAAATATATACTTCTGAACGAAAGGTCATAAATCCCCAGAAAAAGACTCCTAAATTTATGGAAAGAATGTTTCAAAAAAAGAGTTGTTATAGCTGCAAAGAGTGAGCTGAGCTCATTTACACCCTGTCGATTAAAAATGGCATGTCACTGAAATTCATCTGTGTATAAAGGTAGACAAGTGAATATTTTTGGTGTTATTGGGCATCTAAAATGGACTTGGGTGTTTAACGGGCTCACAGACCAAATTTGGTCTGTTAAATGTCTCCAGTCTGCGGGAAAAATCGGAAATCAAAACATGTATAAGGTTAGAAATTTGGTGCAAGAATCCATGCATGGTGTTTTTATTTTCTTTTTTTAAAAGCGATGTCCTTCTACATAAGCAGACTCTTACTGTTTCCAAACTGATCTTTTTTTCCAGGGCGACTAACTAAATATAACTGCCTGGCTTGGAGCAACCACTGGGGAAATGCCTTCGTTCTCAGGAATAACAAATTGGTTTTAGATTCCAGGCCTAACATAGGGTGAAATATGAGACGTCCTCATTTGTTAATAACTCCGTTTATGAAAGATACTTTCCTGGACCATTTTTTATTTTATTTTTGCACAACTTTGGCAGTGCTGATGGAAATAGCACAACATTTGGCTAGGTTGTGTATTTAGGGAATGGATTTAACAACAATTATATTTTTATCATATTTTTTTTTTAGCATCGCTTTCCACTTAGAAAAAGTTGATTTTTTTGGGGGGGGGGGGGAATATTAGCAAAATGCACTGAGATTTTAATTTCTAAAACTGGTCTTTGCATTCAAATGAAAAGCAGATTTAGCTTTCCAACACATACAGTGTCTTGCAATGCTTTAATGCTTATGCTTCTTTAATTTCGCTGTCTTTCCTTTGATATCCTTTAAAGTGTTTTTCTCTCCATAGAAGCTACACCTGGTCTGGTATCCTGCTTGGCTGCAATGCCCTGTTGGACGGGGGGCATCGACTGGGATGATCCTCCCAGTAACTAAACATCCACTGTGTCCTGTTATCAACTTTTTACTTTCTGTAACATAGAAAGTACTCTTATATCAGATCTTCTGTTCCTTCTGTGTCTCTGCTCTGTCTTCTCAAACCCCCAGACGGTCGTGGCAGATGGCCGCTCCTACTGAGCCTGGTTCTGTTGGAGGTTTCTTCCTGTTAAAGGGGAGTTTTTCCTCTCCTCCATCGCTACATGCTTGCTCAGTATGAGGGATTGCTGAAGGATTGCTGTGGTTGGAAAGTCTGCATCAACGGGGCCCAACCTCACGCCAATGACTGACGCAATCTGCTTAGATTCCTTAAATAGGAAACTTTTTTACTGATTGGAATGTTTGTATAAAGGTATTGAAATAACTTCTTGTTAAGTTCCTTGAGATTACATCTGTTGTGAAATGGGGCTACAGAAATAAGCTGAATTGAACTGAATTGAAATTAAAGCACTTTGGATTTTCTTGTGTATGAAACTTGCATTTCACAGGTGGGGCAGAAGTTGGGCGCCTCGGGGGCATCCAGATCGGATGCCCGAACCACCTCAACTGAATCTTTTCAACGAGTGGGAAGCAGCGGCACTACTTTGAGCTAAGGCTTAGTCCAGCCACCCTCGGAGGAGGCTCATTTCGGTCGCTTGTATTTGGGATCTCACTCTTTCTGTCATGATCCATATCTCATGACTGGAGTAGTGGAGTATTGATTCAAATTTCAAGAATTGATTCGATTCAGATTCTGAAGATTTAGAATTGATTATGACTAGTTTGGGATGACTTCTTCAGAAAGACGTTTGTGAGACACCATAACGTGGTGCGGTTCCACTACTTTCAGACGGACCTGTTCTTCATTACTACAGACCGGAGCAGCGGCCACATTTTGGCAGACGAAGCTCCAATCCATCTGTCCGTCTTTGAAGTTTAAGTCTTACAAAGAGTGAAGATCATTTTCACAAATATGCTCTACTTTGTGTTTGTTTATCACATAAAATCATTTGGGGTTGTAACAACACGGAATGTGAAAAAAGTTAATTTAACTTACATCAAAGGGATCTTGTACAGGGAACTGATCAAGTTTATTATTCTAACAAATGGTTTGTGTGTCACTCTCCAGTCCTTCACAAGCAATGAACCCCTTATCATGTGCCGTCGGTGCTGTTTCCTCTCTTAACAAAACAAAGCTTCCATGCAATGAAAATTTGACTAATCCTTGACCCATCCAGGCACCCTTGAGATGAAATAGAGCATTATCTGTTCAGAAGTCCCTCTGTCCCAACGTTTTACCCAGCCCTGTAATGTTTCTGTGACTGAGAAGGGGCAAACTCCTGCAGCTGGATGTCAAATTTGGCCAAGGGTTTTCTCATAAAAAAAGGAGAATGATAGGAAAGCCTGTTGTTCTTGGTTTTTACAGGAAAATCACTTTTAAAGTAGTAAACATAATTTAATTTTAACATCACATGGAACTCCTATATTGAAATGACTTGATTTGTCCCAGTTTGGAGAATTTAACCTAATTTGCTTTTGGAAAAAATCAGCCCCTAGAATAAATCCTGGGTGGGGGTGGAAACCCCCAAAGGAGTTTATTCAGGACAGAAAACTCATTAAAAAAGATCTAATATTTAAGCTTTTCTAATTAAATTAAGATATTACTTGTTTAGATTGCTTAGAATAACAGATTTAAGCTGAGGTAGCACTTGACTTGATCTAACACTAAATTCTTTGGCAGAAAGGATTGCTTTGGGACAAAATAAGGGAAGAAGCTGCGTGAACAATCCCATCACATTTTAGATTTCTAATGTTTTATTTTCAGGAGTGTATATATTTATTCAATCCAGTATAACATCATCCTAAAGCTTTTGTTTCCTGCTTAGACGCCTGTTTTCTATTCACTGCCTGTGTTAAATAACTTCTGGCTCCTCTTTAGACAGGCAAGCGCCTAGAAGCCTCAAAACCACCAGTTGCAGATAACATCTTAGACAAACATCCAACCCATCATTACTTCACCAATTACTAATATTTTTCTAATACTTTCAGCCATACATTCACACATTGACGTGGGAGCTGCAACACACAGCCACAGATCTTATCTTCAACGCAATGCTCTTTCTGCAGGTCGCACAGAAAGCATTTACTCCAGAGTTTAAGGATTTATCCGGCGATTCACTCATCACACCAGTCAGCGCTCATCTACCGGTAATTCTTCACGTGTTCTCTCTAGCGAATAAAATAAGATCTTCCCAGAAGTCCACTATTACATATGAACGTTTGGTTGTTTAAACTCTGTATGTTTTCTCTATACCTCCCAGTGTGCCATCAAGAATGCCTGCAATGTTCCTCTCCTTTTCCCTACAGGGAAACTCCCTACTAGATAACCGCGGATTGTTTTGCAGCGATTAGACACAAGTCATCTAGAAAAATACGAATTCAACACAAAGTTGTTAAAATGTGAGCATTTTCTTTATAAAAGAAGCAATGAAGTGACATCTACAAGGAGTTTTACTATATGTAGCAGTAAATCATCACCTATCAACTCCATTATGGCCTTCATCTAACCTCCAGCTAAACTTGCCCTGATCTCATTAGACATTTCCACAGCTGGTGGTAATGAAGATAATAAAAACAGGTAAAGATTTTGTTTGTTTATCGTTTAGTTCACTTAGAATTATGTCAGAAGGTAAAATACGTGCAGGAATGAGGGAAAAACTGAACTACATCCTTGAATCCAAAGGATTAAAGAAGGAAGTAACAGACAGGTGTTGCTAATATAAGCAATTGAATATTATTTATCATCAGTTGTGACCAGCCAAATACAAGCAGGAGCAGAGACCGTGTGATTTTATGAGGCATGCTGCTTTGTTGATAAAATGTCAAAGTTGAGATCTATATATATATATATATATATATATATATATATGTGTGTCTATATATGTATATACACATACATATATATATATATATATATATATATATATATATATATATATATATATGTAAACATATATATATGTGTATATATATATATATATGTATATATATATATTCACGTATCTTTTATTTTGAATTTTGCCGGATGCTTTAAACTGCCTCCATGTCTGATTTCCTGTCTTCTCCGATCTAAACGGCTGAGAAGCTTAGAGAGTTATATATAGACCCGCCATGTCAATTTAGGAGAGGGCCGTGACACAGTGCTTCTGGGACGCGTCCAATTCGCTCCTGGTGGAAACGGACCCATTGACTGTAACTGAGTACTACACTTCGCAGATGTTGTGCACTACTTGCGCGTCCAGTGACAGCAGGCTTTATACAGCAACAGTCTTTAGTCGGAGGCCTCTTCAGAATTGTTGCAAGACCGACTGCTACTGGAGATTCCTATTGCCCACAGCATCATAGCTGTCAAGTCTATTGTACTGTTTTGGCTGGGAAACTCCTGTATTTTACCCCTCTTTCCCGCTGTCTTCCCGTATTATTATCCAGTATGTTTCCCTTATTTAAATATCAATAAAAAAATTCCTCTGCCTCTCTAAACTAAATTGGCACTAGCCTCGCAAAAACTGCCACCTCCAGTAGCCTGAGTGGCAGTTAGTGTGTGGCTAGCGCTCAGAGCAGGAACAGCAAAGAGATTGATGGACCTGATGAAGGAGAATTTATTCCTGTCAAACAAAAAGACAAAACAACAAAAACCCAACTAAGTCGTCATGTAAATATCTGGAAAAATTGGACAGAGAATTTACTTTTCAACAGAAGAGCAGGTTGGGGCGCAGCATTTGTATGTTAACAACGGTAGACAGATCACCTAATTATAGTGAGTTAGTGGTTGACAAGTGGCAGTGTAAAACATGTCGGAAATGACTGACATAAGTAAGAAATTGTCCGGCAAAAAAAGTTTAAACAGTCAGACATTTTGACTGACTTGCTTCTCCGACGCTTGCCAATATATTGCCATAAAAAAAAAAAAATTATAAGGGGTGTTGCATCCGTCTGCGTCTCCCCTTTGATCAGCTATAGGGAGACTTTCAGCACCAGAACAAGAGAAACAAATGAGAAAAAATCTGAAAGAAACAGACTCCTCTGAGAGTTTGAATTAATAATTATATTTATTAATGTGTGTCAGACACACGGTGTTTAACCCTAAAATGAGTTTGATTCAGTACTTCATATTCAAAATGATTAAAGGTAATAATGCCCAAAGAATTTTTCTATAGGGGTAAAAATACTTCATGAATACTACTGAGCAGGGGCGTGTGACAGACATCAGAGTCACAGCATGGGGGTCAAAGATGGACATCAACATAAATAAATAAAAGCTATAAATAATACTAATTAAAGTTATTTCTCTCATTTTATCATTTATTAAAATTATCCACATAAGAAGTGATTATGTAGCATTTTCATAAATGCAGAACACAATGAGCTGCTGCAGATAGCAGGCCAGGAATAAAATCACTGACTAATCGACTCATTTAACATTTTGACTGATTTATTGATGATATTAATAATAATTATACCCTGCAGCTCTACAATGTATTAAATAGAGAACATCTACGTTTAAAGTGAATTATTTGGACTAAATTTAAGAAGGCAAGGCATGGCAATTTTATTTGTATAACACACTTTCAACAACAAGGAAATTCAAGGTGCTTTACATGATTAGGGGATAAAGTAAAAACAGCAGCATATGACACGTAAAAACATTATATGAATTTAGAATAAAGTAAAAACAGCAATAAAGCATGAAGCACACACAAAACATGATACAAGAAAGAATCTTCCAACATAAAAACAATAAAGTAGCATGACTTACATTTGCAAAGTTGCATGTGAAAAGGGCACAAGACACCTGGAACAATGTCCTTTGAAACAAGTGAGTCCAAAGCAGAGACTTTTGGCTCTACAACAAAGCATCTTCCATCATTTCTCTTTTACCTATCCAAGATTGGAGCAAGGCCTAAATCTGTCTATCGATTTCTTTCTCTGCCCTACTGTTACTCACAAACCAGAGATTAAGATATTCGAACTACTCTGCTTGGGGCTGATACTGACCACCTATAGATTCCCTATCTCGTGGGGTTTGAGTAGACCTATGATCTTGTGGACTGTGTTTTCCAAAAGCTCTTGGCAAATTGGCCTTTCGAGAGGGATTTGCTGGTGAGTGTGTAGCTGATCCTTGGCTATTATTCCTTGTCCTCAAGTAGCTGGGTATCTCACAAATCTGCTATTTTTCAACGATTTGGCCTGTCATCCACACAAAAACGCAGATTTAGGGCACCAAAAACAGTTTTTTATAAAAACCTCTGCCAAAGTGAAGATTTGCATTTTCTCTGTTTTAAGCATTTGCTTGTGGACAGAAATAACTGGAGTTTTAGGTTTCGCAACGTCACTGTCCGTGACAAAAATGCTCTAACATCACTTGTTCAACCTTTGTTTGCACTCAGAAACAGCATTTATGCCCTCAGAGCTGTGTTGGCATTATCGATTGTCCATGTGCTTTTTGCTTGCTTGTTTTTACATGCTCAATTACTGCTGTATGTAGAAGTAACAACATAGAAAGTTACTCTGAGTGGATAGGTTTTGGGGTAACTACTTGAGCTGCTCTGGGTGGCTGCATGTTGGATTGGCTCTGTGGGCTACATATTAAGTTTTGGTTTTTTGTACATTGGTTCCTCTTTTTTCTTAAAGAAAATTGCATTTTTTGACCTGTATACTTTCTAGTTTTTGGTGCTGTGAAGCTGGAAGGATTTTTGCTGTAAATTTCTCCCTTTTTGACAATTTGTTATGATGCGTAACCATGGCAACAATGTGGTTTACAGCCGGGAGCAGCTTATTAACATCACAAAAGCAGAAATAATACCTCAACTGAAGCCACAAATCCCTGATGAGTTGATAAGGAGACGTGGATGCAGAGCAGGAGCGAAAAGGAGACAGAGAAAGAGGAAGTTCAAGCCATCTCTTCCATCGATCATGATGGGCAACGTCAGATCATTGACCAACAAGATGGATGAACTCCGAGCCCTTACAAGGACTCAGCAAGAGTACTGTGAATGCAGTGTTATGTGTTTTACTGAGACGTGGCTGGTGGATCATATCCCCGACTCCAACGTCTGTCTGCCAGGCTTCCTGACTGTACGAGCAGACAGAGATCTGAAGACAAGCAGAAAAAGAAAAGCTGGTGGAGTAGCAGTGCTTGTCACCAACAGATGGTGTCATCCAGGACATGTTACTGTTAAGTGTCATCTCTGCAGCCCAGATGTCGAACTCTTGGCAGTGAGTTTTCGTCCATATTATTTACCAAGAGAGTTCACCAGTGTAATTTTAGCAGTTGTTTACGTTCCACCTTTAGCCGTTGCCGACACTGCATGTGATGTCATCAGTTCCGTTCTGCTAAGCTACAGACACAGCACCCCAATGCATTTGTGGCAATATCTGGTGATTTTAATCATGCCTCGCTCTCTACTACACTTCCAACATTTCAACAGTTTGTCAGCTGCTCTACAAGAGAAAACAGGACCTTGGATTTGTTTTATGCAATTGTAAAGGATTCATACATGTCCAAACCAATACCTCCTCTGGGACAATCAGATCACAATCTTGTTTTTCTCTGTTCAGAATATAAACCCCTTGTTCAGAGGCAACCTGTGACAAAACAAACTGTGAGAAATGGTCACAGGAAACTGAAGAAGCCCTGCAGGGTTGTTTTGCAACCACAGACTGGATGACTCCACAGGGTTCTGTCCTTGGACCAATTCTTTTCACCATATATATGCTTCCAATTGGTAGAATCATTAGACAGCATGGGATAAATTTCCACAGCTATGCCGATGATACACAACTATATTTATCCATAAATCCTGATGAACCCAGTCAGTTAGGTAGATTACAGGCATGTCTGGAAGACATAAAAGCATGGATGACCCTAAACTTTTTGCTTTTAAATTCTGACAAGACAGAAGTTGCTGTCTTTGGACCAGAAGTTCTTAAACAGAAACTGATTAGTCAATCACTTCATCTGGATGGCATTAAATTGTCCCCCAGTAATAACGTAAAGAACCTCGGCGTTATTTTTGACCAAGACTTGACATTTAAATCCCATATTAAACAGGTTTCTAGGATTTCTTTCTTTCACCTCCGGAATATTGCTAAAATTAGAAACATCCTGTCCAGGAGTGATGCTGAGAAACTAGTCCATGCATTTGTTACCTCAAGGCTGGACTACTGTAATTCTTTACTATCAGGAAGTCCACAAAATGCCATTAAAAGCCTTCAGTTGATCCAAAATGCGGCAGCAAGAGTTCTGATGAATATTAAAAAGAGAGATCACATTTCTCCTGTTTTAGCTTCCCTTCATTGGCTCCCTGTTAAATCCAGAATAGAATTTAAGATCCTTCTTCTTACATACAAAGCCCTTAATAATCAAGCTCCATCATACATCAGAGATCTAATTGTTCCATATGTTCCTAAAAGAGCACTTCGCTCTCAGACTGCAGGTTTACTTGTAGTTCCTAGGATCTCTAAAAGTAGAATGGGAGGCAGATCTTTTAGTTATCAGGCTCCTCTCCTGTGGAACCAGCTCCCAGCTTTAGTCCGTGAGGCAGACACTCTGTTTACTTTTAAGGCCAGGCTTAAAACTTTCCTTTTTGATAAAGCTTATAGTTAGAGTGGCTTAGGTCATCCTGAGCTATCTCTGTAGTTATGCTGCTATAGGCTTAGACTGCTGGAGGACAGACTTACCAATTTTCTTCACTCTGCTACTTCCTTTTCTCCTACGACTCTCCAGTTGTATTACAGTACATTCTGTTATTTCGACTGTTAACTTTGTTTTCTCTCAGTGTTTTTCTCCCCATCGAAGATACACCTGGTCTGGTATCCTGCTTGGCTGCAATGCCCTGTTGGACGGGGGTCATCGACTGGGATGATCCTCTCAGTAACTGAACATCCACTGTGTCCTGTTATCAACTTTTTACTTTCTGTAACATAGAAAGTTCTCTTATATCGGATCTTCTGTTCCTTCTGTGTTCTGCTCTGTCTTCTCAAACCCCCAGACGGTCGTGGCAGATGGCCGCTCCTACTGAGCCTGGTTCTGTTGGAGGTTTCTTCCTGTTAAAGGGGAGTTTTTCCTCTCCACTGTCGCTACATGCTTGCTCAGTATGAGGGATTGCTGAAGGATTGCTGTGGTTGGAAATCTGCCCAACCTCACGCCAATGACTGACGCAATCTGCTGGGATTCCTTAAATAGGAAACTTTTTAACTGATTGGAATGTTTGTATAATTGTATTGAAATGACTTCTTGTTAAGTGCCTTGAGATGACATCTGTTGTGAATTGGCGCTATATAAATAAACTGAATTGAATTGAATTGAATGACTCTTTGCCAAGCACATGGAGAGGACATCGATGCCATGACTGAGTGTGTGACTGACTATATAAACTTCTGTGTGGACAACATCATCCCCACCAGAACTGTAAGATGCTTCCCTCAAAACAAACCCTGGATCACCAGTGACCTGAGGGAATTGCTAAACAAGAAAAAAAGAGCCTTCAGGGAGGGAGACAGGGAATTACTGAGGAGTATACAGAGGCAACTTAAAGTCAAGATCAGAGACAGCAAGGAGGCATACAGGAAGAAGCTGGAGAACAAACTACAGAGGAACAATATCCGAGAAGTGTATGGTCAGGAATGAGAAATATCACAGGTTTTAAGGACAGGAATGATTGGATAGATGGAAGTCTGGACAGAGCCCAGGAACTGAATATATTCTTCAACAGGTTAAGTTCAGGATCTAGCTCAGCATCCCCCTCTCCTGTTCCCAGCCAAACAGACATCCCACTCTCCTCTGATCAACAGCTTTCCTGTTACACCTCGGATGTTTTATCCTTCACCTCAGCCATGGACTCTTCTAATTCCACAAGTTTGACGTCAACCAAGTCAGGAAATGCTGCTACCCCCTTCGCCTCCCCCTCCCACGTGTCTGTCTTCAAAAGTCAGGTGAAGAGGCAGCTGGAGAAACTTAACCGGAACAAGGCTGCAGGTCCAGATGGTGTCAGCCCCAGAGTCCTGAAGGCCTATGCAGAGCAGCTCTGTGGGATTCTGCAGCACATCTTCAACCTTAGCCTAACTCAGGAGAAGGTTCCAGTGTTGTGGAAGACAGTACCCAAAAGAACTCACCCATCAGTCATCAATGACTATAGACCCGTTGCCCTGACATTCCACATCATGAAGGTCCTGGAGAGACTCCTGTTGGCACCCCTGTGTAAGCAAACAAGAACGCATCAGGACCCACTGTAGTTTGCTTATCGCTGTGGAGTTGGAGTTGAAGATGCCATCATCCACCTACTTCAACCAACCCACTGTCATCTGGACAAAGCAGGCAGCCCTGTGAGGATCATGTTTTTTGATTTCTCCAGTGCATTTAACACAATTCAGCCTGATTTGCTTTGTCAGAAACTCCTGAAGACACAGGTGGAGCCCTCAACAATCGACTGGATCAATGACTACCTGACCAACAGACCACAATTTGTGAGACTGAAGAATTGTGTGTCAAACCAGGTGGTCAGCAGCACAGGAGCACCACGGGGGACCGTACTCTCACCATTCCTTTTCACTCTGTACACCTCAGACTTCCAGTACAAATCAGAGACCTGTCATCTGCAGAAATACTCAGATGACTGCAATTGTCGGGTGTATCAGGGATGGACAAGAAGCTGAATACAGAGAGCTGGTGGAACGCTTTGTGACATGGTGTGGAAACAATCGTCTCACCTTGAATGTGAACAAAACAAAGGAGATGATTGTAGATTTCAGAAGAAACAGGGATAAGTCAAAAACAGTTTCCATCATGGGAGAAGAAGTGGAGGTGGTTGAGGAGTATAAATACCTCGGAGTTCACCTTGACAACAGACTGGACTGGAGGCGCAACAGTGAAACCGTCTACAAGTAGGGACAGAGCAGACTGTACTTCTTGAGGAAGCTTAGGTCCTTCAAGGTTTGCAGCAAGATGCTGGAGATTTTCTACAAGTCTGTTGTGGAGAGTGTAATCTCTTCAGCCGTCATCTGTTGGGATAGCAGCATCAGAACCAGGGACTTAAATAGGCTAAACAACCCGATAAAGAAGGCTGGTTCTGTTCTTGGGACAAATGTGGAAAATCTGGAGATGATGATGCAAAGAAGGATTCTTCATAAATTCAAAAAAATTATGGACAACCCTGAGCATCCTCTTCATGAGACAGTCATACAACAACAGAGCGTCTTCAGTCGGAGGCTTCTTCAGTTTCGCTGCAATACAGACCGCTACAGGAAATCCTTCCTGCCCACACCCATCATCATCTACAACAACTCCTTAAAGAATTAATTATATGAGCTATACCAACACTTAATTTCCCTCTGGGATCAATTAAGTATTTTTGAATTGAATTGAATTGAACAGGTTTGGCATGTCTATGAATGTGCTTAAGAACGTACGTATGTGGTCAGGTGTAAACGGAGTTCTTTTCAAAAACAAGGTGCTGAGAATAGTCTTTTTTTTTTTTGTTAAAAACCAATCTACATGTGTATATGGCCTTAGACTCTTTACATGGGCCCAGCACCTATGGAGAGGAATGTCTAGGTCAAAGGGCACGCAAGCCTTGTGACACACAAGAGCCTTGATGTACGCTTCCTGAGGGCAACCTCTTGGGTGAAAACTCAACATATCACCACCCAACTTGTCATGTCAACTGTTGGGTGTGTCATGTAACCTTCCAAATTTAAAGAAAGATGAAAGGAATGTATCTCTCAAAAGCTCAATTGTAACAATTGAAATACATTGAACTGATAACAAAATAATAACCTTTAATAACCTACAAGTGTAGATGACCTATATAGAACTAATATTTGACCTACTTTAGAGATGTAATTTTATAAATGGGCGCTAATAACCGTGTGAGGCTTTGAAACCAAAGCACTGGAGTCAACAACACAGCAGTCTGCTCGAACATTGTGGCAGTTACACTATGTTCCTAGATCAGTCTCGGCCTTAGCTTGTAAGTGTTGAAATAGTCTCACCCTGTTTTCTTATGATGCCCTAATCCCAGTAGCCCTTATACTCTTAGTTCAGATCAGCTTTATTAGATTTATTATTTACTACATGGGCGCTGATCCATGTGTTTGGTAAGAATATAAGCAATCTTAGAAATAATATGAAAAAACTGAGACAGGAAATAACATAAAATGAAATACATTTTAGAAACAGGAATATGAGGAATGGTAAACGGGAAGGAAGAGTATGGAGTGGCTCAGCAGATAAGATGGAAAAAGATGAAAAAGATACTCGATGGCTTTAGGGTGTAACAATGATCTTGTTTGCTGCATAGCAGAGTTTGGATCTTGATTCTAGGTGTCCTTTTCCAGGGTCTTCTGGTGGAAAAACAATTGCGTAAATGCTACACTGTTACTACTCACTATAACCACTGTGTTGTGTAGCTGTTGGCACAAATGAATCCCCAAATGGGATTTGCTGTAGAATATTAGTAACCTTCAACTGATGCTCCTGTGGAAGATTACAAGGATGGGGGATACTCACACAAAAACTTTGTCCATGTCTCAGGAAACGGAGTTGCTGACAGGCTTCCTTGGTGGTGTTTGGGAGCTAGGGAAGCAATGTAAGCATTCCTTACCTTCCTCCTGATCCCCACTTGATTTAATTCCAACATACCTAAAATATGAGGACCACCCGCTCTGTTTGAGCAACTCCAACTGCAACATCAGTATCGCCGGTGAAAGGGTGTCCACCTTCCTGTTATCTGTTTGGGTCTAGAGAGGTTCCACCACTTGGTAAGTCTCTTCCCCACATAAAAAATAGGCCATTGGTATCTTTGACATCATCTTATGGTTGTGTGTTTGGCGAATTATGACACCGGAGTAGCAACAAATAATGAGAACAGTTTGGAAAATATACAGTTGAAACCAGAAGTTTACATCCACCTTATTTCTCACTGTCTGAAGTTACATCAGACCAAACTTGTCTTGTTTCAGTTTGCTTAAATGCCACAATAATGAAAGAAACAATGTTTTAGAGATTTATTTATGAAAGTTTTTAAAATCAGAAATTGATCATTACTATCTCTTTAAACAATGAGGGGAAAGCCCAGATGATGATGTTGTTGATGCTTTGGAAACTTCTAATATGTTAACGAATACATTTGAGGTAAGTGGTTGCCCACCTGTGGATGTATTTTAAGGCCACACCTGGAACACACGGCTTTCTTGTTTGATACAATGAGAAAGGTAAACAGAATTCAGCCAAGATATCAGGAAGAGAACTGTGGAGCTGCACAAGTCTGTTTTAGCCTTGGGAACAGGGAGGGTCATGGAGGACCTGTCCCCGTCTCTAGAGCTCCCCCGGAGGGTCATGGAGGACCCGTCCCCATCGCTAGATTTCCAAGGGAGGCTCATGGAGGACCCTTCCCCGTCGCTGGAGCCTCTTTGCCGGCGAACGCTGTCGTCCGCTCCACCAGACTCTTCTCAGCCGGCCTACGCGCCGCCAGACCTTCCTCAGCCAGCCTCCGCGCCGCCAAACTCTCCTCAGCTGGCCTCCGCACCGTCAGACTGAGCTCTACCAGTCAGGCCTCTTCATCACCACCGAACTCGACCGGCCAGGCCTCTTTGTCGCAGCCGGCCAGGGGCTGCCCTCCCGGCTGTCCGCCGGACCTCCAGGTCCTCGGGGGCCATCCACCTGGCCGTCCGCCAGACTTTCAGGGGCGTACCCACAGAGACTCGGGCCCTCCTTCCGTGGGCCCCCTCCACCCAAGGGTGCTTCTTTCTTTCTTTCTTTCTTTCTTTCTTTCTTTCTTTCTTTCTTTCTTTCTTTCTTTCTTTCTTTCTTTCTTTCTTTCTTTCTTTCTTTCTTTCTTTCTTTCTTTCTGTCATGCTGCCCTAATCACCCTCTCCTCATCATTGTCCTCACCTGTGTCTCTCCCATCAACCACACCTGATCCTGCTCACCTTCTGCCCTTATAACCCGTCACTTCCCCTCACTCAGCGCCGGATCATTGTGTTGTAGATGTCTCCTTGGTGTGTTGTCCTGCTTGTCCGATGTCCTGTCTCCGTTTCTGCCGTCGTCGTCATCATCATCATCACCTCCTCCACCAGCACCACCATTTAATAAATATCCTGCACCTTTCCTCGGCATCTGCATTTGGGTCCATGCACCACACCACATACCCCTGACAAAAAGACTGCCCCGGCAAACATCGAGGAGGGGGAGGGAGCATCGCACTATTCCTCCTAGTCGCCTTCTCCCTTTAAAAGTTTCTCTGGAAGGCTGAATGCTCAAGTTAGACTTGGAACCCAGCTAACACCAAGGATTGTTTGAAACTGAGCCACTGGGACTGATACTACATATTTATCTTCTCTACCACCACTGGTAATAACAGACATCTTACATAGAAAGGAACCACGCAATAACTCTAGACCCATCACCCACCAGGATGAGTCTGGCCACCATGAAACTAGCATTCCTGTTATTATAACCACAAGAAATCATAATATTAAAACCAAACACTGCCATATTAGACCAACTAACAAACTTATCACTTATGAAAAGAATGGGCAATTGATCACCAAAACTCTCAAATTAGCATTGTTCAACATTGAATCTCTGTCAGTTAAATCCCTTCTTGTTGATGACTTCATCAGTGAGTGCAATCTAAATGCACTGTTCCTATCTGAAACCTGGTTAGAAAGTAATATTGAATCGTCTGCACTGAATCTGCACTGTCAAATTACAACTTTCTTAGTGAGAGCAGGAAACACGGACAGGTGGAGGCGTTGCCACAATTTTTCATAACTCAATAAAATTTAAAAAGTAGTCCTGGGCACATTTGACTCTTTTGAATATGTTGCCATAAAAGATTGTAACAAAGCTTTATTTTTAACTTTATATAAACCACCTAAACGTAACTCCAATTTCTTCAATGATTTTAGCGATCTTTCTGTAATATGTATGGATTATGACCAACTAATCGTTGTGGGGGATTTCAACATCCATATTGACAACCCCCAAGACAGATGAGCAAAAATGTTAAATGACACTCTTCATAGCTTCGGCCTGACCCAGGATGTCAAACAAGCAACACACAATCGAGGACACACTCTGGACTTAATCATCAGCAAAGGTATAAATATCTCGTACATCTTGGTAGTTGATTTTGCATTATCTGACCATTTCTGTTTTCTTTGAAAGCACAATCTCTACCAAACTATCTGGGCCACATGAGACCACTGTAAAAAAGTGAGACAGTTCAGTTGAAACCTTTAAACAAATTTACTCTCCCTTCATCCCCTTCTTCCTCCAACACAAACAAGCCGGTAGATAACTTTCTCTCTAAAAGTTCAGACATCATTAATACCATTGCTCCAATCAAAGTGAAAATGGTCTTGGGTAGAAAGAAGTCTCCGTGGACTAGTGATCTACTGGTACGTAGTGAAAAAAGGGAGTGTCGACGAGCAGAGAGAAAATGGCGGAAAACTCGACTTCAGGTTCACTGTCAAATGTACAGAGACATACTAAACAGTGTGTCCTCTGTTGTTGACTTGGCTGTCTCTGACCACTACTGTGTGGTTTTTAATATCACTAGTTTTATTCAGCAGGAGACCTCTGTGAGAACTGTCAGGAAACGTCATCTAACCCCTGAAGTGGCTGCAGGTTTTCTAGAAGTTTTTCAAAAGATTCCTACTATTGTTTTACCTGCCCCCTGTGATTTTATTGTCAATGATTTTACCAGTAGGCTTGAATCCGCTCTTGACCTGCTGGCTCCATTTAAAGTTGTAAAACAACACTCAAAACTTACAACACCATGGAGAAACGAAGACCTTAAACAATTAAAGAGGAGCTGCAGGGTGGCAGAGAGAAAATGGAGGAAAAATAAAATCACAATAAATCATTAAATATATATAGAACGTCTCAAAGCCTATAATGACGCTGTAATAAATTCCAAAAATGCATACTTTTCGAGAATCATCTCAGAACATAAAAATAATCCCAAAATTCTGTTTTCCACTATAGACAACATTTTTAAACGTACTACTAATGCATATCAGAAAACCTCCTCATACACTCTTTGTGAGGAGTTCGCAGACCACTTCAGAGGGATGGTAGACACCATCAGATGTAATATTTTATCCTGTCAATCTAACAAATCTGAGTGTGTGTCTTTATCAGAGGAAACGCTGGACAGTTTTTTCCTGGTAAAAGCTGGGACTCTTGATAAAGTTTTCTCCTCAGTGAGGCCCACCACATGTGTTTTGGACCCGATTCCCACTTCCTTTTTTAAGCAATTTTATGGATCTTTTAGAGATGAGATTTTAACCATGTTGAATTGCTCCCTTCAGATGGGGGTTTTTCCTGCTGCCTTTAAAGGGGCAGTAGTGAGGCCCCTGTGAAAGAAGAGCAATTTAGATTTTAATGATTTTAATCATTTCCTAGTGGTATCTAACTTACCGTTTTTAAGCAAAGTTTTAGAAAAGCTTGTTTAATTCAAGTTAATGATTTTATTAACGCTCATAATGTCCTAGAGAAATTTCAGTCTGGTTTTAGGGTGAACCACAGCACAGAGATAGCTCTTCTGAAGATTTTAAATGATTTTAAATTAAACTATGATGCCCAGAGGGTGACAGTGTTGGTTCTACTGGATCCAAGCGCTGCCTTTGATACAGTGGACCAAGGCAAGGCAAGGCAATTTTATTTGTGTAGCACACTTTCAACAACAAGGTAAGTCAAGGTGCTTTACATGATTAAGTGGTAAAATAAAAATATCAGTAAAACACAGACAAAGCATATAAAGTAAAAACAGCAATAAAGCAAGAGGCATACACAGATACATCAAAGCATTACAAAGCATATAATGTAAAAACAGCCACACTATTCTTTTAACCAGTTTCTTTTAAGCCTCTCTGGTGCTGTTCACAAATGGTTTACATCCTATCTCACAGACATGACTTTTAGGTTAAGTTTAGATACCTGCTTATGTGGGGTCATTTTAATCTGTAAAGCACTTTGAGATGCTATTTTGTATGAAAAGCGCTTTATAAATAAAGTTTGATTTGATTTGAGATATATCACTTAATTTTGAAAGACACAAGGGGATTGTTCTTTTCTGAAATTATTAACAGAAACAATAATAATGTGCTGACTTTATTTGCAACAGTTGAGAGACTAACAAATCCTCCTGCGACTCTAGACCCTAAACTAAACTCCACCAGGGCCTGCAATGAATTTTCCAGCTTTTTTACTGAAAAGATTTGGAAAAGGATCGATCTATATATCTGTACCAAACAAACTACCATTGTCATCCGCACTCAATACCAATGTAGAGAAAATGTCTGAATTCCCAAAACGTAACCAAAAAAACCTTGAAGAAATCATTAACCAATTAAGCTCCTCCTCTTGTTGCTTTGATGTCCTACCCACAGTCTTTCTAAAGAAAGTTTCCCCAGTCATTAAGTCTGCGACCGTTTTTCTTCCTCTTTTAAAGCTGTTGAGAACGCGCAAGCCGTGTCAATTGACGTCACATCCGTAGGACAGCATAGGACATAGGGTCAACATATTACATACAGGCTTAATTTGATTGATACACTCCGTATAATATTTTAGTAAGTATCCTTTGGGCAGTGTTTTTCAACCCTGTTCTTCTAGGTACACTGCCCTGCATGATTTAGATCATGGGTGTCCAATTCCGGTCCTGAAGGCCCGGTCTCCAGCCAGTTTTAGATGTGTCTCTGCTCCAACACAGCTGATTCAAATGGTCCAACTACCTCCTGTCATGTCAGAGTTCTGCAGAGGCCTGCTAACGAGCCATCATTTGATTCAGGTGTGCTGAACCAGGGAAAGAACTAAAACATGCAGGAGACTGGCCCTTGAGGACCGGAATTGGGGACCCCTGATGATTCCCTGCTTCAACACACTTTATTTCAATTGTTGGCTGATTAACAGGCTTTTGTTGAACTGCAATCATGTGAAGCAGGCGTGTTAAAGCCAGAGATGGAGTATTTGAGTACTGGACTCGGACTCAAGTCCTGACTCGAGTCACGTTTAAGGGACTTATATCAAATGCTGATGACTTGCATTTGACTTGCAACGCTAGGACCTGTACTTAGACTCCAACATGATCAATTGCTATTGTTGGAATTAGCATGTAGCTGATGCTAATGTTAGCTTGTTATATTAAGTCAGATTACTTGACAAATTTAACAAGTTCCCAAAGCCTCTGTAAGTGTACAAGTGACATGTCAATTATTTGTTTTCACATTTTTGTAAGCATGTTACTGTGTTAGCTTGGGGATGGATAACACAGTAGCAAGTACAATTTTACTATTAAATAAAGTAAACCATGTATGGCTGCCATTACTCTAGTCCTAAAATCAACACCCTGCTCTCTTATTTTTGACTTGCTCTCAGGTGATAATGACTTGACTTGGTCTGGAAGGTTCTTTTTGGAACTTGGACTCAGACTTGGCCTGTATGTCCTAGCGACTTGACTTGGGCTCTAATCTTATGACTTGGACTTGCACTTGGACTCAAACACTAAGGACCCAAGCGTGATTTGGTGACTTGACTACAGCACTGGCTAAAGCAGGGAAACATCTAAAACATGCAGGTCAGTGTGCCTCAAGGACCAGGGTCTTTCCGAACTCGGCAGCAGGCTTTGCATCCCTCTAGCTAGAATTGGTAAAGCAGACTTAAGCTGGTTGCTTTTCTGCCATGGACCCGGACGGCTTTTAAGCAGAGCCCACAAATTCTCAACAGGGTCAATGTCCACCAAGGACATTTCAGAACCTTTGTGTGAGTCTGCTTTATCTATTCTAGAACCAGTTTTGATTTATTTAGAATTCATAGGAAGTCCTCAATTATTCCAACCACATTGTAAAATGCAACAATACTATTAGCAGTGAAACAGACTCATGCCATGATTGTACCACCACCATGAAAAGTCTTTTTCAGCCAGTTAGCTGTATCTTAAGTCTGGAAGGTGTTTGCCTTGTCTGTGGGGGATGCTGGTAAAATGTCAGTCAACCTTGATGGTGCCAAGTGTGGAGTAGGGTCTTCTTTTTCTTTAGTGGTGAAAATATTCATGCATTAATCAGCACCCTTGGCGCACATTGGATTCGTCATGTGAGAGCCCGCCGACTCAGAACAGATGACTGGACCTCAGCTGCAGATTGTTTTATCTCTAGAGCCTTGACTCATCTGAATTGATCCGGTTTGAAAAGAATCTCTGGGGTGATTCGCCTTCGAGTGTCATCTGCCTACCAGACGGCTCCGATGTGGGTTAATAGAGAATAAGAGCCATATATGTTGATGCATGTCTGACTCCCTTTACTTAGTCCTCCCTCTCAGATTATGACGGTGTAAAACTCATCATGGACCATAACACTGATGCTCCAGCTGTTTCTAGACCATAGGCCGGCCTCTGTTCCTGGACAAATCTAATCAATCACATCCATTTGAGGATTACAGTTCTGGTCTTCTTTCAGAATGTGGCAAAGTAGTGACTCATTATAACTTGTACAAAGTTGTTTCAACTAAGGGCTGCACGGTGTTGCAGTTGGTAGTACTGTTGCCTTGCAGCAAGAAGGTGCTGGGTTTTTCTGAATGTACAGTTAAAACCAGATATTTACATACACTTCCAACACTGCAAAAAAGGATTTTCAAGAAAGTAAAAGCGCCTTGTTTCTGGAAATGTTTTCTTATTTTTTGTCTAAAGAGAAAAAATGTTCTTAACAAGCAAGTTTTGCACAAGAAAACTAAGCTTATTCTAAGATTTCTTTGCCAGTTTTAAGAATTCTAGCCAAGCAACGTTTGCTCACCCCATTGGCAGATTGTTTTGCTCAAAACAAGAAAATGTGACCTTCTTTAAGAATATTTCGCTTATTTCAAGCAGTGCTGTTTTTGCAGTGAAATTAAAAAAACGGGAGTGCCTCATGGCTGGAGCAGGTGCACAATGTACGGAGGCTACAGTCCTTGACGCAGTTATCCCCGGTTTGATTCCTGGCCCTGGGCCATTTGCTACATGTCTTTTCTCTCTGCCCTTTTTCCTGTCAAGCCACTGTTAAATAAAGGCCACCAGTGCCATAAAAACCTTTAAAAAACAACTTTTTCTTTACTTTCAAACATCAAATCAGAGTAAAGAGAGAGAGAATTAGGTATTTTTTATTACTTTCATCAAAGTCAGAAGTATACATACTGTATACAGTGGGATAAAGAAGTATTTGCCAGCCACCGTTTGTAAAAGTTCACCTGAAGAGAGCTGGGATTACAGCAAAAAAGGTTACTTTTAGTAACACACCTGCAGCAATATGTGGATCTGGATGATCCAGAGGAGGATTGGGAGAACGTCAGGTGGTCAGATGAGACCAAAATAGAACTTTTCGTATTTACGGCACTCGCCGTGTTTGGAGGGGGAAGAGTGCTGAGTTGCATCCCAAGAACACCATACCCAGTGTGAAGCATGGAGGTGGAAACAGTATGCTTTGGGGCTGTTTTTACTGCAAAGGGGACAGTATGACTGATCCATATTAAGGAAAGGATGAATGAGGCTGTGTATCATGTGATTTCATGCAAAAACCTTCCTTTCATCAGTGAGAGCATTGCAGATGAAACATAGCTGGATCTTCCAGCATGACAATGATCCCAAACCCATTGCCCGGGCAATGAAGGAGTGGCTACATTAAAAGGATTTCAAGGTTCTGGAGTGGCCTAGCCAGTCTCCAGACCTCAATCCAATAGAAAATCTGCAGAGGGAGTTGAAAGCCTGCAGGGGCGTAACCATCATCTCAGAAGTGAGGGGGACACATTTTTTCAGAGGTCTGTTGAGTGATTTATCATCCTCTCACAATCAATCACACCTTTCCTTACTGGCTAGAGAACGATTTAAATCACTGGCGCATGATAAGTGGCTTAGTTATCAGTAATATTATTGGTGGTTCAAAGCAGTGTTAATTTTGTTGACGAAATATTTTTGTTATTTTTTTCGTCGCAAATATATTTTTGCAGACAAAAGCCAAACAACAACACAAAAAAAAGCTTGGATTAAGATGATGACTAAACTGATTGACATTTTTGTTAAGGAATAAAAGACAAGACAAATATCGACAGTGACGAAAATCCAATCAGAAGACAGAAAAGACGTGAGGAAACAGACAAAAGAACCACTCAACAAATGGAAGAGATGGGACTACGTGAGAAGAGAACCAATCTGAGTCCGCCTTATTGAGTGGTGAAGTGGAGCTAACCAGTGTTTAAACAAGCTCCCGGGAAGACAACAACTGAAGATGACAAGACGTTATGAGAGAAAGTAGAAAATGTCCACATCTGGACGAAAAAGAAGAGAAGACCTATGGACCCATTTGCCTCATGACAACCTCGAAAATAAAACCAAGTGAAAAGAATACGGAGCGGCTTTTCATGGGAAGAACCTAAATCTGAAGAGGCATCTACAGAATGGCCACTTCGACATTTTCTCAAAGGTGAATTCGATAAGACGTTGTTTTGTTTTAATAAGATAAACAAAGGTGAAGACAAGAATGTGCTAACATTGTTGTAACAGATTTGACGACCCGAAAAGTACTTGCTAGGTAAATAAAATAAGTGTCTCCTTTGTCATGTTAGATATGGTAAACTTATGAGCAGAGGTGGGTAGAGTACCAGAAATATAGTACCCAAGTGCTATTTTAAAAGTAGCACTACTTCAACATATTCTTACTCAAGTAACATTAAAAAGTAGCCCGTCAACAAATTATTTCAGTAAGAGTGAAAAAGTATTTGGTAAAAAGGCTACATGAGTACAGAGTAACATCTGATTTAATATTTTTTAAATGATGTCAACAGACAGATAAAAATATAAAATCATGGGCAAATTCTAGAATTTTAAAGACTATAATTAAAAATTGAGACAAATATTGGAAAATGCATTTTAAGCAGAAGAAACACTTTTCTAAGAATTTATTTTCAATACAATACAGTAGGTAATGTACAATATATATATATATATATACATATATATAATTTACTTACAATGGGGAGAGCATCCAGAAATATTACGTGACTGTTCACATGCACTTATTACAGAAAGCAATATTGTGACTTGTTTTTTTTTTACCCAGGAGGAGAACATTGTAAAATCCTTTTTTAATTTTAGCTACATATCTGCCAACTGGTTGAATAGTCTCAATTTGTAAATTGGAATATCAAAGTGTGAGGCTTTGAACAATTTCCCCCTGTTTTTTCAGTTGAAGAAGTCCATTACTGAAAGCAAAAATGTCCAATCGGAACATCACAGAGGCACCTTTAAGTACTACAAAGTACAAACGTGATGCCAAAGAACAACAAATAAAACAAGAGGCTATAGCTAAACAGGATTGCCAGTCACAATGGTATAAGATGAAGATTTTATTGTGATGATGGAAAGATTTGATAAGCAGCTTACTGTGCCAAAGAAAACAAAGGTAAGTAATCTAATTGAAAAACACTACGAAAAAGAAAAAACAAAGTTTAAGAAAAGACTGTCTGGTGACAGGAAAGTATCATTTGAGATTGATCTACAGATCAAAAAGGGACTGAGTGCATCATTTCTTGGCATAAGTTGCAGCTATTTCTGCGTGGAACAAAACAAACCAGTACACACTGTAATCTCTTGAACAACTTGCCCCTCCACACACTGCATGAAAGGGATTCTGAAGAGATTGAATACCTACATTATCAAAACATGGACATGGAACGGATGCCATGTGTGGTCCACATGATAAACAAGGAGGAAAGCATCAAGAGAGTCCTTGACAAAGCACGATCAATTGCGAAACTTTTTCGCAAGTCATGAGTTGCAACAAAAAAGATTTCGGATGATTGTGGCTTAACTGTTGTGAATGATTGTCCCTCATTGCCAAGTAGTAAACGAGATGGGATGGGACAGCTTACTCTCATGTGAGCAGCAGAAGCTCAAGTCATCGCATGAACTTATGTTGCCTTTTGCTGAACACACACAAACTCTTCGGAGTGACACAAGCAGTGACACAACCCGTTCAAAACCGGAATATTAGCAATAACCCGATTACACACGGCCATGTAAACACGGGCAAAAACCTAAATATGCTCATATTCCCGAATATTACCCCTGGGTACCCCTTTTCTAACCCTAATATTTGGTCATGTAAATGCGTATCGGCATATCCCCATCAAATGGAACATTGATTTGTGTTCTGCGCATGTTCTATTCGCAAGGAATCTTGGTCTTTTGAGTACAGGAACTTCTTGTATGCGCACAGAAAAACAAGAAGAAGAATTGGAAATGACGCATATTGCGTCTTAAGGTTTTCCCTACGTCCTGCCGCCAACCGTACGTCGCCGTTTACATCGGGATATGCCAATTGATTTGAAATTCCATGTACACAGGAGTAACTCTCTCTGCCCACGCATGTAAACGGGTTATTCCGAATGTTTCAGAAACCCGAACAGTGACCTTAACCCGACCATAACCCGAATATTGACTGCATGTAAATGTAGCCAATGTCAATGCCACTGACAGTCCCTGCTTTCCTAGATTTGCTCAGCCACCTTCCTGATTCGGAACAAAACGCAAACCATCGGGACATTGCAGCTCTAGCATGAAAAATGAAAGGGAATGTGAACCAGCGTTTTGCCGGGGTACACTTGATCCATCAGATGAAAAGTTTTCCCCACTTGTAGCAGATGGTCGCTTTCTCAACCCTACTGCATGTGAGGCCCTCCTTGATGTGGCTGATGACAACATTCAGGAACTGCTTAAGCAGGCAGAGGGGTATGTGGTCGAGCGTACTCCGACACAGGAGGACCACTCTGATGATGTGGAGGAACTGATTGGACCAGAACCTGACCCAGCACCACCACCATCCTCCTCCTCAAGGCAACTAGTCTTTAGGTTTCTATCCAAAGCCTAAACCAAAGTCCTCCAAATGTAGCATCAGACAGCAGATAAGAAAGTATACGGAAGAGCTCTAACAGTCCATCACTTGTGAAACAGGAATCGAGTTTTGGCTTGGGAAATGTGACACGTTTTATCACAGCTTGAAACCATTAGCATTAAATCTATTGGCAATGTCAGCTTCTCTAGCTTTTGCAGAGAGACTGTTCAGTGACAGGTTGGCCACACCAGGGGAAAACGTGACTGAGCAAAATGTGCTTTCCTCAATCGTAGCAAATAAATATTTGTCTTCTCTGGTTGTGCCGGTGGTGTTTTAGCAAGTGGAATATCCACATGTTCATCAAATCTATAGTTGTACAGATTAGTTTACATTATTAATATTCAGAAACTTGTTTTTGTACTGTCCAGTAGTGATATTTTTTTTATTAAACACTTATAAAGAGAGTTGAAAGTATGTGTGAAATGTGTTTTTTTCTTAATTCAAATCTATTATTTGTTCTTAGTTGTGTGCTATATTTGATCAGTAATGGTTAGCATTGTTTGGGCCCTGTGTATTAAATTACAGTTCCAAGTAAATGTTTTAACCATGCTCTATACAGAACTAGAACATTACTGCGTTAGTAAAAAATGATACGTATTATAGTCGACTAAAACTGCTTGTTCTTTTAGTCAAGTAAATTAGACCAAAACTAAAACAAATCAAAGGACTAAATCTTGACTGAAACAAAATACATTTTATTCAAAAGACTAAGACTACAACCTCATTAAAATTTCTTGGCAGAACTAACACTGGTTCAAAGACAGTTATTAAGTATCATTACATTATTATAACTATTAATAAAATTAATAATTAAGGGCGTCCCCTGCTGAGTAGGAACAAATAACGAAGCTTAAATGTCAGTCTCATTTGACGGTTGGAGTTAATCTGGAAAGATTTAACAACTAAAGGTTAAAGAAAGAAGGTTCTAGTTTGTGCCTAAGAAAATACAGACAAGAACATATTTTGGAGTGGGATTGAGAGTAATTCTGAAATATTAGTTAAAAAAAATTGTTCAATTATCCTACTGAGTTGCACATTCAGATCTGAGAATGCTACTTTATTTTTAATAACTGCACAGTACTTTGGTTTGTATTTCTTTCCTTAATGTACAAATATAATTCTTAATTCTGTTTTTTATGCTTTTCTTGTGTGTTTTTTTTCCTCTCTCTTTTTTTTACCTGTCCTGTCTGGCAGAGTTGCACTCAGAACTGATGTCTGAGTACCAAGTAGAAGCACGGCAGATTTACTTTCACAAGTGGAGCCTTACGGCTTTTGCTATAGTACTCCGCTTTATATATATATATATATATATATGTATATGAAAGCTTTATTAGAAATTGTTGTGGGTTTATTTTTCAGATTTCATGGACACAGAGACTGAAAAGAAATGGGTATTACAGAAAGAAGATGAAGATAGGTAGGAAAAAAACTTAAGAGGGAGAGGGGGAATTGAAGATAGATAGGAAGGGGAATAAAGAAAATACAAAAAAACATACTAGTCTACTTCTACACCTGCAGGACGGCAGAGAGAGGAAATAAAAAAAAGATGACCAATCCCCACAGCCGACATCCCAATGCCCCTGCGCCCCACGTCAAAGTGCCACACCAACAGCCACAGCGGACGGACAACATCCCCAGGCCAAGCCCAACCAGCATCTCAGTCCCGCACACCTCAGAGCACCAAGACCAATAAACTTAACAAGTACGAAACATACAGAGCACATTTTGGGGGTGATCATTCATTGAGATCCTGTGAACCGCAATCTGGGGGGGGGGGGGTTGGGATGGGGGTGCGGTGGTCTGCACTCGTGTGCTTATTTTTTTACATGTCACATCAAGCGCATAAATAAAAGGTTTGCAAACTGTACTGTAGAAACTGGATGGTCCTGCGTATCGCTGCAGCTGGTTGTCCCTGTCTCCAAGCTACTGATGCCAACGAAAGCAGTGTCTTCAATAACGCATGGCCACACGCGTGTCAAATGTGGTGATCTGTGCACCCCCAGTAGATCTGGCCCAGGTGTGTGCTGAGGGACGTTTTATTGTATTCAGTTGGATATTGAGCCATTTTCTTCCTTTATTTCCAACAGGAACCTCTCCGCTGTTCCGACCACATTTACTGCTCTGTCACTTTCTCCCAGCCAGTATTCTTTTATTTTATTGGTTAGCACTGAGCTGATAGGATCAAACAGCAATGTTAGGGACAAATTTAACTGATTTAATCCGTTCAAAGAAGTTGAGTGTTTCCACAGAAGTGAATAACAGCAAAATGATTCTTTGCCACATTTGTTTTATGTTTGCAGCAGGAGTATGACTGTTGCGTAATGGAGGGGGAAAGACATGAAGCAGAGGAACCGCTAATAACAGAGGGCAAAAACTGTCGGTGTTAAAATGAATTTGCATTAACTATGACAAAAAAAGCCTATCAGGTATCATGAGCCCTTTTTTTTATTTGCCCCACTTATGTTTCACCTAAATCTCAGTATCACTGAAATTCCTTTTTTCGCTCTCTTGGCCTTTATTTTTAGGAAGAAAGCAAGGATTTAATGGATGTATCAGAGGATGTGGTGTGACCAAATATGGTTAATTGAGGGCGTTTCGGTGTGCAAATGACTGTCAACAGGTGCGAGCACCGCAACAGACTGGCCACTGCATATCTGATACATCCAGATTTTCACTGTTCTTACAGAGACTCTAAATTTTATTTGTAGGATAGAATTTTGGACAGTTTCTGAAGGCCCTTAATATAGATAATTATCAATAACTACCAAAAATATAGAAAATACATTTTAAGTGTAACCCTGGTCCTTAATGAACTAATTTTAATAAAGCACACACAAAAACTGAATTCAATTCAACCCTTTGTTATAACCATAACTGAAAGTTTGTAAGAAACAAAAACGAATCAAGTTAAGAGACCAGAGGAGTATTCCAGAGAACTTGGTTAACTTACCATGTGGTAAACCCTGAACTCATGGTTAATCAACCCAAAACCTACTTACTCCGAGTATGTCCGTTCCAAAACACCTGATGAGAGTTAGCTTAATCAACCTCCTCCTGATAACCCAAAGTAAATGAGCGAGCATGCTGAATACATAGAGACCCTCTCAATGGATCACCGAATTCCCAAGTCACAATAGAGAGTGAAGGGAAGAAAAAAAAGGGCAGCATACTTCACAGAAGCTGAGTTGGAAGGCTGACCTATGAGGAACTCAGGCCAATCATTATGAAAAAAAAAGCAATACAGCAGCATCAGAAAAAGGAAGAATGTCAGCTTGGCAAAAAAAATAACCGAGTAAATGCGTGAGTTTAACAACTATAAGTCTCAACACTTTTCATGCTTATTATTCATTCATTTTCTACCCCTTATTCCCAGATGGGGTCGGGTTGCTGCTGGAGCGTATAATGTGTTCCGTACTTTAAAAATCATTTCAGCGTGTTGGATAACTATTCAAGAATGACTTACCTTTGCCACCAATTCGTTAGGGTACGATAATACTGACTTAGACATATGACTTCTCGCTTAATGAGATGCAATCCTTCTGGAGTCAGAAGAACCGTGTCCCAATTCAAAATGAAAGACAAAAACATTCTCCAAAAAGGAAAAATTTAAATCAAATAATTACTGGCCTATTAAGTCATCTTTTGTACATTCTTCCCATAGCTAATCGTAAGAAAGCTGAGGCCAGTCTAACTGGCGGGGGGCCACCACCATCACCCTGGCTGAGGAGTTGGCTCTGTCCCTTAATAAAGGCCAACCAATGGTTGATGGCATTTCTGGGGGCACTTCTGTCTGTGAAGATGGATTTGTTATATGGCAAATATTATACCAAATAATTAATAAAAGAATCTTTTTTTCTTTCAGGAAATGAAGAGATGAGACATTGTTTAATGTGAACACTTTAATGTGATTTTGACAAATAAAGTCTCTGAGGACTCTCCCATCTAAGTGGTAAGTTATGTTAACTGGGGGTTCTTCTCCGCCATCTTCATCGGGGTGTGGCTCTCTGCTTTAAGCGTTCCAAAGTTCTTACAAAAGGACAATAGAAGCCGCTACGATGTCACAGGCCCTCCCTGGACTGACCCTAAGGCCACGCAGACACTGAGACCTCGTCTTAAGGATGCCGATGGTCATCTCTAGCCGTGTTCGGCTGTGAGCAAAGTAATATATGGTCTATGGTCCAGGGTAGGGTGTCATCACGTAGGGCACACAAGGTTCCCCAACATAAAGCCATTGTAGTGTCCTGTAATGGTTGAAATGTATGATACAACTGTAATTGAAAGACAAAAAACCCTGGTGTACAGCAAACCATACCTTGTTGAAGAGTGTCATAGTGACTCCCTAAAGATTCTGCCATCATGTATAGATCCTGGCCATTTGGCCTCAACGTCGGTGATGAGGTGGTTCGCATCACATATCTAGTTAGGTGGAAGCAATGATGAGTTTTATTGGTTTAAAGCAGAAAGATTAGGGACATAAACTTCAGTTACCCGCACATTAATGCTATAGACAGATTTCCTGTTGACATAGTCTCCCTCATTGACTGAGGGAGCTTTAATGGCAATGTGGGTGCTCTTGATGCACCCAATCACATTTGGGAACCCTGAAATCCAAAGTGCTCTTCAAAGTCCAACCAAAAGAATGTTTACCACGACTTAACCACGGTTGTGCTTTAAAAATCATGGTACTTGTTGTAAAGCTAGTTGTACAAATGGTGGTCATTCTTTTTGTGAGGGTAGATGGATAAATATGAACAGTATAAATACATGACAAAATGTCAATATGTTCCCATAAACTTTTCCAGAAAGGACAAACCTGCCACTCTGTGTGATTCTTATTTGATAACATGCAGGGCTACTGTCCAAACATGTACAGGAACCGTTTAAGCGCCAGGCATACTTTACGAACAGCTCCACACATCGTCGCTTTTCCAACATGCTCTGCATCACCCACAATGTACAGAAAAGTCCCGGTCGCAAAAAACAAAAGGCAATGCACAGAATGTGTTCTGTGGTAAGAACTGACCTGCGGTTTGTTACATATGTGCAGTTTCAAGAGTTTTGCTAAATAAATTAACGACTCCTTTGAGTAACGGTACCACTCTTTCAAATATTGGTCTTGGTATGAATACACATCGAAACGAGCCCTTATCACCCTCTCACGGTGAAAAAGGCATTGTATAATTTGTGCTTCAATGTCCACAGGATCATCATCAAAAGGGCACGCCATGCTCAGAACCCTCCCTTCCTGGAACTGAAAGCTGAGGTTATCCCTAACTTACCATCTTACTCATCCGGGTATGTCACATAACCAGCTTTCTCTAAAGAGTGACATCAGTAAATACTGACAAACATAAGGAAGACTAATGTTTTCAACGATTATGTTACCAATAAAAACTATTTTAAATATATTTAGATTGTAGGCTTATCTTGATGCTTTTTTTTTTATTGCTCAAAGGTTTTATAAAACTATTATACTAATGGCTCAGACCTTTGGTTTAGTTAATATGCAGAAACCAGGGCTCTCATTTAACAAACGTTCATAGAAACTGTCCTATATTCTATCCAACGAATGAAATTTAGAATGTTCGTACGGACAGTCAAAAATCAGATTTATCAAATATGCGGTGGCCACTCGCACGCGTGTTCCTCCGCAATCATCTGTTGATAAATCCCACATGTGCATACCTAGGTGCTCAGGAATGTTCACAGTCATTGGCATTCAGAAACGCCCTCAATTAACCATATTTGGTCACACCACATCCTCTGACACATGCACTCAGTTTTTGCGTTCTTCCCGAAAATAATGGCAGAGAAAGAGCGAAAAAATTAATTTCAGGCATCAAGATCGAGGTGAAACATAGGTGGGGCAAAAAAGAAAACATCATGATGAACAGACTTTTTGAAGACTGTCATAGTTAACGCAAATTCATTTTAACACTGAGTTTTTTGCCCGTATCAGTTTAAAATGACTAAGTAATAACTGTAGTAATAAGCTCCTGATAGGCTTTGATGAAAAAGAGAAAACTTTTTTTATTGAACTTTTTATCAAACTTTTTTCCACCACACGTCTTTTGATAGATATATATTGTTATGGTATATTTGTCCTAATCAGGAGTTATCTTTTTTGTTTAAAGACGCAATACACTTAGTGTATGTATACTTCTGACTTTGATGAAAGTAATGGAAAAAAAAATAGTAAATTGTTATTATGTAACAATTAACCAGCAACAGCCACTCCAACTCAGTTCCACAGAGCTGGAGTTCTGTGTGAGAGAAAGACGTCTGAACGAAAATCATGATTTTTAATCACACTTTATTTAATAACCACCACCCCCACCACCAAGGGTCTTATAAAAACCTTAGATTATGAAAAAAAACAACGACCTGAAAATGAGGTAAAACTGAAAATGTAGCAAAATGAATGGTTCATAATCAAAAGCTGTACGTTTTCTTTAGGGGAACAACTGGTCATAGGTTCAACACTGTCTGAGACGGGCTTTGACAAAAACACATGATGGATCTGACATTGGACATGGTAAAAAAAAAAATCAAAAAATACTGAAACAGAAACACACACTACAATAGCTTTTCCCTGCAGTGTATACAACATAATACCAATAAATAACACTGGATATGAAACCCTAAATGTAGGACAATATTTTTAGGGCCAGAAGATCAATGCATGGCAATGCCTTTAAGTAGTACCAACTCACTGATTCTAACAGGGATCAGTCTTCTTCAGTGCTGCCTCCATTATTACAGTCATAAACAAAAGATAGCAGTCCTGTAGAAAAAAAACAAAAAAACATAAGGGCTGTGATGATCATGAGTGGAAAAAAAGTTAACCTTTAAAGCGTGTAGAACATGTCATGTTGGTACAATTACATGGCTGCCTAGGTTTGGTGTTTTCAATGAGGTGAAAGAAATGTTTTTCTTGAGGATTACGTTTGAAGAATGCTCCAAAGACAGCCAGTTAGGGGGGCTTTTTTTTTTAACGGAAGAATGAAACCAATATAACTTCTTGGCTAAAATTTGCCGAAACGATTATAAAAATATGTAACGCCCGAATGATGTCTTGGTAGCGGCGGGCCGTTACATCATCCTCATTGTGCGGAGAGGATGTGGGAAATCCATGTTTTTTTTCAAACGTGCTAAGAAAATTCCCTTCCTGCGGTGGAAGGAGTTTTGGAAAATGAAAACACATGGTGCTGCTAAGGAGCGGTGTGCGTCACCGTTAACAGCCCAATAAAAATGGGTGTAGCCGTGTAGAAGCAATGTCCTCGGGACCGCGTACGCAGGAAAGACATCCGAAACACAACCCCCCCCCCCCCCCCTCTGATGGTGGAGCTGCGGCGTCTTACGAGACACGACAGGTGTGAAAAATGTGAAAGTAAGGTGGAAGACCACCAATTACAGAGGGTGTCATAGTAGGACGTGCAGAGTGAGATGAATAAATATTAGCTGCTGCGACGGAGCGTGAGGTTGTAGTGGGAGAGGTATTTGTGTCTGTGTGTTGGGGGAAAGATTTTGCTCGCTGTGTGGTTTTACTCGGAGCTGTGAACTGTTCTGTTATCGTCCTGCCTCGGAGAAGTCCGGGGGAACGGGTCTCACTTCCTCCGATTGTTCTTTAAACAGCAACAGAGGAGGGAGTCACACCGTGCTAAACACTAATCCAGTGATGAATAACGACAACAGAACAAAAACGCGGTGGGAAATTCACATTCACTTGAAGCTCACATCTTCATCTGCAACGGCCTTAGAAACAGATTATGTGTTCTGTAAACTTTTATGTGCAGAACGTTTGTTTTTTTATGATCTGGGATTTGAAGAAAACAAAAAAAAAGGGAAATCAAAACGGACACTAAGCAGGTTGGAGAAAATCAAAACCAAATCTGCCGTAAACTCCGAGCTGATTAGGAATCCACATTTTGAAGAGGGAGGGCCTGTGTTTATTGTGGAGCTCTGAAAAACGATGGTCCAGTTCTGAATTGCACCAGCATCAATCCCCACTTAATATGCGCTCTATCTCCTCGAGTCTCTTTAAGGCTGCTGCCCTTTTTTCCTCTATATCTTTAATCTCTTTAGTGGACTTGCCTTTAGTCCGTTTGCCAGCCTGGGGACCGTCTAAAGGTTCTGTTTGGTCTGCCTCCCCACCTCCGAGGCCTTCTGTTGAGGATTTCCGCACATTCTTCTCACCGCCGGCGCCCTTTCCGACGGCGTCGGCACCCCTCCCTTCCTCCTCACCCACAGCGACCTCCGTTGCTTCCTGCGGGTTCTCCGCCTCCCTGGCTGACATGCTGCCTCCCTCCCTGGAGAGCGGCTCCCCCGCCGCGCTCATGGCGGCCATCTTGTTACGCACTATGTTCAAATGGCGACGCACGTACTCCTCGTTCGGCGCCAGAGCCAGCGTTTCCTCCAGGCAACGCTCGGCCCGCGGCAGGTCCCGCTCCTCGAAGTAGACCACGCACAGGTTGTGTTTCCCTTGGACGTTGGTGGGGTCCATTCGCAGGATGCGCTCGAAGCAAGCTTTGGCGCCGCACGTGTCCTTCTTGTGGTTCATGAGGATGTCGCCTTTCAGAATCAGGCCCTTTATGTGCTCGGGGTGATGGCGCAGGAGCTCGTCCAGCACGGGCAACGCGTCCACCTCGCGCTTGGACTGAGAGTAGAGCAAAGCCAGGTTAAACAGCGCGCTGCGGAACCCGGCCTGCAGACCGATGGCCTTTCGCATCCAGTGCTCAGCCGCGGCGTTTTCATCGGCGTCCATGGCCAGCATGCCGAGGTTGAAGTAGCCGTTGGCGTCGTCGGGCTCCTCTTCCACGTAGATGAGGAAGCGGCGGTTGGCTTCAGGCCAGAACTTTGGTTCTCCTGGAAGGAAGCAGACACAGTTGAAAAATCAAGGTCTGACCCGACACCACATGTATTTTGTGAGTGTTTCTGTTCAGAGCAACAGATTGTCTTCACTTGAAAATGTAAAATTTTTTTGAACAGCTGACAAAATCAACAGAGTAAAACCTGGGACATATGCCTGTTTTTAAACAAGGTATAATAGGTCCATGGTTTGTACAAAACATGTTAATGAAGTTCTTTACACAAAATCTCTCTCACATAAAACGATCTCACCAGCTCGATTCTTGACAATTTCAGGCCCTTTCAGAATGAGCTGTTTAGAGGGCTCTGTCACTTTTATGCTAATTAGTGGTCTGCAGACCACGCCCACCCATCTTAGGCTGCGGCTTTTACCCAAGGAGCAAACTCCGCCGGCAAAATCTGATGCCAATGCGGAAGTGACAGAAATTGCAGTTCCCCCTCATCAGCTAGGGGCTGGCTGCAGAAAGGAGCAAGTTGCCATTGATTCACATGTTAAAAACGAATACTTCACAGCAGAGATAAACATGTTTACAGTCTGGCTACAAAAAAAAAAAAATGTGTTTAATAGGTCAAGTTTATTGTCATGACAACTCTGAGAGGGGTGAATTTTTTTATAGCTCATCCGAGTAGTTTTACTATACCGTATTTTATACTTTTACCTGAGTAATATCATGAAGTATCGCTACTCTTACTTGAGTAAAGTTTCTGGATACTCTACCCAGTGCGAGTAACTTAACTAAAAATATAAAGTAAACATCATATTTTGTCACTGCAAGTACATACATGTATTTTACACATTACCAACTGTAAGTATTAGTTAATTTTATTACTGAAAATTGAAAATAATGTAGAAAACATCTGTCCTCTGCCTTAATTTATTTTGTAATAATACTATTTATTTGTATTCTTTTTCATTTTAGATTTTAAAATAACAAACTTGCCACATAACTTTTTTTTTTTGTCTGATGACAGCTTTGTAAAATATTGAAACATATGTTATGATCAGTTACACAGTATGTAAGTAGCCATCTTACCAAATACTTTTTTACGTTTTTCTGGATGGTTATTTTTGAGTTTACGATTTTTGGCTACTCTACCCACCTCTGTTCCAGATTGGAAGGTTTGAGAAGTACAGAATATTTTTGCTTGGAGCCCTTTTGTTTCAAACCTTATTATATTTACAGAACAAAGAAGTCCGCTCCAGGAAGCATTTTAAGCAAGTTGGCTTTAATCTTTCGACGCAGTTGAGAGAATCTGACGTCAGTTTTAGATCATAGTTCTGCGATAAACACCAGCACAAACTACCCATTAAAGATAATTTTGTTCTTTCACACTGTGAAAGCTAATCCAATAAGATCTCAGCCCACTAGGATTGCACAACCAATGGGGTGTGGCCTACAACTGGTAGCGCTCACCTGAGCAATATGTGTAAAATGTGTGTGTTGATCCTCGATGCAGGCTGATCAAATCCATGGAGGGCTTTAAATACGGGCCAACATGTTGTGTCTTCACCTTCAGCATGCATCAGGTTAGGTAGACAATGGAGGATCATCTGGTGTCTCTGCTTGCAGACACTTAAGAGGGGTTTAGGAAAAGGTGGACCATGGGTGTAATATTGGTAGCTTATCTTCACACACCCCCATTTAATGTCGGATGATGATCATAGATGTGACGAGCACATCGGCATGATCTGAAAGGGGCTTTTACTTTAATCTTCAGATATACAGAGCGGCGATCCAGAGGTTTAGATTTTATTTAGGGTTTTAACAGGATAAAACTGCAATGATTTCAGAAACAAGGTGAGGTTTTTTTTCCAGGATTTTCTCTGAATTCACACAAGGTCATTTGGGCAGCTGTCCCTTAGCCTAGTTTATAGTTCTCCGTTTTCTTTGTTGCCTGGGGAGTTTCGAAAAGCAACTCCCTGCCAGGCTGCGCACATCTCTGGGGGGGGGGTGGGGGTCCTGCCACCATTGCAGTCACGTCTCTGGTCAACAACCATAGGTGTCTTTTAGGCGGCAATATTTACGATTGGCAGTTTTGGTTTTCCAGTCCAGACAGAAACTTGGCTATATAAAACTACAGCCATTTTTCATTCTGCACAGATGATGCAGCTTTCTTTGCAGCGGTTGATGTTCCGGTTAACAGATGGCGCAGGCCTGTGCGCACATCCCACGGGTTCAAGGTGGGCATACACAGTGTGATGTTTGGCCCTTTTCTAGCTTATTTCCAAGTCAAGCAACAAGTTGTTGCGATTGGTTTGTCTTTAAAGCTGCATTAAAATAAACATCGTTTGCCTCCTTACATATAACATTTGTCTGGCGTATGTTTTAAATACAAAAAAACTGCAGGAAAAGTATACGGTTTACTGTTGGAGAGTCCCGCACGGGTCCAAGTTTACCTACCCGCACCCATTTAGATGATTTTTGAACCCGACCCGGTACCCGAAGTTATCTCCAGATCAAATCCCGACCCGACCGTTGATTTAAAACAGCCATCAGTCTGTGTCCACTGCAGCTACATGGTGCTGTCAGATGAGCTCTCAGATAGCGATGCATTAAGTACAGTGTCCAGGTCTGAGATGATGCTCAGTCAGATGCTCTCATAGGAAACCCTTTTTTGATTGATTCAGTTACCTGAGCTCTGCGTAAAGTTGAAAATGTCTGTGCGTCTGCAGAAAGTGCTCAGGGATGTGAATTGTAACCTGTCAAAATTATGGACGGTTGAAGTTTCTGCGCACAGAACGGCAAGGATCGCAAAGGAAACATGTTTGTTTTGTTTGTCTTCTTCTGGGGCGAGTATATTATTAATGTAACCAACATTGTTCTTTGTGCTACGATGTGGATTATAATGATCCCTCCCAGCTAACAGCCTAATGTTGGTTATCAGGGCTGTTTGAAAAACAAGATAAAACATAACCTATGGCTTTCTACTTTTACTGGCTGAATAAAGATACGCTTTTCAAAACCTGCTAATATGTTAAGGATGAATACCTTTATATGAAGTTATTATTTATTGCCCCCAGCAATCTTCAAACCACACTCCTGTTTATGGTTATTCTCCCGAGCCATTTGAAAAACAAACTCAAAACTCTTCACTTGAATAACTTCAGCCTCTTAATACTCAAAGGAACTTTCAGTTGACAAATATAATGAAAAGCTCCTCACTCGCTATTGTACTGGACGCTGAACACTCATAAATTATTTTATGCGAGACGGTCTTCGATCTGCTCCATGTCTGATGCTAGATGGTTTCAACACTCGTTTTGTTGTTGTTGTTGTATTCCGGAAATGGCGGTGCTGTTGACAAATTTGAATGGTGAAATGTTCATAAATAATACATTTAGCCTATTAATCTGCTCCATGTGTGATGGCACGATGTGTATTCTGTTCAGTTTGTTCAGATTGAATATTCATTCAATGAATGAAAATGAAATACTATTAAACCTGTCCTTATTATCATGTTAAAAATGGACGGGTAAAAATAGATTATGACCAGATTATTTGACAGTCAAAATGACCGGCAACACAAAGTTGTAACGCGACCCCTGGTCTGGACTATATGTCAAGGTCATGTCCGTGGCAGGAAACCAACTCATCTGAATGTCAAAATCTAGGTCCAAACAGAAAGTGTGCTTAGATGTGTATGTCAATATTTGGCCCTGTGGAGATCAAACAGAAAATACAAAAATAAAGCTGAATATTATTTCACTTTCCATGCCCATGTAGAGTGTACGTACTTTCTCACCAGTACTGTGAATACTAATGTCAAAAATGTGCATATTTGATTATCTATGATAATGTAGTGAATTTTGTGTTTTTAAAGCTCGATAGTTCTCAACATTTAGAATCTAACAGAAAGCTGAAATTACCCAGATTAACCAGTGTGGCGGAGAAAGTAAAGGAAGCTACACCCCGAAGTTTATTGTACCAAGAAGTAACCTAGCTTCACAGAACAATAGGATTAAGATTAGCCTAATCTTTTTACTGGTACAACTTTTACTTTATATCAATCTGTCGTGCTCACCAACAGGTTGCTGTTGGTTGCAAAACCTGTTGGTTGCAAAAGCGACCAAATCTTCCAGTCAAACCTGCTGCAAGTAAAACAGATCATTAAATGTTTTTCTTGCAACTGAGTCAATAAATAAAGGAACTGACAGAAACTTGGCCCCTGATCTCTTCAGCACAGGGGACAGTTCTTGAGAACCTGGTTACACCCAAAAGGTAATAATCGGTCACTTCCTTTATTCATTCCAGCTTGCGGGGTGATGCTCTACACCAGTGACAAGCAATGCAATTGACAAATGGAATCCTGCTCCGAAGCTCCTCAGAGACGCCATCGCAGTCGATTTGAAGGGCTGAACCGGTCCGGGTTTGTTAGACTTGTGATTGACTGAAAGTGTTAAACCGGAACTTTTTCACTTTCTCGTGACTCACCAGACTCCTGCATGAGAAGAGCAGAGTTAAAGAGCGCCAGTTTGTGGCGTGGGTTGATCTCCAGGGCGTGGTTAAAATTCTTCAGGGCCTCAGATGGGTCTTTCATCTCGATGTTGACAATGGCAAGGTTGTACCAGAGGTCAGCGTTGGTGCCGTCGAGCTCCAGGGCTCGGAGGTAGGCGTCGCGGGCTTCCGTCAGTTTGTTCATCTTCAGCAACAGCTCCCCTCTGCCAAATGAACAAAACAAACAACATTCTGGAAACTTGACTTCTGGACAAGAAGTAGTCGCGAGCCTTGTAAACGTATTCCTCCCTCTTAAACGTTCACATTTCGTCCTGTTGGAACCGCAAAACATCACCTTATTTCTTAGTAAAAGTAAAAATTGTTCTTCAAAGTGTTCAGAATACAAGTTTGAAAAGTGTGGTGTTTATTATTACTAGCTTACCTTTCTCTAATACCCTTTAAAAATCCAGTTAAACCAAATCCCTTTAGGTGTCACCTCACCTTTTAGGTAAATGAAGCATAAAAACAGCTGTTACATGACGGCTTCAGAGGCTTGCTACAAAGGATTAGTAAACAAAAAAGCATCATGATGACCAAGGAACACACCAGAGAGGTTAAGGTAGGGCTGGACAATAGATCCATTAATCCAATTTTCTGTTTATGAAGATTGACTTTTGGAAAAATTGGGATAATCAAAAAAAACAAAAAAACAAAAAAAACAACAACATTTAATGCACCCCTTGGGTTTCCATAGATCAAAGCAATGTCAGCCCACCCAAGGCCCACCATCTTGTTTTACAAGAATTTTTTTATAGCATGTTTTTAGTTGGACTTTGAATTTAGGTCAACTCCGAGAAGGGATGATTGAAATTAAGGCAAGTTTAAAAAAAAATTTGCTTTTATTTGTAATTTTTTAAAGAATAGAAAGGGACAAAATAAATTAATACATTTATATCAAAAATTAATTTTAGAATGAAAAAGTCAAAGATTTTATTTTTGATCCATATAGGCCAGCCCTAACCTCATTTCTTGCATGTCTGTTGACATGTTCAAGTTTTGAAAAATAAATCTTTAAATCAAAAATAACCTTCTGATATCTTCTAATAGTACCAGGGAATGTTAAATATTGACAATAATAGTGATTTGTTTTAGATCGTGATATATAGGCATATATACTGATATGGAAATTTTAATCGTGATAGAATTTTTCTTTAAGGATAAAATTGTGATGTAATTTAACATTGGGTTAGGTTTCTACATTTGATAAATCATTACATGGCTTAGCAACAAAATATGTTGAAGACCTGTTGTCACGGTACCAACCCCCAAGACCACTCAGGTCCTCCAACTCTAGCCTACTAAACATCCCTAGACTCAGAACTAAACATGGAGAAGCAGCTTTCAGTTTCTATGCTCCTCTAATCTGGAACAAACTTCCTGACGAGTGTAGAGCTGCTGAAACTCTGAACTGCTTTAAATCGAGACTAAAAACCCATCTTTTTAGAATTGCTCTCGATTAAATGATTGATGTCATATGTATAAAATGTGTTCATGCTCTCTTGCTTTATTGATCTTTCTCTTGCTTTATCGTGTATCACGTGTTATTGTGTGTTTCTTTAACTTTTAATTTCCATAGTTTTTTTGTTATTTAAATCACCAAATCATGTAAAGCACCTTGAATTACCCTGCTGTTGAAAGTGTGCTATACAAATAAAATTGCCTTGCCTTGCCTACACAACAACTCTGAACCAAAAACTGGTGGCGGCATCATGTTGTGGGCATGCTTTTCTTCAGCAGGGACAGGAGGACCGGCTCAGAGGTAAGGGAAGACGGGTGGAGCTACATTCGGGGCAAAATGTTGGAGTGAAACAGTTTACATCCAAACAGATTCCTGTGTTAAAATGGACTAATCAGGGCCGAAACCTAAATCAAATTAAGAATCTGCAGCAAAATGTAAAAACTGCTCTGCTCCCGATGTGAGCTTGAGCTAAAGCAAGGAACTCCATGTTGATCTGGCACAGAAAATCATATGAATATGAATATGCACCAACTGCGATCTCTTTATTCAAACTGGAACTGAGTTCAGAAACCCTTGCCTGCTGATGTAGGCTTGTTTGAAGTCTGGTCTCATGCTGATTGCTTGTCTGTAGAGCTGATCGGCTTCCTCCAGCCGCGAGTCGTTGGCCCGGATCAGATTTGCCAGGTTTATGTAGACATTAAGGTGATTGGGGGCCACACGCGTCGCGTATTTCTTCCCTGGAATAACCTGATTAGTAGAGAGTAAAAGCGTTAATGTGGTCCCATTAAAATAAGAAGAATGCGATTCATTAAAGTACCACAAAGAACATTTCTCGTTTTATGGGAACAGACTGGTAATTTTAGATTCATGTGTGAAAAGTGTATAATTGTTTTTACTATTATTGCTTGAAATCTTGTTGATAGTTGTGACAGTTAGAGAGAGCTGTGATTCAAATGTATCTGTTGCTTTAAGAAAAACAAGGTAATTAGGTAGGAGTGGCAACTACAGGTAGAAAATCCAAAAGGAGTTTCCGAGGAATCTAAAAAGTCTGTTATCCATCCACTGTCTTCATGCCAAATAGGTGGAGTTTGTTCTTCATGGGTGAGCAGTAGCAACCTGTGGTTTGTGTTCCTCTGAATGATGACAAAGACCAATCCCAGACAGAAATCTCGACAAACAAACAAAGTTGGAAGCATCAGGTGGTGAAAAAAAATGAAAGTAGATGTCTGAAGAAATGTACTTGGTGATATTACTATAAATAAATAAAGCCTACTGTATGTGAAATGAGGACGTACCTGAGGCATGAGGGACTTGGCAACTAAATAAGCTTCTTCTGCCTCTTTGGACTTGTTCAAGTTCTTATAAGTTCTTCCGACGTTCATGTGCGCACCAATGTCGTCTGCGGCGAGAACAAATGGACATTTTTGACAAATTCAATTCAGTTCAAAAATACTCTGTTTATCCAAAGATCTCCGGTAGCAGTCAGCCTTGCAATAAATCTGAAGAAGCCTCTGACTAAAAACTGTTGCTGTATAACAGTGTCATGACATGCTAACAGCTGAATTTTCAAGCAGCAGAGATAATTTTTCACAGTAACATGTCCTGTATGAATTCAGTTGGGAAACACTGCTGTGTTATGATCCTTACTAGGGGTGCAACGGTACACAAAAATCCCGGTGTATGTATTTGGAGTTTTGCGGTCACTGTTTGGTACATTTCCGATACATTTTAATCAACAAAAATACAGGCAAATGTGGAAAAGACTGTTTTTTAAAACTTTGATCGGCATTAAACAAATAACCTTTTTTCCTTTATTCCTTCCTTTCAATACCTGAAACGAAATTAATTTTGTTATTTTCTATAACTTAAAAATGTTGAAAGTATAGAACTGACTGGAGGTTTAATAGGATTTTCTTCAAATAAATAAAATAGCACAAGCGGACATAGCCAGAGTAGAAAATAATATAACCACTTGAAAACAGTCAGTGTTAATGTTTAAATAATGCTTTGCCCATATTTGAATATAAAACATGCTTTAATCACTTTGGATTTGTTTTGATATTTCGACAGCCTAGTTTCCCAGCTGACCTTGAATGCAGCATGGGCAGCTGTTGGAATAAATCCCTTCTCAACAGGGATTCCACCGACTTGCGTTTTCTACAAAATAAGGAGTTTGGGCTGATTGGATGCTACTGGTAGCCATGAGGACAACAGCTGCTTTTTCTCTGGTATCAGTTATGCTTTCCTTCAGCTTCATATTGTTTCAGGTGAGTCATTCAGTTCAGATCAGAGCGTGTTATGGACCTTATTGCTGTTGAAAGATGCGTTCGGTGACAAAGTTCTGGTTGGGTCCCTCTTCGTTTTTCACTGTAGCTGCGTGAGAAACCATTGATGTTCCCAAATAGCAAAGTTTAGTGATAGCTGGGAGTCCTTCCTGCTTTGTCTAGGTGTCGTCTTTTAAAGTTGCACTGCAGAACATAAACATTCTGCATGTGTTCAGGTAAAAAACAGCTGGATTTGTTGGGTACACTTGCGAATCGACAAAGCAAAAATATGAATACATGTACCGTTACACCTCTAATCCTTACCCATTAGGATCGATGGAAGCGATGGTTTGAACTTCTTCCTTCTCTCTCTGCATCCATTAACAATTTCACAATTTTATATGAACCAATTTAACTGACTATTATGTGAAACTAATCTGAAGCCTAAATGCGGAAGAAGATGCGATGAATTTCAGAGAACGCAAACTTATTTGTTTAATTCAGGAAAATAAATCCTGCTGAGAACTATGAGCCTCCAAACTTGAAACGATGAGAGGAACCTATTCCTGATAATTAGAGCAGGAAATCCTCACTGGGTTAATGTGTTTACATTGTTAATCTCAGGGAAACACTTGTGGGTGGTGAACCGACAAAATGGATGATGTCCCAGCTGATTAAAGGCTTCCTGAAAATGGAGGAATGGGAAGAATCCCCAGCCCCAAACCCCAAAGAAGAAGAATATTAAAGAAAAACAGTGAAAGGGTCAAAAGTATTTTATCGGCACATCTTATGCGGAAGAGTGCAGCATAGCTTTGTTTGATCAAGATCAAGAACCACAGTAGATAAGACATCTAGAACAACGGCGCTGGATCTTAACCATGTGAGGAGAGAAGAGATCAAGAACCACAATAAATGGATTTAATGCACCAACAGTCATCTCTTTCACCACCCTTCATCAAAATGGACTCATTCACTTGGACAAAATACCCTCTTACATGTTTACTTGCACGCCATTATTCACAGTTTATATTTAAACTATCCTTGATTCTTTTAATTTGTCTTGGGTTTGAAATAATAACTTGCTTGTGTTTTTCTATGATTTTATCCTCAGCGTATTCTCTTTATAAATTCATGTTTTCTTTTAGGGCAACAGGAAGTATCTGAGAAAGTGAGGTTACAGAAGCGCGATTTGATGATATGTAACACAAACTACAGCTGTATTTTTCCTGCGAGTGTTAATTTTGTACTCAAACCAACATAAGCACAACAACTTGTACTTTTGAGGTAAAAGGACCTCCTTTGTAGCTGCAGAAACAAGGTAACTGCAAGGCTCTTTATACATCATCCCTTTCATATGTTTCAGTAAAAACTGAAAAGGTAATTTTTCTGGTTTAGGTAACCATCTGGTGAACTTTGAAGCAAGTTATGGAAACAGGAAACATAACCAGTGTAGCTGGCATTGACAAAAAGACAAAAAAACAACAACAAATGATTTGAATAAATATAATAGACTAAAAAAAAAATCTTAATTTCTGATTCTTAAGATTCTTCTATTACAAAACAATTCCTTTCCATGGATGCACATGCAGTAAGTCGAAGTTAATAAAAATAAATAAATGTCAAATTGAGCCAAACACATTCTGCTCAGACATGAGCTTTTATAAGTGCAGCTGGCATTGCGGAACGATGGGAGATGTGAAATAGAGTTTAGTGAGGTCGATTTTGAGCTTCAGAGTTAGAATTGGGCACAGGCTGGTATGAGGTTCTCACACTATGAAAATATTATGCAAAATAGCATCAAATAACTTGATTTTAAACAAAAATATATCACAATCTAAGCGCTTTTGTTCAAATTCTGAAAAACAAAACAAAACAACTATTACTAACTAAGGGTGTAACGTCACATGTATCCATATTTTTCAGTATGGCTCTGTCGGTTTGGTACTCACGTGTAGCAAAAGAATACACCTAATTTCTACCTGGACACACGCAGAATGTTTATGTGCGGAACTCAAAGTGCAGTGCAGCGTTCCGCAGCGCAACTTTAAAAAGTGACACCAAAACAGAAAGGACTCCCAGCTGTCACTAAACTCTGCTATTTGGGAACATTAATGGTTTCTCACGCAGGTACAGTAGAAAAAGAAAGATGGACCGATCCATCACTTTGTCAGCAAACAGATCTTTCAACATCAATAAGGTCCATAATGCTCTGATCTGAATGACTCACCTGAAACAATGTCAAGCTGAATGTAAACATCACTGATACTAGAGAAAAACCAGCTGACGTCCCCATGGCTGCCAGTAGCATCCAATCAGCCCAAACTCCTTATTTTGTAGAAAATGCAAGTCTGTGGAATCTCCGTTGATGAGAAGGGATTTTCCCAACAGCTGCCCATGCTGCATTCAAGTACAGCTGGGAGACTAGCTGTTGAAATATCGAAACAACTCCAAAGTGATTTAAGCATGTTTTCTCAAATATAGGCAAAGTATTATTTAAATATTTCTAAACATTAACACGGACTGTTTTCAAGTGGTTATATTGTTTTCTACTCGGGCTAGGTCTGCTTATACTATTTTACTTATATGCATTTAAAAGATCTAATAAAATCTCCAGTCAGTTCTATTCTTTCAACTTTTTAAGGTATAGAACATAAAAAATTCAAATTAATTACAGGAATTGAAAGGAAGACATTATGAAAAAACTATTATTTAATCAAAGTAAAAAATAAAAAAGTCATGCATATTTGTATTTAATTTTTTTTATTAACGTGTACCATGGTCCATCACGTAGTGTAGTGGTTAAGACGGGCCCCCCATGTTCAGAGGCCTCGGCCCCCAAAGCGGTCCTCCCGGGTTCAACTCCAGCCCCGTGGAACTCTGCCGAATGTCTCTCCCCCACTTCTTTCCCCCTTTCTGTACTATCCACTTCAAAGAAAGGCCAATGTGGCCAGAAAACCTTGTTTTTTTTAAAGTGTAGAGCAAACATACTGAACTGTGATTTTTGTGTACCCTTGCACCTCATTACTAAAATAATCTAACATATTATTCATTATACTTGTAATTTCATTGAATTTGATAAATGCCTTGACTTGAAATCCGCTGAATGTAAATTTTAGTCCTGAAAATGCATCTTTTAACAACCGCTCTCTTGATGCGCTCCCATCTTAACAGTTAATCTCAACATCCCGTCCAAATCCCCGCTGGAAGGAGTTCGTTAAAGCGGCTTCAGTTTATGTTGGCACTGACAAAACATCCATCCATCCATCCATTTTCTTCCGTTTATCCGGGGTCGGGTCGCGGGGGCAGCAGCCTAAGCAAAGAGACCCAGACTTCCCTCTCCCCAGCCACTTGTTCCAGCTCCTCGGGAGGAACCCCAAGGCGCTCCCAGGCCAGCCGAGAAACATAGTCCCCCCAGCGTGTCCTGGGCCTTCCCCTGGGCCTCCTCCCGGTGAGACGTGCCTGAAACACCTCACCAGGGAGGCGTCCAGGAGGCATCCTGACCAGATGCCCGAGCCACCTCAACTGACTCCTCTCGATGTGGAGAAGCAGCGGCTCTACTCTGAGCCCGCTCCGGATGACTGAGCTTCTCACCCTATCTCTAAGGGAGAGCCCAGAAACTCTGCGGAGGAAACTCATTTCAGCCGCTTGTATCCGTGATCTCGTTCTTTCGGTCACCACCCAGAGTTCGTGACCATAGATGAGGGTAGGAACGTAGATCGACCGGTAAAGCTTCACCACGACAGACCGGTAAAGCTCCCGCATAACTGCAGATGCCCCACCAATCCGTCTATCGATCTCCCGCTCCATTTTTCCCTCATTCGTGAACAAGACCCCCAGATACTTAAACTCCTCCACTTGGGGAAGGATCCCATCCCCGACCCGGAGAAGGCACCCCACCCTTTTCCGGCTCAAGACCATGGCCTCGGATTTGGAGGTGCTGATTCTCATCCCAGCCGCTTCACACTCGGCTGCAAACCGCTCCAGCGAAAGCTGTAGATCACGTTCCGATGAAGCCAACAGGACCACGTCATCTGCAAAAAGCAGGGACCCGATCCTGAGGCCACCAAAACGGATCCCCTCAACGCCTTGGCTGCGCCTAGAGATCCTGTCCATAAAAGTTAGGAACAGGATCGGTGACAAAGGGCAACCTTGGCCGAGTCCAACTCTCACTGGAAACAAGCCCGACTTACTGCCGGATATGCGAACCAAACTCTGGCACCGGTCGTACAGGGACCTAACAGCCCGTATCAAGGGGCCCGGTACCCCATACTCCCGGAGCACCCCCCACAGGGCCCCCCGAGGGACACGGTCGAACGCCTTCTCCAAGTCCACAAAACACATGTAGACCGGTTGGGCGAACTCCCACGCACCCTCCAGGAGCCTGCTGAGGTTGTAGAGCTGGTCCAGTGTTCCACGGCCAGGACGAAAACCGCATTGTTCCTCCTGGATCCGAGGTTCGACTATCCGTCGGACCCTCCTCTCCAGAACCCCTGAATAGACCTTACCAGGGAGGCTCAGAAGTGTGATCCCCCTGTAGTTGGAACACACCCTGTGGTCCCCCTTTTTAAACAGGGGGACCACCACCCCGGTCTGCCAATCCAAGGGAACTGCCCCCGATGTCCACGCAATATTGCAGAGCCGCGTTAACCAACACAGCCCCACAACATCCAGAGCCTTGAGGAACTCCGGTCGAATCTCATCCACCCCCGGAGCCCTGCCACCGAGGAGCTTTTTAACGACCTCGGTGACCTCAGCACCAGAGATTGGAGAGACCGACCCCAAGTCCCCAAACCCTGCTTCCAGATTGGAAGGCGTGCTGGTGGGATTGAGGAGGTCTTCGAAGTACTCCATCCACCGACCCAAAACGTCCCGCGTCGAGGTCAGCAGCACACCATCCCCACTGTAAACAGTGTTGGTGGCAGACCGCTTTCCCCCCCTGAGACGCCGGATGGTGGACCAGAATCGCTTCGAAGCCGTACGGAAGTCGTTTTCCATGGCCTCTCCAAACTCCTCCCACGCCCGAGTTTTTGCCTCAGCAACCACTGACAAAACAATGGATATATATCGTCTCTCTGAAACGCTAACAGAACAAAACATCTGCGGTCTGGCGAACTGGGACAGATGTACCACCACATGTACGATCAGTTTAATGAAAAATGTCAAATGATTTCAGGATATCTGATTGAAGTCTCTCACCTGGCTGGACGCGAGTGGCTTGGAGAAAATACCGCAGAGCCATTGCATAATTGTTTTGGTTCTCTAAAGCGTGGCCAACATTGTTCCACAACTTGGCGTTGTTCTTGTTAACCTGAAATGGCACACAGTTTAATGAACAAAAAGCTTTCAGAGAAAGACTGATTGATCAAAGCTATGTTATCTAGTTGACTCTTTAACAAAGACTTTCATCACATGATAATTAAAGTTTTGCTTAAACACTGGAAAACGGCCAAAATACTGAGCTTTTACCTTCAGGGCGGAGGTGAACAGGGTATATTCCGACTCCCAGTCCCAGTTTCTGTTGAACGTTTTGACTGCATGTGTGGTTAACAGCACGCCAATCATCAACCAGGAAATCTTCTTTAATTGTCTGCAAGTGACAGTTTTGGACCAACTTTAAAGCCTCTTTGTTTTGGGCCATGAATTCAGTCACAACGTCGTAATGATAACACATATGAAGTTGCTCTTTTAAAGCTCAAGTGATTAACAATACAATGAGCTTGAGTAAAACCCACACTGCTATTTGTTTATTAGATTTATTTTATGTTTACGACTGTCAAGCCGGCACAAATAATGTTTCAACTTTTTCGAAGGAATGCAGTTTTGCACAAAGGTAGGTAACTCTGTAACATGTAGAAGAAGGTGCTGTGGTCAGATGAGACCAGAGATGATGTAAGAATTGGAATGTCCCAAATCACAGGCAGTAAAAGCCTTTTGGCAACTTACATTGAGATTCTGAAACCTAAACCTAAAACTGTCCACAAATACATTAGCAGCATGCAAGACAGCTGGAAGATCGGTCCACACTGCTTCTTACTTTCTTATTCTTTTCATCATATATATATATATAAAAAAAGAGCCTAGAATCAGGCATGACATATAGCAGAGCCAACACTCTGGTAAATCAATATATGTCAGAAAAAGGTTACTTCAGTTTAATGTCCTTAGCTTAGTATAGAGCACTGATGGACAGCAATTAATGGAAACAACATAAAGATCTTTGGTGCCTTGCAAAAACATTTATACCCCGGATGTTTTTCGCTTTATGTTTTGAAACGGCAACTTTAATGAATTTCAGCAGGATTTTATGGGAGACTTATACAAAGCAATGCTTCTTTTGGGAAGTGGAAAGAAGACAGTACAGTACAGGAAAAAACAAAAAGTATGGCGTGCATTTGTATTCAGCCTCTTCTGTGCCGATGTCCTAGGTCAGGGATAAAAGGTGTGTTGCCGCTAGATGAGTTCCGGGACATTTCTGGGAGGGGCTAAGCTGATAGGGTAAATATGCTAGCTCGGTCCTCTCAGCCGTTGTGTCTCCATACAAAATTGGCCCTTTAAGGAATTGCTAAGACGTTAGCATATCAGGATCATTTAGGCATTGAGTGATGTCACTGATCAGCGCTAAAAGGCACCCACAGCAGCACCATATAACAAGATATCGACGATGGAAGAAGCAGGGAGGATTGCCACATTTCTGATTGCCATGTCGTTATAAACTGCTTCGCCAGCAACTCTTCTTATTTAAAAAAAAAACGGTTATTTGGCGACATGGTCTCATCTGGTATCATTTTCCACTAAGTTACAATCAATCAGCATGAGTTAACTACAAGTCCTGCCCAGCGACTCTGCAGGGCCATTTCCGAGTACATACCCCAGGGCTGGTAGTTGATTGGTTCCTGAAATAGCCCAGAAAGTGCCAGGGCCAGGTTAAATGGATACCGCAAAGGTCCGGTAAAATTACCCTGATGTTCAGATAGTGGAAACGGGCCTAAAGTGGTGAAGATGTTTAAAGCTTCAGCTTCAGTTAATACAGCTAGAAACTACTGATCAAGCACGGAATTTAGGTGTAGTAATGGACTCAGACCTGAACCTCCAGGGTCACAAAAAGGCAATAACAAGGTCAGCCTTCTATCACCTGAAGAACATTTCTAGGATGAAAGGACTGATGTCGCAACAGGACCTAGAAAAACTCATCCATGTGTTTATCTTTAGTCGGATTGATTACTGCAACAGCCTCTTCACAGGTCTGCCTAAAAAGTCAATCAGACAGCTGCAGCTGATCCAGAACGCTGCTGCTCATGTTCTCACTAGAACCAGGAAAGTAGAGCACATCACCCCAGTTCTAAAGTCCTCAGAGAATAGACTTCTAAATACCTTTACTAGTTTATAAATCAGTGAATGGCTTAGCACCAAAGTATGTTGAAGATCTACTGTTACTATACCAACACACCAGACCACACAGGTCCTCTAATTCCAGTCTACTCAACATCCCTAAAATTAGAACCAAACATGGAGAAGCAGCTTTCAGTTTCTGTGCTCCTCTAATCTGGAACAAACTTCCAGAAAACTGCAAAGCTGCTAAAACACTGAGTTCTTTTAAATCAGAACTAAAAACTTATCTGTTTAGAGCTGCATTTGAGTAATGCTTTGTATCATGTTTTGTTTATGTTTCTAGCTGTTTAATGCCTTGAAGTATCTGTGTGTGCTGTTTCCTTTATTGCTGCTTTTACTTTATATGCTTTGTGTTTTAATGGTGTTTTTATTTTACCTCTAATCATGTAAAGCACCTTGAATCACCTTGTTGTTGAAAGTGTACTATACAAATAAAATTGCCTTGCCTTGCCTAAAGCAGTAACTTATTTCTATTTCTTCATGTATAAAGCTGGTAGAGACCACAAGAACTGTAGCTGTAATTGCAGCGAAATATGGGTATATTAAGTAGCAAGTTAAGCCTAGTTTACACTTCTCTGTCTGCGGAGGTGTGGAGACACGCAGTGCCATTATCCGTGGACGCAACGGCTGTCCGTCACCAACGCAAGCACGCATGTAGAGTAAAGCCCGTCGAACTCAACGGAGAGTGCAGATCTGTGATTGGTCAGACCCAGATCATTTCACCAGAACAGTGCTCTATAGTCGCTTTAATTAGTAGTCAATGCAGCTTTTGGGCACTAGATGCTTTATATTGCAAGGCCAGTTTATCTAATATAGTCTTTTGGTGATTTTGAACACCAGAAGGTGTAGAGAACAACAAAACAGACTACTGTGTTTGTTTGTTTGTTTACATGCGTTTTAAAGGGTATTCAATGAGCTGCACTTCTAGTAAAAAGCTTTCCAGTTCAATCAAAACTCGCTCTCTGTCAGCCATACCTCCTTGAGTGGATGTGCGTTTACAAGCTGAAGAAAATAAATTGTTGTTGACCAGAGATGTCACTGCAATGAAATATATAATAATAAAAGGTCTACACCCCCTGCTGTCCTGGTGGGGAATTGCTTTGCAATGACACAAATGGAGAAGTATAAAAGGAAAACGTCTCCGTCAATACGTGTGCGTGTGGATGCAAACTTGCTGACAGAGAAGCATAAACTAAGCTTTAGGGTTGCTGAATACAAATCCATGCCACACTTTAGATTTTTGATTTGAAGGATGTGTTCTTTTCCTTCCACTTCACAGTTATCATTTTCCTATATATTTATTTCACAAAGACAAATACAGTAAAAATAGCTTCATATGTCAAATATAGAGTATTTCATGGATACAGGTTTCAAGACAAAGCCCTACTTTGTGGTGGTCATAATAGCAATCAATAAAGTTAGCTTTTTCAATTATTGTGACAACAATTTCTGTGCTATCTAATGCTAACATCTGTACTTTAGTAGGACTATTTTAACTGCAAAATTATAAAAAGACAACCTACAGATGGAAGAATTTTATCCATCTAAATCAGGAATTACATTAAAATAGCAAAACAAACTTAACAGACTGATGTTTTGTGTTTATAGAAGGTGAAATATATCTTCCCTGAATTTCACTGATTTCAGTCCTTGCCTGGCCAGTCTGTATAAAGGTTTTATGGGCTGACTACAACTACCAGCAAAAGTCTTTTTTATATTAGGCATTGGTAATATGACTATGACAGCTACTTACCCTTTATGCAAGACAATCTTGAATCCATGTGCTACAAGAACACAGAATCCCATACTAGGAACATAAAGTACCCTCTCTGCAACAACAAAACCCACAGGAAAGAAGAGGTTGGATGCTGGGATGAAGGGCAGGACGATCAAAGACAAGGCCTGAGAGGGAAAAACACGTAACAGATCAGACATTTTAACTAAAAAGTATAAAACAAAAGGTCAACCGCCATTAACATTAGTTCTGATAAAGAACTGCTTCCAGAGTGGACAATATTGACTGAAGATTTTAGATCACAGGGGTCTCCAACCCTGGTTCTCGAGATCTACTGTCCTGTAGGTTTTGCAGGGCCACCTGTATCTCTGATTGTGAAACAGACCCTTAGCATGATGATAGCACTACCATGCTTGACAGTTGTTGCTGTTCTAAGGTTTGAAAGCCTCACCTTGAGTCGTCCATCTGTAGTTCGTCATTGAGGTCGATTAGCTAAATTTTTGTCTCACCTGAAAACAAATTCTTGAGGATTGGTGGTTCTAGGGTTGTTTCTAATCATTTTAACAAATTCCTTTTCATCGGAGAATAACAGCTTCAGGCAGACAAAATTGGCTGTGTCAAAAGGACTATAGTCTAAAAGATGCATTAATGTTGGTTTTGGATAAAGCATGCTGACATTAAGTTTCTGGAATGGCCCTGACTTCACATCTATTGAGAATGTAAGCAGTAATCCTAACAATTTAAATGAGTAGTGGTCAAATATTCAGCCAGAATTATGCAACCACATAGTTGATGACTAAAACAAGCATGTAGTGCAACAAGGAACAAGTTTCTTTACAACTTGCTAAAAGACATTAATATTTATTTTATTTATTTTTATTTATATATTTGGGTCTTTCAATTCAGGCAAAAAAAAACAAAACAAAAAAACTGAAAGCACTATTATCATGATCTCCCAGGCACTGTACTGTTGAATCTAAAATACATAACCTTTCAAAAACAGTTTTCTTCTGTAATGAAGTGGCTGGATAACCAATGTGTTGATATCTGATGAGTTAAAACATGGAACAGATAAGATTTATTTAGGAATCAAATCTCTTAAGGAACTAAATGTAAGGGAATTTGGCGATTTCACAAAACCTTTGAATAGTTCCAAGTGTTACACTTGGAGAAGGTGTTTGGCCATGTCCCTCGGGGAGTCCTGTGGCGGGTACTTTGGGAATGTCAGGCACCAGGCCCTTTGGTACAGGCTGTTAGGTCCCTGTATAATCGTGTCAGAGCTATGTCTGCATTGCCGACAGTAAGTCGGGTTTGTTTTTGGTGAGTTTTGGACTCCGCCAAGGTTGCCCTTTGTCATCGATTTTGTTCCAGGTGCAGCAAAAGAGTTGAGGGGATTTGTTTTGGTGGCCTCAAGATTGGGTCTCTGCTTTTTGGACATTATGTGGTTCTGTTGGCTTCAGCGGCTCATGATCTGCAGCAAGTCCAAATCTGAGACCATGGTTTTGAGCCGGAAAAGGGTGCCTTCTTCAGGTCAGTAAGAGGTCCTGCTCCAAATGGAGGGGTATCTCAGGGTCTTGTACATTAATGAAGGAAAAATGGAGCGGGATGTCGATAGGTGGATTGATACGGTGTTTGCAGTGATGCGGCTGCTGTACCAGGATGGTCGTGGTTAAAAGAGCTGATCCAAAAGGTGAGGCTCTTAATTTACCGCTCGATCTACGTTCCTACCCTCATCTATGGTCAAGTACACGATTGTGGTTGCAAGCAGCCGAAATGAGTTTCCTCCACAGGGTAACTGGGCTCTCCCTATAGTGATAGGGTGAGGAGTTCGGTTACCCCGTAAGGACTCAGAGTAGAGCCGCTGCTCCACCACATCGAGAGGAATCAGCTGAGGTGGCTCGGAATTCTCCTCAGGATGCCTCCTGGACTTCTCCCTTGTGAGGTGTTTAGGGCAGGTCCCACCAGGAGGAGACACAGAGGAAGACCCAGGATATGCTGGAGGGACTATGTTTTTTGGCTGGCCTGGGAATGCCTTGGGATTCCCCTGGAGGACCTGGCCAAAGTGGCTGGGGAGAGGGAAGTCCGTGTCTCTCAGTTTGAGCTAATGCCTCCGCAAACCCAATCCTGGATTAATGGATGGATGGTCTTACACTTAACTTTTTCTTTCAATTTTTTTTTACAACAGCATCTAGATTGCTGCTTATTCAAACTGATCTTTAACACTGAGTTTTAGATTTAAAATTATTAAACAAATTAAGAAATGTCCCAAATAAGATAGTGCTCTGCTGATAAAGCCGCAAAAAGCAGAGGAATTTCTGAGATCTAGACTTCAGGCAAAAACTCAGCAGCCACTGTGAGAAACAACACTGCAAAGCAGGCTTTCCCAGAGAAAGGCCGGTTTTGAGTGGTGTCTCATGCTCCAAGTGAGACAGCTGGTAACCTTTCAAAGATGCTAAATAGGTTGATGTGGTATGACACTGTTATGCAACATATCCCAAAATGCTCCAAGCAAACCAGAGTAAACACTGCAAAAGTCATAACTGAGTTTATTTAGTGTTGATTTGTGTGGCTCTTCCTAAAAATGAAAGACTGTAAGGAAGTTTACTGACCTTCAACGATGAGAGCCATTAGACTGTTGCACAACAAATCCTATTATTTTTTTGCGTATCCCACAGTGAACAACCACCACCCATGTTTTCCTTTAAAATTCAAGCAAGAGCCTATCTTTTATTGCTGGCAGATAGCTTTTTTCTCCCCCAGTTTGTTTTCATCTCGTTTTCTAAAGCAATGTTTTAGAGCTGGAGGCAGCAGCCAAAATGAATTAAAACCAGAACTTCTACAGAGAATAAGTCAGACAACAGCGCACAGTGGGGCAATAAAATTAGCATTTGGCAAATTAAAGCAGCTTTAAGCCTTATTTAGTATGTTGATCCAGTAGAATGTAGACGGAAAAAGCACAATTATCTTCTGCATCTTTAAAGCATTGGACGTGCCTTTTGGACACAAGGAATCACTGATGGGTCTGCCCTCAACTAGTGTGCTGTGTAAAAACACAACATGAGTTCTATCCTTTCTTAACTGTTTTGTTCCTAGAATTACACAGCTCAGTCCAAAAAGATTAAAGTTAATACCACCATGCCAGTAAAGGGGGGGTAAAAATGGCTTAAAGTGACTCAGTACTAAACTCCTTATTTAAGAAGGTCTTCTATCCTCCACTTGTTATCTGTTTTAATGGCACCTGTTTGATCTCTTTATCTGTATAAAAGACACCTGTCAACACCTTCAAACAGTCAGATTCCAACCTCCACCATGGCCAAGACCAGAGAGCTGTTCAATGATACCAAGAACAAGATTGTATAAGACTGGAATGAGATAAATCTACAATAGGCAATTAGCTTGATGACAAGAGATCAAGTGTTGGAGCGGTTATTAGAAAATGTAGTGAAAAAGCAATCTCCTTCGACCTGGGGCTCCATGCAGCATCTCACCTCGTGAGATACACATGATCTTGAGAACGGTGAGGAAACAGCCCAGAACTACAGGCGGGGAACTGGTCAATGACCTGAAAAGAGCTGGGACCACAGTAACAAAGGTTACTATTAGTAACACACTACGTCGTCATGGATTAAAATCCTGCAGCGCTCAAGATCAAACCAGGCCCGTCTAAAATTTGCCAGAGACCATCTGGATGATCTAGAGGAGGATTGGGAGGATGTCATGTGGTCAGATGAGACCAAAATAGAACTCTTCATAAACCCCACTCACCGTGTTTGGAGGGGGGAGAATGCTGAGTTGCATCCCAAGAACACCATACCCACTGTGAAGCATTGGGGTGGAAACATTAGAAGTCTCTCCAGGATTTTGCGATGTTGCAATCGCAACTATTAATGCAAATTCAGCCACTCCTCGCGAATTCAACACATCTTGTAATTTTATCCAATTATCGCAACACGTATGACCAATTGCCATTCTCATTCTCATTCTCCTATATCTGACGCCATCACATGTCAAGTACACTCCCTGTTTCTTATGAGAGGGAGAGAGAATGAAATGTGTTGCATTTGTAAACAAGAATCACTGCCAAGGAATGTGCCATAGGCTACAATTTCCTCATTCTCTACATAAAACTGGAGGTAAATTGCATCTGAAGAGAGCTGAGACCACAGTAACAAAGGTTACAATTTACCTCCACTTTCATTCTCTACATGAAAGTGGAGGTAAATTGTTTAACCCTCTCCCCTCAGGAAGGAGACTACGGTCTATCCGGACCAGAACTGCCCGCCACAGGAACAGCTTCTTCCCCTCAGCCATCAGACTCTTAAATAATAGCTAAATAGCCACACTATTCACCTGCTACTGTTACAAAAAACAAACAAACAAACAAACATATTAACCAATTATTTAATTTAAAAGTATGTTATGTTTTTGTTTTTACTTAATTTCTCTTTTACTTTGTTATTTATCTGCAACGATACATCAGAGCAAATTCCTAGTCTGTAAATGTATTTATTAATTTTTTACTGGCAATGGCAATAAAGAGATTCTGATTCTGTTTTATACCTCATGCAACACTGTGGTCCAACACAAATAGAAGTTATCATTTACAAACATTTTTCTACCGCAAAACAACATTTTGACAGATTATAATTCATACCATTCCCTCACGATTTGATGCAGACGCGGAGAAATTTTCATTATTATGCACGGACTACAGTAAATTAAAACAATAATAAAGATTTCGATGAGAGACTACGAGTGTCGTCTCAGACCTGTAGCCTGTACTCGATGCACATCTGTGACCAGTACGGCTGACCACAGACTCGCTCCAAAGTGCCCGGTCTTGTGCCAACTATAGTGCAAAAGCGGGATGTTGCAGGATGTAGACTACCTACCGCTGAAGCGACGGCCCGTGGGTCAGGATCCGACTCGTTCAGAGAGGCTTTCCGACTTCTGATCTCTTCAGTTGGAGATATGTTCCCTCATTTCAGAACTTTGGCTGAAGTGGTGCTTGCCAGTCTCCAGTTCGGCCTCCAGAACAACATCAAGTTGTGACACTGTGCGTTCAGGCCACAGCAGGTGAACTGTTCGTATTTTAAGTGCGGTCGTTTAATTTTGTTTCTTAAATATAGTTACTGGGGGCACGGTCAGTGATTTTTGTCACTGCGGAGAAAAAGTTGCATGTACTCATCTGGTTGATGTGATGGCAAAATGTGGATTCTATGTTCAGCTTATTTGGGTTAAATTTTAATTCAAATGAATAAAAATAAACACTATTGAATATGTCATTATCATCTAAAAATTGACTGGTAAAAAATAGATTATGACAAGATTTCTTTTGACACTGTCCGTCAAAATGACAGACAACAAAAAGACAATCAGCTGATTAAGGCTGTAAGCTCAAGCTTAATGACACAATTTTACTCTGTATTTACTGAGTTATTTGTCAAAGACTTGTTTTTGCATTCCAAAGTTCTAGTAATGTGGAATTGCTGGTTCTGGAGTTCGGCTTGACCGTGATGCCTTGTTGAAGAGGGGCATTGGCTGGGATGATGCTCCCAGTAACTGAACGTCCTCCCTCTCCTGCAGGGAGTTTTTCCTCTCCACTGTTGCCACATGCTTGCTCAGTATGAGGGATTGCTGTGAAGTCAACGACAATGCAGGCGACTGTCTACTGTTGCTACATGTTCGTTCAGGAGAAGTGAATGCTGCAAGTCAATGACTCAATGCAATCTGCTGAGTTTCCTTACATAGAGAACTTTTAAACTGATTGGAATAATGAACTGAAGGATTAATTTGAAAATATGTACAACTGAATTGAAATGACTTTTCTTGTAAAGTGTTTTAAGATGATGGGGTGTGAATTGGCGCAATATAAATAAACTGAAGTAAACCGCCTGCAATAAATGTTTGCTAATTATCTAAGTATCGTGCTGGTTCTAAGTACCACTGATCACATCAATCTCGTTACTTATTTGCCATGTAGAAATTTCATTTGGTCTACCGCCCAATGAGCGCTGAACGAACCAGCCCCCACACAGTCCCTGCTCTAGTTTGAATGCAAGGATAAGCGACTATAGACAATGGAGGGATGGACAAAGTGAAAAAAAAAACAACACACAACAGTCATGACGTGCATGCTGGTCATTCGATGTAATTACATCATGAATTGAGAGGGGTGCGTTGAAAATGCAGTGTGCAGTCCATAATAATATTCATTCTGATACAAAAACAGGTGTGCATGTGGCCCTTAGTTAAAGAAAAGGGCAGCAGAGGTTGCAAACACTGGTTTTAGGGCTTTAATTGGAAAATTAGTAAAATAAGTAATTCCAGACATTGTTAAGAACAGAGCATTTAGATAAAACATTTATTAAGGAAACAGAAACATGTAAAGTGAAGATACTGACAGGCTGCTGAGCTAAAAATAAATATTAAATGCTTTAAAATGTAAACAAAAAAACAGAAAGACATGGAAGAAAACCGAAAACTACCATTCAAATAGATTAAACAAGAGCCAAAATGGCCGAGATTCAGCCAGTGATTAGCTCCAGGGTTATCAAAAAAGGCCTGCAGTTACCTATGACTACTTTAACAACAACTAGCCCAAGAACACACTGATTGGCCAAAAGAGAAACGGTGCAACATTTTATAGACTCATCAAGGCAAGATTATGTATCTTCATATACATCTGTGCTGCATTCAGATTTCTGCTATTTACTAATTTAAACGGTAGTTCAGACGCCATATTTCACAGCGAGAATAAATGTGTTAATTGTTTTTTATGCTATTTTTTTCTGCAGTTATTTAACTGAAATTAACGTGTTGGAGTACGTGCTCTAGTTTGAATGCATCATAACACATTGAAGAAATCACGTGGGGCTGTGTAGAAGAGGAAGTACACACAAAATGGGGGTTTCAACAAGACAACCCCAAACCCATCAGTGAGTGAGCAGCATCTTGTTCCCACACTCACAAGAATAATGTTAAGGAGTGGGCAGCTCAGTCCCTGGACCTTAATTAATAGGAAAACGTGTTGGGTGATATCAAACATGCTGTTTTTGAGGCAAAACCGAGAGATGGAGAGGAAGTGCGGAATGCAGTCCGGTCGAACTGGACTGGTCTTGCTCAAATGTGAAGCAGCCTTCAGAAACAATCGTTTTGTAGCTAGGTATTAGTTCGATGATTCACAGGAAAGCTACATTTTCCATAGTTATTCAGTTTATACAGTAAACACTTTGATTTGTTGAGAAGAATGCAGACACTGCCGTCTTTTTTAAAAGCCTAATATTCCTTTCTCCTTACTTAATGTAGAATTATAGGTTTTATCGAGTTTTCTTCAGGTTTTGTTCTGGTATAGAATTTCCTGTATGATGGGTGTATGGAATAAAATGTAACTTTTTAACAAACTGAAATTATTCTGAACACACCTGTAACTCAACCTCAAAGTCACAACAACAAAAAGCCACTCAGGGAAAATTTGACATTATGCCTGCCCACGATATTGAGGTGTAAAACGAGGTTAACACCAGAGAAAGGTCATTGAAATGAGATCTATCCCTAACTGAATTACAAGACTTGAGTCTGGGAGAGTTTTGAAACTCTAGGGATTAACTTCTGCATTGAATCACCTAAACTCTCTCCAGGAGGAAGTAAAAGTTTGCTTAACCCTTGTACTGCATCCTGCTATCAAGTATCTGCCTTGTGTTTGAATGGTATACATGACACGTTGTTGAGTATAAGTAAATATTGTTACAGCATTGTCTTTCAGTGCATCTGAGGGTGTAACATCGAAACTGACTGATTAGGCTTCACTCCCCTCAGCAAGCCTAAGGCTTGAGTGGCTCCAATAGGTAGCAAGACCATTTTTTTGATTGATTTGGCTAAAATGACTTGACCACCTGGGGGCACTGGAACACTGAACCAGAACCTGGAATGACAGCCTGATATCTGATGGACAGGGGTTGCGTTAACAAATATTTTCCCTTGGTGATCGGTTCTTTCTATAGTGGCGGAAAAATCTGAAGGCCATCGATCATTTTTACAGATTGCAATTCACACCTCTGACCACTTGGTGCAGATGCACAGACATTTTTAACTTTACGCATGGAGTACAGGTAACTGAATCAATCCAAAAAAAAAATAAATAAAAATTCCCATGAGAGCATCTGAGCATCATCTCAGACCAATGCATCTCGTCATCCGGTAGCTGAAAGCGCATTGAAGAATTTCGGATGCATGGAATGCATCTGTGACTGCACCGGACACAGACCGGAGGACACAGATTGCTGCAGCTTAACCACTAACGCAGGAGGGGCAAATACTGTGGAATTTCCCCCTGCTGAAGCGATCAGACAACCCGTCGTTCAGGGTGTCTTTCCGAATTCTGATTACTTCCACTGGAGAAATATTCCCTGATTTTAAAAACTACGAATTCCAGTCTCCAGTATGCAAGTGTACAGGCAGAAGCGCAGTTAAGCTCAATGCTCAGGCCACAGCTGGTGAAATGTTCATAATTAATGCATGTAGCCTATTAATCTGCTCAATGTGTGATGGCACGATGTGGATTCTCTGTTCAGTTTGTTCATATTTACGGTAATATTAATTAAAATGAATGAACATTAAATACTACTGAATGTCATTTTTATCATTTTAAAAACTGACGGGTACAAACAGATTATGACCGGATTTTTTGGGACCCCGTCAGTACAAATGACTGAAAAACAAAAAATTCTAGCCGACCTCTGGTCAAGACAGAAGAAAAGATGATGGCTCGAAAAAAAAAAAAAAAGGAATCTCCAACGACACTGAAGCAGACATTTTACACCCTCTATCCTTGTGCAAATGCACTATCCACAATGTGGGCGCATCATACACGACACATGTTTTACAGAATACGTTTCAATTTTTCAAGATACAATCCTTTCTAAGTACATCTGTGGGAAGATATAACATTATGTGACAGCAGTTTAAGGTCTGGCATTCTTGTGGACCACTCATGCATGAAACAATTACAGTGTTCAAAATATTTAAATAAAGATGTAAATAGAGTGACCAAACCTCCACTCACCATGATCACAGTCTTGGCTGAGCTGTGTCTGTAGCGCAGGCTGTAGTGGGCAAGCAGGCACAGAAACGTGTAGAACATCACCGTGGCCAGGTTACGGAGGTCTAAAAGGGACTCCACCAGAGGAATGGTGCCCATAGTCCAGTCGCAGCACAGCTCTGAGGGATTTAGTAGAAGCCATGCGTTCACAGGGAGCAGGTAGTTGAAGGTCAGCTGCCTGGTGGGCGTGGGACTGACTGCTGCTGGGTTATCAAATCTACAAAAAAAGGCACAGAAGAGATTCTTTTAGCTATTATTAAACAGCGCATACTAGAGCTGAACAACATATTCCATCTTTATCATTCTCGCAATGTCACTGTATGCAATGTGCATACCACAAAAAACTGCCTAGACTGCAATGTATGTTAGCTAATTATGCCAGTACCATGCATTCAGGCTCTGGTAAAATATACAGTATTTAGTAGGGGTCTAATGGTACATGTATCCATATACGGATTTTTTGGTAGATGTACCGAGTTTCCACACAGAGGCATAAATGAGTTGCACTTTATCCAGCAACACATGTGACTCTGTAAACAAATATAGTGCAGCCCAGCCTCCTGCTAGGAGAAGATATGACCAGCAACTCTTTAAATTGAGAGTAGAAGCTTGAATGCCTGCTTCCATTTTTCGGCTACCCACTGTTACAGAAAAACACGTTAGCATTCCATTAGCGTCGGTTGCTGTTAGCTACCACAGATGTTACTGAGGTGAAGGACACTGCTTAGCTGCCCTCGTTGCCGTTCTCTTAGTGTAGGAGTAAAGTATAGGCAGACTGGACTGCAATAATGTGTTGAAAAAGTTTTCTTCCAGGAATTAGTCAGTGACGTTTGTGTTGTTTTGCAGCAGCAGAAAGGTGACCGGAAGGAGAACCGCCCCAAGCACAGTGTCGAACATAAATATTTAAATAAAGTTATTTATCTAATACTACCTTTTGTTTTCACGCATACAAGAGGGCATATAAAAGGCCAACATGAAACCAAGAGAAGCTCCGGGGTTAGAAACCGCTAGGAACATAACTCAAAAGTTTGTGGGTGGATTTTGATGAAATATCCACAGTGGGACCAGGAACAACTGATTAGATTTTGGTGATCTGGTAAATATCTCCCAGACTAGAAAGGCAAAGAGGAACTACAAAGTGGCTCTCAACACAAGTATCCTTCTTGGGTCTCATTTATAAAGCTTGCTTACGCACAAAAGGGGGTCTGAAAATTGCGTACGTCACTTTCTACACAATCGCATTTATGTCCATCACACCGCTGTGTCATTCAAAGCTCTTCCCAAATAAAACCTTTGCGCTGAGAATACTTATTAAAAGTAGACTTAATTAAAAAAAAGCTTTTCTCTAAATACCTAGGAGTGCAGAAAATTATTACGTTTTGTTGTAATCTTGTTTTTATTTGCTTTATTTTGCTTTTGTTCCTATCATCTTGTTGCTACAAGAAGTCTTCATATAATCCCAGCTTTATATGTATTGTTTTATTGTATTATTTGTTTTATCGCTTGTGCTGCTGCTTTTATTTAGTATTTAAATTCTCTTTATTCTTGTTGTCTTGTTACACATTGTTTTATTGCTACCTATATTTTTTTCTTTCACTATGAAGCACTTTGGTCGCCTTTTGGCTGTGTAAAGTTCTGTATTAACATTGATTGATTGATTGAAATAAAAAGTCTTTCCACGTCTCCCACAAGCACCTCGATTTCAATCTATGTGGAATTGCGTTTTTCACCATCTCTTAGTGGCCATAGTTACCCGTGAAATACCACAAATCAGCTGTTTTAAGTCTATGCAGAATATTATTAATTCTGTACGTTGCATAGGCAGTTTATGGCAGAACATGGGCAAGGTACGATGGTAAGAGGTGGGATAGGATCCAAAATAATCTGAGAGTGATTTATGAAGCGGAAACTGTGTGAAGTTGTGCAAACTGAAAGTTTTATAGATTGGAATATTTCTCTGCATAATTAAAACATTTTCTTGCTGGGCTTAAAGAGCAACTTACCCCCCTACCAGAGTCTTACTCTACCCACATTTCCTGTTTGAAAAATCTGCCTGGAGCAGTGGCACAGACACAGCCAGCGAGAAAGATGGAGAAGCAACATGAGCTCCTTTACCTCAGAGCGATCTTTTGAGGTGGAGGATTTCTCTCCACCTCCTTCACAAGAGGAAAGGGAAAAAAGGGAGGGAGGTTCTGTGGAGGAGGTGTGGGCAGAGGCTTCTTTTATACCCCACAGCGGCAGGGTGGCTGACGTCAGCCCTCAATGCAGAGCAAACAGCGATGCCTGATTCAAAGTAAAAGGCAGTATAGAGTTTTAACCCGAAGAGGGCGCCACACTGACAGTTTTAGGCAGTTTTTTACTAAGATGCACTAAAATACCAAAATAATGACCAGTCATGTTGGCAACACTATTAGACACTCATTTATACAGTTTATCAGCAAACAGAAGTTGATTTTGGGGTGACTTGCTCTTTAAGTACTGATGTAGTAAGGATTCTACAGAACGTTTTAGAAATGAGGCCCCTAATCTTTAGGACTCTTTAGCTTTTTTTGATCAATATATGCATCTGGCTATATTATGGTGGGTGATAGTTGTGACCTCTTGATCAATACATCCCTTCATTTCATTCATATCCAGAAACAGAATAGTTTAATTTTCTCTTTAGTTAAGAATTTTGATAAATTATTAAGATAAACACTCAGAAAAAATTTCAAATCTGACATCTAATCTAATTTAACTGTATATTATGCCCTGAATGTTTTAAATTATACCCGATTTCCGATTATTTTGGCTCTGATTCCAGTTTGGGTAATTTGACTTGATCAATTCAAAGAAACCCTGATGATAGATAGTTGTTACACAAAAAACCTTCCATACGGTAAACAATAATTAATAGTTAATTGCTTTCGTATTGTTTTGCCAAGCTTATGATGTTGAATTGATAACAGTGGCGTGGCTGTTTTCTTCACTGAGTAGCACCAGCTTTTCAGGCTCTGCCCATCTGCAATGGGATCCAGACTCTGGCCGTCGCAGAGGTTTAAGGCGACTTCCTGAAACATTTCCTTCAACATTCTGCGCTGCAAATCTTTTCATCGCTTCTTTAAAATTGATCAGCATCGCTGTAAAACACACTGTAAAAAAATATAATAAAAGAAATAAAAGAACAGAAAAGAAAAGAAAGAAAAAAGTGCTCCTGGAGCACATCTCCACTCCTTGTCAGTCTTTTCAATGTTACAATCAAACTGTTGCTCTGTTGTTATTTTTGGACAGCAGTTTTTTCCCCTTGCATGCCTCTGATATGGTTTAAATTTGTGTAATCAGTTTTTGATTTCAGACTCACCCTTTGATAGTGATAGTAGCAAAATGTACATGATGAGTGCTGAAATGTAGGAATATCTGGAAACCTCTTGAGAGATCAACGAGCTGCTGCTAGGCTGAATTACCTTGAGCTTAAAGGAAAATACAAACAGCCTCCTTAGTTGGAGAGTAAACTACTTTTAGTTGATTTTTAAGCTTTCATCTTTAACTTGAAGGTCTTACGAAGCTTCTTTGTTTGTTTAGCTCTTTTTAAACTTTGAAGTATAGACTTTGTATACTGAGGACATACATCCCTATAAATACAAAAGATGGAGGCTAAATAAATGAAAGATCAACATTCTTACTGATTAAAATTTTTTTTTAAAAAACGGCTTCGTTTTATTCTGTTTGAGCATTTGACCATGACCTGAGGGCAAAAATAAACAAAATACTTGCTCATGAGTATTTGTTGAAAGAAATGGATGCATCTTGCAGTTTACATTTTTCCCTTTAAATCTGACACCAGCCATCTTTGTCGTCTACCTAATAAATCCCAAAGGTTCCCCAAAACAACTTTAATCCCAACAAAGCTCAGACTGAGATAAGATCTTACTGCAAGTTCTTTATAGGACAATGTCCAAACTGGTGAGACTGGATCATGTCTGTTCTCTGAGCTGAAATAAAAAGTTTTGCTGTGAAAGAAAACTAAATGGCCCTAAAATATAAAACCATTAGCATAAATCCTTTGGGTTATGGCTAAAACACAGCCTGTGGTAACACATACAGTCACAATAAAATGCTTTGTGAAAGTCTTTGTTCCTCCGATCTTTACATTTTTTCCCAAAGTAGCCAGACTGCATTCTAACTAAGATTATGAGTTCCTCAGGCTCTTTGAGGTTCATTTAAAGTTCTTCTCTGGACTTTGGCTGTGTTTTCATTCGTTTTTGCTTAGTACCTGACCGTTTTCAGACTAAGCTTTGTTTGTTAAACTACTTAATTCTTATATACAAGTCATTCAGGCATGATTCATATCCTGTTTTATTAGTGCCAAAATCTGCGCGCATAAAAACCATAATCAGCGAGCATAAAGACCACTCTCTACACGCTCGCCGTCAATCTCTGCGTGCTAGCGGTCACTGTCTCTCCCTGTGCCTTCTGCTCGCTCGCCCTTGCTGAGTTTTGGCACTGGGGGTGGACATTGAATAGACGGACCCCCAACCCTCCTCCTTTCTGATTGGCCACTACTGTCTCCAGGTCAGAGCCAATCCGATGCAGAGTAGGGCGGGTCATCATTGCGGATGGTGGTAGAATTTAATAGCAAATCGAAATGTCAGACAAAAAAGAGGCAAGTTGTGGAACAGACTGTTATATATATTTAAATGTATTGAACAGCTTAGTAGCTAGTAATTGTGATTATTATTTATTTATTGACTTCAAGGGAGAAAACCCGGCCTGAAAGTTGTACCCGGTATATACAGGTCAGGGTTAAACAGCCTCCCTGCTGTTAGCCATTAGGCCTAATGTGTGTGTTGTTGTCTTGTTAACTTGTATTTTATGTTGCACTCAGCAAAACGATCTGCTTATGGTAGGCCCATTCATATATTAATGTTAATCCATGTAGACTGTTATGATAGGGAGAGTTGCAGGATACTGCGCAGCGGCTGGTGTCCTTGCTTCAGAGTGTCCTGTCCGAGCTAGCACCTAGATCCACAATGATGACCCGCCCTACTGTACCTCGGATTGGCTCTGACTCGGAGACCGTAGTGGCCAATCAGAAAGGAGGGGGGTTCCGGGGCCGTCTATTCAATGCCCGCCCCCAAAGTGCCAAAACTCAGCAAAGGCGAGCGCGTAGAAAGCACAGAGAGAGACCATGAGCGTGCAGACAGTGACGGCGAGCGTGCAGAGAGTGACGGCGAGCGCGTATAGAGAGACCACGAGCGCACAGACCGTGACGGCAAGCGCGTAGAGAGTGACGGCGAGCGCGTATAGAGAGACCACAAGCGCACAGACAGTGACGGCAAGCGCTTAGAGAGTGACGGCGAGCGCGTATAGAGAGACCACAAGTGCACAGACAGTGACGGCGAGCGCGTAGAGAGTGACGGCGAGCGCGTATAGAGAGACCACAAGCGCACAGACAGTGACGGCGAGCGCGTAGAGTGACGGCGAGCGCGTATAGAGAGACCGCGAGCGCACAGACAGTGACGGCGAGCGCGTATAGAGAGACCACGAGCGCACAGACAGTGACGGCGAGCGCGTAGAGAGTGACGGCGAGCGCGTAGAGAGACGGCGAGCGCGAAGAGAGTGACGGCGAGCGCGTAGAGTGACGGCGAGCGCGTAGAGTGATGGCGAGCGCGAAGAGAGTGACGGCAAGCGCGTAGAGTGACGGCGAGCGCGTATAGAGAGACCACGAGCGCACAGACAGTGACGACGAGCGCGTAGAGAGTGACGGCGAGCGCGTAGAGTGACGGCGAGCACGTAGAGAGTGACGGCGAGCGCGTATAGAGAGACCACAAGCGCACAGACAGTGACGGCGGGCGCGTAGAGTGACGGCGAGTGCGTAGAGTGACGGCGAGTGCGTAGAGTGACGGCGAGTGCGTAGAATGACGGCGAGCGCGTTTAGAGAGACCGCGAGCGCACAGACAGTGACGGCGAGCGCACAGACAGTGACGGCGAGCGCATTGAGAGTGACGGCGAGCGCGTATAGAGAGACCGCGAGCACACAGAAAGTGACGGCGAGCGCGTAGAGAGAAACTGCGAGCGCACAGACGGTAACGGCGAGCGCGCAGAGATTGTCGGCGAGCGCGTAGACAGTGGTCTTTATGCGCGCTGATTATGGTTTTAACACGCTCGGATTTTGCCACTAAATTGAAGCGATAGATTCAATACAATTGAGTTCAACTCAAAAATACTTTATATGTGCTTCCAAGAGTTATTGTGGATGGTGATGCTGTGGGCAGGAACGATATCCAGTAGCAGTCAGTCTTGCAATGACTCCGAAGAGGCCTCTGGGCCTTCCTGGGATTTGGGGTCATAGTTCAATTATTATTTGAGCTTTGATCTGCTAATCAGCTGCTCGCAGTTGTAAAAAAAAAAATATATATATATATATACATGTTACATACATGTTACGCATAACAAAAACTGTCTGAAAGTAAAACAGTAAGAGCAACAATATGAAACGATTTTTTTTTTGACATCTAGATAAAATCCTAAAATTGACTTAGAGTTGAGTTAATCTAGTGGTCTTGATAAGTCTGTCTTTACAGCTGCTTGTAATATCTCTGCATTAATAACTCACGATCAGTCTTTTTTGTTGTGGCAATTAAATATCCCAAGCCTGCATTTGTATTTGAGCTCCTCAGATACAGGTCCTAGTCTGAACTTGTTTTACCAAAGCCCTGCTGTAAACATTGATCAGCACTGAGGAGACAACAACCTACAGACAAATTGTTATGGCTCTGTGGCAGATATTCTAGCAGACAATCTGGAGTCATCTTTAGGATTACAGCGAGAGGATTAGTCTATCGCAGCTAATTGTCTGGAATTTTATCTTCACGCTCAAATGACATTAGGTGGAATCTTGTGCAGACCATTTAGAAAATAGATAACCATCAATAAATACTTTAGGCTGCACAACTATTAATTTTTACAGAGTGTTTTGAAGGGGTCACAGGGTACATATCTTTATTTAGAAGTTGCCATTCTAATTTACTTCTACGAACTGTATGCTTGGCCAGTGTCCCTTAATACTATATCTCAGATTTAGTGCTTTTGCACATATAATTTGAACTAAACTGAAGGACAGATATACACACCTACGGCAACAGCCTTGTATTGTTTCATAAAAAGGGTCAATAAGGTCTTAGAAACATCAGCTGATGTTTAACGTCTTCCTGCATGATACTACGCCAGACCTTAACTGAAGCCACCATAAGCCGATGCTTTATTTGGCGTTTCGCTGCATTTACTGTGGACTGAAACAAGATTAAATCCAATTGAGATCAGGTGACAGACTGACCCATTTGTGGTATTTTTCCTTTTCACCGTAAAACAGATTGGTCACATCTTGTGTTTTATTGGGATGTCTACTGAGTTTTCATTTCTTACCTCTCAGTTACCTCAGAGACTTTTCTAATCTTTTTTTTTTTCTGTAACCAATGTTGTATTGATAAGTAGATGAGTGGAAACCGATCCATAGGCAGATATCAAAATATCTCGGTTCAACACTTAGATAACCTCAACGAAATAAAGATGATTTACAGTACTTCATAATTTATCTAAATGTGCCAAAGAAGAATATTAATAATATTCAAAGCATGCCTCATTCTTCATATCAGTCGAGATATATATATATATATATATATATATATATATATATATATATATATATATATATACACACACACACATTTTTGTCACTGTTTAACATTCCCTGGTACAATTTGAAGATATCAGAAGGTCTTTTTTTAATTTAAAGGTCTCGTTCACAAAGAAACCGTGTAATACTTGTCCTTTTTTAAATAAGATCGGTCAAAATGAGGTCCATACAGTAGGCGTGCTGCGCATGAAAACTTTCTTCAACCCCCATTAGTCACAGAAAGGAAACAGAAGGCAAAAACGAGCAAGTAAAAAAAAAAACAGTCTCTTCTATGTCAAAATTATTATTCATGATCTCTCCCCCATTGGCTTGAGACCGTCCATGAGAAGGCTGTATTGATTTTGCGGCCAGGAGAGATCAGCGCCTCTGATAGTAGAAGCTAGCTGTTAGCAACATCGGCTAGCAGAAGCTAACCATTAGCAACTCCACAACATGGCAGAACACATTCAAGGTAGTGTTATTTGTGGAGATAACACATCAGAGTTGAATTTTCTTCTCAAGAAAGAGGAGCTGAGGAAGAAACGGTTGGAATTTGTCTTTGGAGCACCACCAGCGAATAAGTTAAGTTAGCTATTTGTCCGAAGGCAGTGTGTCGCAGTGTTTTTAGCCATCAGCCACTTGAACCTCCTGAAACAGGAGTGAAAGAGCATTTTTCCACAGAAAATGACTCACACGGCATTCATTCAAGCTAGAGACCACAGCAAATTTATTGAAAAACGAGTGAATGAGACCTTTAAGGACTCAGTTTAAAAAGTTGAACATTTAATCTGACATTATACAATGGTTTCGGAAAAGTTTAAGGTTAGGACTGGGCGATACAGATAAAAAATAAAATCTTCTACTTTTTCATTATTATTATTCACATTATTATTTCATTATCATTATATGTACCCGTGCATCCTATGCAGGGTTGCGGGGGGGCTGGTGCCTATCTCCAGCAGTCACAGGGCGAGAACTTTTTCATACCAAATACATTTTTTGATATGAATTCATTTTTTGTCCCCTTCTATCCTTAAAAAGAAATTACAAATCAATTGCTTAACTTGCTTTTATTGCAATCATCTCTTCTCAGAGTTGACCTAAATTCAAAGTCCAAATAAAGTCAATTCAATTCATTTGATTTATATAGCGCCAATTCACAACAGATGTTCGCTCAAGGCACTTTACAAGAAAAGTCATTTCAATTCAATCATACATACATTCCAATCAGTTTAAAAGTTTTCTATTAAGGAACCCCAGCAGATTACATCGAGTCATTGACCTGAGGTTGTGCCGCGTTCATGGAGACTCCAACCACAGCAATCCCTCATACTGAGCAAGCATGTAGCGACATAGGAGAGGAAAAACTCCCCTTTAACAAGAAAAACCTCCAGCAGCCTTTAAATGTGAAAAAGATTGATCATTTAACAGGAACAAACTGGAATCTGTCGGACAAATATGATTTAAACCAGCCTAGTGCTGTTCCTTTCATCCCTGCAACATGTTCAAGCCTTTCTAAGAGAATATTATGATAGACTGTGTCAAAAGCACCACTGAGTTCTGACAGGACCAGAACAGTCCATTTTCTGAGGCCATGAGAATATCATAAATAACTTTCACCATGCTGTTTCAGTGCTATAATGAGGTAATTCCTCAAAACAGGTAATTCCTGTTTACATGCTCACATACTTGATTGGCAACCCTTTTTTTAGGGATTTTGGATAAGAAAGGAAGGTTAGATATAGGTCTGTAATTAACTAAGTCATCTTGATCGAGAGAGGGTTTCTTAAAGGCCCACTCCGATGAAAATCATGTTTTTCTAGGTGTTAACATGTTCTTGTTGCATTTTTCTGATGCTAGAGGACATATCTTGAGAAAATTAAGCTCAAAGTTGTATTTCTGAGAATTTCTGCATTCGAATGGCTGTGAATCAGTAGCAGACGTTAAAATGCCGGCTAAAATAGACTGGAGTTGTTGCGTAGTAACTCCACTGGGCGGGGCCAAAAGCTCCTACTCCACTCAACTCCGCCCGCTCAGGTTCTGAGGAGTAGAGAAGACGATGGCGGATCAACACCTGTGTGCTGTAGCGGGTTGCTGAATAAAACAGCCCCTTTCTTAAAATCTACTGCCTTGTGCTGTTACTGCTTGGTACTACTAGATGTCCACTACATATAGCTTCAATACTGGCATCATTTGTGGTTATGTTTCTATGAAAAAAATCAGAGAAAAAAAGGTTTGAAACCCGACTCCAGCTGTCAGCGTGACCAGCTGCTGAGCGCGAGCGGGAGAGGAGACACAAGCGATAAAGACGGATAGAGACAGATAGCGATTTTATAACCAAAAACAAAATGCCCAGATGACTTTACAGTGCGGATGAGGTGCGTGTACTGATCTTTGCCGATCATGATTCAGAAGGGGACGATATGCCCTCTGATGATGATCGCTCGTCAGAGACAATAAAGTGACTCTGACGATGCAGCTGGAGCTGCACATACTGAATATTGTCAACGGATGTGTATTGCCCCCTGGACTGTAAGATGTAGTCATAGTAATACATGTCTGTTAATTTTTTCACAGACCTCTCAGCACCGGTGGGGGGTGGGGTCTCCATGCCAACGGCTCCGCCCACAACGCAGAGGCGAATTGCTAATGAGCTACTGCAGCTCTGCTGAAGCGAAGTCCCAGAAAACGGCACAGGTTTTGTGATTTTGGCTAAAAACGGCATAATCATAATTTAAAGACCACTGAGAATGTTTAAAAAATTGCTCAAAATATGATCGGAGTGGGACTTTAAGTAAAGGTTTAATTACAGCAACCATAAATTTCTGTGGTATGTATCCATTTACTAAGGATAGATTCATCTCTAAAACAGGGGCAGGAATCAAAGGGAAAACTTCCTTAAATAATTTGGTTGGGATTGGGTCCAACTTGCAAGTTGAAGGTTTAGATTAGGCTAATATTTTTGATCATTCCGAAAGGTCTATTAAATCAAAACCGTCCAAACACAAATGAGGTTCTACAGTTCCCTTTGATGCTGCCTCACTTACTGAGAGAGTAGTAGTCATGGTTGGGAGGATGCCAATAATTTTATTTTTAATAGAATTAATTCAATTTATAAAGAATCCCATAAAGTTATCACTAACAGCGAGGGGAATAGTTGGCTCAACAGAGCTATGACTCTGTGTAAGTTTGGCGACTATAAGGTCCAAAGTGTGTTGACCCGAGCTGGTGGGTCCCTGTACTTTTTGAGTAAAGCCAATTGAGTCTAAGATAGCATTAAAGGGTGTATTTAGGCTATCACTTTTAGTGTCCACATGAATATTGAAATCCCCCACCATAATGACCTTATCAGTATTTAATACCAAATCAGATTTTAAAAATCTGAGATCCGATCTAAGAATTAAGAGTAAGGGCCTGGTGGACGATACAAAACCATAAACAAAATGGTTTCCATGCTTTGCAACTTGGATAAAGAAAACTAAGCATTAGATGTTCGAAAGAACAGTAGCTATTAATTGATCTGGGTTTAATTAGTAAATCTGAATGAAAAATGGTTGCAACTCCACCTACTTGCCCAGTACTTGTAGGATTGTAAAAATGTAAATAATTCGAAGGAGTCGACTTATTTATACTGACATAATCCTCCTTCTTCAGCCAGGTTTCCGGCATATTAAACATATTAAAAAAACACACAAAAAAATGCTGGCACTCACCAACATAGATCTCCTCCACGTCACCTGCTTATTTGAAAATAAAATCCATCCTTCTTTCTTTTCTCAATAACTCTGTTGCACAGTTTAACTGTGCGCTTCAGGTCCACGAGTAAGTCCTTTTCTATGGACATGGAGGTTAATGCTGAAAGCCGTGTCTGTCCGGTTGTGAGTCTTAAAAATGTCATAGGAAGTATATCTGCAACCAAATCTGTCCCTACTTTCAAGTCGACTTCAGCAAGAGGCCTTCTAGCTGGCCTTGCTGTAGCAGACTTGAGAGCTGATAGGCTATAGCAATTGACTGTGTCCGTTCACGTTCAGCGCACAGGAGCCTGCTCTGTTGATTCTGAAGGCCTCAGGCACATTTCATACAACCTGACAACACAAGCTAGCTGAAATATGATTGGATAAAAACTCTACCATAATATATAAGACCTGGAAGCAACGCAACCAAGTGGATATAATAGGAGATATAAAGAGAAAAGACAACGGAGAATTGTTTAAATATTTACAAAAAAATACATTCACTTTTCTTAGTATGTTTTAGGCCAGCAGAGAAGGCCTTGCTGGCCCTGACGGCCCACCGTTGCTGGGAATACATTACTTGACAATTATCGCACTCCAAACAGTCCTTTGCCACATGAATATGGGATGACGATATAGTCGAGATATTTTGTGGAGCCCCTTCATGCACTACAACCAGAACCCTAATTTTAATGTACCTTAGACATACACACTTGCATTCATAGCAGCACTTCATTTTACAACATCACAAATGTCACCTGCCTACTCGATGCCAGAGGGAGTCTTGATTTAATAAAGTAAATCACTAAGTTAGGATTTGCAGTGGCGGCTTACAGCGGTGCTTTGACGTAATGTTGTCCTAGGTCTAAATTGGCTCCTGTGATTCCTTCGTGTTACTTATTACTTTCATTTGCAGTTGATATGACTATTGAGGTCATCAGGAGTAACTCAGATCATTATTGAGTAATTTGTACAACTTTTGCACACTGAATGGTTGGTTCCTGGTTTTCCTGTATCTTCCCCAGCCTGTTCAGAACCACTTTAGAACCTACAATCCACACCTGGGAGGATTGTCCAGAGGAAGATGAGCTGAAGGCCACAATCAAAGCATCCTGGGTTACATGAACTCATCAGCAGAACTACAGGTTGATCTCTTCCATGCCACGCTGCACAGATCGAAATTTTCCTTTGCATTGCTTTGGGAATGACAGTATTGAACACGACAGCTGATTCGACGGGGTAAGCCGTATTGCGTCATTTCCTGTTGTCACTGTTGCGCTCCCTGTAAACTGTTTGGTGTTCAGAGTCTCTTGAATTGATCTTATTTTCTCTCTGCTGAGCCCTTTCTAAGTTATTTTAACACACAAGCACACTAAAATACACGTTTTGTGGTGGTGTACTTTACGTTTTGGGAACTCCTTGTGTTTCACACAGCTTTTCTTGGGGTGGTAAGGTCTCGCTAGCTCAGTTAGCTTAGCTTCATTGCGGCTATGGCTACTCTTCTCTCTCCTGTCTCTAACTCTTCTCTTCTCTCTTGCTCTCTCTGTCAGATGTTTAGTTACTTCCCTGCCTCCTTTAGTGATAATGGTAACTGTAATAAATGTAATATTTTTGTAGCTTTGGAGGCGAGGGTATTAGAATTAGAAGCACGGCTCCGCGCTGTTGAAAAACCAGCAGATAGCCGAAGCCCATTAGCCAGCGCGGAGCCAACAAGGATAGATCCCCCTAGCTGTCCTCCGGTAGAGCCCGCGCAGCCGGGACCCCAGGCTGGTTGGGTGACTGTACGTAGGAAGCATAGTTCTAGGACCCAGCCCCCGGTCCACCACCAACCGGTCCGCGTTTCTAACAGAATTTCCCCGCTCAGCGACACACCCGCTGAGAAACCGACCCTGGTAATTGGCAGCTCCATAGTCAGAAACGTGGCATTAGAGACACCATTGACCATAGTCAAATGTTTGCCAGGGGCCAGAACGGGCGACATCAAATCCTACCTGAAACTGCTGGCTAAAGATAAGCGTAAATACAGTAAGATTGTTATTCACGCTGGCGGTAATGACACCCGGTTACGCCAATCGGAGGTCACTAAAATTAGTGTTGCTTCGGTGTGTAAGTTTGCCAAAACAATGTCAGACTCGGTAATCTTTTCTGGTCCCCTGCCTGATCGGACCAGTGACGACATGTTTAGCCGCATGCTGTCATTCCATCAATGGTTGTCTAGGTGGTGTCCGGCAAACGATGTGGCTACATTGATAACTGGAGAACTTTTTGGGGAAAACCTGGTCTGATCCGGAGAGACGGCATCCATCCCACTTTGGATGGAGCAGCTCTTCTTTCTAGGAATATGGCCGAATTTATTAGTCCTCCAAAACACTGACAACCCAGGGTCCAGACCAGGAAGCAGAGTCGTTGTTTAACCCACATCTCTGCTGCTTCTGTACTGTTACCCCCCCATTACTCTATAGAAACAGTGTCTTGCCCACGGCCAAAATTAAATGGATTAAAAGTTAAGCCAACAAAAGCAAATTATGGAAATCTCATAAAAATAAATACAACTTTGACTGAACAGAAAAATAAATCTATTAAATGTGGTTTATTAAACATGAGATCTCTCTCCTCAAAGACTTTGTTAGTAAATGACTTGATTTGTGATAATCACATTGATTTCCTTTGTCTCACAGAAACCTGGTTGCAGCAGGAGGATTATGTCAGTATAAATGAGTCAACTCCTTCCAGTCATTTAAATTTTCACATTCCTAGAAATACTGGGCGAGGAGGAGGAGTTGCAACCATTTTTCGTTCTGATTTACTAATTAGTCCCAGACCAATTGATAGCTACAGTTCTTTTGAACATCTAACCCTTAATTTTCCTCATCCAAGTTGCAAAACATTAAGACCATTTTTGTTTGTGGTTTTGTATCGTCCACCAGGCCCTTACTCTCAATTCTTGGATCAGATCTCACATTTTTTTATCTGATTTAGTATTAAATACTGATAGGGTTATTATAGTGGGGGACTTTAATATTCATGTGGATACTGAAAGTGATAGCCTAAATGCAGCCTTTAGTGCTATTTTAGACTCAATTGGCTTTACTCAAAAAGTACAGGGATCGACCCACTCGGGCAAACACACTTTGGACCTTGTACTGACATACGGTATTGAGTGTGAGGAAATAACAGTCCACCCACATAACCCGGTCCTGTCTGACCACTTCTTAATAACTTTTGAATTTACTTTAACTGACCATTTTAAATCCGAAAGAAAATTTCATTATAGTAGAGCTTTATCAGACAATGCTGTAACAATTTTTAAAGAATCTGTTCCATTCTTACTTTCCTCAGTGTCTCAGAGTAACACAGTGGATGGCAGCAATTCTATCTCTAACCCTTCAGAAATTGATGATCTGGTTCACAGCGTTACTTCCTCATTGCGTTTGGCATTAGATAGTGTAGCCCTCTTAAAAAAGAAAGTGGCTAGCCATAGGAGGCTGACTCCTTGGTTCAACGCAGAGTTGCGTACTTTAAAGCAGAATACTAGGAAGTTGGAGAGAAAATGGCGCTCTACACACCTAGAGGATTCCTATTTAACCTGGAATAACAGTCTACTGCTGTATAAAAAGACCCTTCGACAAGCTAGAACAGCATATTTTTCATCATTAATAGAGGCGAATAAAAACAATCCTAGGTTTCTTTTTAGTACAGTTGCCAAACTTACACAGAGTCATAGCTCTGTTGAGCCAACTATTCCACCAGCTCTTAGCAGTGATGATTTTATGGGATTCTTCATAAATAAAATTAATTCTATTAAAAATAAAATCATTGGCATCCTCCCAAACATGATTACTTCTTTCTCAGTAAATGAGGCAGTATCGGAAAGAACTGTAGAACCTCAGTTGTGCTTAGGCTGTTTTGATTCAGTCGAGCTTTCGGAATTATCAAAAATATTAGCCTCATCTAAACCTTCAACTTGTATGTTGGACCCAATTCCAACCAAATTATTTAAAGTGTTCCATTTGGTTCCTGGCCCCATTTTGGATATGATGAATCTATCCTTAGTAAACGGATACGTACCACAGGAATTTAAAATAGCTGTAATTAAACCTTTACTCAAGAAATCTTCCCTTGATCAAGATGACTTGGTGAATTACAGACCTATATCTAACCTTCCTTTCTTATCCAAAGTCCTTGAGAAAATTGTTGCTAATCAAGTCTGTGAGCATTTAAACAATAACGAGCTGTTTGAAGAGTTTCAGTCAGGTTTTAGAGCTAATCATAGCACTGAAACAGCACTGGTGAAGGTTACTAATGATATTCTCATGGCCTCAGATAATGGACTTGTGTCTGTTCTGGTTTTGTTAGATCTCAGTGCTGCGTTTGACACAGTCGATCATAATATTCTCTTAGAAAGACTTGAACATGTTGCAGGGATCAAAGGAACACCACTAGGCTGGTTTAAATCATATTTGTCTGATAGATTCCAGTTTGTTCATCTAAATGATAAATCTTCTTCACTCTCAAGAGTTACTTGTGGAGTTCCACAGGGTTCTGTGCTTGGACCAATTCTGTTCACCATATATATGCTCCCAATTGGTAGAATCATTAGACAGCATGGGATAAATTTCCACAGCTATGCAGATGATACACAACTATATTTATCCATAAATCCTGATGAACCCAGTCAGTTAGGTAGATTACAGGCATGTCTGGAAGACATAAAAACATGGATGACCCTAAACTTTTTGCTTTTAAATTCTGACAAAACAGAAGTTGCTGTCTTTGGACCAGAAGTTCTTAAACAGAAACTGATTAGTCAATCACTTCATCTGGATGGCATTAAATTGGCCCCCAGTAATAACGTAAAGAACCTCGGCGTTATTTTTGACCGAGACTTGACATTTAAATCCCATATTAAACAAGTTTCTAGGATTTCTTTCTTTCTCCTCCGGAATATTGCTAAAATTAGAAACATCCTGTCCAGGAGTGATGCTGAGAAACTAGTCCATGCATTTGTTACCTCAAGGCTGGACTACTGTAATTCTTTACTATCAGGTAGTCCACAAAATGCCATTAAAAGCCTTCAGTTGATCCAAAATGCGGCAGCAAGAGTTTTGATGAATATTAAAAAGAGAGATCACATTTCTCCTGTTTTAGCTTCCCTTCATTGGCTCCCTGTTAAATCCAGAATTGAATTTAAGATCCTTCTTCTTACATACAAAGCCTTTAATAATCAAGCTCCATCATACATCAGAGATCTAATTGTTCCTTATGTTCCTAACAGAGCCCTTCGCTCTCAGACTGCAGGTTTACTTGTAGTTCCTAGGATTTCTAAAAGTAGAATGGGAGGCAGATCTTTTAGTTATCAGGCTCCTCTCCTGTGGAACCAGCTCCCAGCTTTAGTCCGTGAGGCAGACACTCTGTTTACTTTTAAGGCCAGGCTTAAAACTTTCCTTTTTGATAAAGCTTATAGTTAGAGTGGCTAAGGTCATCCTGAGCTATCTCTGTAGTTATGCTGCTATAGGCTTAGACTGCTGGAGGACAGACTTACCAATTTTCTTCACTCTGCTACTTCCTTTTCTCCTACTACTCTCCAGTTGTATTACAGTACATTATGTTATTTCGACTGTTAACTTTGTTTTCTCTCAGTGTTTTTCTCTCCATAGAAGATATACCTGGTCTGGTATCCTGCTTGGCTGCAATGCCCTGTTGGACGGGGGGCATCGACTGGGATGATCCCCCCAGTAACTGAACATCCACTGTGTCCCGTTATTAACTTTTTACTTCCCTTAACAAAGAAAGTTCTGTTATATCAGATCTTCTGTTCCTTCTGTGTTTCTGCTCTGTCTTCTCAAACCCCCAGACGGTCGTGGCAGATGGCCGCTCCTACTGAGCCTGGTTCTGTTGGAGGTTTTTTTTCCTGTTAAAGGGGAGTTTTTCCTCTCCACCGTTGCTACATGCTTGCTCAGTATGAGGGATTGCTGAAGGATTGCTGTGGTTGGAAAGTCTGCATCAACGGGGCCCAACCTCACGCCAATGACTGACGCAATCTGCTGGGATTCCTTAAATAGGAAACTTTTTAACTGATTGGAATGTTTGTATAAATGTATTGAAATGACTTCTTGTTAAGTGCCTTGAGATGACATCTGTTGTGAATTGGCGCTATATAAATAAACTGAATTGAAACTGAATTGAATTGAATGCTAGCTTACCATTCACTTACATTGTTTATGCTAAGCTTAAAGCAAACGGACTGTTGCCAGATTAGGAAAATGACGGGGCTAGTTACAAAATGCTTTTTCTCACTTATCCAACTCTGGGAAGATGGCAACAGACTAAATTTCACTAAGGGGTGGAATATCCTTTTAAATGTTTCCCTGCTTCATAAGCTGTTGAATCAGTTGTCTTGGCATACTAACACAACTGATACATGCCAGGCAGTCTTCCCTGAAGGAGCAGGATTGTAAAACACTTTTATAAGGGAGTGTATGCAGATGTACTTTCTGGAATAACACACTGTTGAGATTTTTCAAACCCAATATTTGAAACGCAGCCCTCAGTATGTCGGATGGCGGTGCATATAATCAGGAGAACCCTGGTTCATACAGTTGATTTTGTGCAACCATGGTTACCGGGATAAAAGGCTCACCGACGTTTTAGCAAGTTAGGGTTTCTGAATGTCTCAAATTTTCCATCATATCGTTCCTTCAGTTCAAAAAAACATTTTAATGAGATGGGAAAGAAAGTTCTACAGTCACCAGAGTTTTCTCTAGCTGTACAGAGCATAGAGTAGAACAGCGCTACCCCTCCCCACCTGTTGCTGGCTTAAAGGCTAAACATATGTTTTCAGCATTCTAAACAGTGATTTCACAAGGTTGCATGCACATAATACACAAAGTTCTAGAAGGTTTAAAGGTTACACTATTAAGGCTGGTTCACACGGCCAGATTTTAAAACAACCATGCTCTGACGTACAATATTTTATGATAGATGGACTCTCCCCGCAACCCTGACTACAACTATGCAGCTAGAGAAAAAAGGATGGATGGAATATAAAATATAAAAAAAAACAAAAAACAGACCCATTAGCCATATCCATTAAGTGGAATAACTCCGGACTCCCCAGAAGGATTTTCAACTAATTGAAATAAACAAAGACCTTCTGTAAACAATGATGCAGTCTGATTTAAATAATGAACCACATCAGGGAAATGTGTTTATATAATTCTGAAATCCATTAACATGCAAATAATGCCTCCAATTTTGTTACACTGGCATTTAACGTGTCGCCCAGGGAAAAACTCACCTAAAAGTTTTACTAAAGTGTAAAAAAAAAAGGAAGGGGTTTTCTGCTCCAAGTCACACAAAGTCACTTTTCATGAAAGTTCATTAGATGTAAGCAGTTCCTGACTCTGTAGATGTGGTTGTGAGTACTGCCTACCTGGTGAAGACAGGCAGCTGGGACTGGATAACCTGAACCCTGATAATGACGAGCAGCAGGGTGCTGATGACGAGGACTACGAGCTTCAGCAGAATCTGCAGGACGGGGTACGGGAAGCCGTCTTTACCCTGCAGGACCTGCCGCAGAGTATCCAGCAGCATGGGCAGAGTAAACTATGAATGGGAAAAGGAAACAAAACAAGAGTAAGTCCATCTCAAAGTCATTTTAAATACCTTTATATCGCAGTAAAACAGCAAATGTTATATGCAATAAAATATCTGCAGGTATAACCCTTCAGAAGCTGGTTTAACTCCTCTCCTGTTTTACAATCTTTCAACAAAAAATGCGACGCAAACTAGTCATTTAGAAAAGCAAACCTCCATTGACATCTTCATTCATCTTTTAAACATTACCCTGAAGGAAATTAGCAGCAAGCTATCCTACTAGAAGTGGAACGTTAAGGATGGATAGATTGGTTTGAGGCAGATAACCTTTTTTCTTTTCCACTTGCTTTGTCAAATCACTTGTGTTTATCTAAGAAATGCTCTAAGATTTGAATGTGAATGTTAAAATTGACTGTAATCAACAAGACAAAGAAGGCTTCGGAACCCTACCCCTTGTGCAACAAACACTTCGTAGACGCAGCAGATGCCGACCACGGTGATCCCCTGCTCCTTACACAGAGTTGCAGAAGCCACCAGGACTACAGTCAGAGCAATGGGGGGCCACACTGGAAAAAGAAAAAGAGAAAAAACATTTCAGACAATAAGATCACTTTTTTTTACTATAGTAATGTTTTGTTCTTGAAATAAGTCAAGCAGCTTTCATATCATGGTTTGGTAAAGTTGTTCAACGCAGCTGGTGGTAGAGGGACGTTTAAGATGATGGCTTTGAATTTGTGCCCAATAACCAGTTCCAGTCAGAAGTTTACATACAGTGGTGAGAAAAATCCATAATTGTTTCAGATCAACAAACATATAAAAAAAATAGACGAAAGATGCCAGAAACACAAAATGCAGTGTTTGAATTGAAGGGGAAGGGAAAAAAGCCCAATGCCTACATGGCCATGTTTAAAAAAAGTGATTGCCCCATAAACCTAATCATTGGTTCTTCTACCCTTTGAAGCGACAGTTGCAATCAAACCATTTTTCATGACTTAATTAATCGTTTAGAAAGTGCTGATTTGGGAGGAAGAATATTTTCTAAATCAACACCATCTCAGTCTAGGTAAACGTAAAACTCATTCGGAACAGTGACACGGGTGTTCCGGGGATTTCCAATTCATGCCAGGCTTAAATCTCAGTGGGTCTTGGGCTGCTCTTGTAAATATTGACTAACTTTCCGAGGATTTCTTCAGGTTAAAAACACTATTAGTCTTCCAATCAACAGTTACTTAGAAATGGATCTACAAGACCTTCCAAACTTGTGTAAATCTTCAATTCACTTTCATTAGACCGTTACTGAAGTCCTTGGACTTTCCAGTTGTTTTGAGAATATTTCAGTCCAGTAACTGGGACAGGGCCGTACCGAAAAATCTGAAGACGGATAAATGTACCTTTACACTTTTAATACATAATATTAACCAGACTATTCAATGTCACATAAAAGTAATAAATACCTTTAGAAAATGAGCAACATGACAAATTCCAGAAACAAAGCAACAAACTGCCTATCTAGATAATCTCCGTCCTTGAGTAAATTTCATCCATGACCCCAGCTGTAATAGAAAACCAATGTAGATCTTCAGATCTGAACAACAGAAAAGTATTATAGTGCCTTTAAGCTACGAGTTCAAAGGGCAAGCCCAGCTCAGTTTTTAGACTGTAGTATATGAGGAAAACAAAACACCCTTCATCTCACTTGATTTGATATGTATCACACAAATGAGCTACAGTAGTCACTAGTTTCACTTAATTTATCTCTTCTTTAGTGCAACATGTTGTCAAAGTATGCTTTGAGTCAGATTTAGTCTACCATAAGTATTAAAGGGGGGTGTTCTTTAAGAAGCAGGGCTGTACAGTGGTACATGTGCGACGAAAACAAACTGTCTGTGCCATAAACTTTTTTTCATATGTAGCATTTGTGCAACATTCCATCGTTTCTTTGTTGTTGTTTTTTTTACTGTAAAGGCCGGTTCTTACTTCGGCCGTCTCAAAGGAGAGCCCCATGCCACACTGTGCGACCTCCACCGAGCTCTAGAGGTGTGTCAAACAGAACGGCCCAAGATTTCAGTGGATCCAACTGCACAACGTCTTGTTCTAGCAGTATGAGTCAAAAGCCAACAAACATCACGAGCAGACCGGGGTCTGCATAAGACACACGAACATCAGGCAGAAGCTTGTCTGTACTACGCTGCATCTCACACCCGTGGTGCATTTAAGGTAAGTTCGAAATATATGGTGAGTTCAACAGCGTAGGACTTTTAAAACTTATAACAAAAAAACCTTGAAAATAATAAAATAAGACATAAACTTCTGTTCTATGGCGGTTGGCAAGCAACGTTTGGTGCATACTAAATATGCAAACTTATTTTTATTTTTTTTACAAAATACTAGAAAACAAACAAAAACTATATCCTTTCTATTAATTTTGTCTTCTTAACATATCTCAGCAAATTCTTTTTTTTTTCAGAACCAGACACTTTGTTTAAAAGGTCTTGGTTGTCCAGTTGCAATTTGATATCTTGTAAATTTTGTACCAGTTCCCTTCTCTCAACAGTATACTTCAGGCAAAAATAATATAATATGCTCCACAGTCTCTTCTTAAAGACAAGGTTCTTAGAGGTTGTAAAATACATTTTGTGTTGATGCAACACTTCTTTTGTCTGTGCTACAAAACCAGCAACCTCTGTAGCACCAGTGCGATAAGCTAAAAAAAGTGAATGTACATTAAGCTGGAAAGTTTGTGACCTAAGGAAAATCTGAGCTATGTTCAAAATGTTCCCTCCATGCTGCCAAGCCAGTTTCTTCCCCTAAAGGCACCTGCTAATGGGAGCAACTTGGGGTTTGCTGTCACGAAGAAAGATTCAATAGAATATGGAGACCCTGTGGTAGGAGCCACAAGCACTGTGATGAGTGGTTAAATTATCATGCCGTTTTGCTGTGTCCTTCCGTTTCACCCATCAAGTGTTGGGTGGGTTCTCAGAAACAGAAAAAATGTGGTCTCGATATACTAATGCCAAGAATTTCCAGATATTAAAATGGTCAATAAAGCAAAAGTTGACTGGACTGTTTTCCATATTACAGTATGTTTTCTCTGTGGGATAAAAAAACTGAAAACGAGTGAAAACCTTTATTGAGAAACCCAGCATGGAGCTCTGATACCATCACAGTGTTAGCAATCAATAATCCCAAATTGGACTTTGGTTCATTGATCCCCTTACATTACTGCTGTTTAAATCAATCAAGATTTTGATGCTGTATAAATTCATCAAATGCCTAAAAAACGTAAAAACTAGTGCAGCAAAGTTCTAATTGTTCTACATTTTTTTAATAATCAAAAGGATATATAGTGCTGTGAAAATGTACTTGTGTCTTTATATTTTGTTTCACTTTAACCTTTACAATCATCAAACAAATTTTAACATAAGACAAAGGTAAACCGAAATCAGCATTTTTCAAATATTGATTTTATGTATTAAGGGGAAAAAGCTTTCCAACCCAACTGGGCCTTATGTAAGAAGTCAAGACCGTTCTCAAAAAGAAAAGGGTTGTCTTTAGAAGCAGAGACAGGGAGGCCTGTGAAATACTGTGTCAGGGAAGCTAAGGACAGCTGCAGAAGAAAAGTAAGCAAAAACTGAGGGAGAACAACATGAAGGAGGTCTGGGAAGGTGTGAAGACCATCACAGGTCACAACACAAAGACCAGAGCTGTAGGGTCATCTCTCCATTGTTTCCTCTACACCCCCCTCCTCCTCACCCACCTCAACACAATCTCTGCCTTACATCACCACAGACCAGGTCAGAGGACAACTGAGGAAGATCCGCCTCAGGAAACCGCAAGGTTCGGACAAAGAGTGTCAAAGATCACTGATGACCTGTGCTGCAGAACAGGGGGAACCATTATAACAGATCTTCAACCTTAGCCTGTGGCTACGGAGAGTGCCCATCCTTTAGAAGACATCCTGCATCGTCCCAGTTCCGAAGAAGTGAGCTGAATGACCTCCAACAAGTGCCACTCACTTCAGACCTAATGAAGACATTGGAAAGGCTCTTCATCAGCCTCCTTAGACCACAGGTGGAACATTCCCAGGACCGCCTGCAGTTCACCTACCAGCAACGTGTTGGTGTGGAGGATGCTATCCTCCACCTAATACACATTGCCCACATTTATCTGGATAAGGGAAGTGGCACAGTGAGGATTCTTTTTTTGGACTTTTGGACTCCACGTCTGAAACCGGAGCCCCTCAGGGCACACTATTGGTCCCTCTTCTCTTCACCCTCCACACCTTGGACTTCAATTACAACCGAGAGCTGTGTCACATACAGAAGTATATCTAACAAGGACACATCCAGACTGGATAAATTGAAGCGGACTGGCTTGGTGGTTGGCATGAAGTTGTACTTGCTGAGTGCGGTGGTAGAGATAAGGACACTGCGGGATATTATATATAGACAATGCCAGTGATCCTCTGCATACCATTATCAGCAACTAGAGGAGCCAGCTCCTTCCCAAGTGTAGGACCAATAGGCTCAAGAACTATTTTGTCCATCAAGCCATCATCGTCTTTAACATGTCACTTGGGGGAGGCGGAGATATGTTATTGTTCATACCTGTCTGTTTACATTTATAGTTTATGCCTATTTGCAAGCACTTGTTTGTTGTTGTTTACAACTATTTTTGTGTAACTTATGAATCTATAAGCTGCTGGAAATTTTATTTCCCTGTGGGAGTTATTCCAAAGGGATCAAGAAAGTAAAAGTCAAGTCAGGTCAAAACCTTCTCAAACAAGTTAGCTACAGTTAAACAATTCTCTGTGGTACATTTGACTTACCAATGGAGTGGTCTGTACTCATTGATTTTGTGTATGCCAGGAAAGCTGCCAAAAGGAAAATTGAAGAAAGTAGCTCCGCTCTACCAACAACACCAGTGACCTGAATAGAAAGGAAAAGGTGACATTATTCACATTTTTTGTTTTTTAATGAACAAAAATCTTAATATCCATAGTTCAGCAACAACTTAGGATCTACAGCCACAGGAATTGAGTGGTTGATTCTACAGAGATGTAGGGTTGTCAAGTATTAGGAAAACAATTCATAGGCGATAATATCGGTGAATATTGAGATAACGATATGAGTTCTGATTAGGGATGCACGACATATCAGAATCAACATCGGTATCGGCCATTTCTTAACCCTCTGGTATCGGCCCGATAAGTAAAACTGGGCCGATATTAGCAAGCAATGTTTATTTCCATCTTGTTGCTGTTTGTGTTTCAGGAGGTGAGGAGGTTGACCATGTGTTATTTGTTCTGTCATTTTACAGTGATAGTGATGCAGCACAGGATCATGGGTGTATAACTGAGGCAGAAAAGCAATGTAGGCGGGGTGGTCACTTTTACACAGTGTTGACAGTATAGGAAAATATATATTACACTATACAATTGGGTTGTAACTGTACATGTATCCGTATTCAGATTTTTTAGTACGGAACCTTAAGGACAGCACAGAGGCGTACCAAGTTTCCACTCAGAGGTTCGTTTTTGCCGTTCTATTGGCGTACCAATAAAGTTTAAGCAGACAGGACATCTGACTGTAATACTGTTGTATTGAATGTTCAATTCAATTCAGTTTATTTATATAGCGCCGATTCACAACAGATGTCATCTCAAGGCACTTTACAAGAAAAGTCATTTCAATGCAATCATACAAACATTCCAATTAGTTTAGAGTTTTAGTTAGTTTCTTATTTAAGGAATCCCAGCAGATAGCATTGAGTCATTGACTTGAGGTTGTGTCCCGTTGAAGCAGACTTCCAACCCCAGCAATCCCTCAGCAATTCTTCAAACTGAGATAGCATGTAGCGACGGTGGAGAGGAAAAACTCCCCTTTAACAGGAAGAAACCTCCAGCAGAACCTGGCTCAGTACGAGCGGCCATCTGCCACGACCGTCTTGGGGTTTGAGAAGACAAAAGAACTGATATGAATACTTTCTATATTTAAAAAAGTAAAACGTTGATAAGACACAGAGGATGGACAGTTACTGGGAGCATCATTCCAGTTGATGGCCCTCGTCCAACAGGGCATTACAAATAAGCAGGATGCCAGACAAGGTGTAGCTTCTATGGAGAGAAAAACACTGAGAGAAAACAAAGTTAACAGTCGAAATAACAGCCAATAATGGAACTGGAGAGTAGTAGAAAAGAAAGTAGCAGAGTGAAGAAAAGTGGTCAGTCTATCCTCCAGCAGTCTAAGCCTATAGCAACAGAACTACAGAGATAGCACAGGGTGACCTTAGTCACTTTAACTATAAGCTTTATCAAAAAGGAAAGTTTTAAGCCTGACCTTAAAAGTAAACAGAGTGTCTGCCTCACGGACTAAAGCTGGGAGCTGGTTCCACAGGAGAGGAGCCTGATAACTAAAAGATCTGCCTCTCATTCTACTTTTAGAAACTACAAGTAAACCTGCAGTCTGAGAGCGAAGTGCTCTGTTAGGAACATATGGAACAATCAGATCTCTGATGTATTATAGAGCTTGATTATTAAGGGCTTTATATGTAAGGAGGAGGATCTTACATTCTATTCTAGAACTCTTGCTGCAGTATTTTGGATCAACTGAAGGCTTTTAATTGCATTTTGTGGACTTCCTGATAGTAAAGAACTACAGTAGTCCAGCCTTCAGATAACAAAGGTGCGCTGTAATGCCTCTCACCTCACCTGTATAGATGGTAAATGGAATTAACTTATATAGCACTTTTCTAGCCATACTGACCACTCAAAGCACTTTATACTTGAGCCTAATTCGCACTCACAATAATACAATGATACAGAGCTCGGTAGGCAACTTGGGGTTAAGTGCCTTGCCCAGGAGCACATCGACATGTGACAGGAGGATGCTGGAATTGTTTGCAAGACAACTACCCTACCTCCTGAGCCACAGTCGACCCACAGTATAACTCATGCAACATCCTGTCAGCTGGCTCAGGTAAAAGCTTAACCCTCGATTAACTTGTTACCACTGTTGACACAAACAGTAGGGCAGTCTGAAATATTCATTTCAAATACCAGATTGTCGTGACTTTGGCAGAAAGCTGAAGTATTGATGGTGCAGTTTCCTAAAAAGAAAATAATTAAACTGTTATGTTTTGATGTATACCTTTTTAAGTTATCAGAGAGCAATTTTTGGAAGATTTACTGCAAGCACAGTTTGATTGAAAACGTCATTACACAAAAGCTGTTTGTTTTTTTCATTTTTCCCCCTGACTATACCGAAAATGAACCGAACTGTGAAACTGAATCAACCGAACCAGGATTTCCAGCGTACCGTAACACCCATGCTATATATATATATATATATATATATATATGTATATATATATATATATATATATATATATATATATATATATATATATATATATATATATATATATATAAAAAATATATATACACACACACACACACGCACGCACACACACACACATATACATATACATACGCTATTCACAATAGGTTAGGGATATTGTTATTTACATGAGTGCTATTCCTATTTGGTCTGAATTTTAATGAAATAAGTAAAAGTATCCTTTGATATTACTAATAATGAATGAGAACAAACACCATTTTAATTAGTTTGTAATTTAAAAGCCCAAAAATGTAGACAATAACAAGGGTAGCCCCAAATAACACAAATTGACAATGTCAGTAGCGGGTGTTTCCACCATTTGCGGCAATGACAGCTTGACAGCGACGTCTAATGCTCCTCACCAGCCTCATGATGTTGTCCTGAGGCAATGCGTGCCACTCTTCCACAAGTGCTACACGCAGTTCTGCCAGGTCACATGGGGGTGGGGTACAATCATCCAGTCTCTGCTTCAGGTGGTCCCAAGCGTGCTCTATGGGGTTCAGGTCAGGGGACATTGCTGGCCATACCATATGAGGCACTCCGATTTCCTTAAGTCGAGCTGTGACAATTCTGGCACGATGTGGTGAAGCTTGACATCCATAAACAGAAAGTTGGGGGTGTGCTGGCGGAATTGAGGGATGTTGATGGGTTCTATGGTGTCTCTGAGGTAAGAACATCCAGTGACTGAGCCATCTACAATAACCAAATCAGTTTTGCGTTGACTGGTGATGCATGCCCAGCCTGTTACACCTCCTCCACCAAAGCTAAGCCTGGGGACCGTGATGACCTCGGCGTATCATTCACCTCGCCTTCTCCAGCAATGCTGACGACCATCATTTCTGTGCAAGGTGATCCGACACCCGTTGGTGAACAGGACGGTAGACCACTGCTGCATTGTCCAGGTCTCACATGGTCTTGAGCCCACTGCAAACGTCCACGGCGGTGTCTTGGTGTCGATGGAGTCACCTGCAACGGTCGTCTTGCATTCAAGCTAAAGTGGTGGAGTCTGTTGCAAATGGTTTGTCCATGGAAACCCTAGTACCGCTCACATCTCGTAAACGGGCCTGCAGCTGTGTGGCAGTTGCATGACGATGTTTGAGTGCATAGGTCCTTAGGTACTGGTCATTGTTGTGGTCTGTCACTCGTGGGGCTCCACTCCTAGGTGTGTCACAAACTCTGCCAGTAGTTCTGTCTTGATTAGGGATGTCCGATATTATCGGCCTAAAGTCATTATCGGCCGATATTGGCATTAAAATGTAATAACGGAAATTATCGGTATCGGTTTTTATTTTTTAATAAGATGACTTTTTCACACCATACACATATTATATATCAAACTCTTCAGCTACTTTTTCTCTCTCTCAAAATGTCAAAATATGACAGATTTGAGGTTTAGTTTTTGAGATATTATTATTTTTTTATTCTTGTTTCAGTTGTTTCCACTTTACCTCACTGCTATAAAGGTATAATGTTGTTTACATTTTCTAAAAGTAGAAATTTGCCCTGTGTGGTGGGCCTTTCTAAAACAGTATTTTCCGTATTTGACAGTTTTTCTTTAAGCGGTGAGGTGACAGAAAAATCTGAAGGATGTCCGTCATTTTCACAGATTAGTATTCACAGCTCTGACCACTCGGTGTAGACATTTTCAACTTCACGCACAGAGTCCAGGTAATTAAATCGATCGAAAGAAAGATTTACATGAGAGCATCTGAGCATCATCTCAGACCAGGACACTGTACTCAATTCATCTCGCTATCCGTGAGCTGAGGTTAGTTCTTGTGGGTTCAGTAAACGGCTCGTTCAGAGAGTCTTTCAATTGGAGAAATATTCCCACATTTCAAAACTTTGGCTGAAGTGATGCATAATTCCAGTCTCCAGTGTTGCAGCAGATTCAGTCTCTAGAACCACATCTAAACCCCCATGAGAAGTCATCTGTCCGAGGCAAGAATCCAAAACCTCATGTTAATAACCTCTGCAGCAATCCCACGATTTGATAAAACACAAATGGGTGTGCATTTCAGTTCCATGCGGAGCAGGAGGAATTTGTGCGTTCAGGCCACAGCAGGTGAACTATTCATATTTTATGTGCAATCGTTTAAATTATTTTTCTATATATAGTTCTGTGTTCAGCTTGTTCTGATTGAGTGTTATTTAAAATGAATAAAAAAAAAAAATACCATTGAATATGTTATCATTTTAAAATTGGATAGTTAAAAATAGATTATGATCGGGGGGTTTTTAACCCCGTTGGTCAAAATGACGGACAACAAAAAGGTCTAGCGCGACCTCTGGTGTTAACCATTCTCCTCATAATTATGTATTTTGCATTTGGTCTGTCACATAAAATCCTAAATAAATACAATAAAGCTTGTGGCTGTAAGGTGACAAAACAGTTCAGAAGGAAGGAATACTTCCGGAATCCTGAGAATCTGAGTAATGGATTGCCAGTGTTCTCGGGACAACGGCTTTCATTCTCTCTGGAGTTGTGAAGTGGGTTCAGTAACTGTCCGGACCGGAGAATCGCCTTCACGCTTTGAGATGGAGCTGGTGGACGACAGCGGGCAAATGTTACCATAAAGGCTGAGAGAACACCGCCTTATGAGACACACTGATGTCTGAGGCCAGACGTTGCGTAACAAAGACACATCCATTTTATTTAGAGGCATTGGGGGGGCAGCAGCCAGTGACTGAAAGACACTGAACAAGGAGACAAAAAGCTGGTTCTGAGCCAGGGAATTCTCTGATAAGCAGCTGAGAGCGGGATTAGGAATTTTCCTGAAAACAAAAAAACCCAAAACTGCACACCTTCTGCAACCCACACTAATTAGCAAACAAAGGAACTTCACAGGGGATTGCTCAACTCCCCAAAACGAGGCCGTACGGAGCAGACGTTTCACACCGACGAACAGAAACGATTCGTTTTTCGCTGGAAAGGTTTTGTTTAACTTCAGGCTGAGAAAATCATTCACTCTGACTCCCGGCTGTCAAAACAACCCATTTAGAAATAAATCGTCTAAACCCCATTGACAGAAGTGAGGCGACACATTCCACAACAGGATACTTAATACACAGAATAACACTGCGTCTTGGTGGGGCGTTGAAAAGGGTTATCTACAGCGGCGGGAAGCTGATCTGAGCACCTCCAGTCCAGCTGTGAAAACAAGCCCCATCAGGTAAATCATCTCAACAGATGCAGAATCTCTCTGCAAAGAGCCTCTCTAACAGCGGCATCTGTCACTTATGTAAATGATGACTGCCCTCGTGTGGAAGAAACAACATTCTCCGTTCGATCCGAAAGCCTTATTTCATTCTAAAAGCCCTAAAAACCTCTCATAAGGTTCCACACGTGGTTCTGCAAAGAGCTTTTACTAATTAACGGGCCTATTGTTTGCCGTTCACAGCCCTTAAGAACGCACAGGCATTAGGCGAAGGCGGCGGCCTCTAACCAAAAGGGATTAACGTCGACATTGAAACTGAGCACATGCTCTGTTTAAAAGGCTGACCTATTTGTCAATTAGAGAAGGAAGGAAGAAAGAAAAAGCAGTGGTATCCGACTTCTAGGAAACTTCCAATGCATCTAATCGGTTCATCAAAGCAAACTCAGCTCAACAGAAGACAAGTTGAACACGGTTAGCTCAATTACACAGAATTACCCAGAGCCAATTTCCCTCTTCGGAGCATCTGTAAACTGTTTTTGATCGATTGCAGGCATTCCCCCTGCCACTTTTGGAGTCTTAGAATACTGATCTGGAGCACACTAAACAATATGTATTTGAAGATTCTGAAAAAAACACAAAAACACACACAACTTTCAAATCAAAAAGTCATCACCAGAAAACAGTGAGAGAGACATGGAAGGGAAACGGACAAGGCCTCTTTGTAACACACTTATCGTGAAGGGACCTTCAGTGCTTGGAACGTTAACAGCAAAACAAATGATCCGTTCAGAAAGAGATTCCAGACGGCGATAACATGAAGGGCATTCGTTGGGCTAACTCTGAGGGCTCATTTGTGAGGCAAATTGTTTCCATTCAAGATGCCCGAGAGGCTCTGCGCCAGATTAGAGCGACGACTCGAGCCGAGCTGCGAGGATGTGCAGGAGCAGAACGCCAGTCTTTGTTTTTCCTCTTCCCTCGGAGTAGGTCGGCTCCGTCTCGTCGGCTGCGGCGATTGGGACGGATCACAAGTTTTAACTGGGACAGAAGCATCCCAGACAGGCGGATGAGAACAAGTCCCTATGGGGAGCCTAAGTCTCCTCCCCTTCCGGTCGGCCCGTGGGTCCCCTGACCGAAAACAAAAATGAATGAAAGTCCATGGAGTGATAAAAGTTATTTTGTGGTCCGCTTTGCCTTACGCCCTGAATCACACATAAATACTGTACCTCAATTTAAATGATAAGTAATGATGTACGTTTCGACTGTTTGTCACGTGATTTGTGATTTGCTTGTAAAAATTTTTAATTATAATGACTACAAATCAGAAATTGCATGTATGACGTCATGTTAGTTAGCACTGGAAATATTCACCGAGACCTTGTAGAGCTTGTCCCGCCTGCTGGATCTCACTCGAACATTTATTTCTCCCCCAGCATAGCAAGCATTTTCCACATTGCCAGATTTATAGTGGTTTTCTCCACCTTTAATGCTCCTTCCTTCGTCCTGGAAGAAGGATGCGAAGCTCGCTAAACTCACCGCCATTATTCTTCTTCTTCTTCTTCAGTTGTAGTCCACTACGTGTTTTCACACAATAAAGTAACTCTGGCCACCTGTCAAAAATGAGCACTTTCGCTGCATCAAAATGTGTCTTTAAAATTCACGGACATCATATGTTAAATCCATTGATTTAACATGTAATTTTCCTCTTGATAATACCCTATAGATTCTCAATGAGGTTTAGGTCCGGCGAGTTCGCTGGCCAGTCAAGCACTGTGATGGCATCGACATCAAACCAGGTTTTAGTGCTGGTGGTATGGGCAGGGGCCAGGTCCTGCTGGAAGATGAAATCTGCATCTACGTACATATCGTCAGCAGAAGAAATCATGAAGTCCTCTAAAGCAGTAGTCCCCAACCTTTTTTTAACCACGGACCGGTTTAATATCAGACAATATTTTCACGGACCGGCCTTTAAGGTGTGGCGGATAAATGATAACGGACGGTATAAAAACAGGGTATTTTTAAAATTATAACATTAGACGTAAATCCAATGTGTATTCGCAGCTTTATTAACAGCTTCCTCCTAACATCGAGCAGACACCATGACACGAGTAACATGCACTCAGCCCCCTAACGCTCACGGGTCACCATGGTAACATTTAAACATACCTTTAATAATTCAAGATTTACCACAAAAACAAATACAAAGCGCATGAAAAATCTAACTCACCACAACGCTGAATCAGTGAGAGCCTTGGGCCTTTTCCCCTTTCCAAAGAAACAATCGAGAGACATTTGTTTTCTATCCATCTTGCTTGCTTGTGGGATTAATTTTAGCGGGAACTATCATGTGACCAATATAAGCCTCTTGGCCTGTCAAGACTGAGCTATGTAACGGGGAGATCCGGTTAATTTTCAAAATAAAACAGCGATCACACTCCGATAATAAATAAAACGGAAATACTGGAAGTTATTTAATCTTTCTGTGTGGCCCGCGGCCCGGTACCACATGACCCACGGCCCGGAACCAGTCCGCAGCCTGGGGGTTGGGGACCCCTGCTCTAAAACATTCTGGTAGACTGATGCGGTGACCTTGGATTTAGGAAAGCTGAGTTTACCAACACCTGCACTGGACAATACACCCCAAATCATGACTGACTGTGGATATTTCACACTGGACCTCAAGCAGCTTCAGTCCTGTTCCTCATCCGTCTTCCTCCAAACCCTTGGACCTTGATTCCCGAATGAAAGGCACAGTTTACTTTCATCGGAAAAGAGGACCTTGGACCACTGACCAACAGTCCTGTCTCTTCTTCTCCTTGGCCCAGTTGAGATGGGTCTGAATGTGGTGGTTTTTGAAGCGGTGACTCCCGCCTCATTCTGGATCTTTGCCAGATTCATGAATCTTCTCTGTTTGATAATCTGCTTAAGCCCACGGTCAGATCTTCTGTTGGTGCATCTTCTCCTGCCGCATTTTGCCCTTCCACTAGACTTACCATTGATATGCTTGGACACAGCGCTCTGTGAACAGCCAGCCTCCTTAGCTCTGAACTTTCGTGGCTTACCCATCCTATGGAGGGTATCAATGATGGTATTCTGGCCAGTTGTCAAGTCTGCAGTCTTCCCCATATTGAATCTGACTGAGACAATTGAACCAAAGTGAAGCCATTTAATGACACCTGGAAAATCCTGTTCAGGTGCTTTGAGTTTAGTAAATGAGTAGTGTGTGATACTCAGTTTCAAACATTCATGTCCTGTGAAATTTGGGCTGATTTCTTCACAGTATTCTAATTTTTTGAATTCCTGTTTTCGTGGGTTTTATGAGCTGGAAGCCCAAATGATGTACAAATAAACAACTAAATACTTGAAATCGTTTAAATTGTGGCCCTGAATCTATGATCGATGGAAGTTTAACCTTTTGAATGGAGTTATGGAAATAAGTAAACTTTTCCATGATATTAAAATTTTTTGGAAAGGATCTGTATATATAGTCTCCATGACCCATAGACAGTTCAGTTTCTGCACGCAATTGGACAGAGCTAGGACCAATCAGAGCAACGACCAACATGACGTATTCGTAGCGACGGAAATCAGTTAATGGGGCAGTCTGCCATACACCGTAGAAACAAAGGACTTACGTGCCTCTATATGCTCATCTCTCAAAGAAAAGCCCAAGTCAAAATCATCCAAGGTTGATGCCAAAGACATTTCAAACGAGCTCTGTTCCTAATCCGCCGCCATCTTTGTTGTTTTGCTCCGTCGCAGGTCTGCCGTAATGAAGCTAAACCCACCCAACGTCTCTCTGCAAACATAGAGCACTGTGATTGTCCTGGCCTACACTTAGCCGAGCTAATTGTAGACGTGCTAAGGTTACAATGGAGCATGGCTAGACCAAACTGCAGAGTAAAAATCTCTTGCCACTGCTACGGTTTGTCTAGATTTCTAGGCTAGCAGTTTTGCACATCTGGGAGTCATAATGTTCGCCATTGCTAGTTTACATATGAGCTCAAGATCCATCAGATTAGATGGAGAGCATCTAAAAACACACTTTTTCAAGTCTAGCCACAGATTCTTAACTGGATTTCCGGTTAATTGGAGCTTCACTGGAGCATCTGAGTCCCAACCCCCCTGAATCAAGTAAATGGCTCATGAGCAGACCTCTGCAAAACTTGATGACATACAGGGGACGACTTGAGGACTTACGATATGCTGAGGAGGTGATTTGGACCCATCTTAAAGCGGCAGGAGAGTAGTTTTAGAGGTCTGGAGTTGGAGATGTCTGATCCAACCCCATTCTATCATAGCTATTGTCTTGCTGGAAGGTGAACCCTCACCCCCAGTCTTTTGTAGCCTCAAACGGTTTTCTTCAGGACTGTATTTAGCTTCGATTTCCCAGTCAATTCTGACCAGCTTCCATGTCTCCACTGAAGAGAAGCATCCCTACATCATCAGTGTTAGTTTTCAGCTCCAGATACTGTTTAGAATACAGGCCAAACGGTACAATTTTGCCCTCAGACTGCATGCAGGGCATTTGCAGGGATCTCAAAATCAATTTTAGTACCTTTTCAAGACTCTTAAGACCTTCTAAAATAAATTGAAGACCTTATCACATTGCACTAATGAATTGTTGATTATCACCGTTAAACTATTTAATTATTAAATTATTTTTGCTGTGACCCAATCAGGAAACATAGACTAGAGAGTTCCATTTATTCCCTCCTTAGAGTTCAGCGAGTAGTGGCTGTGTGAAAACACAAAATCTAAAACCCGAGCAAACAGTACGCATAAAAAAACTTTTGTTTTTATTAGTTTACGTGCATCTATTTTTGATAGACAAACTTCTTTTAAAAACATGTCAATACTTACCTAATTTAAGACGTTCCAAAAAATCGATTTAAGACTTTTTATAACTTTTTTAGGGTCTTAATTTTCCTTAAATCAATTGATCAACTTTGAATACTTTTCAAGGCGCTGTGGATTCCCCTTAGCATGGCTTGTGGCAAACTGCAAATTGGACAGGTTATTCTTTCAAAAAGAACTTTTAATCACTCTTCCATAAAGACCTTAAAGACGAGACTTGCACGACTAATAGTTGTCCTAGCAACAGATTCTCCCAGCTGAGCTGTGGATCTCTGCAACTGCTCCAAAGATACCTTGGGCATCTTGGTATTTTCACTGATTAAAGCTCTTTTTCTCAAGAGAAAAATAAGAAAATTCTGGGAGGCCTGAATGCTTTTGCAAGGCAATGTATAAATACTTCTTTAAAGTAATTTCACAGCTGCCTTTACATAGCTTTCTGAATTTCAAGACGTAAAGGATGGCCAATAGCCTGTTTCATTTGATTTTCGTTTTCTGCCAGGAAAGTCGACCCCTGAATCCGCAAGATTCAGATTCCGGCTGTGTTTTTCAGTATCATACAGTGCACGTGTTAGATCACATTTCTTCAGCGATCAAAGTACAAAACTTACGGCCTCTGTGTGGACGGGGTGCACGGCAAACAGCAGCGCCGCTAGCAAGCTGAAGGTCTTGTCCAGGAACAGTCGGCAAACCCGCAGGAAAAGCAAGCAGACGACTGCGTGTAGGACGATGTTCAGCAGGTGGTAGGAAGCTGCGCTGAGTTCACTGAAGAGGTAATTCAGCCGGAACGTGAGCACCGTCAGCGGTCTGTAGGACTTATGGCTCCTCTCCTGTGGTGGGACACGCGATCAAGCCGTCAGATGCAGGTCATGTTGGGATTCACATTCCAAAAAGAGCATGAAGTTCAGGTTATCGTCAGGTTCAGTGCGGACTTCATTTCACGAATTAAAAACTGAAATTTGGCCAAAAGCGCCACGCCATATTCAATGAACGAGCTTGAATTCGAGTTCACCAGAAGCAGGTCTTCCAGCGGTCACTTGCCTCGGCCATCGGCGTTCCCCAGAAGTCGTTGAGGAACAGGTTGCGGAGAGCGGTTGTGGGCCGGAGGTCCTTGTTGTCAAGGATGGCGGAGACGTCGTCGAACACAAACCCGCACGGCAGACTGTTCCAGTAGCATCCCACCACCAGCCCAGTCAGAAGTAAAGTCTCCTTCCACGACACGACAGCCATCGCTGAGCCACGCCGTCAGCGATCACTGTGCAAGAAATCAAGCAAAAAGAAAAGGTTCGTAAGGCATTAAGGTACAATACAACATGCCCAGAAGTTTTACAAGTAAGATGATTTTCTTTTCTTTTTTAGGACTATAACAAATGATCCAGCTTTGGAAAGCATCTTTTTTCTTCGGCTGGCAAACACCATGCAGTCACCACTCTTAGAGGATGTTCATTCAGTTGTTTGAAAACGGGTCCAGATATGAGATGACACTTTTTAAATACAACAAACTGAAGAACACGGATGACGAATGGATGACGCAAACATTTTACAGACCAGGTTACACAAAAACGTATGGACTTTCTAGAACTGTGCCACCAATAGTGGTGGCATGTTGGAGCAGCGCTGTAACATTAGCTTTGATTGGTTCCTAGAACGCTCTGTTTTAGACTATTATTCCCTCTGGTTTTGGATAATCTGTGGCTGGAAGGATTTTTCTCATACTTTTTTTTTTTTAATTTCAGTTGTTTTGGCAGCAACTATGTGTCGTTTTTACAACTGGGAGCAGTTGATTAGCATCTCAGGAGCTCAAATTATACCTGAACTACAACCATAAATCCCTGAGGTTTAGAAAATGAGTCTTTATGGATAAAGAGCAGGACTAAAGAGCACAGAGAGGAGGAGGAAGGATCACATCCCCAACTCCAACATCTCTCTGTATAGCTTTCTAACCATGCAGCCAGATGGATGTTTAAAGAGGAGCGGCAAAAACAAATGAGGCGGATTAGCAGTGCTTGCCAACAACTAATGGTGTCATCCAGAACATGTTACAGTGAAATATTGTTTCTGCTGCCCCGATATTGAGCTGTTGTCATACAGCAACAGTCTTCAGTCAGAGGCCTCCTCAGAATCGTTGCAAGACGGACCGCTACCGGAGCTCCTTCCTCCCCGCAGCATCACTATCCACATCAACTCTCTGGAGACACTCAAAAAATGTAAGTTATGACATTTTTTTTACCCTATTAGATAAATGAAGTATATTTGATTTTTTTTTTTTAAACATAAATAAGTATAATCGTGCAGATGAGTCTGCCGTTAAGAGAATTTTAAAGGTGTTTGGTTTCACAGTTGTGTCTAAGATGTAGAGGAGGGATAAACAAAATGGGACGGCGTCAAGATTGACCCAAAGCCTCCCTTTAGGAAATTCAGATCAACCGATGGACTTGGCCAGAAAACTTTATGGTGGAAATGAAAGGAAACTGCTCCATGATAACGCTCCCATCTGTGATGTTGGAACCTGATAGATCCACGTTTGATTAGAGAAATCTGTGCCTCAATTATTTCACGCCGTCCAAAAATCAAGAGGAGACACAACAAAGGCACTAATAGTGATTTATTTAATTTGGGTTCATTTTTCCACTCATTAATTACATCTTTATTTGCTTTATATAATAACCATAATGTTTAACTCTAGAGATGTAAGAAAATATCGATACACCGATATACCGCAATATTTTATTTCCTGATATTGTATTGCTATTCAAAAGCAAAATATCAATATATTTTTTTCTTTTAGGATTTGAATGGAACCATTAATGATGACAGTCATTTTTGTAGTAAAATTAAAAAGTATGACTGGTAGTTTGCGGCTGTTTTCACGTTCATTGCTCCAGTGGATCAAAAAGATCTAATAAAAAATGCAAAACCGTTTTCTTGTGATAACAAGATAATTAATTTGAGATTGCAAGAAAACAAAACAATATTGTCTGTTAAGTCACTGCAGGAAACATCATTCAGTGTAGCAATGTCAGAGGAGCAGAATAATATCGTCACCGCATCACACATCTTTTCAATCAAGGCCTGACACAGGCTGAAATAGCTTTATGCCTTGCTCTTACAGATGATGTACACTTTAGTGTGGGTCATCTAAGAAAACGGTTAGCAAGGCTTCATCTTTATCGGAGGCGCAATCTAAGTGACCCTGATGTAGTCATTAATTACATAGGCCTAGTTGACCAGCTATGAGGCCCCGGAGTCTCCATGGATACCGGATGATGACTGAAAGGTGCAGAGTAGCAGGAATTAATTATCTTGTTATCGCGGGAAAACAGAGAAAAATTTTATCGTTATCACGAGAAAATGGGGGAAATAAAATGTATGTATGTATGACCCTTTAGGGCTTCCGTACAAAACAACTGGATGTGTTAAAGTATGAACCAGGTTGGAGTGTGTAGAATGCGGTGCCAGTTTTTCCAGTTAAATTCAGTAAAAAAATGTTTTCTAAATCACAATTTATCGTCTTCCTCATAGTATCGCAGTACATCGTTTCGCCCCCCCCTGTATCGCGATGCATATCGTATCGCCAGATTTTTACCAATGCACATCCCTACTTAACTGGCAACCCTTATTTCCTACACACCCTCCAGAAGTCATTTCATACTTTTCCTTTTATCATCCTACTCTCGCTATGCGTTGTGAGCTAGTGAGAGGTTTATTGTAATGTTGAAAAACGAGAAAAAAGAACTTTTAAGTGTTTTGTGTGAACAGTAATCAAACGACACCTGTGCTGTCAAAACCTCGTGACGAACTAGCATCCACTTTAAGTCGCTCAACAACAGCAACCGCTGCTTCATTAAACGAGAAATGACGCCGTCGTTTATTTTTGAAATAAGTGTCACCACAGAGAGTAGGGTAAATAAGTATTTAGGGAACCACCGGGCTCGCTAATGTTGCGTAGCGTTAGCAACTTTAGCAAGGGGAGGCTAATTAGGCTGATACGACTTCCTTCAAGACAGGACACGGCGGGAGTGTAATAGTTTAGTTCTGCCTTACCGAAGACATTCAACAGCAGAGACGCGAGCTTCAAAAAGAAAAGAAAAAAAAAAGCTTAGAAAAACTCCGGACGGTGTAGAAGACTCGGAGTTACAAGGTATTTCATTTCTACCAGCTAGCTTAAACGCATCGCAGCTATCCCTTCCGGTGCAAAGGTGAGCGCGCAAGTTAAACTTTGCTAGCCGCCGAGCAAGGAGAAAAAGAAAAAGGCTCAGCGGCTTGTTTGATGTTTAAAAGCGTCCAGAACCGCGTCAAAATGCTTTGTCTTTAACGTTGCGCCATCAACGCGGTTGTGTTTACTCTCTCTCTTTTTTTTTTTTTTTTAATCCTCCACCAACAGCTCGCGGTTCGTGTTTGTTTTATTTCCGCGTAGCTGTTTGTTGTGTGAGCCGTAACCTAGCAGCAGCCGGAGCTTCACAACATGGACATTTCAGGATGAATGTTAGCTGTCACTCTACCTTACCCGTATGCCTAAGGTTTGCTTCCACAAAGCCCTAACGTGTCCTTCTGAATTTCAACGAAATGTTTAGAATAAGTATTTAAATCAAGCTTTCGAAATATAATTCACAACAATGAATAGAGTTATTTTTGTCCCCCTGTATAATGCTACTGAAAACTTTAATAATGTGTTATTAACGATATAATCGAACGGAGGCGCCCGGAAAGAGTTGGCTGTCGCCTCTCAGACCGCACTAAGCTTACTACCTAGATTAATTAGATGAACTTTAAAAACATTCCCTGTTCAAAATGCCGACGTCCGGTCTCATATGGGATAAAGTGTCGAAAATTGATCCGCAGACCTTTGATGAATGTGAGAAAGACGAACTGGATGAAGTCTTTCGCATTTTTATTGCGGTAATTATTTATGGTTCACTTTTTTTTCTTTTTTTTTTTTTTTACACAATATTGACATCACAGAATAATGCTCAGTGTCTCCTTCCTTCTTGATTTCAAGATGCATGCTTTTAGAATTATAGAAGCTCTGGAAAGGTGCCTCCCTCACTTGCAGATTTCTTTTGTTTCTGTTCTTTTTGTCTCACTTAAATGTTCCAGATCTAAAATATTTCATAGCAGCCAAAAATGAAAAAAAGAAGCTTTGGAATGATGGTTTCGATGAAAAACCTTGAAAGTTATATGAACCAACCTGACCCTATATCTATAAAAGAAAAGTAATTCCCTCCCAGTACTAATTTGTCATTCAATTCAGAAATTATTTATCCCGAATTGAAATTAAATGTTGTCATAACTCAAATCATCAAAGTATTTTCAAAGAGTTCAGTTGTTGGTAAGCACTGCCTATGAACCTCATTTGCCTTTGTCGCTTCTCTTGCGATTTCTGTCTGGCCGTATGGTTAGAGAGCCAGGCTCAGAGATGTTGTAGTTGGGGATATGATTTTTGCCCAATATGATGGATGGAAATATGGTTTGACTTCCTCCTTCTCTCTCTCCTCTTTGTTCCTGCTCCTCATCCGTGACGGCTCCTTTTCACTCCTTTGGGATTTGGGGTCCTAGTTGAAGTATTTTTTTTAGCGTTTGAAATCCTAATCAGCTGCTTGCAGTTGTAAAAACAATACTTTGTTGCCATAGCTACACATCATTTTCTGGTAGAGAACCATTTCATGCTTCCATCAATTATGGCAAGAACCTATGTATGTTGTGTTCGTTTTGGTCAAGATTGCTTAGTTTTTTTCAGCTTGAAGACACTGATAGATTTCATTGACTTTGTTTCTTATTTGTTTTTACTTTTCCTTAGATTGAGGTGTGATGTGTTGTTTTTTTGAAATGATAGGTTCTATGGATGTAATATAATGATTTGACAGTAATCATGCCTTAGTGTGGCTGCTGAAGTTGAACTCAGCTTTTTAAAATGCAGGTAATCCGTTAATTCATGACCTTGCAAGGGAAGTATTATTTTTCCGCAAAAGGCCTGATTGGTTTGATGTAAAAATTTGTAGTGGTGCACCGATTCTAAAATTTGGACCAATGTCAATATCCAATATTATTTTTGCTGTTCTTGCCGATAACCAATTTTTACCAATATTATAAACCGTATACCTCCTATATGCCATAACCCACACTGCTGACATTGCTTATGTGCTTTAGTTAAACATCCCGAGATGAAAATAGACTTTGGTTGTTAATATCGGCCCAGTATTACTTAGCAGACCGATACAGACATGTTCAATTATAACTAAAAACGGCCAATACTGATGTTGATGCCGATATATCGTGCATCTCTAAAAACATTTAAGTTTGATTTTAAAAAAAAAGCAAAAACAGAGGAAAAATGTGGGATGAAGAACTTTTTTTTTTCATTTATATGGTTTGAATTGAATCTGTACACGGATCAGCCATAACATTATGACAACTGACAGGGGAAGTGACACCAGGGGAAGTGGTGGGTGGGATAAACTGGGCAGCAAGTGAGCATTCTTTTCACACTTTGTGTTACAAAGTGGAAAAATTAGCAAGGGTAACGATTTAAGCATCTGATAAAAGCCAAAATACGATGACCACCCCACAGCGGCACCGCAGAGCGAATAGCGATGCCCGATTCAAATCCAAGTGCAAATTCAAGAACTTCATTAACATGTTTTGTACAGACCGTAGAGCTGTTATAACTTGTTAGATAAAAATGCATATGTCTAAAGGAAAATGGATTGATATCCTGATGATGGAAGAAAAAAAAAAGGGGGGGGGGGGGGGGGATTAGGGTTGATCAGAACTAATATAAACATTGGAATATTCAACAGTAAAATCTGTAAGATTTGCTTTATTAAAGTCATGCAGGCCTATTCGATGTCTATCAAAACGGGTCAGAAGAAGGAACGGTAGGGAACCGACAGACTTGTGCCTGACCAGTGGTGATTGATTCACCTGGGGAGTTGAGGGCGGTCTGTGTGGTCCGATCGGATAGACAATGTGCCATGTCTTAAACTGTCGAAGACTGTAGGGTTCTGATATGAAGAGGTCAGAATGCACGGTGCAGACAAGTTCCAAAATTAGTCAAGGAGCGTTAAAAAACTGCAGTTTATTTTTCTAGCAGTAGGGGTTTAATGGTCTGGTTAATCATGTTATTCCTTTGTATGTATCTGGGGAACACACAGCACCAGGATGCATTATGGGAAAAACAAAATCTTCCTGGGGTGGGGTTAATGGTTCTGGCCTTCCGCCCACCTAATGCATTAGGTAGATGGTCATAATGTTATGCTTGATTGAGCTTGGGTAGAAAAAAGGTGCATGACTTTCAATTTGTTTATCATTCTGCCGTTTCATTGCCCCTTGCTGAAAAGCTTGCCTTCTTATGTCTAACAGCAGCTCAACATCTGCTAAAGCCCTCACTCAGCTATAAAATCTGAGCATCGCTACTGAACTTTGATTACTCTAAGGAAAAAAAATGCATGTATAGCTATAATCTTTTATTTATATATATATATATATATATATATATATATATATATATATATATATATATATATATATATATATATATATATGATTTCACCTCTTACTGTTTTAGACTGGACTCTTGTACTCCATCACTGTTATTAGTTTAAATGAGTGCACTGTTGAAAATCTTTCCATCTAAATCATGTTTTCCATGCAGACAGAAGAATGGGAGGTGAAGGATAAAGCCACAGAGAACATTATCCGAGTCCTCCGAGTGGGTCAGGCCCTGTTAAAGGTGTCAGGTTTTGTTGTTTCTACGTTCTGCTCTCTGCTGTGCACATCTGCTCTCTAGCTCACAGCAGGCGTGATTTATTTTTAAGAAAAAAGAAAAAAAATTCATATGTAGTTTATAGCACTGCTGGTGATGGTTGTCGGGACATACGGCGCTTGCTTGTGATGTCACGCAGACATGATGTACGTCTGTCGGTTTGAGCTCTTTTAGTCTCATCTTTCTCTCTCCACCGGTTAGGTTAAAGACCGGGAAGTTAAGCTCCATGAAAGCTTCATCGACAACATTGGTGTACAGCATGTCAAAACTGGTTAGTATGCTGGTTCCATTTAATGTTTATATATATATATATATATATATATATATATATATATATATTATTTATATATATATACCACATATTTGATTTTTCTTAAAAATCCATTTGTTCTCTAGAAAATGAACTTCGTGCAAAAGTTTCCCGGCTGGAACAAGAGCGGAAGGTAAGATTTTGGATCAAGTGTTAATTTCAGTAATGGTAAAATTAAGTTTGCCCTAATTAACTAGAAGAATTTAAGACATAACCTGTTTAAGGATTTTTATTTGTTCAGGTGAAAAAATAAACCCGCCCTGTGGATGGTAGAGCCACCTTTTCTAGCAATAAATTAGAAATAGGGATGCACCGATATGAACATTTGTGCGGATATCGATATTAATTTAGTTGTTATGGCCGATACCAACATTTACCAATATTTAATATATTTCCGTACCCATTCGACACTGTGGGAAAAAAATGACCACACTGCTGACATTGCTTCTGTTACACATCCCACAATCCTGCCCTGCATCACCATCACTGTCACATGACCAATATTCTAATTATTAATATGTATTAGGGGTGTAACGGTTCGGTACGCACGTGTACCGAACGAATCCAGCTGTTTTCTACCTGAACACATGCAGAACGTTTATGTGCGGAACTCGGAGCGTAGTGCAATGTTCCGCAGTGCTACTTTAAAACGTGGCACAAAAACAAAACAGAAAGGATTCCCAGCTATCACTAAAGTCAATTATTTGGGAATATTAATGGTTTTTCATGCAACTACAGTAGAAAAAGAAAGAGACCGAAATATCAAAATAACTCCAAAGTGATTTAAGCATCTTTTATTCTCAAATATAGGCAAAGTATTATTTAAAATAAAATTTCTAAACATTAACACTGTTTTCAAGTGGTTATATAGTTTTCTACTCTGGCTATGTCGGCTTGTACTATTTTTTTATGTACTTTTAAAAAATCAAATATCCAGTAAGTTCTATACTTTCAACTTTTTCAGGTTTTGGAACATAATAAAATCTAATTATTTTCAGGAATTGAAAGGAATGAGGAAATAGGTTTCTTTGTTTAATGTTGATCAAGGTAAAAAAAAAACGACAACAAAAAACAAGTTATATGCTCATTTGTATTTATTTTTCCAAAAATGTAGCAAACTGTAATTTTTGTGTACCGTTACACCCCTACTACTTACTCCTGTGAGCAAGCCGTTATGTATATGTGCATTGTTAACACAACTTTGTTAGAGAACAGTGGACTAGCAGTTAATTCAGTTAGTAATACTATAAATGTTCAAAAAGTTCAAAAAGATAAAGACGACACTTAAATAAATGCAATATGGGCAAGTAAATTGGTTGCCAGTAGTTTTTGTGTCACTGTACACCGTGTATAATTGACTTAGTAGAAATGCTTATGAGACTCTTCCACTGTTATATTGTGGATCTGAAGGTTCGGTCGGTCCATTGTCTCGAAATAGAAAGATTATGGCATCACTGCAAACCCATCAAGACATGGCCGTCCACCTAAACTGAAAGAAAGCAGTAGTCAGAGAAGCAGCAACTTTGGAGGAGCAACGGAGATCCAGTCATAAGATGTCTTTGTAGAAGATGCTCTGGTCAAATGGAACCAAAATGAACATTTTTGTGTTACAGAAAGCTAATATTTCACCTTGAACATGCCACCTCTACAGTGAAACATGGTGGCAGGCTGTCTTGCTGCAGCAGGGGAAGGAAAGCTGGTCAGAGTTGACGGGTCAGTCGATGGCGCTAAATACAGGGCAATCCTAAACGAAAAGATGCTTAGAGCGCTTTTAGAACAACATTTTGGCCATCAAGGCCAAATCTTCCAGCCAATCAGTGAGTGTAACCTTGGCTACGACAGGATTGGCTGTTGTGACCACTGCAGGAGAGCACCTAAGAAGATTACCACTAATTCCATGCACACTCTTAGCATTTGCTTCTTGTTTCAAATTAATTGAAGCTGAATTATTATTATTTTTTTGGCTTTAGGAGAATTTCCAATCCCACTGTTTGTTTTGCAAGGAAATTAATCCATGTTTGAGAACTTAGCAATCACAGCTGAGCCGCATATTGGCTCTGTAAACAGAAGAAGGTGATGAGACACTAAGGTGGGGGCTGTTTGTTTTTGTTTCTTTGTCTGTTTTTTTTTTTGTCCGTGTCTCGTTTCCGATCCACACGGCTCAGCAGCTCGGCGCTGGGCCAGACAGCCGCTTTCTTAGGGATGAGATTCGGCAGCTCGAGGCCCAGTTGGAGAAACGGGAGAAGGAACTGACCCACTTAAAGAAAGATATGGGCAAGGAAAAGAAAACCAATGAAGAGGTATGAGTGTGCCACCCACAGTACCTTCACGTTTTACACAACTGTAAGCAGCAGGACAGAGTCTTTGGGTTCCCCCCCCCCCCCCCCCCCATTTAACCACATGTTGTTAAAATGAATATTATGATTTGTCTGTGGAAAAATATTCCATTGGTTTATAGTGAACCACATATGAATTATAATAAAGGATTACATTTTTATAAAACAAAACTTTGTATTGCAAATCTTAATTCCTTCTCTAATAAACTGAATCTGGGGTACTGTAATCAGATTAGCCATTGTTTGCTTTAAGCTTCTAGGCACCCTGCACTGAATAATTCTGATATTAGACATAGCCTTGTTTGCTATGTCCAATCGGAAATAACAAAAGTTAACTGTGCTAGAAATGTTTCTGTGCATTTTGTCCTTTGTCTGCTTTTCCTAGATGATGGTGCGGTTGGAGGAGGCCGAGGAAGAGGTGAAAAAGTTAAAAAGAGAGGTACACAACCGCTGGGAAGACGCCATATGCATTATTCCGTTTCATTCTCCTCCGTCCTTACCTCTTCTTGCCTCCCTTTGACATCTGCCTGATTTCACATGTTCTTCATTTGTTCTACTCTTTCTTTTGCCTGTTTCTCTTCCATTGGATAGTTGAAAAAATCTAAGAAGAAGGTAAGAAATGTAGGAATTATAGTGAAGTAAAATCAGATTTACAATGGAGAATTAGATTCTATTACACAGTTAAAAACAAAATAGCCCATTTTAGGTCCTGTTAATGCCGTAGAAGTATTAAATTAATAAATACTTTTTTTTTCCCCAAATGGAAAGGAAATGTTGTGGTAACCCATATCATGTAAGTATTTTCAAAGAGTTATTTACTGTAAGACGGTCTCATGACTCATGAATTGTAGGCAGATATTCCACAGTAACATGTTCCAGATGACACCATCAGTTGTAGTGTGGGCAGCGCTAATCCGTTTGCCTTTGCTTCTCTTTAAATTTCTGTCTGGCTGTATGTTTAGAAAGCTGGACAGAGAGAGGTTGGAGTTGGGTTATGATCCTTGCCTGTTATGATCACTGGAAGAGATGGTTTGGGTTAAATATTTGAGCTGTTAGCTACTCCTGGTTGTAAAAACAATACCTTGTTGTCACAGTTATGCGTCATAGCAGCTGTCCCGAAGTAAAAAAGTAAGAGCAAGTATCTTTCAAGCTGCACAGAATCCAAAACTAAAGGCAGTGCCTGTCCAAACGTTAAATGACTTAACCATAGAATTATGACCAAAAGTCTACAAAAAGAACAAATCAGACCTAACATAATAGGAACTACCCCAACGTGCTGCCACCATAAGCGGCACAATTTTGGAACTGTTCTATCATTATGAAAGATGGCAGTTTTTGTAAGGCTATGAAGCTTTGATAAAAATCCACGTTCAGAGCTTTGATATAAGCAAAGCTGGCCCTTGGCAAGGCAAGCTAGGCGACCACCTAGGGGGCCACCTGCTGGGGGGGGGTTTCACACACACACACACACGCATATATATATATATATATATATATATATATATATATATATATATATATATATATAGTATCTTCTCTATTTTCTTGGTCTGTTTTTGTCTATTTTTAGCAACAGCAACCAGAAACCTGTCACTCTTCTTTCCAAAGTGTTTGCTGTCAATTCTCCAAATTCAATAATTGGATTCACCCGAATCTGCTTCTGTGTAATAGTCGCTGGATGCTTGTGGTCCTTTTCACCATGAACTTTAAATGAAAGCATAAACATTGAAAAAAGACAAATACTTTGTGTCGTACCTACCATTTTCCATTTTAATTTGTCCATTAGAGTTATCCTGATTTTACTTTATTTTAAATAAGTGTCTATTTGCACCAACCACCAGTGGTGTTGGGCTAATTGTAGTAATCTTTAATTGTGGGCTGCACAAAATCACAGCAAAGGCTGCAAATGGATCATGGGCCACACTTTGGACACCCCTGCTGTAAAAATTTTTGATCTTTTAACTCAGAAATTTCCAAAATGCTCAATCATTTCAAATTCTACCAAAATGACAATGGTTGAAAGTCCTAAAGAGAATTCAGTAGCTGCGACCCTGTTTGCCTTTCCTAAAAGTATTTCTTCCCTTCTCGCACCACCGCAGAACGAGCAGCTCCAGCAGGATGTGGAGTTCTACCGCGGGGAGCTGGAGCAGAAGGAGCCGCTCCCGTCCAGAGACGAGAACGCAGAGACTCAGAGGAAGCTCAGCTTGGCCAACCGCCAGCTTTACCAATGCTTGGAAGACCTTCAGGTTTATGGAAACCTTATTTGCCGAATGAGAGAAATTACACTACATATGATACTACTGATGTTTTTGTTTTTTCTTTTAATAAATAATAATCCTTTTCATGGCTGTCAGCTCTTATTGTATGCAGCATGTGTTAAAGTTTGAGGCATTCGTTCATTGATCTAATTTATTGAGTTGCTTTGTGTCCAACAGCGAGCAGAGGATGAAAACGCACACCTGAAGACACAGAATGAGCAGCTGCAGAAAAGCCTGGAGGAGTCTGTGAAGGAGATGGAGAAGATGACGGATGAGTACAACAAGATGAAGATGGTCGTGCAGCAGACTGACTCAATTATGGACCAGCTCAGGAAAGAAAGGGATCACTCGAAGCTCCAAGTAAAGCCTTTTCTCTGTTGTTGTTTTTTTATCTTTCTGATCCCTCCATGTATCGGTGGGTGGTTTGTGAAATGTGTTTCCATGCTGAGATGAGTTATGCAGGATCATTTATCTTTTCTTTGAAAGGTCCAAAGAGTGAGAATAATATTATCAAAGAAAAGATGGTGTGTTACATCTGCCTATTTGTGTTTAAGTAGATAATCTAGGGATTCTGTGCACCAAACGGAACCAAGGTTCCATGTGTGTGTTTGTTTTTTTATGTGCAGGTTAGAGAGTTGACAGAAAAAATTCAAAGCATGACTGAAGAGAATGACCCAATTATGGCAGCTGTCAATGCCAAAGTGGAGGAGTGGAAGGTGAGTTTAAAATGTTGGCAATATTGTCAGGGCTGCTTTTTCTTTGACTTTTGTCTTTGGGCAGCTATTCCTAACAAAATTCACTCCACAGAGAACCTTACAAAAATTTTGGAGAAGCCTTTTGAACTCACGCAGTTGGAGTCAGAGGTTTACATTCTCTCATAAGCGGCATGGATGTCATTAATTTTAGGGTTTTGATGTTTTATTTGAGCCATTCTTTTCCCCAGACTGAAATGATAACACCACAGACAGCTTCAGTTCTTTTAAAAACTGGGCACAGAAGTTTTTTGTTTTTGTTAGTCATATTATTATTAATATAGGCCTGAATGCATCCAGTTAAGCCCGAAATGACATGCTATAACAGCCAAATATGCCAAAAAGTTCTCATTGTTGCCATGGTTAGACATCATAACAACTATGCAAAAGTAATAATGTTAGAATATAAATCCTCCCAGCTGCACAGCATCACTGTAGCGCTCAATGGAAATGTTGCATCTGTCTAATCCAGTACTTTTCAAATAGTGGTGCTGTGAGGGCGCCAGAGGCAGTATTAGTTTCTTTTTTCAGGCTTGAACTATAAACAAGCCTCCAGTCACTAGGTGGCAGCAGTGCTCAAACTAATAAACAGGCTGCCTGTTCAACCCAGTGGAAGAAGTAGTCTACAGAAACACCGGTGTACAGGACTCTATGAATTTCCCATTGCGGGAAAGGCAAGGCAACTTCATTTGTATAACACACTTTCAACAAGGCAATTCAAGGTATAGAAGCATAGAAACTGAAAGCTGCTTTTCCGTGCCTGGTTCTAATTCTAGGAATGATTAGTAGACTAGAGTTGGAAGACCTGAGTGGTCTGGGGGGTTGATATAGAGGCGACAAGTCTTCCACATATGTTGGTTCTAAGCCATTCAATGATTTATGAACTAGTAAAAGTGTTTTAAAGTCTATTATCTGAGTTACAGGAAGCCAGTGTAAGGACTTTAGAACTGAGGTGATGTGCTCTACTTTCCTGGTTCTAGTGAAGACAGGAGCAGCAGCGTTCTGGATCAGGTGCAGCTGTCTGGTTGACTTTTTAGGCAGACCTGTGAAGATGCTGTTGCAGTAATCAATCTGACTAAAGCCTAGTTTATACTTCTCCGTTACCAAGTTTATACACACACACACACATGTTACACTTCTCTGTTGATGTCAGTGTTGCAAAACAATTCCCCGCCAGGACAGCAGGGGGTGCAGACCTTTTCTGGCGGGTCTGCCTATCATTGCAGTGACAGTTTATGTACTTCAGCTTGTAAACGCACATCCACTCAAGGAGCAATGGCTAACAGAGAGTGGGTTGTGATTGAACTGGAAAGCGTTTTACTAGGAGTGCAGCTCATAGAATACTCTTAAAAACGCATGTAAACAAACAAACAAGCACAGAGGTCTGTTTTGTTGTTCTCTACACCTCATGGTGTTCAAGATCGCCAAAAGACTATATTAGATAAACTGGCCTTGCAATATAAAGCATCTAGTGCCTAAAAGCTGCATTCACTACTAATTAAATCGACCATAGATCACCGTTCTGGTGAAATTATGTTGGGCTGACCTATCAATCGTGCATGCTTTGTTGCCTTCGATGGATAGTTAAAAAATTGGACTCCACTCCCTCCATCCTTACGTGTCTGTTGAGAGCCCTTGCGTCGACGGATAATGGCGCTTCGTGTCTCAGTTCCTCTGCAGACGGAGAGGTATAAACTGATAAAGGCATGGATGAGTTTTTCGAGGTCCTTATCTGTAGTTTCTAGCTGTGTAAACTGAAGCTGTGTGCTGACTCTTGATCATTCCTCTTTAGGTCCAAAAGTAATTCAGTTTTGTTTCTATTCAGCTGGAGAAAATTATGGCGCATCCATCCATTGATTTGCTTAATACATTCGCTTAGGGTTTGGATGGGTTTAAAGTCACTTGGTGACATTGTATTGTAAAGCTGAGTGTCATCTGCATAATTATGGTAACTAATCCTATTGATTGTCATAATCTCTGTTAGCGGGAGAATGTATATATTATACCTGGGGCACTCCACGTTTGATTTTTGTCTGTTCTGATGAAGAATTGGCTATTGTTACAAATAAGTTCCTGTTCTTTAGGTAAGACTCAAACCAGCCAAGTATTGTACCAGAGAGTCCGACCCGGCTCTCCAGTCGTTCCAATAATATATCATGATCAACAGTGTTGAATGCTGCACTGAGGTCCAACAGAACCAGCACTGTGGTTCACTGTAGAGCTTATGCTGCTGGTTTTATTTTATTTTCATCTTTTTAGTCTTGTTGTCTTGTTACACATTTTCTTATTGCTAACTATATTTTTTGTCTTTAAATGTGAAGCACTTTGATTGCCTTTTGGCTGAGTAAAACTCTGGATAGATAAATGTTGTTTGATTGATTAATAAAAAGGTCTTCTGTACCTCCATTTGTGTTTTCTTCACCCCTCTATTGCCATGGTTATCCGTGAAACGCCCCATATCAACCGGCTTAAGTTGCAGTCTTGATCAAATGTTACCCACTGAGTTAATAAGCTGAACTTTGAAATAGTGTTAAGATTTAAAACAATAAAATGAGCTGCAGCCACTTAAACTTTAAGTGGTTGTAGCTCAATTTATTAATCTGTTTTGATAATCAGGTGATTGTATGCTGAATGTTGGTGCCAGTGGTTTGTACAGATAGGTAATTAAATATTATCAGGTTCTCAATAGTATTTCAATATGGGTGGGCATGAAAAAATGTATGTTCCCTAAGGGGGCATGACAGAACATAATTGAGAACCACTGGTCTATTCTAAAAATTAGTTTGATGATTCAAAGCATTTAAGTGTTATATAAAAACATACATTGAAAAAGAAATCTATAAGGAGCTAAATACTCTTTCACAGCACGGTCTGGTTATCCTGGGAGTTTTTCTTGTACAATAAAACACTTATACCAGAAACAAAATCCTAAGATGACCCTGGAAGGTAGTATTTCTAAGGCTTTAACATTTTCCTTGTGTTTTTTTTAAATATGAGCCTTGGTTCACCTGGGCATATGTAGCCCATAACACAGCAACATTATCTGCTGTTCATTGCTATTTCCAACAATTATTCCTTTCATAACGAGTGAAACACCCGTCACCACGTTGTTCCACTCAGACTTCAGACCCCAGTCAGTAAGGGTCCAGTCTCTGTGCTGCTGTATTCAATTCAAAAATACTTTATTCCCTCTGGGATTAATAAAGTATTTTTGAATTGAATTGTATGACTTTAAACCCTTTAAGTTTAAACTGCCATACTACAGGCAGTCTCTCTCCTTTTGGATGCTGTAGAAGAGTAATTTAGCTTTACTTTGGAGTTTTCAAGAGCGAGACTAAGTGATATAATGTGCAGAGAAGACTCTTTAGTGATTTTTTTTATTTATTCATCTTTTGTTCTTTCTTGAGCAGACATTAGCCTACTGCATTTGTAACGAGATGTTTTCCTTACACAGAGGGTGCTCTCTGGGAAGGATGATGAAATTTTGGTGTACCAGCAGATGATCCGTGAGCTGAGGGAAAAGCTGCGCTCAGCCCAGCTGGACTTGGACAAAAGCAACATCATTGCCCTGCAGCAGGTATGTCTGATATTAGCAGACGTGTCAAACTTCTTCATGTACATGTTTGTCTCGGATCTCTTCTTCTCCCTCGGGCGGTGCTCCAAAAAGCACCAGAGTTCACTTCAACGGAGCAGAGACAGATGTTTTCAGGCAGACCAGAGTTCGCCTTTTTTTTTGGTCCGCATCAGAGTTCGATTGCGCGTTCACAGCTCCCCAAACGAACCGGACTTCTGGGCAAACGGACTAGAGTTCGATTAAAACCGACTAAACAGGACTGGTGTGAATGCACCCTCAAATGGGGAATCAATTAACAATCTACTAGCAAATCCTAAACTGTTGAGTCTTGTAAAATTCAACACATCGAAGAGTCAGCATCAAAGACATGAGGTTGATTGACTGTAGAATTAAACAGAATGACCGTCTGCAGCGCTACCCTTTGGCTTTGGGGGGAAAGCAGGATGAGCTGTGTGTGAATGAAACAAAAACCAAATCCTCCAATACAATAAAAATGGGTTGTTCAGTAATCCTAGGTTAGGTTCTGATGCAGAGTTATAAACTGCAGCTAAGATATTTGCTGCTCAGAATCCTTCTTCAAAAAAAAAAAAAAAAAATCTGGCCTATCCCTTTAGGTTTGACTTGTTAGTGGATTCACAGTTTTGGGTTGAAACCACATATTTACATACACTCAAGAAAAAACAAAAATAACCGATCAGAGTCAACTTTTTTGTTTTAGATCGACACATTTTGACGTTTTTTTTCTTTGTATTTGTGAAATTTCTCAATAAAGAGAGAGATTATGTATTTTTTTTATTACTTTCATCAAAGTCAGAAGTATACATACACTTAAGTTTATTGTGTCTTTAAAGAAAAAAAACTTTTCATTGCCAAAGGTTTCAGGTTTCCTTCCACAAATTTTCCACAATAGTTTGCTGGAATCTTGTCCCACTCCTCTTGACAGAACCGGTTGAACTGGTTCAGGATTGGAGACTTTCTTGCTCACACTCACCTTTTCAGTGCTGCGCCTTCATTTTCTATGGGATAGAGATCAGGGCTGTATAATGGCCACTCCAATATCTTGTGTTTGTTGTCCTTAAGCCACTTTGTAACTAATCTGGAGGTCAGCTTGGGGTCATTGTCCTTTTGGAAAACCCATTTCATTTGTGCCCAAACTTCAACTTCCTGCCTGATGTCTTCAGATGCTGCTTCGATATGTCCACATCATTTTCTTTTCTCATGATGCCATCCAATTTGTGAACGCTTTTTCTGCAGCAGAACAGCGCCACAGCATGATGCTACCACCCCCATACTTCACAATTGGGATGGTGTTCTGAGGCTTCCAAGCTTCCCCCCATTTTTCCTCCCAAAAAAACGTTTATCATTATGGCCAAACGGTTCCATTTTGTTTCATCAGACTACAGGACATGTCTCCAGAAATTCAGATTTTTCTCCCCATGTTCAGTTGAAAACTGTAGTCTAGCTTTTCTATGGTGGATTTGAAGTAACAGTTTCCCCCTCCCACAGTAACCCTTCAGCTCATGGTGGTACAGGACTGCTTTTACTCTGGACAGTGACTCTTGTGTCTAACCAGTTTCAGCCAGGTCTTTTGTTGTTGTTCTAAGGTTGATTCACACATTTCACAACAAAAACCATTCCTCTCTGGGACTCTGAATCCGTCTCCTTCCCAAGCTCTATGATGATTGTACATTCCCATGTTTTTTGTAGCTTCATATTATTGTCTAAATGGATGAATGTTGGACCTTCAGGCATCTGGAAATTAGACCCAAAGATGAGCAACACTTGTGGAGGTCCACAGTTCTTTTCCTGATGTCTTGGCTGATTTCTCTTGATTTTCCCATGATGTCAAAGAAAGAGGCTCTCTCTTGGGGGTGGGCCTTTATATGCATCCATAGGTGTGCCACCAATTAGCTAAGATGGACTCAATGAACCTATGAGAGACTTCTTAAGCTCAGAATGGAATAATCTGGAGTTTTTTGTTTTCGTTTAAAGACACAATAAACTTATTGTATGTATGCTTTTGACTTTGATAAAAGTAATAAAAATACACAATTTTATCTGTCTTTGTTTGGATATTTCAAAAATGCAAAAAAATTTATATTTATTGAGCTAAATCAAGACAAGTGTACTCTGATTTGATGTTTGACAGAAAAGAAAATCAGTTTTTCTTTTCTGAAATGTATGTAAATATCTGGTTTCAACTGTCACCACCTTCAAAAACCCGTGAAAGCACAAAAAGTATATGTTTGTATAAAATATGTTGCATGAGATGGTAATAAAATGTGGGGTAGGTATACAGTGGAAGGCTTTGTGTGTGTGCACATGTTGGTTTGTTCCATCCACTGCCCATTTTCCAGTTTTTGACTTATTTTCCTGTCTTGTCATCATCATTACCTTTTTTTTGTTTTAAACTTCTCTTCAATCTGTCCTCCCTTCCTTCTCCATCGCTGCTCTGGCCCAGGTCATATATGAGCTCTGTGGCGTAAGTTTCATCCATCATGTGTCTCGTACTCTAGCCTCTGCTTGTTTTCGTTCTAGAAGTTGCCCCAGAAGCGCCCATAATGAGGCGTGTTACAACCCTGTTTAGTGCTGCACATAAATTCTTATTATTTGGAAACGTCTGTGAATGTCCCACAGGCTCTCCAAGACCGAGATAATCAGATCAAGATGCTGAGCGAGCAGGTGGAGCAGTACACTGGAGAGATGGAAAAGTACGCCCAGCTCATAGAGGAGCTAAAGATGTCCACAACCAAAGACAAAGGTGTGTGGATTCATGTTTAAACGGATCTAAGATTGTCGTGTTCGCACGTTATTTTCAGTAGTAAGCTCCAAGTTTTTCAGTTATAAACAAAATTATTCTGAGTGGAATTTTATGTTCCTAAATAAAAGAATGAGTCTCCTCAGAAAGAAAGATTTTTTTGGTTGTGGCTTAAAAAAAATCTTACAAATCGATAGCTTTCTATTAGAAGTGCCAGTGATAAATGGGTTAGGTTACAAGCTGCTGGTCTGGTTTCATGGTTCACTACACTGGTTTAGCCTTGCCGCTTCGGTTGGCATTCTTGTCACACACAGAAGTTAGCCGCCTTCAGCCAAGAGAATTCCACATGTTTAAAAAGCCAGATGTTTCCTCGGAAAGTGGTACGAACCTCAACTGACAATATGGGTCAAAATACTTAACGGGTGAGGGGGAAGCTGCAAATGAATGCTAATGCTCCCGTACTTGAAGGGTCTAAAATGTTGGAAGTATTTGCAAAAATGTCAACTTTACAAAGTGAGAGCATCACTCACAAAGCGGATAATGTTTTCATTGGCAAATGGTAAAAGAAATCTGCCTCTGTAAGGTGAGTGTGGAGTACAGTGCAGGCTGTTACTGAATTAAAGTGTACAGTTGTAGTTCGCTCGTGGGCATGAATGTCATGTTAATTTGTGACATTCGAGGATTTGTTTGAACTGTTCTTTTTCTGGACTGACATGATTATAAAATATACAGCTTCGCCTCATTTAAAAAACAAAAAATCTCTGTGAAGAAGTTTGAACTAATCAGAATATCTTTAATCTACACAGGCTCAAAATTATACGAACATTCACGCTAATCTCTTTTTTTTAGCATGAATGTATTTGTTTTTTTTTTATTTTTATTCATGTATGTATGGTTCCCAGTTAAGTGAGTGATGATGGAGATGTCAGTTTTCCCTGAGGGAACACCCCAACAGCTAATATTGTAGATTTAGTTTAAACCTAAAGCCTAGTTTATGCTTCTTACGTCAGCGGAGGTGCGGAGACATGCAACGCTATTTTCTGCCAATGCAGGGGCTCTCCAAACGGCACGCAAGGATGGACGGAGTAGAACCCAATTTCTTTAACTATCCGTCAAACGCACATCTGTGATTGGTCAGCCCAACAACATTTCACCAGATCGGTGCTCTATAGTCGATTTAATTTGTAGTCAATGCAGCTTTTGGCCACTAGATGCTTTATATTGCAAGATCAGTTTATCTAATATAGTCTTTTGGCGATTTTAAACAACAGGAGGAGTAGAGAACAACAAAACAGACTGCTGTGTTTGTTAATTTATGAGCGTTTTTAGAGTATTCTATGAGCTGCACTTCTAGTAAAAAGCTTTCCAGCTCAATCAAAACTCTCTCTGTCGGCCATTGCTCCCTGAGTGGAAATGCAGTTACAAGCTGAAGTAAATAAACCGTTGTCGACCAGAGACGTCACTGCAATGATAGGCAGACCTGCCAGAAAAGGTCTCCACCCACTGCTGTCCTGGCGGAGAATTGCTTTGCAACACTGGCACACCAACGGAGAAGTAAGAAAGGACTTCGTCAATACATGTGCGTGTGGGTGCAAATCTGCTGACGGAGAAGCATAAAGTAGGCTCTAGCACTCTAGCAGCTTCAAAAACATTATGCTGTGTGGCTGTTTCATTGTCAGAGGCATTGTACAAAGTAGACTAAAAAGTGAAGAAAACAGACCAAAATTACAAATGGTGTAAGTTAACAGAAGCCTAATCTGTTCATCTTAATAAATACAAACCTGTAAACTCATTTTTAGTTTCTAAAAAGTGTTGTAGTAGTTGTACAAGCATTCCAATTTGAAAAAAAGAACAGTTCGAATAAATCCTTAAAAGCCATAATTCTAAACAGTCATGCTCATGATGTCTTTACTAAGAACTTTTGACTTAAACTATGAACTGTAGTCTGAGTTCACTTGGATTTTTAATAGTTTGGCTGGGTGGGTTAGGGTTTATAAATCTAGATTATCATAGCAATGTTTTTGCTTACTCATTAGGTGATAACGGCGTGTTTTTTTGTCTAAGGTGTGGCTTCGACATCACAGCAGAGGAAGATGGAGGAGCTGAAGTCCAGACTGAAAGCCGCAGAGACCAGAACGATGGAAGCAGAGCGGGGTTTCAGACAAGCAGAAGCACACGCTGAGGAAAAAGACAAAGCCTTTATTGAAGCCTCAAATCGCTTGAGCCAGTATGAATCTGTAAGTATACAAACGCGCTCTTTTTTTCTCCTTTGTTTATGGCCTCAGCTCCCAAGATTTATTTTTATTTTTATCTAAAGCGAATTAACTGACTCTTAATTTCCCAGAAATAAGGCTTGTGATTTTTCTTTTCCACTGTCCTTCCTTGCTTTTTAATAGGGATGTTAAAATGCCTATGTGACTGTGGTGTGATCAACCGGCTTTTTGGGTCCACAAGCAGTGTTTGTTTTTCATCAAAGCTAATCGCACCCTGACTAGCCCCCAAAAAAAGCATAAGAGCCAAAAAACAAGGAAATAAGCAAAAGGGAGACAAGACGTGCTTTTTGATGGATGACAAATAACAGAACTGTTTCTGTACGGCAGGGCACTTATGGCCTGGAAGCGGCCATCGCCGAGATCAAAGAGTGTAACAATCAAATTAGAATGAGAGATCGTGAGGCAGAGGCCATGACCAAAGAGATCAACCAGCTCGAGTTGAGAATCAATGACCTCATGGACGAAAACGAAGAGTTCCGGGAAAAACTGGGTCAGAGTTTTTAATAACACCACTGTTCTGAGTCTGTTTAGAAAACACTGGCTCATCTGAAGCGGGGGGGGGAATTTTTTTTAAAATGAGTGCTTTTTGGATTTTCCGGTTGTGAGCAGGTCTGGGGCCGAAGCAGGAAGTGGATCTGACGGAATTTCGGCGTGCCAGGGAACTCCGGCAACGCCAGTATAAAGCCGAAAACCGAGTTCTTGCGAAAGAGGTAAGATGGGATCGAAGAAGACCAGGGTGTCACGTTTAGAAGCGCTGATGCGACCTCGTTTCACCACTCTGCTTGGTTTCTTTTCAGATCGAACGACTAGAAGAGGAGCGACTGGAGCTGAAGAAGCAAATCAGGCGAATGGTGAAAGAAAGAGGTGAAAAGGGCTCATTTAAATAGTACAAAGCATGTTAACACACTTCCACATTTCTTGTTTAACAGATTTTTTTTGTTTGTGTATTGTAGCTATATTCTGTTCTATAGCAGTATAACAGCATTGTTATTGCAAATATAATGAAAAATGTAAACTGTTTGTCATATTCCATCCATCCATCAATCAGAGGCTTGCTTCATAAGCAAATTCATCACACTTTATATGTAGAGCCAGTCAGTGCATTTACATGCAGTAAGAGAAAACCGAATTATTGCCTTCGTCCGGCTGAAGTCGAAACCGAACTGGCCTACTCCTAATCGATCGAACACACCCAGATAATACGGTCAGAAAAATGAATTCCTCTGCATGTAAACGGCATCCCAGCTTAGTTAAGATATTACTGGCCAGGGCACTGCCACTTCCGGAAGTGACAAGACCACAGCAGCGGGAATACGACAACAATACAGCAACAAAAACATGTATTTCCGAAATTGCGCGGCTCAAGGTGGCAGCATGTTGGAGTAGCTCTGTTACTTTCGTTCTGATTTTTATTTTATTTTAAAAACTTCCATTTCTGGTAGAAACAATATTTTGTGGACAATTATTCTCTCTGGGTTTGAATGCTGTGCAGCTGGAAGGACCTTTGCTATTTTATTTTTCATTTTTGGACATTTGTTATGACTCATAACCATGGCAACAATGTGGTTTACAACTGGGAGCAGCTGATTAACATCACGAAGCTCAAATAATACCTCAACTGCAGCCACAAAACCCTGAGGAGTTAAAAAAGAGACGCCATGGATCGAGAGCAGGGGTGAAGAGGAGAGCGAAAGGTGGAATTTCAAACCAACTCCATCAGTCACAATTACAGAGTGTCTTCAGTCAGAGGCTTCTTCAGATCTGCAGAGAACTACAGGAGATCATCCCTCCCCACAGCCATCAGCATCTACAACAAATCTTTGAAAAAACTTGGATAATGAGTTACAACATTTAATTTCCCTTTGGGATTAATAACGTAATTTTGAATTTAATTTGAATTTCAATGTCACACAACAGTACAGTGTGTACAAAATGTACTGTGTTGCGCCGTTGTCGTCCACTCCTTCACTCATTGTTCATATCCTGCTTTTACTCCGTCTGCTTCACCGCCGCCGGCATTTGTTTACTATCTGTGTGACGCTCTAGATCAACCGGAAGAAGGCCAACACGAAAGGGCGCATATCGCCACCTACCATCGTAGAGTGGAACGCACTTCCTTCAATAATTCGATTTACTAACGGATCATGTAAACTCAGATAAAGGCTCCCATTCTGCTTAAGGTATTAGCTTAACTTCTTGGCCAAATCCTGACTGATGGTGGCCCAGTCTTGTCTTATTAGTGCTTGACTTTGATCACAACCGGTAACTTGACTGCAGGTTCTAAATAGATCTGGAAAGTTTCTTTGTTTCAAAATATACGTTTCTTCCTTTGTGATACAGTATACCTAAAATGCAGGAAACTACACGAAATAAAAAGTGATCACATTAACATTCCACATACCGCGCCACATCCCAGGAACTCGTATTACAACCACAAGCTTCAATTTGTTTTTATTGGGATTTTATGTGGTAGAAAAGCATAGTCATGCAAATTTGTGAAGTGGAACTAAAAGTATATATTGTTTTAGAAAAGTTTGAAAAAAAACATGAAAATTCTATTTTAATGTTTCATCCCTAAACCAAGAGTTTCTGGTTATGATGTAGACGTTCCACTTTATTTAACAGCTTTCAGTTCAGAGTGAGGCTGCGCTGAATTTGCCGCTGATTTTCTTTAGTTTAAGTTACACAGTGAATTGTTTACTAAAGTGACTTTTTTGCCTCATCGGTAATAAGACTTACACGTTGAATAAAACGGTTTCTGGTTATTCAGTTTTCTAAAACGCTGTAGTCTAATCTTGTGTAGGGGTATTAACGTTGTTTAAAACTAAAGCATGCCACTTAACATTTCGTTCTGGGATCAGCCGTGTCTGCAGGAATCCCACAGTCAAGTGGGCAGCTGGAGGAAGATGTCAGGAAAGAACAGGCACTGCACAAACAAGGAAGCGTCTACACCCACGACGAGATCAGGCGCAAGGTAAACCCATGAGCAGTACATGACTTTTTTTATGTCTATGGCCAAAAAAAGTATGTGGTTAGTAAAATAGAAACTGATATGATGTACTATCAGTATCAGCCCAAGTTGGATTAAAAATGAATTCATTTATGTTCATATTTCACTGCCTAAGCACGAGGAAATAAGTTCACAGCTCCCACCTGAACTAATTCTCATTCATTTATCATTTTTTGTCCAAACTAAAGCTTAAGAATACAAACAGCATATAGGTGATGACATGTTTCATTTATTGGTACATCGTGGTGTGTTGATTCACTAATAAATTGATTAATTGCGATGTGAAACGTGCTAAATCGATAACTATTCAAAAGTGTTGAAAATCGATTATTTTTCATAATTAAAATGCCGCCCGGAAATTTATAAGGGACGGACCGGCGGAAACAGTGTGGCTGCAGCTAGTGTTTCAGCCATGCAGCTCTATATTTTTGCATTTTAGTTGTGAAAGGAGCGTTTCTGTTGTTCTTTATTTTGTTAGCAGCCACGTTCTTTTTCCTCCGGACATATCCACTTTCCACCTGCTGTCCGGTGCGTCCTCCCCTAGCTGCAGCGCAGGGCAGCTGCTGCTTACAAGACATCAGAGCTCAAGTGTAGCTCTACGGACGAACGGCAAAAGAAACTTCCTTCTTACCGTCCTGGTCGGGACGAATGTGTGGCGGAGCGCATCGTGCTCTTAGCTGGCAGATTTGTTTCTGTGTCTGACGGGAGCCGAAGATCCTGTTTGTCACACTGATGCAAAAACTATAAGGCTGAGAAAAGTCGCTTGTAAAAGGCGATCTTAAGTTTCATTTAATTATCCTTTCTAACCACATAGAGCAGGAACACTTTAAGTATGTTAAAACTAAAAGTCTTCTTTAAGTAAAAAGAATATGATTGAAGTGTTTCAGGACTGGTCCAAGTCTCCTCTTAATATACTTCTATTGACATTTCCGAACATCCGGGCTTTTCCAACATTACCCAGAATGCAACGCGCCTTGTCGGTGAAAACAACCGGCATTTTTGATAACAATTTGCATATGAACCTCCGCAAATCATGCCTAAAAGTTGTTGTGCAGTTGGTTGTTCCAACCAAAATTTGCTGGAGAGGAAATTATCTTTCTTTACTTTCCCCGCGGACCCTGTACGATGGAAAAAGTGGGTTAACTCGGTCAAGAGAGTGAAACCAGACGGTTTGGAGTGGAGGCCAAGCAGGACTGCAGTCCTATGTAGTGAACACTTAAGTGGGAAGAATCGGTTTGACTCTTGATAAAATCAGCATTATTTTGGATTTCAGAATACTTCATACGTTTAGCTTCAACCATTGTCAATATAAATGCCATTAATTGACGATGTGACCAAAAGCCATGGGCTAGCACCAAGGGCATAGGTTTGTTAATTAAAGGAACAGGGGGCAGGATTTGTAAATAAAATAAACATCCATGTCCAGTTTTTTTTAATGCTGTTTGGTGATGAAGCGTTATAAACTAAAAAGAATGAGCCCACCGACGTATCGCTCCATTTTCCTAAACTGGCTGTGTGCTGCAAAATGTGCTGCAGTTCGGGCCTTGAATTTCCCGCGCTGTCCTACGGATGTGACGTCAATTGACACGGCTTGCGCGTTCTCAACAGCTTTAAAAGAGGAAGAAAAATGGTTGCAGACCTCCGTTGATTTAATTGTGAGAATGGATTCTTCTCTTCTGCAACAGGGAAACGACCAAGGACGACTCACAGCCCACTAAAAAGTGGCACTAAGAAAAAGAAGCATGTTACTGCGAAGGGGTATGTGTTTTTGTGAAGCGTTTGTGCGCGCTCCCGTGCCGCTGGCTGCAGTTACTTGCAGCGTCGGCCGCGTCGCTCGTGAGTTTCGTTTCTTCACTCTGCCCCATGCTCCTTTGACAAACAAAACAAACGCATTTCCCTTGCCGTTCTGTGCACTGTGCGCAGAAACTTCACTACAGTTCTGCTTAAAATAAAGATCAGCTGTGAGACATTTCAGAGAACAGTGACAAAAAAAATCTAAAGCGCATCCATCATTTTGACAGTTTACAATTCACATCCCTTAAAACTTGGCGCAGACGTGCAGACATTTTCTACTTTACGCACAGAATTCAGATAACTGAATCAATCAAAAAAAGATTAGACTACTATGAGAGCATCTGACTGATTCTCATCTCAGACCTGGACACTCAAAGCATCGCTATCTGAGAGCTCAGATGACAGCACCATGGAGGGTAGCGCGTAGCTGCGACGGACACAGACCGATGGCGGTTTTAAATCAACCGGCGGGTTGGATCGGGATTTAATCTGGAGATTACTGCGGGTACCGGGTTGTGTTCAAAAATCATCTAAACGGGTGCGGGTTAGTAAAATTGGATAAGTGCAGGACTCTGCAACAGTAAACTGTATAGGCTACTTTTAATGCTATTATTTTGTATTTAACAATGCAAGAAATACAGAAATTGGATATGAAAGGATAAATTCTTGGGACAACAATATTTACTTTTTTGCAAGTTTTCATAGTAATCGAAAGACATTACTTGTTAAAGCCTCTAAAATCTATTGAAAAACACCACCCTCCGCTCCTGTTTATGGTTTTTCACCGACACTATCCGCCATTTTGATTTGTAACGTAACTATGACTCTGCACCGGAATTGTCAATTGCCAACACACATTTTTCTTTAGCTTAAATGCAAAAATATGACCTTGATATGATTATAAAACAGATTATGGACATGTGTTGGTTTAATTTGTGGTCTCACAGAAATAAGACGGGACATAAATGTGTTTGGATACTTCAATCAATTGAAAATGACTGGATTTAAAAGTAGAAAGTAGCCATGGAAGGAGCGAAGAAAGAAAACCTTAAATGGTGAAAAAAGATACAACAAAAGGTTTATAATCGAATCATAATCAAATCATAAGTTACCCAAGATGACACACCCCTTAGCATATAGAATATGCCACTTTCTTGGATTTGTAAAATGCCTCAAATCTTCTTTATTCTCTCCTGTTTTCTAAAATCTAAATAAAATCAGGTGACCTGTATATATTTTAATCATAAAATAGGCATAAGGAACTACGAGGATGGTGTCGCTTCAATAAAATGCTGATTCAGTTTAAGCCTGTTCATTGGCTCGTAAAATCTTTAATCATGAAAATAAAAAAGAAACACCTGGGCTGTTATTTCCGCTACCTGTACGATGGTCTGAGAGAAAACTTACAAGTATAACAGAGTGCAGCGGTTTTTAATGATCAAACAATGAGCCTTGAGTTTATATTTCCTGTGTTTAAAGCGAATGCCTTACAATCCAGTTTAAAGCAAGGAGAGAGAAGTATATTATCAATATTGTATCCCAACTAAAAGTACAAAAACTTCTTGCGTGTGCACAACAGCTGACCTACGTCTCTTTTACACACACCCTCTATCTCTGACATCCATACGCAGGTAGAACATTTTCTCAATTCCTAAACATGATGAACCCGTCAGAGTAGGGTCGGGCAATAAATTGATTTTATATATTAGTAAATAGAATAGAATAATCCTTTATTGTTCCACAAAGGGGGAATTCAGCTGGAACAGCAGCAAAGTGACAGGTAATAGAAACCTTTAGATTGACACAAGAAAAGTGTAAAAAAACAGAATTAAGAATAATATCTGTACATTCAGGACAAAATTACAAAACCAAAGTACTGTGCAGTTATTAAAAATAAAGTGGCATACTCTGATTTGAATGTGCAGCTAAGTAGGATCATTAAAAAACATATTTATAGAATGCGCATGTGTAGTCGTGCATTAAAAAGCTAACGTATTATTTGCAATAAGCTAAAAAATATAAACTGTGAAAAACAGATGTGCAATTAACAGCATCGGAATGTTACTTGAAGTGAGATAAACAGTACAAATTACAGCAGGGTTGTAAACATGAATGGGTTTTTTGGGAGCAGTTCTGGTTGTAGAGTCTTAACAGCAGCTGGGAGGAAGGACCTGTGAAAACGCTCCTTCATGCACCAAGGATGCAGCAGTCTGTCACTGAAGGAGCTCTGCAGCTCAGCAACATCATCATTCATGGGGTGGGAGACACTCTATCAGTGATGTTATTTAACATTTAAATTTATTTACATTTTGATTATTCAAATTTGCTTTTTGGTGAAGATTTAATTTTTGGACAAACAGGAGGTTATTTCATCCGATGCACTCCTCGGGGCTTCCGTAGTTCAGAGTGATCTCGGCCGGCCCGTCTTGTTTTACGAGCTTGTCCCACAGCGAGTATTTATCTTTACTTTGAATTCAGGTCAACTCCCAGAAGGTTGAAATAAAAGCTATGTTTTGGAAATATTTTTCTTGTCATTTGTATTTTATTTCTAAGAAAAGCAAGGGAGTGGGAAAAAATGGAATACTGAAAGTCTGGTGAGCTTCCACCTCACCTGTAGCATGTGTGAAATCATGACAAGAATCAGGAACTTTCAGGACAAGACCAATGTCTAAAGATACAACTTTAAAATGACGCTAAAACACGGTAGATTTAGGATCAGGGTTTGGATCTAGTTGACTGCTTTGAAGATGATGTGGGTGAAAGCTCTCAAACACAGCCGAGCTTAAAGTGAGGGGAAAATACCATGAATATATTTCATTCCATTTATTTATCTTGGCTTCCTTAACACATTAACTTTGCATTGCAGAATGAATATCTCGAGAAAGAACTGAGCAGCAAGAAGAGGGAGCTGGAACTTCACCAGGCTGACTTTCAGGCTCAGTGTGGGTTTGAGATCTTATCAGTGTTGAACTGAATTGCTTTTTTTGTTTTTTTTTAACTAAAAGAGTCAAAGCAGTATTCAATATCGCAAATTATTATTGATTTGCTTTTTTCATGTCCTCACTGTGTGTTGATCTGCAGTGGAACACCTGTCAAAAGCAAAAAGAGATTTAGAGGCTACGCTGAAAGATGTTCTTCAAGTTATGAGGATTAATCAAGAGAGCGGTGCTGATGCTGTCACTATTAGCAGTCTGAGAAGCTCGCATAATGTGAGTATCAGTCATACCCCGATAAGTTTTTTTTTTTTTGTTGTATCATTGCTACTAAGAGGATGAAATACTGGGGCTTGCAAAGATTTTCCCACTCTTTAAATGGTAGTGTAGATTCCCAGTAATCCAGGACATGGTAGTCTTGAGAGTTGGGGGGGAAAAAAGGCAACTGGACTTTTGTTATTTTGAAGAACTTCAAGATAACAAGAGAAGTCCAGTTGCTTTAATTGTCTTACACTCAAGACCTCACTCCTTAAACAGTTACTTTTTTTCCATAGTTATTGAAATTCTATAGATATGATAGATCAAGACAAAAGTAGTGCAAAATTGTAAAGTGGAAGTAAAAGGATACACTGTTTTCCAAATTCATTACAAAAAACCAACTAAATCAAAAAGTTGTGGCGTGCATTATTATTCAGGTGCACTCAGTTAACACTTGTAGAGCCAATCTTTGACTTTTAGTACAGCTGAAAGACCATTTCCTAACCAGTGTTGCTTTGCAAACTAGAAACTGAAAATGTTGCCGTTTTTTATGTGAAAATTACCTCAAGCTTTGGAACGTGCTTTTTCTATAAACATGTATTGTATTACTTGAACCACGTTAGAGAGGGTCTGGGCATGAGGGTGCTTCATAGTGTGTCTTTACTGTTATCCTCCTGGACAATCCAAATTCAGTCTGTCTTTCTGTCTGTTTTATAGTCCACTATCAGCTGTTGCTCTCTCCCACAGGCTCAGAGAGAAGGAAAAAAATCATTCTCTCCCTCTCAAAGTAGACAAAGTCGGAGAGCATAAATACAAACAAATGGGAAGAAATAAAATGTGAGCGTGTGTCTTTACCAGAGGAAACGTTGGACAGTTTTGTCCTGGTAGAAGCTGAGAGTCTTCATAAAGTTTTCTTCTCAATGAGGCTCACCACATGTCTTTTAGACCTAATTCCTACTTCATTTTTTAATTCATTTTATGGATTTTTTAGAGATGAGATTTTAACCTTGATGAATTGCTCCCTTCAGACAGGGGTCTTTCCTGCTGCCTTTAAAGGGGCGGTGGTGAGGCACCTGTTGAAGAGGAGCAATTTAGATTTAAATAATTTTAACAATTTTAGACCGGTATCTAACTTACCATTTTTAAGCAAAAGTTTAGCTGCATTGATTCCTGGAAGACGGATTGATGCCTGCTCACACCAGCTATCGAACACTCTTATGGAGAAACCTTATATGCACCAGCATGCTCACACACACATATAGGTGTGGGGTCTCTGGTGTTTACAGATACATTCTTGGGCTGAGGTTATCATTACTAGATCTTGATTAATCGGTACCATGAGTTTTTCTGTGACATTGTTGTTATATTTTTATATCCATTTTTGTGTGATGTGGTTGTGTAGTTCTTAGTTCACCATGGTTGGGTTGTTTTGTCGATGTTCCTTTTTCGTTTTTTTGTTTTTCCCCCTCTCTCTGGCGTCCTGTGGGTATGCAGGCAGATTTCGATGTTTTCCTGTGTTTTCTTTGTTCCCCTTCCTCTCTTGTATTTTCAACTCAGCCTCTCTTGACTTTTTGTTTACTACCTCTCTTCTTCATCTTCTTTCTTTCTTCCCTTTTATTTTCCGTCTCCGTGTCCATGACATCAGGAAATAAAACCCCCAGCAATTCATAATAAAGATTTCTCACACATAAATCAAGTGGAGGACTATAGCAAAAGCTGTACTGCTCCGCTTGTGAAAGTAAATCTGTGGGGCTTCTACTTGGTACTCAGACACCAATTCTGAGCTCCACACTGCCAAACAGGACACGTAAAAAAAAAAGCTTGTTTTAATTCAACTAAATGATTTTATTAATGAGCACAATGTCCTGGAGAAATTTCAGTCTGGTTTCAGGGTGAACCACAGCACAGAGACGGCCCTTTTGAAGATCTTAAATGATTTTAGATTAAACTACGATGCACAGAGGGTGACAGTGTTGGTTCTACTGGATCTAAGTGCTGCCTTTGATACAGTGGACCACACTGTTTTTTTCAACCTGTTTGAAACAGATTTGCCTCTCTGGTGCTGTAGACAAATGGTTCACATCCTATCTCACAGATGGGACTTTTATGGTAAGTTTAGATATCTGCTCCTCTATGGTCCACAAGATTACATGTGGTGTGCCCCAGGGTTCGATTTTAGGCCGTGTGCTTTTTAACCTTTATATGCTCCCTCTTGGCAGCGTCATCAGAAGACATGGAGCTAACTTGTGTTCCCCTTGCCGTTTTTGCGAAGTCTCTTTCTTATTGTTGAAAGATGAACTCGGACTTGGCTGAGGCAAGTCAGTTCTGCAGTAATCTAGGTGTTTTTCTGGGTTCTTTTTGGGCCCCCTGGGTGAGTTGCAGAAATGCTCTTGGAGTTCTGGTAGTTCTTTCACTTGGTGGTACAAATACCAAATTTGGTACACATGTCCTCCAGGACCTGTTCTCTCAGAAATGTATGTTACAACAAAATGATTTTTCAAGATGGCTGTTTGAAATGGTTTTAAATCATGTTTGAGGCAGATTTTGATGGGATAATGCTACTTTGATGTTCTTTCTACACATCAAAATATGTGTTTGAGTATGAAAAATCTAATTCTGCATTTACAAAATTGTAAGCCCAAAGAGCTTGGTCTCGTCGTCCTTGTTTCTCAGGAAACTTTCCCAGTTAGGTGACCGCTTGGGTTTGTCCATCACTGTTCATCCATGCCTCTCTTTGATCTTGTTTTAGCCTTTAGGCTGGAACTCCAATAGATGACAAAAACTTGTTCTCTTTCGGCTTTTCCCTTCAGGGGTCGCCACAGCGAATCATATATCTCTATTTAGTCCTATCTTCAGCATCCTCAGCCCTTACTCCAACTAACTTAATGTCCTCTTTCACCACACCATAAATCTCCTTTTTGGTCTGCCTCCTGCCTGGTCGCTCCAACCTCAGCATCCTTCTACCGATGCAATCGTCGTCTCTCTTCTGAACACGTCCAAACCTATCAGTCTGGCCTCTCTGAGTTTATCTCCAAAACATCTAACATGAGCTGTCCCTCTGATATACTCGTTCCTGATCCTATCCATCCTCGTCACTCCCAAAGACAATCTCAACATCTGGAGTTCTGCAACCTCCCGTTCTGCCGTCCGCGCCTGAAACCTGCTTCCAAAAACTGTGTCCTCTGGGAATTTAATGAGTACATCTGAATCTTTGGATCCACATCCAGGACAACGTATTCCTCAAAGGTCTTTGATATCTTCGCCGACTATTAATACGCAAGAGAGAACCCGTCAATGATGATAGCATTACATTACTGGTCGAGTTTGTGGGAGGAGTACCTGTAGCTTCCAGAATGATAATGAAAACTGGCGGCCGTCTTGGATTTTCAATTGGGTAACGTGCTTTTTTTCAGAAAATAGGTCTTTTACTTCACTTGTCCCAGATTTGTTGCTTGTACAATCAAGTGAAAGATTCATGGAATATTAATCGGCTTCACTATAGGCCGGCCACTTCTGGGAAGGTTCACCACCGTCCAATGTTTCCTCCACCTATGGGTAATGATTCCCACTCTAGAGTTTGCTAGAGTTCCCAACGCCTTAGAAATGTGTCCCTTTCCAGACAGATCCTTTGTGTCTTATCTGTTCTTTCATAAAAAAAAAAATATTTTTTTAGATCGGAACCTGATGTTTTCCTTTTTTGAGATCTTTTAGCTTACTTCATGTTATAAGACAGGTTCTGTTTACAGGATTTCTGGAATCTACATGTTTTAGCGGGGTGTGGGGGGGTCTTAGTCACAGCTGGGTGGGGCTAGTGAAACTAAAACGTTAGGTTAAATAAGGGTTAATAAAGTATTTAAGAAGGTGGAACTATGTTGTTAAATTATGCTTGGTTGGTCATAATTTGTCTCATATATTAAGATATTGTTTGACGATTTAAAGGAGACGTATTATGCCTCTTTTTAAACACGCTATAATAGGTCTATGGTCAGTACAAAATATGTTAAAGTTCTTTGCACAAAATCCCTCTCACATAAAGCGATCTCACAAGCTTGATTCTTGACAATTTCACTCCCTTTTCTAAATGAGCTGTTTAAAGGGCTCTGTCACTTTTATGCAAATTAGTGGCTGCAGACCACGCCCACCCATCTTGTCACTAGACTGCGAGTTCTCCACACATGAGAATAGCATGGAAATGGAGTTGGTGGGCGGGAATTTGACCAATGTGGCGGGGTTTGACAGACTAGGGGCGATTATATGCAAATTCAGCATATAATTCATTGTGACGTCACAATAAGGCACTTTTTCAAACAGCTTGTAGAAGCACAAGATTTCCAAAAGCAGACAATTTTTTTTATTCATCTTTTGAGTGTTTATAAAGACAGCAGAGACTTAATGGGCAACACAAAAGGAAGTAGAAAGTAAAATTTGCATAACATGTCCCCTTTGAAACATTTGAAACTTGACAAAAAAGGAGAATAAATTTGTAACAGGACAAATAAAGGATTTCACGGCATCTTACACACCGAGGGGAATTCAAGCCCAAATAATTTGACAGATTAGGCTCACCTCTGAGTACATGTAATTATTTCAGGCGATGCCATCTGTTATTGCAGGGTTCTGTTCAAATTCCCATTAAAACAATCGACCGCTGCGTGGACATTCGCGTTGTGCCTCTTTGTTATTTCTGTCACTTGGTAACTCCACACTAAACAATAGCAGCAGGACGTTAAAAGAACACCATATTGTGAGGTGAACTCTTTATTGAAGCACAGCAGAGGAGGATGGTGAAATGGTTTAACAGCAACAGACGTGCAGGAGGAAGCATCACAAGTAGATCAGATAGGAGCCACATTGCTGACAGATGTTGGAAATAATGTTTAACAGAGAGCAAAATGTGCCTTTACTTTGAACTTCAGACATGATCATTTCTTGTAAATATAAATATGATCATAATAGATGTTGTTCTGAGGAACATTTAACGCTTGCAATGAATGAAAACTAGTTTTGTTCTTTTATTCATTTGTTCTTTTTCCAGGGGAAACTGATTTATAGCTGTAAATTTTGTAGCCAGTTTGAATTTATTTGGTCTTTTCTCCAATTCAACAGGGCCAGAATTATACATACAGGCTCACGTGTGTTGCCAGGGGTTCTGGAATGTCTGTTGACTCGATAAGGCCATTCTGAGGAATCATAATTGACTGCAGCTGGAGGTTTCTCTTTGCCAGCATAAAATGAATCTGTTTGACAGCACTCGCAGGGTTTTCCCACCAAACGTGTTGAGGAACTTAACCAGGGCTGGTGTTAGAGGGCTAGTTTTTAACCAGTTCTTTATTAAAACTCAAAGTCTCATCATGATATGCGTTTCATAAAAATGTTTTTCTTCCAGTAAATCATTCATCCTCCACCTGACGGAGCCGTTCTGAATTCCTGTCAATTCCTGTATAGCTAAAATATTGATCTCCATATCGGCACAAACGGATGAAATGTTTGCTGATGCTTCACAACCCTGACTAGCTGATTTCTGATTGGTACCAGCAACGCTGCAAACGTGATTTAAATGCAATGTATGGGGTAAGATTTATGAACTGTTGACATTAAAATACTGATAGGGATTAAGAATTGAGTCAGAAAGGATAGATTCAGTGAAAAATAGTGGGCCTGAGCCCAGTTCTACCGTGTTCTTCCTAAACACAGTGATATCAAAATGAACGGTAGGAACAAAAAGAGTTAGTCCTTTGCAAATCTAGCACAGGCATGTTGAAGCTTGGTGATTTTAGTTTTTATTTTGCTCTAAATCAGGAAGAACAAAACTACTTCAGGAGTTTAAAACATCTGTAACATTTTTGCTGTTGGTCTCTATAAACCGGCTCCAGTTCTTGTCACTGATCTAACAAAGAGTTGGTGCTTAGATAGCTCCACTTTACCGGCTTGTGGTGCTGGAAACAGAAACGACCTTATTGGGTTGTCCAATACTCTGAATATTGTGAAAGTCCAAGGAACTCTGTTAACAACTGTAGATTCATCAGTACAGTCAAGACATTTGTTGAGATCTTTAAGAACAGTGTAGGGATCATCAAAGCTCTGGAAAATGCTGTATCACTAGTGTAGCTCTGTCATTCGCCCCTTCCATGCACACATTCACAGTCGCCCCACAGTAAAAGCAGTCCTGTGCCACCATGAGCTGAAGGGTTACTGTGGGAGGGGGAAACCGTTACTTCAAATCCACCATAGAAAAGCCAGACTACAGTTTGCAACTGAACATGGGGACAAAAATCTGAGTTTCTGGAGACACGATCTGTGATCTGATGAAGCAAAAACTGAACTGTTTGTGCATAATGATAAACGGTTTATTTGGAGGAAAAAGGGGGAAGCTTTGAAGCCTCAGAACATCATCCCAACTGTAAAGTATGGGGGTGGCAGCATCATGCTGTTGGGCTGTTTTGCTGCAGAAGGGACTGGTGGCCTTCACAAAATAGGTGGCAATATGAGAAAAAAACATTATGTGGACATAATGAGGCAACATCTGAAGACGTCAGCCAGGAAGTTGAAGCTTCAGCGGAAATGGGTCTTCCAATTGGACAATGACCCCAAGATGACCTCCAGATTAGTTACACAGTGGCTTAAGGACAACAAAGTCAAGGTATTGGAGTGGCCATTATAAAGCCCTGATCTCAATCCCGTAGAAAGTTTGTGAGCGACCCTGAAAAGGGAAGTTTGAGCAAGAAGACCAACAAACCTGACCCAGTTCCACCAGTTCTGTCTAGAAGAGTGGTCCAAGATTACAGCAAACTATTGTAGAAAGCTTGTGGAAGGAGACCTGAAACGTTTGACCCAAGTGAAATAGTTTCAAGGCAACTCTACCAAATACTTAGGAAGTGTTTGTATACTTCTGACTTTCATGAAAGTAATAAAAAAATAAATAACAATTCTCTCTATATATTCTGACATTTCACAAATTGAAATAATTGTTAATATTTATTGATCTAAAACAAAAAAAGGTATCCTCTGATTTGATGTTTGACATTAAAGAAAACAAATTGGAGTCCCTGGCATTCTGGCAAGCTTGTATATCTTTAATTTTGCAATAAAATAGTTTCCCCCGGGGGAAATAATGATGGTGTATTTCTGTTTTGGCCTTTTATAAGCAATTAAGAATTGTATTTCTAAGAAACATAACTTTCTGCTAAAAGTAGACAGGAATTTGCAGCATCAAAACAGCTTTGACAAATGTGTGAATAGGACATTATAAATAGAAACGTGCCTCATTTGTTTTAGATCAGAGAAAAACATAAAAGTCTCTGAGAAGGTGATATATTGCCTGTGGCATATTTGTTGCAACCTTAAAGGACTACAATTGGAAACTTCACAGGCAAGAATGTGAGGGATTCCTGCTTCTGTACAGCTGCATGACCTTGTGTATGTAGTGAAAAAAAACAAGATCAGGCAGCAGCTTTTGAAAAAGACTATTTAAATGGTCTCAGAGCCTTGAACATGGGGAGTTTTTTTCCCAGGAGGCCATTAATTTGGAAATTTCTAAATGAATTAAATTAGATGGTACTTGAGTGTACCATCTAATTTTAGTTGTTGTAGTAACCTGAGATTTGTTTAGTGAAAAATTATTTTGCTGTGCTGCTGTACTGACAAATCACCCATCAACCTTAACACAATGTTTCCTCCTTAGTGGTAACTTTTCTCTATTTTTATAAAATGAGTTCCTCAGAGCGCAATATTAGGACCCCTCCAATTCTCTCACTGTGTTAGTACTCCTTGTTTTTCATTTGTCAAATGTTACACGGAGAATAGCGATGTTTGAAAATCAATACATATTACATTGAGAATCAACACATTAGGGACTTAAAAAGGCTCAACAACCTAATAAAGAAGGCAGGTTCTGTTCTGTTCTTGGGACAACTGTGGAACATCTGGAGATGATAGAGGAAAAAAAAAGAAGAAAAATTGTTTCTTCTTGAAGTGTATGTAAATATCTGTATTGGTCAAGATGTAGGCCATTATGTACAAAACAACGTACCATCTTTATAGCATGGTGGTTGTAGCTTCATGCTGTGGTACTGTTCCACTGCCAGTGCTACTGATGCATTGGACGAGGTGGATGGCATTATGAAGAATGACTTCCTCAAAATTATTTAACTTGTGTGAACCTTTTGAGTAAGTAAGTAAAATTTAATTTATATAGCACCTTTCCAAAAAGAATCACAAAGTGCTTTATAGTAAAACAAAACAACCAACAAAGGAAAAAGCTAAACAAAAGCTATTTTAAAAAGATAGGGTTTGATGGGTTTCATATAAAGAAATGGAGAAGAAACTCAGCGAATCTCATTCTGAGTCTTTACCACAATTAAAAGAGTGAGATTAATTGCACATTCTTGTCATTAATGTGTGTTTGCAAAAGTCTGACTGGGATTGCTTCAGTTGTTGCTTTTGTTCTTCTTTTCAGCTGTCCTCTGTCTTGCCTAAGGCTATAGATGCAAGCAGCCTAGGTGGGCAGCTTGAGGCTGACCTGAAGTCCCAAATCTATCAGCTGCTGGGGCGAAACGAAGAACTGAGGCAGGAATTGAAATCAGCTCGCGAGGAGGCCAGCAGCAGCTTCAGTCACCTCGTCAGAGCCAAGGACAAGGTACGACGAGACCAAATAATACTGGAGCTGACAAGAATGTTGTTTGTCATCTTTATAGCCAAGAAAGTCAGTCTTTTGTTTTTCGGTTGTTCCCCCCGCCCCAACATGTGTTGCTTCCCTTTCACTTAACAAGAGAAAGGAGGTAAACAAACTCGAGTTTCAGCTTTTTATTTATATTCGGTTGAAATGTTCCGAAAACTGAAAATCTGAAAGTCTAAACTTTAATCAAGATCATGTGCCAGTGTGTTTGAAAGATAATGTCAAGCAATAAAGACACAGTAAACAGTTCTGCCGTAGTCATTGCTTTATGAAGTTTTGATCTTCCTGTCTTTTGTCGACCACAGCGCAGGATATGAGGGCGTTCTTTGAACGGCCTTTCTCTAGAACTTACACACCGCGATGAATTCATTGATCTAATGAATTTCTGTAAATAATGTTTTAAGTAAAACTGAAAGAGGTTGTGTTGAAAAGCTCGTCAAGCTTTGTTTGCCTTCGCCTGTCAGGTGAGTCAGCTCCAAAGTGAGTTGGAGCTGCTCAGGAAATCAGGCAGCGGTGGAGTCCTCCCCCGACCTCTGACCTTTCCCGAGGGCCTGGGCCCCAGCAGCACTGAGGTCATCAATTCCTTAAATGAATACGCTGTTCGACTGCTTCAGGTCAGCCCTACCTTCTTCTGATGTTCTCGGGCTTACTGTAAATCATCTGTGAGTCCATTTAAAAACATCCTTCAACACTTCTCTCGTATAGGAGCTGAAAAACAAGGAGGAAAAAAGCAGGAAACTTGCAGAAACCCTGGAAGAATACAAAGAGAAGTTTGCTGTCATAAGCCATCAACAGGGACTCCTCTATAAGGAATATTTAGGGTGGGTTAACTGAAAAGAGATTTGGAAGGTAAACCGCTGTAATGAACTAGTGAGAATATCTTTATTCTGTGTTTCTTAGTGAAAAGACAGAGTGGCAAAAAGAGAAGGAGACCTTCACAGACACGAAGAATAAGCTGGAGGAACAGAAGCAGGTGGACAATGTGAAAATTCAACAGTTTAACGTAAGCCAGACGAATGAATTGCTTTGAATTCTTTACAATTACAATTAAACTGTATTCAGCTGTCACTTCAGCCAAAGTTTGATATCAGGGAACATTTCTCCAATTGAAATGATGAAAAGGGGCTTTTCGGATCTCTTCAGCTAGAGGAAATCCTGCAAAATGGGCTCTTTTTGCAACAATGGTTGAGCTGCAGCCATCTGGCCGGTGTAGTCACAGGTGCGCTGGGACTGTTCAACACGCTTTTAGCTCCAGGATAGCATGATCCATTGGGCAAAGTGTCCTGGTCTGGGATGATTCTCAGATGCCCTTATGGGAAACTTTTTCTTTTTGATTGATTCAGTTACCTGAACCCTGGGCTAAAGTTAAAAATGACTGCACCAAGTGGTCAGGGGTGTGAATACTAATCTACAAAAATGGCCAACAGCTTTCAGAAATGTCCATCACCATAAAAAAAAAAAAGTCAAATACAGAAAATGTTCAGTTAATGCGACACCTGGCCCATAATTTCAATTCAATTCAGTTTATTTATATAGCGCCGATTCACAACAGATGTCATCAAAAAGGCACTTAACAAGAAGTCATTTCAATACATTTATACAAACATTCCAATCATTTAAAGAGTTTCCTATTTAAGGAATCCCAGCAGATTCCATCTACAATAATGTTATTTGACCCTGTTGTTTCACACCTGGAACAACGGGGTCTGAAAATCGGACCTAACTAAAAACAATAACAGTAGATCTCACACGCTCCCTTTGCAACTTATATAACTTATATTTTGTTTTATTGTACACCTGAAAACTGAATCACAGGATGTTACGTTTCGTGCACTCAAGCTAGTATCCGAAAGGTGAAAGTCAGATTTATTGTTGTTGATGCATCGATTTGAATTGTTTATTATCTTACAGAAACAGAAGAAACATTTTAAAGTGAGCGTGAATGCAGCCGTCCAATCAGTCACATGATTTCAAATGGGAGATCTTGAGCATCTCATGTTAGGGTTTAGCATGATTAGCACTGCTAAGAAACATCAGTAGAGTTACTTTTTCCTCAACTTTGAGATTTCAGAAAGTTTCCTTCTTCTAATCCATTGTTTTTTTTTTTACAAACATCAGGAGGATAAAACAAACCTGAATGCTTCAATACGTTCGTTTTTCTGTTATCAGCTTATGTCTTTCTCTTTCTTCAAGTGGCCGCCTGAATAAACAGCCGTCATTCTTCGATAGAAAATCATTTTAACTGACCTCTTTTAAACCTTTTGGGCTCTGTCTTCCATCAGAATTGGCTGAATCCAGCCACCAATCAATCATTCGGTGCATCTCTGTTTTATCTCACACATCCAGATGTAGGCCTTCTTTAAACAAAAAATAATAATTTAACAGCATTAAGGACATGCAGTACGGAACTGCCACTGAAAAATCTCATTAAAATCCTTTGCCTTTCACCACAGCTAACTTGAAGCATACATCAGACAGAACACACTAGTCCTCCCGAGACTACTGCACATCTAGGATTGCACAGATTTCAACATGTCGCAACTAAATCTCCGTGTTTACATACTTCAGAACATAGGAGAAGTGCATGACAAAACAAACAAGGCACACGCGAGCGAAGGAGTCGGAACCGTGCGGTTCAGGGTCGTTTACTTGGCGTGTATTTCATCCATCAGGAGCTGCTGGACACGCTTCACAGAGACCCGGAGGAAACGAGGAAACAGCTGAGCGAGGCGTTCCGCACGCTGACTGTCCTGAAGGTTAATGAGAAGAAACTGGCGCGGCGCTACTCCACTCTGCTGGAGCAGGAGCAGCTCCTCCGCAAGGAAAACGGCAAGCTGAGGGAAGAGAGCAGCCACATGCAGGCCTCCGTCACCCAGAGGATGGGTTATCTGCAGAGATACAAGGTAGCCGCATCCCATTTCATCTGTTTCAGAGTCAACTGAGAGGAAATCAGCCGGTGACAGCTTCTGTCTGTGAAAGATATTTGATGCTCACAGTAAAACACAAGTGAATACACCACCATATGGAATTCTGATACTGTATTCAGCCTTTTCGGTGCCTTTCTCTGTTAACTTTCCTTCCCATCATGGAAGAAAACATCATTGCCAAAATCTGTATCTTATCAAGAGTTTTTTTTTCAGTTTGTGTGTGCAGGAAGGATTAGGTTGCCCTCCTCCACCTTGAAATACACCATAAATCTTACATTTGATCCAAAAGAGGAGACATGTTTTTTCCCTCGAAGACAGAATTTGGAGGTTACTTTGGCTCGTCTTCCTAGAATACTCATTCTCTGCCATATTGATTTTTTTCTGAGTCATCTTGATAGCCAGTATTTTGACGTAAATTCATCAACGCCGTAAATTCCTCAAATCGAGGTGCTATTTATATTGTCATCTTCCTAACACGTTTTCCAGTCATTCGGCCCTCAATCATCCGACTCCCACCTCTGTGCCTTATCACGGTCCTGCTGGGCATGTTGAAGTGGAATGTCCTGGAGCCCGCTCAAGGCAAACTCATTTAGTTTAGTGACTTTTGACCAAAGATAAAGCTCCCCGCTCAGAGAGCTAAATTCGTCAGAGTTTTGCTCACAGATTTGGACCAGCGCTCTCTTTGGTTAGTTTGGTGTGCTGACGGAGTGAAGTAACTGGTGCATGTTAAACTGATATTCTTTATTGCTCTGACACTATACCCCCCTGATTAGTCCACTGAGCTGGATTAACAAGTCAGTTACTGACTCTGCTTGGATCCTGGTTCACCAAAGGAACATTTTAAAAGTATTTATTGATTTTCTCTTCTTACCAAATTTATTTCCAGAAGTTACATAAATTAAAAGGCAAGTTTGTCTTTTTTCTCTCTCTAAAACCTACTTAAAAAAAGTAAAAAAGATCTAAATAGTTGTGGGATTTTAAGTGCAACACACAAAAAAAGTTAGGAGTGGGGTAAAGCTGGCAGAGATGCCAACTGCTTCCAAGTGTGCTCCTGAAAAAACGACTCTTACTTTTAGAGTTCAGGGTGCCTTTCTAGAATTCTCCTCATTCCCTGTACACCAAGAATATGGTTTGGATGCCGCACAGCATACCCAAAACACCTCTCACCTGCACCCCAAAATGCAAGCTCTGATGGTAGTCATGAATCGCCAACAAAAAAAAACTGATACTGAAAGAATCCAGAAGTCTTTCAACTCTGACAATTAAGAATGCTGTGAAAATACTTGGTGAGCATGGGGTGAGCCCCTTTAATGGCACTCAACAAGAACCTTACACATCACCCCGGATTGTCACATAGTCTCAGGAGTATCTAAGGAAAACATTCAGCGCACTTCATTAGGGCAGCCAGAAAGGTAACCTGAAACTATACAAATCTTTACCAGGGGAAACGCATTCATCAATTCATCAGTGACTCGAGGTCACTGGGTGTATGTTCAGTTTTGGTGGACAAAGAGACGGTAGACATGTCTTCTGTGGTTAAATGGTTCCACATTTCAGCCTGATGACGGAGTCAACAGAGATGACAGAGATCACCGCCAAGCGTTGACCTACTGCTACTGATTTCTCTCTAGAATCTAAAATACTAGAAGAAAAAAAAAAAAAACCTTCCTGTTGTGTGCGGCCATCAATTAGTTAATTTAGGATCAGCTACAAAAAAAATAGGCACACATAAATGTATGCCGTTAACAGTTTACCCTCTTGTATTAGCGGTTGGCTAGCATGACCTAAACGGCAATGAATTCCTGTCTGACACGTACATTTCCAAAAATCTACCATTTTCAGATCCAACATGTTCAGCAAACCGGCATAGGTGAAATGCTCAAAATAATAAAATAAGCCCAGTTTGCTGTTCTCCGTTCAGCCTTCCTGTCATCCACTGAAACTGATGCTCTTTCTCATTCTTTTAAAGCCTGAATGAAGTGCTGATGTGTTAAAATGCACTAGAAATCTGGTTTTCCAGTATCTTTTTGCATCCCTGTGCTTCTTCTGATTTCAACATGTTACTTAATTTGCTTCCTTTATGTTTTTTGAATTGACTAAAGGCCCATCCACTCTGTGTTGAAACATAGAGTGAACATCAGTCTGTGGTATTTCGTAGACCAAGTCGAAGCCTTTTTGATGTCTCACCCTTTCTTTTTGCTCTAAAGGAAATGGCAGCCTATAAGATAACCGCCCTGCAGAAGGCCTTGGATGACAGCGTGCCTGCATCAGAGCTGGAAAAGGCCAATAAGCAGTACACAGAGCTAACAGTCAAATACAGAGATGTGCTCCAGAGGGACAGCCTTCTTGTTCAGAAAGCCACCAACCTTGAACATTTAGAGGTAATAAGGCACACTACCAACAGTATCTGTCTTGCATTTTTGATTCTTTCTTGCAATCTTTTAAAGTAGTTTTGAACAGCACTTATTAGATTTTGACCAACAGTATTAGATCTTGGCTGCTTTTTAACTTATTTTCTGTTCAGTGTCTGACTATTTTTGTTCAAACCGGTTAACTTTAGTATGAGTCATTCAGGGATAAACAGAAGCTAAAATGATGTGATGGGCTCATAGTTATTGTCGTCCTGTCACAAAGACACAGTTTGTTCATATTCCTTGAGTTATTTCCATTTTACGTAGCTTAGCTGCACAAGTGTGAAAATTAATGTGAATTTGCTTTAATCTACAAAGGCTTAAATACATACATACAATCCCACTAATATTTGAATAAGCATTGCTTAGCAAGTTCAAGATAACCCACATGATTTTTGTGGCCTTGGACAAGGTCCTGGCATATACTTCTGGATGGATCTTAGACCATTCTTGGCAGATTTGTTAAAATATAAATTAGTTGCTTTCTTGCTGCAGAACCAGCTTTTCAGCACATTTTATAAATTTTCAATTAGGTTGAGGTTGGGAACACTCCAGAACTGATTTATCCATTCTAGGGGGAGGTTTTCAAACCCGAAGATCAAACATGATGATCTCGCCACCAGTTGTACCGGGGTGTTGTGCGAAGTGGCTGAAACTTTAGAGAAAAACTACCCCCAAATTCTTCAACTTTGCTTCATATGAACAGCGAGATAGCTGAAATAGGGCCTAAATGGATGTTCCAGTTGGAAGATCTGAAATACAAAAAAACTGGTTTGGTAATGGGTAAAGCACGTTCTTTATTGGCCCCGACATCAAATCTATCGAGAATTTGTGGACTTCTTAGATTAGAACCGAATCCTTATCAGTGAACCAGCCAGGTCAAGTCTACCAAGAATAGTCATGAAAGATCCAGCCTGAGTTATGCTAGAAGCTTGCTGAATTTAACAGAAAAGCATGTGGAGCAACTTACCAAGTGATCACTATCCAAGAATTTGTGGGTGGACATGTTAAAATTCTAAATAAACTTCTTGTCAATTCTTGTATTTGGAACTGTATTTTGTACAATCAATCCAACCAAAAACTTCTTCTTTGTTTATAGTTGTCCTATTAATTATCATTATTATTTAACAACTGCATCCACACTGAAAGCATACTACACCAGATGCCGTCAAGGTAAAAATATTTCCCAAACATATGTGAAAAACATGCCAATGAACAAAGAAAGTTTGAGATTGCTTTGGAAAACTCAAAGAACAATTGATCAAGGCTGCTTTAAAAGATTACAAGTGGCTGCTTAGTGACAGTATTGTAAATATAATTATTTCCATTTCTGCTGAACTCTCCAAATGCTTTTCTATCATTCTCTCTTAAATCTTAGAGTGAGAACGAGTCTCTTCGAGATCAAATCTCTGCCGTTAATAAAGAGCTGGAGATCGCCAAGGAGAAACTCAACACCTTGGAGCAAGCATGGGAGAACGTCTGTTCAGTCGGTAAACAAGAGATGGTGTTCAGTCTGGTCATTTACGTCCAAAAACCTGCCCAAAAAATAAGCACAGTGTGTATTTTGTTTACCCAGAATCTTAAAAAGTGTTACAAAACTGTTTGTGCTACATAACAGTTGAGACACTCAGTCGTGACCAAACAAGAGTTTCAACACAGCTTGTCTTAGCTATTCAATAAAAGTCCTTCAGGGGCTAAATTTGAGGCCGTCGTTGGTATAAACAAAACAGTTGCAGAACTTTAGCAAAGCCACATAACATGGCCACAGCAGAGGTTTCCCACAGGGGAAGATGACAGTGTTTACATCTAGTAAATTACATTTTCTCCGCTCTTCTCTTTTTGCTGCCAAACAGGATCCCACACACACACTTATTCCATTGTAACGGAGGTGTTCAGCTCACTGAACAGGTCAGAAAGAAGAGCAAAAAACACTGGAGTTACTGAATGTTTAGCAGTCGATTAGCGGATGGGTTAAAAGAGCCCAAATAGTTATTTGTTCTCATACAGGCTACATAATATCAATGACCTGAAGGCAGTAAAACAAATTTATTAGCAAGAATATGATCCTGCTGACAGGTGATGCAGAAAGCAAAAGCCATCATCAGTCTCTTTGTTCATTTTAATAAAACCTTGCATGTTTAATTTAGTATTGAGCAGATAACATGGGAAATATATATGTTTCAACTTAAAAATATGTTGTCTTTTTTTTTTGTGGCCCCCGACGTGCTTTCAGTTTTGGCCCTCATTGCAAAACCTTTGGACACCACTGACCTAAACTGACAGGCCAGGCAAGTTGGGCATTAATTAGAGAAAATGCCAGGAGACCCATTGTGACTCTGGAGGAAGAACTTCAGAGCTCAGGGACTAATGGTGAAAAAAGGAAAAAAAAGTAGCTCTGGGTGAAACATACAGCCAGAGTTGCAGTGGAGTGATTTATGTCAAATAAAATTCATGTGCTCAAATGTTCCAGTCCAAGTCAAGACCTAAATCTAACTGAGAATCTGTGACAAAGCTTGAACATTAAGAAAAAGAGATGTTCTGATTGAGATTGGCTTATTTGGAAAAAAGAATGGACACAATAGCGTTTTTTAGATCTACAGATTTCCTGTAACACTTTGAGGTGTAATTGCCACGAAATACCTTCGATTTTGTGATGATGGGTATTCTCCTGCACCCTTTTAAAGTATTTAGGGTAGTAAGGGGGCTGATTACAAATCATTTTCAATCCTTTTCCCTTAACTTTACAATTGTGTGCTTGTATGAGCTATCCCACAAAACCGTTGTGAAAAATATTTGCATTTGTGGTTATAACATTATTAAATATATAAGTTCAGGTTGGAGGAGGGTAAAGTTTAAAATACATTGGAAGGCAATCAGTGAGATAAGTTTGTGATCATTATGATTCATGTTTAACAGCTTTGACAGTTATGCAATCAGCCAATTAATGGGTTCACCCCCCTTGAAACCGTTTTTTGTTTTTGTTTTTCAGGCACTGAAACTGGCATGCCCAAGGCAGACAAAGCATCAATCAACAATGAGATGATATCCGCTGCAAGGCGAATCACGGCTTTAGAAATGAAGGAGCTCAACGAGAGGCAGAGGGCTGAGCACGCCCACAAAATGTATGAACACATGAGGAACTCCCTCAGACAAGTGGAGGAACGCAACTTGGAGCTGGAATCCAAGTTTGCCGAAGTAAGAGACCAAGGAAAACATTACAGATTATTGCTTGATCACGTTGATTGGCAGGTCCTAAGTGCCAGACAGAAAGAAATAAACTGTTCTAAATGGTATTTGGTTAATCTGGCAGGCTTACCTTATTATCTAATAAGTGCGTTTTGTTTTCTACAAGTATGGAATGGGGTTTTAGCCTCTGCAGAGCTTGTGTGGAAGGACGTTTCTTTCACCTTTTCAGCATTTCTTGCTGAAAACTGCAGCTGAACCCAGATGCTTGATTGTTTTATCACTTTGCAGTTCATGTCTTATCTTCTCCATTTAGGGTTCTCTGTCTGGCAAATATATCTTTCATCACTTTTATCAAACACTTTGTTTTCCTTTAGTTGACCAAGATGAATGCAGAGGCCCAAAGGGTTGAGCGGGAGCTAAGAGACGAGCTGGCGGGCAGCACCACCAAAGCCATTAGTGATGCTGACAGAGCCAGGATTGCAGAGTTGGAGAAGACAGAGGCCGAGCTTCGCGTCAAGGTCTCCAAGTGCGTTTGACAGTGTCCTGTTGTTTTCATTTGATTGCCAACATCATGAAAAATAGGTGTTGTTGCAATCAAGCCACATCTTTGGTAATTAATTGCTCGGGCGAACATGTTTTTGCAATCCTTGTAAAGATAAGATAGTCCTCTCTGGATCTGGTTAATTTAACTTGAGCAGGAATCAACGTTAATAGATCTATCGATATCATGACTGTACCAGGCTCTCATTAGATTGTTGTCAAAACTGTAAAATGTTAAGATTAGTGCAGCTGTGCCTGTTAGAGACATCTCCGTCCAGCTTAAAAGCTTCAGGTTTAGTTCTCACCTTTGCACTTATGATCATGCTGGTAGTAAATTCATTTCAAGCTTTAATTGATGGGGAAAGATAAATACCAAGTACCAAGCTCGGCATGTGTACCTTTCTTCTCCAGGCTGCAAGAGGTCTCTGACGTGGCCATGGCTCAGGTATCGGCTCTCCAGGCCAGACAAAAGTCCAACGATAAAGAGGCAGAAGCTTTAAGGAGACAAATACTGGACTACCAGGTAACTACGAGTTGCTTTTTTATTATTACTATCTATAAATTTAAAGTAATTGCTATATCAGATTTGTTGCTTGCATCATCCTTTAGTCAATATTGGAGGTGTCAGTCAGTACACAGTGGTAAATGGTAAATGGCCTATACTTGTATAGCACATCTAGTCCAGAACCACAGCTGCCATAGGGCAGATTGACAAAAACAAGACTGCCATACAATCGCCCCCACAGGGCCCTCTGAACACCACCAGCAGGCAAGGCTTACCCAAGATGGACAGAGTGGGGGTTCGCACCGGCAACCCACCGATTACAAGACAAACTCCCACCTCCTGAGCCACCGTCGCCTCGAGTGACGTGCAAAAGTATATACACCAACACTGTTGGCGTGGCTGTCATATGTATAAGTAACCTTTGTGATGTCAGCGTCTGTTGCCCAAATACTATGAATGCTGGAAAATGCTGTCTGTTCAGTCTGTTTGAAGGAAAATTATTCCCAACAAAACAAAGCAACAAATAACTCTGAAGTGAAATAAGAATGGCACTTTTACTTGAGTGAATGCTTTATAAAACCGATGCAGGAAGGCAGTGCTTTGCAGCCTCTAACATGTTTTCCACCTAGTTTACTTGTATTTTGCTCCATTCATCCAAACGACTCTGAGCAGCTTCCGTGTACCTGCTGAGGAAAAGCATACCCATAGCATGTGGCCATCCATGTATACTTGTGTTGTCTGAAAATCAGTCAGAGACATGGTTGTCAGTTATATACTCCTGCAGCCATGTCTCGGTGAAACACCTAATACTGCATTCCCGATAGTCCGGTTTACAAGATATCTCACCTTCCCCATTGTAATCAAAACAGGGGATTTTCTAAACCTCCTGCTCTACCTCCATGAGATGTCCCTACTAACTCATCAGGGATTTGCTCTGGCTTGTCTTCTTGCTATCTTTATGCATAATAACAGGTGTGGAAAAAAGAACCGGTAACGGCAAAAATCCCCAAAGAGCACTCTGCTTGATTTAGAAAAAAACAAAACATGTTTCCAACCAGGAAATCAGTAAGAAAGAACTCAAAAAGATATCAATTAGTTGTAATGTAGCGAAGATGCTCCAACAAGTTGCCAGCCAATATGGCTCTATTCTAGAATTACACACACAAAAACACAAAGGTGGACTTGATGTAGTAATTCAAATGATTACTACTTGATGTAGTAATTGAAAGCATTCACACTCTTGAGATCTTCTTACCTTCTTCTAGTTGCTTCCGTACGTTTTTTGAACTTCATCTACTTCTGCATAGTAGTAAGATATTGTAAGCTAACTTGCTATTGTTATCCATTAGACTAACACTAGCATTTAACCTAACATTAACATTTTAGCTAATTTTGACTTAATAGCTAAAGTTAACATACAAAATGGATTGAGATACAGTTAACCAACATGTTAGTGTTTGCCAACATGCTATCTGTGGCATTTAAGCTATCATTAGCAATTTAGCTAGCATTAGCATTTTAGCTAATTTTAACTATCATTTGGTTTTTGGGTTGATTGTAACATACTTAATGGTTTGAATTATTGTTAACCAATATGTCTGTGTTTGCCAACATGCTACCAATAGCTTTTTTACTAACCATTGCAATGTAGCTCATTTAAGCTAACAATAACATTTTAGCTAATTTTGACTTGACTGCTAAAATTAACATAATGAATGGATTGAGTTAATGTTAACCAACATGTTGGTACTTACAAACATTTTATCTCTAGCATTTAAGCTAAAAATAACATTTAAGCTAACATTAGCATTTTAGCTAATGTTCGCTAATATTTGCATTTGTGGAAGATTTTAACATACTGAAAGGATTAAGTTCATGGTAACGATTATGTTAGTGTTCTCCAACATACAAACACTAGTATTTAAGCTAACACTAGTATTACAGTTAGTATCAAAATTTAAGCTAATTTTGACTTAACAGCTAAGGTTACCATGCTAAATAGATTTTGTTGATGTTTAGCGCCATGTTAGTGTTTGCCAACTTACTACCACTAGCATTTTAGATAACATTTGCTTTTCAGCTAATTTTAGCTAACACTTCGCTTTAAGCTTACCAACATGTTTGTGTTTTGCAACATGCTACCATACGCTTCCGTACGTTTTTTGAACTTCAACTACTTCTGCATACTTTGTGCTATTTTAACCATTCAACTTTTCAATTATTCTGCTTATTCTGCTCTTTCCGGCTATATCTTTTGGTATTCATAACCTTTATACTTTTTATAATATTCAACTTTTTATGCTTTTTTTGGTCCCATTGAAATGAATGGAAAACCTAAAAGATTCAACTAAATTTCGCCTGTTTTGCAAAACTAACTACTTAGAAACACCATTCAAATCTTAAAATGTAGTCATACTCTTCAGCTATTACTATATGTCTTGGCTTCTTCCTAACTTGTACCGTTTCCATACAATCCTTCCTCAAGTTTTTGGTCGCAAAATGATCAGATTTCTGAAAATACATGCATTTCTATGGGCGCATGGCAGTTAAGCTAGAGTGGCCCAGTCTAGTAGAATTACACTTTCCCACTTTCCTTCTATTCCATGAACAACTTCGGCTCACTCGCTCATATTTCACTCTTTCTGCACATATTATATATCAAAACGTAGGTTTCCAATTTTTGCTTCAGGAAATGTTACCAAAATGTATGTGACAGTTACAGTTTTTTGGCAAATCGACCTGAAGCAAAGTGGCCGCACCCAGGAGGGACCATTGGAATACATTGGGACTGAGCAAAAATTCAGAGAACAGCTGGATTCTGGCCTATATTTGTAAAGTCATATCTCATAAACGATGCGACGTAGAAACATCAGCCTTGTGCCAATATAACTTCAGACCTTCCTGACGCTCATGATTCACCAATTTTTTTGATACCTTTTACTGTTTCTCCATGAGTTTTGTTTGTTTGAGTGTAGTAAATCTGCTCTTCGCTAAAACGGCTAAGATTCAAAAATGCCAAAATAATGCTCATTTTTACAAAATCACTGCTCCTAGACAGATTGAGGTACACACACGAAACGAACCATGATTCTTCATCAAAGCCTGCTGATACTTACAATGAAAGAATAATTTCGATAGCCCTTATATTTTCCGAGTAAGAGGATGTAGTTCGGGACCAAGGAACGACAGATTAATGTTTTCATCCAATTTATCAACATATTTGACATAATTTTACGGCTGTAATATAATATTTTCAACAAATTGAGTGGTTTGAGATCGTTCACCTATCCGTTCCGATAAAAAGGGTATATTGGTGACGTCGATAGGCCTTACGGTTCTTAAGTTATTAGGAGTAGTTCGTAAGCTGCGTTGCCTGTTAAAACGGCTGAGAAATTAGGAGACATTAGTGAGGTGCTGTCTCCCCCAGTGAAAGCTGGCGTGTGATTGGTCGAAAAACGGCAGGCCTTTTCATGGCTTTAGTTGGATCTCCGTCTTGTGGTACAAAAGAGAATTACTATACATTATGCCCTCCACTGTAAAACTGACGTTTCAGGGTTATTGTAAGACATCTCAAACAACTTGTAGATTTAATACAAATCATTTCACCAGGACTTTTGATTACTCTGTAAAATATGATGATCAATACAGTCTCATAGGTACTAGGCAGGCAACAGCGGCCATTTTACTGTTCCAACACCTGGAAAGCAGTGATTACTTTTAAATGGCAGTTACACAGACTTGTATGTTTAGACAATCGTAGGCATTATAAATGGAATAAGATGTTGTTAGCTAACTTGCTATTTTTATCCATTATACTAATACTAGCATTAAAGTTAACATTAGCATTTTAGCTAATTTTGACTTAATAGCTAAAGTTAACATTCTGAATGGATTGAGATACAGTTAACCAACATGTTATTGTTTGACAACATGCTATCTGTGGCATTTTAGCTAATATTAACATTTTAGCGAACATTAGCATTTTAGCTAATTTTAGCTATCAATTGGTTTTTGGGTTGATTTTAACATACTGAATGGATTGAGTTTTTGTTAACCCATATGTTCATGTTTGCCAACATGCTAACAATAGCTTTTTTTACTAAACATAGCAATTTAGCTAATTCAAGCTAACAATGGGATTTTAGATCATTTTGACTTAACAGCTAAAATTTATATAATTAATGGACTGAGTTATTGTTAACCAACATGTTGGTGTTTGCCAACATCCTATATGTGGTATTTTAGCTAACATTAGCATTTCAGCTAACATTAGCATTTGTGCTAATTTTAGCTATCATTAGGTTTTTGGGTTGATTTTAACATACTGAATGGGTTGAGTTATTGTTAACCTATATGTTCATGTTTGCTACCATGCTGCCAATAGTCTTTTCATTAACCATAGCAATTAAGCTCATTCAAGCTAACAATGGAATTTTAGCTCATTTTGACTTAACAGCAAGAATTAAAATAATGAATGGATTGAGTTACTGTTAACCAACATGTTGGTGTTTACCAACATGCTATATCGAGCATTTACGCTAAAATCAACATTTAGGTTAAAACATTAGCATTTTAGCTAGTGTTCTCTAATATTTGCATTTTAGGAAGATTTTAACATACTTAAAAGGATACAGTTAGGTAGCATTTTAGCTAACACTAGTATTTAAGTTAGTATCAACATTTAATCTAATTTTGGCTTAACAGCTAAGGTTACCTTGCTAAATGGATTTTGTTAATGTTTAGAGCCATGTTAGTGTTTGCCAACATACTACCACTAGCATTTTAGCTAACATTTGCATTTCAGCTAATTTTAGCTAACACTTCCCTTTAATCTTATTTTTATTATACTGAATGGATAGAATTATTGTTAACCAACATGTTTGTGTTTGGCAACATGCTACCACTAGTATTTTAGCTAATATTAGCATTTTAGATAATTTTCAGTAATATTGTTGTTATAGCTTGTTTTTATTTTACTGAATAGATTACGTTTTTTTTTTAACCAACATGTTACTGTTTCTCAACATGCTACTACTAGCGTTTTGGGTAATATTCGAATTTTAGCTGATTTTAGGTAACAATGGCATTTTAGCTTGTGACAGTTTTTCTTTGTGGTAGGGTTGGCACACTGTTTTCCTTCTGCTGTTGCTGTTTATTAAACTTCAGCAAGTCTTCTACAGTTGACTTGAAATACTTGAGCCATTTTCTGCAAATAAATTCAGCTTACAGCATTCACACTGCATTTTCGCAGGAAATGCAACTTTTTCTAGTTAGTGTGAATGCTGCATTCACACTCTTGAGATCCTCTTAACTTCTTCTGGTTGCTTCTGTACTTTTTTTTTTAACTTCATCTACTTCTGCATACTTTGTGCTATTTTAACCGTTCAACTTTTCAATTATTCTGCTTATTCTGCTCTTTCCGGCTATATCTTTTGGTATTCATAACCTTCATACTTTTTATAATATTCAAGTTTTTATGCTTTTTTTGGTCCCATTGAAATGAATGGAAAACCTAAAAAATTTAGCTAAATTTTGCCTGTTTTGCAACACTAACTACTTCCACAAACTTCCACTTAGAAACACCATTCACATCTTAAATTGTAGTCATACTCTTCAGCTATTACTGTATGTCTCAGCTTCTTCCTAACTTGTACCGTTTTCATGCAATCCTTCCTCAAGTTTCTGGTCCCGAAATGATCAGATTTCTGAAAATACATGCATGTCTATGGGAGCAAAGCAACTCTAGCAGAATTACACTTTTCCACTTTCCTCATTTTCCACAAACAACTTCCGCTCACTCGCTCATATTTCACTCTTTCTGCACATATTATATATCAAAACGTAGGTTTTCAATTTTTGCTTCAGGAAATGTTACCAAAATTTATGTGACAGTTACAGTTTTTTGGCAAATTGGCCGCACCCAGGAGGGACTATTGGAATGCATTAGGACTGAGCAAAATTTCAGTGTAGGACAGTTGGTTTCTGACCTATATTCGTAAAGTCATATCTCATAAACGATGCAACGTAGAAACATGAGCCTTGTGCCAATATAACTTCAGACCTTCCTGATGCTCATGATTCAACAATTCTTTTGATACCTGTTACCGTTTCTCCATAAGTTTTGTTTGTTCAAGTGTAACAAATCTGCTCTTCGCTAAAACGGCTCAGATTCAAAAATGGCAAAATCATTCTCATTTTTACAAAATCACTGCTCCTAGACAGATTGAGGTACACACATGAAACGAACCATGATTCTTCATCAAAGCCTGCTGATACTCACAGTGAAAGAATAATTTCGATAGGCCTTATATTTTCAGAGTAAGAGGATGTAGTTCGGGACCAAGGAAGGACAGATTAATGTTTCCATCAAATTTATCAACATATTTGATGTCATTTTATGGCTGTAATATTATATTTTCAACAAATTGAGTGGTTTGAGAGCGTTCCCCTATCCGTTCCGATAAAAACGGTACATTGGTGAAGTCGATACGCCTTACGATTCTTAAGTTATTAAGAGTAGTTCGGAAGCTGCGTTACCTGTTAAAATGGCTGAGAAACTAGGAGACATAAGTGAGGTGCTGCACTCTGACTGTCTGCCCCAGTCACAGCCGGCGTGTGATTGGTCGAAAAATGGCAAGCCTTTTCATGGCTTTAGGTGGAGCTCCCTTATGTGGTAGAAAAGAGAATTACTATAGATTATTGCCTCCACTGTAAAACTGACGTTTCAGGGTTTTGTAAGATATCTCAAACAACTTGTAGATTTAATACAAATCAGTTCACCAGTACTTTTGATTACTCTCTAAAATATAATGATTAATACAGTCTCATAGGCAGGCAACAACCGCCATTTTTTACTGTTCCAACACCTGAAAAACAGTGATTGCTTTTTTAAGGGCAGTTACACAGACTTGTCTGTTTAGGCGATTGTAGGCATTATAAATGGAGTAAGATATTGTTATCCATTATACTAACACTAGCATTTAAGCTAACATTAGCATTTTAGCTAATTTTGACTTAATAGCTAAAGTTAACATACTGAATGGATTGAGATACAGTTAACCAACATGTTAGTGTTTGCCAACATGCTATCTGTGGCATTTAAGAAAACATTAGGATTTTAGCTAACATTAGCTATCATTTGGTTTTTGGGTTGATTGTAACATACTGAATGGTTTGAATTATTGTTAACCAATATGTCTGTGTTTGCCAACATGCTACCAATAGCTTTTTTACTAACCATTGCAATGTAGCTCATTTAAGCTAACAATAACATTTTAGCTAATTTTGACGTAACTGCTAAAATTAACATAATGGATGGATTTAGTTACTGTTAACCAACATGTTGGTGTTTACCAACATGTTATCTCTAGCATTTAAGCTAACATGAGCATTGTAGCTAGTGTTCCCTAACATTAGTATTTTAGGAAGATTTTGACATACTGAAAGGATTAAGTTCATGGTAACGAACATGTTATTGTTTTCCAATATGCTATCTGTGGCATTTTAGCTAACATTAGCTATTATTTGGTTTTTGGGTTGATTTGAACAAACTGAATGAGTTAAGGTATTGTCAACCAATGTATTCATGGTTGCCAACATAACCATAGCAATTAAGCTCATTCAAGCTAACAATGGGATTTTAGATAATCATTTAATTATTTAGAATATTTTAACACACTGAAAGGATTAAGTTTATGGTAACGAACATGAAACTGTTTGCCAACATGCTACCACTAGCATTTAAGCTAACACTAGTATATCAGTTAGTATCAAAATTTAATCTAATTCAGCTAATTCTAGCTAACACTTCCCTTTAAGCATATTTTTATTATACTGAATGGATTGAATTATTGTTAACCAACATGTTTGTGTTTGTCAACATGCTACCACTCACATTTTAGCTAACATTCGCATGTTAGCTAATTTTCACTAATATTGGTGTTATAGCTTGTTGTCAATTTGCTGAATATAATAAGTCTTCTTTTAACCAACATAGTTGTGTTTCCCAACATGCTACAACTAGCGTTTTGGGTAATATTTGGAATATAGCTGATAAGTCTTCTTTTAACCAACATAGTTGTCTTTCCCAACATGCTACTACTAGCGTTTTGGGTAATAATTGGAATTTAGCTGATTTTAGGTAACACTGGCATTTTAGCTAATTGCTAGCTTTTCTGTGCGGTAGGGTTGGTAGACTACTTTTCTTATTTCTGCTGATTCTGTGCATTACACTTCAGCAAGTCTTCAACAGTTGACTTCAAATACTTCAGGCACTAGGCAGTCAACAGTGGCCATTTTACTGTTCCAACACCTGGAAAACAGTGATTACTTTTAAATGGCAGTTACACAGACTTGTGTGTTTAGGCAATCTTAGGCATTATAAATGAAGTAGGATATTGTTTGCTAACTTACTATTGTTATCCATTATACTAACACTAACATTTAAGCTAACATTAGCATTTTAGCTAATTTTGACTTAATAGCTAAAGTTAACAAACTGAATGGGTTAGGATAAAGTTAACCAACATGTTAGTGTTTGCCAACAAGATATCTGTGGCATTTTTGCTAACATCTGCATTTTAGCAAATTTTGGCTATCATTTGGTTTTTGGGTTGATTTTAACAAACTGAATCGGTTGTTATTGTTAACCAATATGTTCATGTATGCAAACATGCTAGCAATAGCTTTTTTACTAACTATAGCAATTTAAGTCTTTCAAGCTAACAATTTTAGCCAATTTTGACTTAACAACCAAAAATAACATAATGAATGGATTGAGTTAATGTTAACTAACATTTTGGTACTTACCAACATGCTATCTCTAGCATTTAAGCTAAAAATAACATTTAAGCTAACATTAGCATTTCAGCAAATGTTAGCTAATATTTGCATTTGAGGAAGATTTTAACATAAGGATTAAGTTCATGGTAACGATTATGTTAGTGTTTGCCAACATGCCATCTGTGGCATTTAAGCAAACATTAGCATTTTAGCTAACATCAGAAATTTAGCTAATTTTAGCTAGCATTTGGTTTTTGGGTTGATTTTAACATACTGAATGGGTTAAGTTATTGTTAACCTATATGTTCATGTTTGCTACCATGCTGCGAATCTGTTTTTTTTTAACTAACCATAGCAATTAAGCTAATTCAAGCTAACAATGGAATTTTAGCTCATTTTGACATAAAAGCTAGAAGTAACATAATGAATGGATTGAGTTACTGTTAACCAACATGTTGGTGTTTACCAACAAGCTATCTCTAGCATTTAAGCTAAAATCAACATTTAAGCTAACATTAGCATTTTGGGAAGATGTTAACATACTGAAAGGATTAAGTTAGGTAACGAACATGATACTGTTTGCCAACATTCAACCACTAGTATTTAAGCTAACTCTAGTACTACAGTTAGTATCAAAATTTAAGCTAATTTTGACTTGACAGCTAAGGTTACCTTGCTAAATAGATATTGTTAATGATTAGGGCCATGTTAGTGTTTGCCAACTTACTACCACTAGCATTTAGCTAAAATTTGCATTTCAGCTAATTTTAGTTAACACTTCCCTTTAAGCTTATTTTTATTATACTGAATGGATTGAATTATTGTTAACCAACATGTTTGTGTCTGGCAACATGCTACCATACGCTTCCGTAAGTTTTTTTTTTAACTTCAACTACTTCTGCATACTTTGTGCTATTTTAACCATTCAACTTTTCAACTATTCTGCTCATTCTGCTTTTTCTGGGTATATCTTTTGGTATTCATTACCTTTATACTTTTCATAATATTCAACTTTTTATTTTAGATAATTGTGACAGTTTATTTATGTGGTACGGTTGGCAGACTACTTGTATTTTTTCTGCGGATTCTGTTTATTTCACTTCACCAAGTCCTTTACAGTTGATTTCAAACACTTCAGCCATTTTCGGCAAGTAAATTCAGCTTTCAGCATTCACACTGCATTTTCGCAGGAAATGCAACTTTATGTAGTTTATATTATATCCAAGGAAACCATCCCACTTTTTTTCCTCAGTCGCAGTCGGATGAGAAGGCCCTGATTGCGAAGCTTTACCAGCTCATCGTGGCCCTGCAGCTCAGTGAGTCGGCGGCTCTGGCGAAATTGGAGGCTGCCGCCTCTCGCATCCAGCAGCTGGAGGCCCACAAGCTGCGTGCCGAGCAGAGGCTTGACGCCAGCGCGCGAGCGCTGTTCCTCGCCCGCCAAGAGGGCCGTAATCGCGCCACGCACCTTCGGCAGACCATCCAGTCGCTGCGCAGGCAGTTTGCTGGAGCGCTGCCCCTTCAACAGCAGGAGAAGTTCTCTTTGACTATGTTGAAACTCCAGGAGGACAGAGCTAAAGCCCAGGAGGAGAGGAGGGGAGCAGAGGTGGAGAGGCGGAGAGCAGAAGGGAGAGCTCAGGAGCTGGAAGTGAGACTACGAGGTCTGGAGGAGCTCATCTCAACCCTGAAGGATGTGAAGGGGGCCCAAAAGGTCGGTAAAGGGGAAAAAAAATGTCTGGAGCATTTATTGCATTGCACTTGAACAACTAAATTCTGCATTACATGTAACAGGTAACCGAGTGGCACAAGAGGATGGAGGAAGCTCGCCTTCAAGAGATGAGGAAAGGCAGGGAGCTTGTGCTCCAGAAGGAGGAAATCATCTACCTGAAGAAACTTGTGGAGGAGCAGGACCGAACAATCTGCTCGCTGGAAGAGGATGTCGTCCAGCTGAACGCTGTAAGAGCAAACCTTCTAAAAGTCTCCACACAAACTCACTAAACTTGCCAACTTTTCCCAACCTCTGTTAAGAAATACTTTATAAATATTGTACATAAAACCCTTGTTATATAAAATGTAGTGGAGATGTCTAGAGAGGGTATCACATATTTATGAACCTTACTCATTAGCGAGCATGGGTCCAAAGTGTTTAAGAAACGTTTTTACTGTAATCAGCTTCAAGAAGAACGCCAGCTCGCATGGGACCAGCGGGAGGTGGAGCTGGAGCGCCAGCTGGACCGCTATGAGAAGCAGCACAATGAGATTCTTAGCAGTGCTGAAAAGGTAAAGCGATACTTGAAAGGTTTATTGATGAAACTCTTCCATCAATATTTCACAATGAAACAACTTGGACTTTAACCTTTGGGTCGATTTCTGAAACATTTTACCACCCAATCAATCACTATGTCCTTTCATTGTTGTTTTTAGTTTAGGGAAGGTGAAGGATCCCTCCCAGACACAACGCTGCCTCTCGCTCATCAGTTAGAGTTTGCCTTGGATAAAATAAAAGAGCAGCTTCGCACGATCTCAGACCTTCAGGGAACGTGCAAAGGTTTGGACAAGGTAAAGGATTCAGTCCCGGCTCACACGGTCATCATTCCTTAACCCTTAAGAGACCTTTTAAAAATAATTAATGTCCTAGTATTCAGTAACTTTTTAGGCCCTTAGACCTGTCAATGACAGACAGTTTTTTTTTAAAGAAATCTCACACTTGAGGTCATTATGAATAAAAATGTCAGCTTTGTAAAATCTGCTTCAAAAATAGTGTGCTGAAAATGTTTCCACCTGAAATGTGCAAGTCTTTTAAAGGGGACAGATGTTTTTTGTTTAAACAAGTTATAACAGGTCTATGTTCTGTACAAAACATGTTAATGAAGTTCTTTGCACAGAACCACTCACATAAAGTGATCTCACCAGCTAAGTTCTTGACTATTTCAGTCCCTTTCAGAATGAGTTGTTTAGAGGGCTCTGTCACTTTAATGCAAATTAGCGGTTGCAGACCAGTAATTCAATGATACAACACTGGGTGGGGTTATAGTTCACCAGGGAAACTGTTTTAACCCTTTCAGACCTATGCCTTAATATGGCCCTCTGCCCTTTTTATAGCTGAAACAGGAGGGAAAAGTCCAAACAATGTTAAATGATTGCATCAATTTTTGGACGTATGAATTGATTTTTAGGATTTATTTTTAAAGAATTGATTCAGAATCAGGGAATCAAATTTGTTTTTTTAACACAGCACTATTTTTATTCATGTTTGGAGTGTTTATAGAGGCAGCAGAGACCTAAATGGCAACACACGTAAAATGTGATACGTAAGGCGTGTTTACACTATCGGAACTTGAGGGTAATTTCACCTGACTTTCCTCTATCAGGGTAAATCTGTTGGCTCGCTCTTCTCAGTCGTTGTGTCTCCATTTAAAATCGTCCCTTTAAGGAATCCGCTAAGACGGCAGCATATTATGACCGTTTCAACAGTGAGTAGTGTCACTGATCAGCACCAAAAGGCGCCGACAGCAGCAGAGAATAACAAGAGATCAACATTGAAGAAGCAGGGATGGGTGCCGCATTTCTGTTTGCTGTGTTAAAAACTGCTTCGCAAGCAACTTCTTTTTTTACAAAGCCGTTTGTTTGCAGATGTCTGATCATTTCTCTTTGAGTTAAAACCAGTCAGCATGAGTTAACCACAGCTCCCGCCCAGTGGCTCTATCGGGCCATTTACGAGTACACACCCCAAGACTGGTATTCGGTTGGTTCCTGAAATGGTACCTTAAACTGCCCTGTGGGGCCAGCCTGGTGAAGTGGAGAGACACGCATGCTGTAAAGTTCCGATAAAAATACTCTGGAGTTCTGATAGTGGAAATGTGCCTATAGTAGTCTGAAGTTTAATTTCAACATAAAGAAATGCATTGACAATGGTATTCAGTGGTACTGCCTGGCCAAATAAAAGTTGCCACCTGGATTTTACTAAGCAAATAAATATTAGCCTCCTATTGGATAATTACAGCAAGAACAATTATCTTTTAACCGCCAACAAGTTATTTAACTCCAAATGATGCAGTGTGTAGATTTATATTTCTTAAACAACCATGTTGAATGAGACATCCTTTGGTCGGGTAAAAGAGTCTTTAGTCTTTTTAAGAAGGGTCAAATTATTGACACCAAGCAGAGAAAACATCTAAGGAGATTGTAGAAACAACAAAAAATAGGACTAGAACAGTGTAATGCCTTGTTAGAAACTGGAGGGTAAGTGGGGAACACTTGTTTTTGAGGAAGGAATGTGGTTGGGGAAAAAACTCCTTAATGATCGTGATCGATGATAATTTAAACATTTGGTGAAATGAAAGCAAAGAAAAACAGTTTAAGAGTGATATCCACACACATGATATAATGAGAACTTCATAGCCATGAGGAAACAACTAATCAGTGAGGCTTACTGGAGAAAAAGGCTTCACTTTGCAAAGGAGCATAAAGATTGAACTCTAGAGCAATTAAAGGACCACATGTGGTCTGAGGAGTCCAGATTTACAGGGAAATTACACCTGGTCTGGTATCCGGCTTTGCTACAATGCCCTGTTGGACAGGGGGCGTTGACTGGGATCATGGTCTCGGTGGCTGAACATCCCTCGTGTCCTGTTATCAACTTTTTACTTTCTTTAATATAGAAAGTACTCTTATATCAGATCTTCTGTTCCTTCTGTGTCTCTGCTCTGTCTTCTCAAACCCCCAGACGGTCGTGGCAGATGGCCGCTCATACTGAGCTAGGTGCTGCTGGAGGTTTCTTCCTGTTAAAGGGGAGTTTTTCCTCTCCACTGTCGCTACATGCTTGCTCAGTATGATGGATTGCTGTGGTAGGAAGTCTGCATCAACGGGATGCAACCTCAAGTCAATGACTCGATCGATGCAATCTGCTGGGATTCCTTACATAGGAACCTAACTAAAACTCTAAACTAATTGGAATGTTTGTATGATTGTATTGAAATGACTTTTCTTCTAAAGTGCTTTGAGATGACATCTGTTGTCAATTGACTCTATATAAATAAACTGAATTGAATATTAAAATCTTTAGGTTCTCTTAAGGGTTACCTGAATGTATTGCACAACAAGGTTTGTTCATTTTCTGAATCCTTATTCTAAAACTCTGCTAATAAACAGAAACTGAAAGAGAACAAAGTGGCTTTACTGAAAGCCGAACAGAACATCATGTCCAGGGACAGGGTGATCAATGAGCTGCGTCTTCGGCTCCCGGCGGCCGCTGACAGGGAGCGTCTACTTGCAGACCTTAGAAAGAACGAAGAGGACCAGCCAGGCGGCCAGCCCGCCCTCAAACTGGCACACCAGACTATCAAAGATCTCCAAAGTCGACTCGACAAGAAGGAAGATGTGCTGAAGAAATACCAAAAGCAGCTGGCTCAGGCCAGACAGGTGAAGTTATGGTCTTGAATGATGAGTAAAAAGTGAAGCACTAAAATGTAGAAAGTATTTACTTTAGTAAAAGTTTATTTAAACATGTTAGAATGTTGTTGTTTTTTTACCTTGTTTCTTTCCTTGCCTCATATGCTGTTGGTCCTAGGATCAAGAGGAGATGATAAAAAGACATCAGGGAGAGTTGAGAATACTACACCAGAAGCTGGACTTGCACACAGACACCTCCCTGGATCAGTTCAAACAAACAGCAATGGTACCTTTCAGTTTCTAAAGACCTAGCTTTTTCTAGTATTATTAAGACAAATAGATTTTTAAATACATTTGTATTATCTTGGTCGCCAACTTTGTCCTAAAATAGTTGACATGGTTAAAAATAAGCATTTTTCCACTCTCCAAACAGTTAAAGCACATTTTATTTAAGGCAGCGTCAACTGTTGGGTTTACAACTGCATTCCTTATGCTCAGGAGCTGATGAAGAAGCCCACTATCAGAGTGGCAACATCTAAACACTTGGAGCGTCTGGCTGAGGTAGAGCAGACCGTGGCTGAGCAGGAAGCATCACTCAGCTCTGTCACAGAGAAGCTGAAGCAGACCGCTGCTGAGCTGGAGCAACAGAGAATCACCATGGAAACGCAGGCTAAGAAACACACTGAGGAGATGGCAAAGTAATCACACACTTTTTTTTTTTTTACATTGACCTGTTGTGTTACACTTTCACATAGACAAATAGAACACTCACATTTATTTGCTTAGTAAGTACCTTAATCTAAGATGGTCGATATTAAATCTAAATCGGCCCCACATTTTGACACTTTCATAGTAAGAATGATATGTTAACACTTAACAACAGTGCCTTGAAAATTAATTCATACCCCATAAACTTTTCTTAAATTCTTAAATTTTCTCATGTTACACCCATTGACTTCAGTGTATTTCACTAGAATTTAATCTGGTAGGTAAACACAAAGAGGTGCATAAGAAAAATAAGACATGAAGAGTAACTGGTGAGAAAAAAAATCATCTTCACTTCAACACTATCAGCGTCTCTGTCCCTGCTGAAGGAAAACATCCCCACACCAAGATGGTGCCACCAATATGCTTTTCTGTCGACATGGCGTGTTTAGGGTCATGTTGGATTAGATCCAACTCTGCGTTCTGAGTTCTAAAGGGTACCATTTCGGTCCATTCCCCCCCAAAAAGTAAGTGAAAGTCCATGGAGCGATAAAAGTTATTTTCTGGTCTGCTTTGCCTTTCGCCCTGAATCACACATAGGCTGTACCTCAATTTAAATGATAAGTAATGATGTACGTTTTGACTGTTTGTCATGTGATTTATTTGCTTGTAAAAATGCGTATTCAAAATGACTACAACTCAGAAGTTGCATATATGACGTCATGTAGCTAACATTAGCTAGCACTTGAAATACTCTGCGAGACGTTGTAGAGCTTGTCCTGCATGCTGGATCTCACTCGATCAACTATTTCTCCCCCAGCATAGCTGCCACTTCCCACATGGTCGTCCTGGAAGAAGGATGTGAAGCTCGCTAAACTCCCAGCCATTTTTCGTGTTCCTCTTTAGTTGTAGTCAACTATGTGTTTTCACACAAAACCTAAAGTAACTTTTGCTGCCTGTATTAAATTAGCACTTTCTCGGTATCAAAATGTGACTTAGGCTCCCCATGGTGCATCTCAGGGAACAGTTCTTACCCCCTTAATTTTTTTAAATTATTTTACATTCTTCCTCTTGACCGTCCCATTGAACTCTCTTCTCACTTTTAAAGTTATTTAATAGTTCCTCATTACATCACACACCTATTGACTTGGTGTATACAGTGAAACCTAATCAGATAAATCAACATCAGCCCGGAAACACATGCCACGGCACAGTTTGTGACAAAGGAAGGTCAGCTGATATTGTCAATAAATCTTGCACACTGTGTGGCTTCAGTTCACACCCCATTTAATTCTATTCACTTAAAAAAACACTATCTCATAGGGAAATTGAATGCCGTAGCTCGTATCATCCAAGCATCTTCAAAGAGACGTAGATGGTGATGCGTACTGAGGAAGGATCTCAATCCTTCCTGCAAACTGTCTAAAGAGACCTCTGACTGAAGACTGTTGCTGTTTGACCGTCTCATGACTGTTGTGACATGCTAAAAGTTCAATATCCAGGTGACAGACACATTTTCACAGTAGCATGTCTTGAATGACCCCATCAGTTGTTTGCAAGCACTGCTAATCCACATCATTTGTTTTATTTACTTTTATAATTTTATTATTGTCCCATAAAGAGATGCCCCAAAGAAGTTAATTATAAGGAAAATTCTACAAAAAGAGCAAAAAAAAACTAACCTAAAAAAGCTACTCCTGCACATTCCCTTTTTGTTGCTGCATCATCTGTTGTATTAAGGTGATGTTTTGAGTACTCTACTGTCCTCCAGACTAATGTCAACCATTTTCCATATAAGGACCAATATTGGGGAATCTTTTCCCATTGATCTGTGCATAATGGGCAAAGATCTCAGCTTTGATCCAAAGGACATTGTTCCAGACGTTTTGTTGTTTTTCTCAGATGGTTTGTGGAGGATTGAATTTGGATTTATCACTCAATTTAAGCTTCTCACCCTTTTTCAAGCAGATGGAAACTACTAATACTGTTAGACTTTGAGGGGAAATAAAGATTATTTAGACCTCTTACTTAGGGTAAAATAAAGTTTTAAGATGTATGAAGAAAATAATAGAGGGTTATCTGAAGTTCAATAGTACACAGGGACATGGTTATGTCAGTCATGATAGAGCGAGCACTGAAGCATGTGTGGTTGAAGACAAAATTCTCACAAAATACTTGAAATAACAACAGAACAACACACCTTTTTAGTGAGTGGGATTAGAGTTCCATTACTAGAAAAATTATAGCCCTAATAGTTCTTTTTTGTCATTTTTATTTTATTTTGTCGCGAGTAATCTATGACTCTGTTTCCCCACGGTCTAAATATGACGTGACACTAAAGCCCATTTCTTTGAGCCACTGGCATCTAGGCAAGATGGAGAGTCAAGTTTGTCGTGCCACAACGGACAGAAAGAAGGGCGTTCAGGAAGCCAGAAAAAGTTCTCCAAAGTTGACTATTTGAGAACCGCAGTGAACAGTGGCATCGGTTCTCTGTATCAGCTATTAGACACTGTCTGTATGTCAAATGGGTTGTTGAAAGTCATACACAAAAAACTTTTATTGACCTACCAACACAAATGTGAAGATATGTAGCTTGTCGAACTCTACTTAAACTTGAACTCAAACAAGACTAAGACTGAGCTTTAGTTTTTGCTTGAACGAAGAATAAACATGTGGAACCGTGTATTTATTCTTTAGGCTGAAGTATCTGTGATGCAGTAGAGCTGTTTGTCCGGAAGGTTTTTAGAGTGTATTGTGGAAAAAATAGCTTCTTCTTGAACAAAGATGAAACTGAGGTTCTTCAGGGATTTTTGATATTTAATAGGGCATATTGATCACCTACATATTGATCAATATGGAGGACAGTGCACTCGAACCCTCCCCAACCCTTCTATTCTAAAACATTATATAGTATTTAGCAATCACTGTTTATCTTATCTAGCATTGCCCCTTCCAGTCCCAGTGTTTGCTTCCTGCTAGACTGGTCCAGATCACTCTGATAGCATCATAATGAAGCAGTTGTAGATATTCTGTGCAGGTATTGCCAAAAAAACAAGAACTGCTAAAACGCTCCGTTTTTACTGCCTTCAGAATTAAAAACGTATCAGATTTCGTGAGAGCCGTTGTGGCTCTCATGAAGTGGGAGGGGGAGGTGTTAAGTCTGCCACCCCTACTAACTGCATTTAAATCTAGATTTGGTCTAATCTGGGTGAGGAGGCCGTGTTTAATTGGCTGATCCTAAAATCAATTAGGGATCATTGGTTATTTTCTGAGACAATCTGAGGCTCAAAAACCAAGATAAGGTTAAAATTATAACATCGGATGGTAACTATGGTAACGCAACAAACAATGAAGGTTAGAAAGTCATTAAAAATCAATAAATTTTTAATGCAAGAATAAAATCATGATAAAAATGTACATTTAATTTGAATAAATTTTAAGGTATTTTAATTACAATTAGGTTAAATAAAAAATTAATTTTAATTAAAAAGATTACTTGAACTAATAAAATAATTAGGTGCAAAGTAAACTTGTCAAGTTCTTTACATCTTAAAATGTTAAACAATTGAATAACAAAATTAAATCTAATTTAATAATATTCTAATATTCTCAATAAACAAAGCTTTAGATCTGTAGTCTGTGTTCAATTTCAACATTTATGGAAGGGCCCTGATGGTTTGGGGGCCCTAAGCAATGGCTTAGTTTGCTTGTGCCTTGGGCCGGCTCTGCCAAATAGCCACAGCTTGGAAACCCCTGATCTAGAGCAATTGTGCAAAGAGAAATGATCAAAAATCCCTCTGTATGTTCAAGTCTTGTGAAATGTTACAGGAGCACAATAACTAACAATAACAATAGCAGGTGGTGCAAATATGAACAATGAGAACTGATATTTCTTAAGTCCACGCAAACTCGGTTTTTCTCATAAAAATCAATACTGATGATAGTGAACGCCTGTGCATTTTCTGCAAGAACAGAGAAATTTGTTCTTTTACTTTAGGTGTCAAGAAGAAGAATACAGTTTTTCTGGCTAGGACACTTCATACCTCACAGGAGCGTAAAGGACATATGCAAATCTCACTTTTGTCAGCCTCTACAAACAGTTAAAACATGAATAAAAACCATCCATCCATTTAGTTTTTTTTTTTTGGGGGGGGGGGTTTGCTGTCAGAAATCTTGTTTCTACAAGCCCTTAGAAAAAGTGCCTTATTGTGTCGTCACAATAAGTGGGATTTGCATATAACCGCCCCTCACATGTCAAACCCCGTCCACCAATTCAAATTCCATGCCATTCTGAGATCGCTTTATGTGAGAACTTCAATAACATGACCATAGACCTATTATTACTTGTTTAAAAAGAGGCATAATATGTCCCCTTTTAGGTTACAACTTCTGGGACATCCTCATAGGGTCCTCACAGATTTGTTACAAACATTACGTATACATTTCCAGTTAACAGAAATATGAGAAATATATTTACCGAGAAAAACGTTGGTATGATTTTATGTTAATATGAAACTACAATGTAACTAAATGGAAAAAAAATTTCGCATCTGTTTTTGACCACACAAAAGAAAAATGGGTACTATTTAAATTGAAAACCAACAACTATGATACTTTGATAAATTATAAATTTTATATAAAGGAATGTTGACCTGGAATATACTATTTTAATACTGACAGAGGATTTGTTCCAGGCTGGAGGAGCATTATGTTGCCCAGATGAAAGCTCTGACTGGTGAGACGGAGGACAAGAGCAGTCAGATGACTCAGATGGAGAAGGAGATGAACTACCTCCGCACGGAGCTGGAAGCTCAGAAGGAGGCCAACATTCGCTCCCCGAGCAACACCATGAAAAACCTGTTGGAACGCCTCAAAGCACAACTCACTCAGAAGGAGAAACAGCTCAAGGTTCTTTAGAGTTTTTTTATTTTTTAACTGAAGCAGTAATTGTTTGTGCTCAGAGTTGCTTTTTCTTGGTCTAAATTACATTTTGTCTTGACTGATTAACTTGCTGCCAGACTTCAACGTCCTGGAATTTGTGTGAACTCTGCTTATTATCTGTAGTTTTGTGACTGGAAACTGTTCAGTTTAGAAAATAAATTCAAAATCTGATCAGGAATAGTTTTGTAAATATGTTTTAAATCTAAATAGAATTTAAATGACAGCAAAGAATAGAAAATAACTTTTAAAAAAAGGGAATTGCTGCTTTTGGACGATGTTAACTCACTTGTTTTAGTTTGTTTCATAAGAAGAATTAAACATGTGACAGGGAAGTATTTATTTAACATCTGGAGATTCTGGCTCTGTAACACATACCTAAAAGATTATCATGACTTTGTGGTGATAAATCTCACATTTAGTTTTTTTGTGCAAGTAATTGGTGCTTTATTTCACTCTTTTGACTATTCAAATAGTTTGAGGCTCAGCTTTGACTAATGAGAACAATATTACTGATTACTTGAGTTCTAAAATTCTTCCATAGCAACAGACAGTTCAGTTTTATCGGATGGAGCCTTGTCATGTAGGAAAACCCTGGTATAGGATTCTAACATTCTAATAACCTCAGGTTTAAATATCATGGTATTAACACAAACATGTAAAAGATCTGTAGTTTTAAAACAGTGCTAGCTTAGCCAGATTTTTCTTTTAGTTTTTTAAATTGCAATTTTCGAATGCTTTCTTGTACATAAAAGAAAAGTGTAGCAGCCTTCTATCAGCCAGCTGGCAAACAGTGCACAGCATGGGGGGGGGCTGTTTCTACCCCTTTTATATATTTGTTTCTTTTTTTCCCCCCTTTATATATTATCTGTTTCAAAGGCAGATTGCTTTCAGGTTTTTTTTCTTGATGTCTGAATCACTTAGTTTAACAAAAATGTTTCCATTTCACATAATTCACATTTTCTCAGCACTTCAAATATCAAATTTTAGACTCCCCTTAATGGGAAGGACTAACCTCCTTTGCCATCTTTTGAGTGTTATACTTCCTTCAATTGCTTCAGCTAAAAACTCGATGGGGCCATGTTTCTTGATAACTAGCTCATTAACGTCTTCAAGCACTGTCTTTAGCTGGGGACTCTATGCAGAATTGGACTTGTAAAAGTATTTGTTTTAGCAAAACTCATTCCAAATGACTAATTATCATACAAAATGTTGTTTTTGACTTAATTTGAAGAAAAAGATAACTAGAGCAATGTAATTGGATAGATTTGAGGTATTTTCTGTGATTTGTTTTAGCTTCAAAGTAAATCAATCCAATGAACATCATCCAGTAATGGTGATTCTATGTTTTCTCACCATCTTATTGCATTAATGAAAACCAGGGTCTGCTTGTTTCATCTTTTCTCAGGCTCTCAGTAAGGCTTTGCTGGAGCTGCGGGCGGAGATGACGTCTGCGGCGGAGCAGCAAGTCATCGCCAGCGCTACACAAAAAGAGGAGAGTCTTAATGTACAGAGACTGGTTGACAAACACACCAAAGACCTGAAGGTAAGATCAAAGAGTCAGCACAGCATATACCCTCTTTATTTTTTTTATTTTTTTACTCATATGTCATGGTTCCTTTCCTGTTGATATAATAAGCTCAAATAAAGCTTTGTTGGATGTTTGAGGTCTTACAAAATTGGCATAATGGTTAGAAAGCAGAACTTCTACAAAGCAACTGTAATGAAATCATACCTGCTGACAGGCTGCATTAGATGCTTCTGGTTTATATGAAATTACATCTACCCTGTTTCTGGATTTAACGGGCTTATCTTCATCAATCCGAGCGAGCAGTAAGGTGACCTCTGTAAACACATGCTTGATGGCAATCTTCATATGCTAGCTTGTGCTTAACTTTAGATAGATTTTATTTCTTTCATCTTTTACAGTTCCAATGAAAAGTTAGCACCAAAGATAAAGTCTGCCATGAACTGAAAACGTAACATCAAATTCAACAGATTATTTTCAACAAGATAAAGATTGAGCTGTTTGGCCACAATAATAAGTAGTATCTTTTGAGGCTACAAACTCTGTACCAGCTGTCAAGTATGGTGGTGGCAGCATCATCATCCTGTGGGGCCATTCTGCTGCAGGTCCATTCAACAGAATAATAAGCTTTCTAAAATTGCCCTCAACAGCCCCCAAAAGTGCTAACCTCAATGCTGTTGAAAATTTGTGAGCCTGATCAATACCAGAAAACCCATCAGATTAAATAAAGCATAGTAATTCTGTCAAGAAGAGTGGTCAAATATCCAGATAGAAGTTTTCCGGAAAATGGTTAAAATGTATGTGAACTTCTCACCAGGACTTAATATCAAGAGGATTATCTGCATTTCAGCTGTTAACATTTATGAAAATGTTACTTCTGCCTAAATCAACTCTTGTCCAGTGGCTCTCAGTATGTTACGCTGCATTAATAGGAAAAAAATGAACACAAAACCAATGGTGGAGTTGCAGTGCACTGATGAGATTGTTTACATTGTTTACATATAATCAGAAAACCTTTTGACAAAGCTTTAAAAGGAATCAATGTTTGTGAAGCACGTCTGAACTTGCAACAATTTAAATAAACCATTTCAAAATGCTTTGATCAGATTTTGAGGCTAGTTTTCATTGCAGTGATTTCTCTTGAAGGACTGCAAATTGAGTCAAAATGTATTTTTAATGTCTGTTTAAAATTGAAAATGGTTACAATGAAACAAAACAATTTCCCCATAACCAAAAGGTACTGTATCCAGGGCTGTACGTTAACCTTTTTAGCTTATAGCACTGGTGCTACAGAGGTTGCTGGTTTTGTAGCTCAGACAAAAAAAAAGGTAGCTTCAACACATTTCTTTTACAATCTCTTAAAACCGACTGTAGAGCATCTCATTACTAGAATACAAACAAGATAGAAATGCCTACAGTGAATGCACAATAACGACATTTTTTCAGACGTGTTTATTTAGTGAAAATGCTAACATATTAGCTTTATTTAAATTGGTGTGGGTGTATTTAATACATGAGTGTGTGCATATACTTTGAGAAATGTGAGTAATTTAGGTAATAATGCAATACATATAATAGAATAGACATTCCCTTAACTATCCCACACTGGGGAAATTCAAGCGTAATAGCACCAAACTGACAGATTCACACAAAGATAACAACACAAAATATAAAAAACAGAATTAGGAATACCAGTGTACAGTAAGGGCAAAAAACAATTATTAAAAATAGCATACTCCGGTTCAAGAAATGTGCAACTGAGCAGAGTAATTTTAAAATATTTTTAAAATACACACTTCAATTTGGCATTACGGAACAGGCTATTTAAACAAAGTGAAAATAAAAAAACTGTGCAAACAACAGAGAGGTGTAATATTGGACAACGCTGAGGATCCTCTTTGTAAGGCCATCATTCAACAACAGTGTCTTCAGTCAGAGGCTTCATCACTTTCGCTGTAACACAGACTGCTACAGGAGATCCTTCCTGGCCAAAGCCATCAGCCTTTACAACAACTCCTTGAAGAAATTTTCATACTATGAACCACGACAAGACTTCATTTTCCTTTGGGATCAATAAAGCATTTTTGAATAGAATTGAATAACGGCAGAAATGTTATTTGAAATGAGACGACAGTGCAAAGAACAGCAAGGATGTTGCAGTTTGAGTTTGGTGCAGTGTAGGTTATACAGTCTAACAGCTCCTATAACAATAAATGTTACTCACCAACCATTATCATAAGACTTCAGCCACTATGTAGCATTGACACGTACCATCGCTTCATCTGTCGCTGCCGCATCTTCCTTACAGGTAAAAAAAAAACAAGCAGCTTGCAAAGCTGTCGCACGGGTGCCACGTGTGAAAAATACTTTATCACACAGACAGTTTGTTGTTTTTCATCGCATGTGCGACATATAAGTCGCACTTTACAGCTCTGGTATCATTGAGCATTTATAAATACAGTACAATCCTCCAAGTTTTGGGACAGAGGTATTTATACAGATAAAACCCAAGAAAAAAGAATTCCAGCATATCCCATTTACTCCTAAAAACAGATTATAGATCACTAGCTTAGCATAACATGTAATGTGCCCCATATCAAAATACATTTGTTTTTCTTCTACATATTAGGAGCAGAGATGTTGTGTATAAGAGAGCAGTGTACATTACGCAACTCTGCAAATAAAGAGGATTTCACAATAATTTTAAAAGGAATATGAAAGGATGGAGAGGAGGAGATAAAATTTCAGTCTTTCATTAGCAGCTTACCTTGGGGTTTAACACGATTAGCTTGGTTAGTGTCACGGACATCAATCTCTGTCTGTATTTCCTGTAGTAAGTAGACTTAACTCGCATACATTTCTGAGTCTTCAAACGGATTAAACAGAGCAACTTTGCTGTTGTCGCATTAACTCTCCTTTTTGAAAAAAAAATTTTTTCTGGAAACTTCTTTCATTTTTACTTGCATCTAATTTTTAAATACCTCACTCCTGCTGAAAATGCCTTCATCACTCAGTAACAACTTCCACACCAAAGAGTGTTGTAATCCTTACTACAAAGTTGCACTTACGTATGGTGATCAAAAAAAGATGATGGGTTTTTTTTTGGGTTCTGATTGGCTGATCAGCAATTCATTATGGTCAAGCATAAAATCAGTTGATTTCTAAGTTCATCTCTACTAATACAGAAATAATCCTAAAAACAACGCAAGGACAAAGAGGGTTGTCTGGTGGTGGTTGTTGTGCTGCTGTTGTTGAAAAGTGGGAACAAATCTGTGATCAGTCAGTGACAGAAATCTTCCAGATGTTTCTAATATTTTACAAATCAAGACATAAGATAAAAATTGGTTTAAAAAGGCGGGGTGAATTCAGCTGAAGAATTAAGATCTTATATAACTTTATTTTTTCAGACACGGGTACAGGAACTGAATGAAGAACTTCAAGCTGCAAAGGAGTCTGCCAAAGCCGCCAGGTGCCGAGAGAATATCCTGAAAGAGGAGGTCGAAGGATTAAACCAAGGTATCCAGAAATATCAGAAAACTCAGAGACGTCTGCAGGCTGAAAAAGAGAAACAAGAAGTAGTAGTTCTGGAGCTCAAGCAGCAAGTAAAGAGGCTCACCAGCACCATGCAGGTTCGTAACTATAGGCTTTGAATCACTCACTTGCTGACCGATGACAGATTTCCTTCATTTTTCTTTTCTTTTTTCTTTTTTTCCAAATTGACAGTATGTTTTGGATCATCAAACAAATTTTAACATCAGACAAAAATAGTCAGAGTAAAAAAAAAAACTACAAGTTTTTAAATGATGAGTTTCCTTTATTAAGGGATAAATGCTACCAAAACCAAACAGACCTTATGTAAAACTATAGTTGCCCTCCTTGTTAGATAATGAATCAACTGTGTTAAAGCAGGGAACATCTAAAACATGCAGGGCAGTGTGACTTGAGGACCAGGGTTGGGAAATATGAATCTATTGTACTGGAAGCCCTGCTTGCTTCAGATAGGGTCAGCGTTCATGATTGGCCTTTTCTCATATTTGCTTAAAGACATCTTGGTGAGCCCCAAGATTTATGGAAAAATTATTGTAGAAAAAATTATTAAAATTATTGAAATTAGAAATGCAGTTTTAGAATTGCTCCACTCATGGTGGCAGCATGTTGGAGTAGCTCCCTGTAGTATATCCTGGGACTCTCTTAGCCCACGATAGTTTTTTCTTTATTATGCTTTTGGTTGAGTCATTGCATGTTTCCCTCTGCGAAACCATGACAACAAGGATTAGCTAATATAATACCTGAACTGCGACCGCAAAGTCCAGAGGAGTTAAAAAGAAGGTTTCATGGATGCAGAGCAGGAAAAAAAGAGACAAGTGGGAAGGGAAGGGAAGTTTAAACCATCTCTTCTATTGATCATAATGGGCAAGATACTTGGATGATATGAGCTACATCAGTATTTATTTTGTCATTTGGGATAAATAAAGTATTTTGAATTGAATTTGAATTATGTGGCGTAACGAGACTAAAGTGAAACCTCTTGGAAGGTGCTGATCCTGACAAATTTTGGCTTCAAACTGGCAGCATTTTAGTGAAAGTACGTCATACGGACAATCAAACACTGTGGTGGTAGTGTAATGCCGAGTTCACACCGCCCAAAGCGTCAACACCTAGAACGGCAAGATCACACGTTAAGTCTATGGTTGAGGCTGTCAGAGTCTCTGCGGCGCTGTGTATGATTTAGCCGTGGCAATTTTTGAAGCTTTTGAATGCAGAAGTTCAGCTTGCTGAACATTCGGCGTCGTCCCCTCAGTGTCAACCAATCAGCTAATGCGCCCGACGTCAACGTTGTCTAGCCTTATTTAGCAAATAAAGTCAAGCCACTCTCTCGATGTGATCCGCCACTGTTCAAAACATCCGGCAACAGAGGAAGCTCTCTTTTTTTTTTTGCTCAAGTGGCGGGCTTTGCAAGCTTCAGGCTTAAAAATGTATACGCTTCAAACTAGTCGCTTTGTGAGCGTTTTTTGACGCAGACAAAGCGTGCGGTGTGAACGCGGCATAATAGTCTGGTACTGCCTTGCATGTTCATGGCTTAAAAAAATTAAAAATTTAATTGCACTTGTCACAAACAATTAAGTTAAAAACTGAAGTTTGTTTGGATAGCTTTTTCCTCAGGTTTCCTCAAGATTTCTTTCCTCAATATTAAAATTGGTTTGATGATTTGAAATCTTTTAATGTGGCAAAAAAGCAAAACCAGAAGGAATCTGTAAGAGGGCAAATCCATTTTCAAGGTACTCTGTGTTGGTCTTTGGTTTCATACATGCTGTTGGAACCATTGCTTATTATGGCATAGTTTGCAGCAGGATGTGTTGGACAGCAGCCACATGACAGCCAGTGTCGTCATAGCATCATGTGGGAAAGTAATTAAAATGCTCTGACTCTCGAACAACATTCAGATGTTAAAATATGATAAAACATTGATATGGGAGTGCTGCCACGCCTGTTAGGCTCGTCTACAGCCAACATTTTAAAAAAAAGATAGAGGAATGTGTCAAGAAAGAGTTATCACATTCTTTTGAGATTAAAGATAAACAGAAGCCAGTTTCTGAGTGGATTTCATTGTGTTCTTATAGGTTAGAACAGCAAACAGCTTACTTTGAAGTTGTTTCTTAGGACTTTACAGTTGGGGTGAGAAGTTTACATTGGAATAAAAGTCATGTTCATTTTTGGGCTTTAAATGTTTATTTCAGCTGTTCCTTTTTCAAGTTGGAATGAGTCTAAACCAACTCTAATAAACTGTGAAACTAAGAATTGGATACACAGATTTGAAATGACCGTATAATTTTGACTGTGAATTAGAGAAAATCCACATACACTCCTATTATGTTTTTGTTAAACAAGTTTAACTTCCACCACTTGGTATTTATAGCAATCAACAAGCTTCTGGTATCAGTCTGGCTGGATATTTAAGCACACTGCTTAGCCCAATTGATAGGTTATTTAAACTACAGGTCCTTCTCAAAAAATTAGCATATTGTGATAAAGTTCATTCTTTTCCATAATGTAATGATAAAAATTAAACTTTCATATATTTTAGATTCATTGCACACCAACTGAAATATTTCAGGTCTTTTATTGTTTTAAAACTGATGATTTTGGCATACAGCTCATGAAAACCCAAAATTCCTATCTCAAACAAATTAGCAAATCCGACCAATAAAAGAAAAGTGTTTTTAATACACAAAAAGTCAACCTTCAAATACTTATGTTTAGTTATGCACTCAATACTTGGTCGAGAATCCTTTTCCAGAAATGACTGCTTCAATGCGGCGTGGCATGGAGGCAATAAGCCTGTGGCACTGCTGAGGTGTTATGGAGGCCCAGGATGCTTCGATAGCGCCCTTAAGCTCATCCAGAGTGTTGGGTCTTGCGTCTCTCAACTTCCTCTTCACAATATCCCACAGATTCTCTATGGGGTTCAGGTCAGGAGAGTTGGCAGGCCAATTGAGCACAGTAATACCATGGTCAGTAAACCATTTACCAATGGTTTTGGCACTGTGAGCAGGTGCCAGGTCGTGCTGAAAAATGAAATCTTCATCTCTATAAAGCTTTTCAGCAGATGGAAGCATGAAGTGCTCCAAAATCTCCTGATAGGTAGCTGCATTGACCCTGACCTTGATAAAACACAGTGGACCAACACCAGCAGCTGACATGGCACCCCAGACCATCACTGACTGTGGGTACTTGACACTGGACTTCAGGCATTTTGGGATTTCCTTCTCCCCAGTCTTCCTCCAGACTCTGGCACCTTGATTTCCGAATGAAATGCAAAATTTGCTTTCATCCGAAAAAAGTACTTTGGACCACTGAGCAACAGTCCAGTGCTGCTTCTCTGTAGCCCAGGTCAGGCGCTACTGCCGCTGTTTCTGGTTCAAATGTGGCTTGACCTGGGGAATGCGGCACCTGTTGCCCATTTCCTGCACACGCCTGTACACGGTGGCTCTGGATGTTTCTACTCCAGACTCAGTCCACTGCTTCCGCAGGTCCCCCAAGGTCTGGAATCGGTCCTTCTCCACAATCTTCCTCAGGGTCCGGTCACCTCTTCTCGTTGTGCAGCGTTTTCTGCCACACTTTTTCCTTCCCACAGACTTCCCACTGAGGTGCCTTGATACAGCACTCTGGGAACAGCCTATTCGTTCAGAAATTTCTTTCTGTGTCTTACCCTCTTGCTTGAGGGTGTCAATGATGGCCTTCTGGGCAGCAGTCAGGTCGGCAGTCTTACCCATGATTGCGGTTTTGAGTAATGAACCAGGCTGGGAGTTTTTAAAAGCCTCAGGAATCTTTTGCAGGTGTTTAGAGTTAATTAGTTGATTCAGATGATTAGGTTAATAGCTCGTTTAGAGAACCTTTTCATGATATGTTAATTTGTTTGAGATAGGAATTTTGGGTTTTCATGAGCTGTATGCCAAAATCTGATTTAAAACAATAAAAGACCTGAAATATTTCAGTTGGTGTGCAATGAATCTAAAATATATGAAAGCTTAATTTTTATCATTACATTATGGAAAAGAATGAACGTTATCACAATATACTAATTTTTTGAGAAGGACCTGTAGTTTGTTTTCTGGCAAAACCTGGTTGAGTATGGGCCACAAATTTACAATTCGGTTGAGGTCTGCTGTTTAAGAAGGAGCTCAATAGCTTGCCTTATCCAGTCCAGAACCAATTTGATACGCAGAAAGAACCTTTCTCATGTTGGAACCATCCATCCATCCACCCATCCATCCCATTCTTCGTATTATCTCATTTAAGGTAATTCATGCCACACTGTGCGAGCTCTACCTGAGCCCTAGAGGTGTTTCACACTGAACAGCCCAAGATTTCAGTGGGTCAAACTGCACGACTTCTCGCTGTGGCAGGACGTGCCAAAAGCAAACGTCATTCATATTTGCTTTCATCGCTTTCAGTCCGTGGTTGTAGAATTTCAGGCAGTACCTGAAGAATCACGATGGCTGGTTTTGGTCAGACGATCACTTAATAAGATGTCGGGGAGCCCGTCACACTACACGCCCACGGAGCTGCTGATCCCATGCACCCACCACTTTATTTATCAAGATTCTTTTCACAATGAAAGATAAGCTCTAGGACTAGGTGTGATCCCAGCCTCCCTATGGCAGGAAGCTCATTTTTGCCAGTTGTGTGTTGAAACTAGGAATAGGGAATGATCATATGGTGGCATTTGTTGTATTGTCATAAGAATTTAATTCCATTAATTTTGATTTACATCGCAATTGGGATTACTTTTTTTTTAAACAAATTTTTCCTCTATTGGTTCTATAAGAGCAGCAGTAAATATCAGTGTCCTTACAAATATAATTAAATTCAGTGATTGTGTTCTGTTTGTTGATAAAACTGCACCAAATAATCTATCTGGTGTCCTGGAGTAGGCTATTTATTAATCTAGATGCTTTTTTGGTTCGTTTTATTATAAAAACAATATTAATGTATTGTGAAAAAGACTGCAACTGGTTATTTGTATTTATTTATTAGGTTTTAACATCACTTTCATACATTAAAATGTTATGTCAATAACAGCCATTCATAACAATTCTTCTTTTCTTTAAAAAAAAATCATTGGAGTTGTAGTATGATCATAATAAGTAATTATACAACAGGAAGTAAACTTTGGCTGTCTGTAATATTAATGATAAACATGAAAATGAGATGCTTCTACCCCGCTTCCCCGTTGCTTAGAATCAAACAGAGGCAGCTGGGAAAGGAGGCATCATAGAGAATCTGCAGAAGAAAATCAGGAGGCTGGAGTCTGACCTGGAGAAAAGAAGCGAAGTGAAAAGCATCAAAGATGATCATGGAAAGGTCTGAACAGAATTTCAGCCACACAATGTTGCTGTTTGGCAAAATTCTTGTACCCTCATTTTTGGTATTGATTGACACGGTTTCTCTCTGATGGCAGCGATATGCTTCATTTTATTGATATTATTATCACACAGCAATTCTCTAATGATCAATAAAGTGCTAGGCAATCACAAAATTACTCAAATTTTTTTGCTTTTGTTTTTCAATGAGCTTTATTTCTACATTACATTCTCGAGGCAGATTACACGAAATGCATGTAAATCCGGGGTCGCGTTAAACAAATATCTTCTGTCTTTGACAGTTTTTTTTATTTTTTTTTATTATAAAGTTTTGACAGATTACAATTCACACCCCCGACCAATTGATGCAGACACAGACATTTTCAACTTTAAGCACAGAGTTCAGGTAACTGAATCAATCCCCAAAAAAAAAAGATTCCCATGAAAGCATGCTCTCAGATCTGGACATCGTATCCAATGCATCTCGCTATCCCGTAGCTCACAGCTCTTTGAAGAGTTACGAAGGCATGATACTACATCTGACACAGAACGGCAGTGACGTATTGCTGCAGCTAACCACTGATTAAGAAGAAGCACATGTAGGGATTTCCTCCCGCTGAAGCGATAAGAAGAGCCGTCGTTCAGAGAGCCTTGCCAAATTCTGATCACTTCAATTAAAGAAATGTTCCCTGATTTCAAAACTTTGGCTGAAGTGGCACTCATAATTCCATTCTCCAGTGTGGCAGCGGAGCACGGATTCAGCTTCCATTACGCACAGGCGGGTGCAGTTCAGCACTATGCGAAGCATTTAGGCCACAGCAGGTGAAATTTATACAATTAATGCATGTAACCTATTAATCTGCTCAATGAGTGATGGCACGATATGGATTCTCTGTTCAGTTTGTTTGAATATTTGTTAAAATTAATGAAAATTTAATACTACTGAATATGTCAATATTATCTTTTTAACTGTTTAGGAGTAAAAATGGATTATGACCGGATTTTTTTGACCCCGTCAGTCAAAATGACCGACAACAAAAAAATTATAACGCGACCTCTGATGTACATGAAAACATGTCTATTGAGTCTAGAGGAGATCCAATTTAATATCAGTAACAGTCCTGATGTGCTTAATTAATTTTATAAAATGAATAACATTATAGAGAACCCTGAGCATCTTCATACAACACAAGGCTGTCATGAAAATGTCTTTGAAGAAACCTCGATCTTTTACAACAACATTTATATCTCACTTCGTGATTAATAAAGTATTTGTTTTTTAAATGAATTTCATTGTGGAGTCTTATGCCGATTTTGGATTAACCCAATCTCTGCAATTCTCCCTCTTGTAACATCTTATTCACCACATTTACCACCAGCTTGGTATTGCTGACCTTAGAGAATCGGACACCATTTACTCTTGTTGTAAGTTACATAAATATCCATAAACCGGAGCAGACCTCCCCTAAATGCATCCATAATTTATTTAAATGTGGGCAAACTGCCTCAGCTCCTAGAGAGATAAGTTATTCAAGGATTTGAACTTCTTTTCCATGCAGTTCGAGGACTGGACTAGCAAACTTTGAACTCACCTTGACAGCACCTCCGCTCGCTCAGTAGTTTAGGTTACATCCAAGAATCTAAAAGTTTGCACTACATCATTATGTATGAGTATTTGCCTGTTTATAGCTGATGTAAAACTTGTTTGTCTGACAGAGTAAAGATGAAATTGTGCGGTGGGAGGAGAGCAAAAAGTGGCAGGGTAAGATGGAAAAGGTAAAGAATTCCCTGAAGGAGAGGGAACGAGATAATGAATCCCTGTCAAAGCAGCTCACCACTCTGAAAGATCTTTATGGCAGGTCAGTGTGTACATCATACATCTGGTATGCACAGCTTTTAGATTTGCTACAGTGATGCTGATGACCGATTTATGATTGCTTATGTTCCTGTTTAGAATCAAAAGGTGCTCAATCACAACTATATACTGTGGGGCAAACAGTATTTGGCAGCTACCAATTCTGCAAGTTGTCCCACAAACAGAATGTAAAGGAAAAAATCCTGGACATCACATTGTATGATTTTTAAAGAATATATTTGTATAATGTTGAAAATTAGTTTTTTGGCCAATAACAAAAGTTCACCTCAATACTTTGTAATGTAACATTGGTTGGCAATGATAGAGGTCAAATGTTTCCTATTGGTCTTCACCAGGTTCACACACACTGTAGCTGGTATTTTGGCCCATTCTTCATACAGATCTTCTCTAAAGCTGTGATGTTTTGGGGCTGTTGCTGAGCAACACGGACTTTCAACACCCTCCACAGATTCTCTATTGGATTGAGGTATGGAGACTGTCTAGACCACTCCAGAACTTTGAAATTCTTTTTACGTTGCCCGGGCAATGTGTTTGGGATCATTGTCATGGTGCAAGATCCAGCCACGTTTCATCTTCAATGCTCTCACTAATTTCTCACTGTTTTTGCCCCAAATCTCACGATACACGTCCCCATTCATCCTTTCTTTAATACGGATCAGCTGTCCGTCCCCTTGCAGAAAAGCAGCCCCAAAGCACAATGTTTCCACCCCCATGCTTCACAGTGGGTATGGTGTTCTTGTGATGCAACTCAGCATTCTTCCCCCTCCAAACACGGTGAGTTGCGTTTATACCAAAGAGTTCTATTTTGGGCTCATCTGACTATATGACATTCTCCCAATTTCAATTCAATTCAATTCAGTTTATTTATATAGCGCCGATTCACAACAGATGTCATCTCAAGGCACTTAACAAGAAGTCATTTCAATACATATATACAAACATTCCAATCAGTTAAAAAGTTTCCCATTTAAGGAATCCCAGCAGATTGCGTCAGTCATTGGCGTGAGGTTGAGCCCCGTTGATGCAGACTTTCCAACCACAGCAATCCTTCAGCAATCCCTCACACTGAGCAAGCATGTAGCGCCGGTGGAGAGGAAAAACTCCCCTTTAACAGGAAGAAACCTCCAACAGAACCAGGCTCAGTAGGAGCGGCCATCTGCCACGACCGTCTGGGGGTTTGAGAAGACAGAGCAGAAACACAGAAGGAACAGAAGATCTGATATATGAGAACTTTCTATGTTACAGAAAGTAAAAAGTTGATAACAGGACACAGTGGATGTTCAGTTACTGGGAGGATCATCCCAGTCGATGCCCCCCGTCCAACAGGGCATTGCAGCCAAGCAGGATACCAGACCAGGTATATCTTCTATGGAGAGAAAAACACTGAGAGAAAACAAAGTTAACAGTCGAAATAACAGAATGTACTGTAATACAACTGGAGAGTCGTAGGAGAAAAGGAAGTAGCAGAGTGAAGAAAATTGGTAAGTGTCCTCCAGCAGTCTAAGCCTATAGCAGCATAACTACAGAGATAGCTAAGGATCCTCCTCTAGATTATGCAGATGGTCCCTGGCAAACTCAAGATCATGTGTACCCCACTACTTGAGATCTTGCATAGAGCCCCAGGTTGAGGGAACTTGTCAGTGATCTTGTATTTATTCCATTTTCTATTAACTGCCCCAAAGGTCGAGCTTTTCTCACCAAGCTGCTTGCCTATTGTAGATTGTCTCATCCCAGTCTTGTGCAGATGTACAATTTTGTCCCTGGTGTCCTTGGACAACTCTTGTCTTGTTCAAGGTGGAGGTTGGAGTCTGACTGTTTGAAGGTGTGGACATGAGTCTTTTATACAGATAATGAGTGGAGGATAGAAGAGCTTCTTAAAGAAGAAGTAACAGGTTTGTGAGGGCCAGAATTCTTGATTGTTTGTCGCTGCTAAATACTTATTTTCTGCACCACTATACAAATCAATTCTTTAAAAATTGTACAATGTCATTTCCTGGATTTTTCCACATTCTGTCTCTCACAGTTGAAGTGTACCTATGATGAAAATTACAAACCTCTCTCCTCTTTTTAAGTGGGAAAACTTGCACAATCAGTGGCTGCCTTGCTCCACTGTATTGCCCCCATACAGTTTTGGCTTGTCTTTTACATTTACTGGCCTGTGGGTTTGTTTTTGCTTGCAGACTGGAACAGGAGAAGGCTGCCTTACAAAAAAAACTGAAAGCTCGAGGTGTGACTGCTGACCAGGTGGTGGGGGTTCGAGCCAACGAAACGGAAAGACAGTTAGAAGAGTTGAAGAAGAGGAATTCCGAGCTGGAGACCCAGATTGTAACCATAAAGTATGTACAGTGTGAGCCTACATTTCAGAGTGTTCTCTCTGACGCTGTTGGCTCGAGTTTTGACTGAATTCAAGTATCCTAATATGTTAAACACTTGCCAAGTCTTTTTATTTATGTTTATATAACAGTTTATTTCAAAATATCTTGAAAAAAAATTAGGCTTGGTTATTAGGCAGACAAGGTCGTGCACTGCAGCAGTCCATTGTCCCTCCTTGGTTAAGTAGATCTTACATTGCTTAGTAGTGAGGTTTAGGGTATCTGCTTTTAGATAAACAAATGGTGGTCAGGTTGATCACAGAGCCATTAGTTAAGATGGTACACTGCTGTAAAACCCTCAGTTTTCTCTTGCAGTGTTGCTCTAAAATTATCACACTTCCTTGAACATTTTTAACAAATAAGAATCTGATAACTGTGGCATACATTTGTATTTAGCCCGTTCGACAAAATACTATGCAGAACCATCTTTTACAATTACAGCTGCAATTTCTTTTTGGGTATGTTGCTACTACCTTTCTGTATCTAGAGACTTAATATTTTTCCCTTTGTACTCATTGTAATATTGTTTTTGTATTATTCGTCTTTGTAAAAGTACTGCTTTTAAAACTAAACATCTGTTTTTTTATATAAAACCCTGTTACTTATTAACATAAGTAGTTAGACAGAGGCAGCTGCACTGAGGAATTTCTGATTCTTACTAAAGCAGGTAATAATTTCTACGAATATGCAGACAGGAGCTTTGAACTTCCAGAAGGCCGGTAAGGGCTCCGGTTTTCCGAGATGAATGGTCAGACAGCTTTATTAGTCCCTGGTGGCTCGTCAGAGACCCAGAGGTCTTAGAGACTACCTTTACAGGCCCCATAAGTTGACACTTAAGCTGTGAGAATGGGTTGTGTTCCTTAAAGGTGCAGATATCCTAAGTCACAGAGATGACTGTTAATGTTCTGCCTGTCAGGTTTTCAGAGAGATCCTTTACACGCATTGAATGCATTTCACTGCTTTGAAGGATCATCCGGTTATCTGCAGACTCAACAGTCTGTCACTGAGCACGCCATTCATGCTGTCGTTTGATGTGGCGAGATCAAATGTTTGACAGTACCCTGACTCAACATTAGACTCCACCTTAGACTTAGACTCAGTTGTGCAGCCTGCTGGCAGAAATTGTGTTGCACATCTACACTACATACTCAGAGACTTTAAAAAATTGATTATATGAAACAGTTGGAAAAAATTTTCCCGGTCTGATTGGAGTTTTATATACAATGGCATCTCAATAAATCAGAATATCATCGTAAAATTGTAAAGTTAATCTTAATGTAATTTATTACTTTACAGATTCATTAGACAGTAAGATATTTCATACATCTACTGTATTTGTAGTATTTTTGATAATTATGATATAGCTAATGAAAACCCCAAAATCCAGTTTCTCATTAAATTAGAACAGCACATTACACTAATAAATATTATTTTAGTACAAAAATATAATGTCATATGAAACGCTTGTGTATATGCTATGGCCTCCACAGTTATGGGCAAGATTGCTGTGCCTGCTGACTTGACAGTTGTCCAGCTAACAACACTGACACCCTCCACAAAGTGGTAAACCAGAACAAGGTCATTCTAAAAGAAGCTGGCTGTTCACAGAATCTTGTTTAGAAGCACAGGTATTGGAAGTTGAGTGGAAGGAAAAACTGTGGTAGATAAAGATTGGACGTATAACAACGACAACCAAAACTTTTTCAAGGAAATTCTCATTTATTGAGATACACCTGTGCAAAAGTAGAAGTAAAGTTTGGGAAAATATTCAGCCAAAAGGTCAATGCAGAAAAAATTATTTTAATAGCCACATAAACATCACCAACAAAAAAATAATTTTACTAAACAAAAAGACTTCCTTTACCTTTAAACGTTTAAGTTAAAATTGGAAATTAAGATAACATTGTAATGTGTTATTGAATTAAATGTGTTCTAAATAATCATGTTACCCCACACTAGGGTCCACCTAGGTGGCATAGTGTTGCTCAAGTGCAGTGGTCTACAACCCTGGTTCCTGAGATCTGCTGTCCTGCACGTTTTAGATGCAGTTGTATCAAATGAGTGAATTATCTCTGAATCAGCTGTGTTGGAGCAGGGATGGATCTAAAACCCGCAGGACAGTAGATCTTGAGGACCAGGGTTGGAGACCACTGCTCTAGCGGCCCGTCACCCTATATTGCAGGGTGAATGGGGTGCTATAGTAATCAACAGTTTTGGTTTCTTCTGTATGAAATATATTAACCGATTTAAAGAATATGCCTAATTTCCATATGTGGCCTTAAAATAAATTTTAAATGAGCCAGTTTTTGGGGGGGAGTGAGATAATTTATCCATTCATCTGTCCATTGATGACCGGATGAGTTATCTGGAGTATAAACCACTTCTCAGTGGGTAAAAAGATGAGGTACAAAATGGACAGGCCACTAGTCCATAACAGGGTCAACACATGCACTCATCAGCTGTTTTTGTTAGGTCCCCAATTTTCCCTTCAGAACTGCCTTAATTCTTTATGACAGATTCAACCAAGTATCAGAAACATTCCTCAGAGACTTTGGTTTATATCATTTATAATTTATATTGACATTAAGTGTCACGCAGTTGCTGCAGATGTGTTGGGTACTCGCCATGACGCGACTCTCCCATTCCTCCACATCCCAAAGGCTCTCTATCGGATTAGGATCTGTAGACTGGGGAGAGTGTAGACACTGGAGTACAGCAAACTCGTTGTCAACTATTTAAACTTTGTGACATCCTTCTACAAGTAACCACCATAAGATGGGTACACTGTGGTTATGCAGCGACATGGTCGGCCTCAATAGATGGACTGTGGCTTACAGACAAGGCTCAGTTTGTACTAAGTAGGTAGATAAATCAAAATTTTGTGTAGGCATATAGAGCATAAAACCCTGAGTGTTGCAGCTGAAATCAAGACAAAACAATTTTCAAATCGGTTATCCAGTTTTAGCTGATTAAGGTGGCACCTGATGTGGTCTTCTGCTGCTGTCGCCCATCTGATGGCATTCTGCATAACTTTGTTGTTACAAGTGGTTGTTGACATCACAAGGCATTGTCATTCACGCAACCACAACTCACTGGATATTTTCTCGTTTTCAGGCCATTCTTTTTAAACCCTAGAGAAGGTTGTGCAGGAAAGTCTCAGTAGCAGATTCTGATATACTCCGACTCAGACCAGCCTTTCCAGCACCAACAACCATACCTGCTTCAAAGTCACTTATATCCCCTTTCTTCCCTATCCTGATTCTCAGAGTTTCAGCAAGATGTCTTCGTCATGTCTGCTTGCCTAAATGCATAGAGTTGCTGCAATGTTACTGGCTAAGGAGCTGTCCCATCTAAAGGTATTCTATCCCATTGGCCTAACATGCGTGCAAGCAAGCAACACAATTCCAAATTCTTAAAGTTCTTCATCAACAAGATCCAGGATATTAGTGATAAAATTCCAGTATTCTCACTCTGTAACCATATTGATGAGCCTATTTGACAAAAGTGGTCTTCTTTTAAACTAGTAACACTGGCTGATATTTTAACTTTGGTGATCAGAACGAAACCCTCTTTCTGTCCATCTGATATTTTGCCTTTTTAAATTTCTTTTAAAATTGTTTGATGTTATTGGTCCCCAGGTTTCTAAATTGATTAAACTTCTCCCTGTCCACTGGAATGTTATCCAGTTTCTTTAAGCATGCCACTGTGGAACCACTTTTTAAGAAATCCAATCTGGATCCTAAAAATTTTGGAAAAAGTGGTTGCTGAGCAACTTACATCAATCTTGGAAAAAAAGCAAGATCTTTGACACTTTTCAGTCCGGTTTCCGAAAGCTTCCTCCCATGGAAACTGCTCTGCTTAAAGTGTCTAGCGATAATACGATGTTTGCGGACTCTGGGAAATGCACTGTGTTAGTCCTGTTAGATCTCTTTTTTGCATTTGACACAGTTAATTACCATATTTTGCTTACAAGACTGCGTGACCTGCTAGGATTGTTGGGACCAGTCCTCGCTTGGTTTTCTTATTTGTTGAGTAGTAGTTTTAGTATGTCTGCGAATCAGTTTATGTTGTGTACAGTTGTGTGATCTGTTGTGTGGTGTGCCCCAGGGTTCTCTCTTGGGTCCTATATTATTTCTGCTCTATGTCCTTCATTGAGCGTCATTCCAAACTGCTGTTAAGAAACAATTTTTATCAGTTGAGAAAAATCTCCAAACTAAGGAGGATAGTTTCAAGAGAGAATCTGTAGCTAGTTATCTTTGCTTTTGTCTCTTCTCGTTTAGACTATTGTAACTGTCTACTCTCCAGACAAAAAGGAGCTGTTTTGTTTGCAGCAAGTTCTAAACTCTGCAGCAAGACTGCTGACATGTACAAAGAGGAGGGCTCATATAACTCCCATTCTGAGAGCATTTCATTGGCTTTCTATCATTTTTTTTGTGTTCAATTTAAAATTGCATGGTCAGGCTCCGTTCTATATCCAAGAATTGTTGTTTCCCTATGCTCTTTCTCGGAGTTGTGATGGATGGACCAGAACCTCCTTATGGATCCCTCGTACTCGTTTTAAGACACGGCGGCGATCGCTCTTTCCATGCTGTTGCACCCAGAATCTGGACTGTTCTTCCTCTCTTTACGTTTGTTGGACTCAGTTGATGCTTTTAAGTGAAATCTTAAGACCTGTTTGTTTCCTCAAGCATTTCAATCATAGTACACACAGGGTTGTTTTATGATCATGTATTTTTAATTTTGTTAATGTAATTATTTTGTCTCTCACACAGTACTTTTGTCTGTATTTTATTGCCATCTTGTGCAGCACTTTGTGACTTTCTGTCTGTGAAAGGCACTGTACAAATACATTTTGTTTGCTTACATGCATGTCTTTGAATTGTGGGAGAAAACTCAAATGTAGACCCAAACAGAAGGGCCCCTCTCAAGTTTGGAAATGATGATCTCCATGCTGTAAATCAGCACTGTTAGCCACTTCACCACTCTGCAGCCAGGGATAAAATCATCATGAATCAAAATGTTAATTTGTAATAAAATACATTGCAAAACTAATCAACTCTAACACTTTATAACAAGGTATTTTTGTTGAGAGGATTTTTCATATGAGAACAGAGATTGAAACACTGCTCAAATATTGTGACCCCAAAACACCCCCCCACCACCACCACCACCTATCTGCTAGATTTAGAGAAACACCAACACACAAAGGGTGGAGGGTAAATTAAATTAAGTAGAGTGATATAAAATTTGGCATTTATGAACACTTGCGTGCACACAGTATTGTACAGGAAAAGCCAATGTCTATCTTTCCATTTATCAAAACATGTCAGAAAATGGTTGCCAGGTGGTGTTGAAGCTAGTTTTGAGGGAGCAGTTTGAGATACTGCATAACTTTTGTAATTCATTGTGAAAATGAAGGAGGTAAGAAGTCTTTCCAATGCAACAACACAAGTTTTCTGACTAGAGGAGTACAAAAGGGTGTCATATCTTGTTATTGTTAAAATGCCTCCCCCTTGGAACAATGCAGAAGTTTGATAATTGTAAGCATCTAAAAATGAGATTGGGGTTTGCGAAACCAATTTACCAGCTCCTAAAAAGAGACTAAATTCTTTCTCATATAGGTTTTGTGTATTGACAGGTCATTTTTATGCCAGACCTGAAAGCCTCCGTCTAACGAGGAGGAGCAAGGCATTTTTATTTGTATAGCACACTTTCAGCAACAAGGTAATTCAAGGTGCTTTACATGATTAAGGGATCAAATAAAAATAGCAGTGAACCACAGACAAAGCATATAAAGTAAAAACAGCAATAAAGCAAGAAGCACACAGAAAACATATGATGCATAAAGACATTACTCAAAGGCAGCTCTAAACAGATAGGTTTTTAGTTGTGATTTAAGAGAACTCAGTGTTTCAGCAGCTTTGCAGTTGTCTGGAAATTTGTTCCAGATTAGAGGAGTTTAGAAACTGAAAGCTGCTTCTCTGTCTTTGGTTCTGATTCTAGGGATGTTGAGTAGACTGGAATTAGAGGACCTGAGTGGTCTGGGGGGGTTGGTATAGTAACAATAGATCTTCAACATACTTTGGTGCTAAGCCATTCAATGATTAATAAACTAGTAAAAGTATTTTGAAATCTATTCTCTGAGCTACAGGGAGCCAGTGTAAGGGTTCAGAACTGGGGTGATGTGCTCTACTAACCTGGTTCTAGTGAGGAACACGAGTGGCAGCGTTCTGGATCAGCTGCAGACTTTTTAGGCAGACCTGTGAGGACACTGTTGCAGTAATCAATCCGACTAAAGATAAACGCATGGATGAGTTTTTCTAGGTCCTGTTGGAGCATCAGTCCTTTAATCCTAGAAATGTTCTTGAGGTGATAGAAGGCTGACCTTGTTATTGCCTTTATGTGACCCTGGAGGTTCAGGTCTGAGTCCATTACTACACCTAGATTTTGGGCCTGATCAGTAGTTTCTAGATGTATTAACTGAAGCTGTGTGCTGACTGTTGATCGTTCCTCTTTAGGTCCTAAAGTAATTACTTCTGTTTCGTTTCTGTTCAGCTGGAGAAAGTTATGGCACATCCATCCATTGATTTGCTCGATGCATTTACTTAGGGTTTGGATGGGTTCAAAGTCATCCAGTGACATTGTAATGTAGAGCTGAGGGGGTGATCATATGGTTGCCTGTGATTGGAGCAAAAAGAGAAACAGTCAGTGCGTGCACATCCAGATCTAAATTGAGCTATGACAATGATCGAGCTAACACTTTAACTAGAATGTGAGCCTTTATCCAAGTATACATCTTCAGTAAGAGAATTGAATTCTTGATTGAAGTGCTTTCGACTCTGCGACGGTGGGTGTCGACAGTGGCATTCTTCCTTCACACAAATGGTAAACAAATACTAGCAGCAGTGAAGCAGATGGGGTAGAAGCAGGATATGCACAGTGACCGAAGAAATGCAGCACAGTACATCTCGTACGTACCATACTGTTTGATTGTGCTACACGTGTTGTTGCTGCAGTGTTTTTCCCGTTTCTGCGGTCTCGTCACTTCTGGAAGGGGTAGTGCCCAGGCCACTCATAGCTCAACTAAGCTCAGATGTTGTTTACATGCAGAGGAACTACATTATCTGGGTGTCTTAGCTCAATTAGGAGTAGGCCAGTTCTGTTAGACTTCAGCCTTTCTAATATGTGTCCATGCATTTCAGAAGTCCGAACTTAATCGGACTAAGGCAGTAATTTGTTTTTTTCTTACTGCATCTAAACCCACTGTATGTAACATGAAAGTTTGATTCCAAATGTGAATTGAGTTTATCCCATCGGGATTAGAAGTGTAATGGGAGATTGGTCTGAGTGAAGGGATGTCAGAGCACAGCAGTTCTTGCAGACACCAATGTCCATAGGATGCCAGCAGCCAGCTCGGAGCAACTCACTGATCAATATCACTCCTTCAGTAGAGCAGTACCCTAAAATGGGCTGACTAAAGAAGTTTTGATCAGAGGGAGGTTTTGGAATAAGTAAAGGAGACTTGGTAACGCATTCATTTTGGTTGTGTTAATCCTCTCACAAAGAGAAAGGGGGTAATAACTTCCAGCAGTGGATATTTTATTTAAAACTCTCCATCATTGGTAAAGAATTTGCTTTATAGCAACACATGATCCAAACTTTAATGTTTTGTGGCCTGGAAAACGTTAGCATACGGTATATGCTAGGCTAACCACTTGATGCATTTCTTTTTTGCATCTGGCGAGTGCAGCATGTTTACGGGGATTAGGTGGCCTTGATTTGTGTCAAATGTTAATTAAAAATTAATTTATTTACAGTCCAACTATGAAAAAAGTATTCATGTTCTTTCACAGAACAGCTAAGAGTAGATATGGACTGCTAATAAGCGGACTTCTAAAGGCATTTGGTTGCGCCAAATTTTCTTTGGAGTTGTGTGAAGGGGGGAGGGGACACTTGAAAGACATTTAGAAAATCTTCACACACCCAATCTTTTCCTTACTTATTGAACACACAGGCAACACCAGGCCTTACCACGTGATGATGCCATGGAGAATCTGATGTTAAGGAACCAGCTTCTAGAGGAGAGACTCCATTCCTTAGAGGGGCAGATATCCAAGGAACCCCCATCAAGGCCCTCAGTAAGTCTTCAAATCACATATTTACCTCCGCCAAGGAGGTTATGTTTTTGCCAGGGTCTGTTTGTTAGCAACATAACTCAAAAGGTTAAAGGTGGATTTTGATCAAATCTCTTGGAAATGTCTGCAATGGGACCAGGAACAAGTGATTAGAATTCGTGGGTGTCTGTCAATAATCTCACGTTGGATATCTTTGAATTATTAGTGGTTAAACAAACCTTAGAATCACAGCTAAAGCTAAAGCAATAAAAGAAAAAAGTTCAGATATTTCTTTTAAAAATACACAGTTTTCTTTTTTGGCCTCACTAAAAGAGAGAGTCCAGTACACACATTGTTCTGGTATTTTAAATTGCTCAAATAAATGGAAGATTAATAGTTTATTTGAATAGACATAACTTTCTCGATTATTTTGGAGGACTGGAATCCGGGAGCAAAGTCAACAACAGAGAACATATTTAAGTTCTATTAACTACATTTCTTCTGTTTAGGCCTTGAAGACTTGAGTATGAGCCTTATATTTTACAAGTATGGCAAGACCTCACATTTATCGCAAGATCTAGTACTTGGCCTATGCTCTGTTTGAAGATCTGGAGATGTTTAACAGCCTATTTATCAGTCTTCTTCTCTTTCCTCCTACCTTTCTGGATTTATTCTGATTTACTGCCTGCAAAAGAGGAGAGATGTCTCCTCCCAGGCGTTTAGCATCACTTTTGATGTTGAGGACGGGACGTTCATCGAAAACACAACAGCTCAGCTTCCCGAGAGCTGCAGCCAATCACTCAGCCCTGACCCGGCAGGCAACACCCTTGACCAACAGGGGGAGCCCATGCAAAGCCAGGCAAATGAAGAAACCCAAAGCTTCTTTGGCGGAGAAAAGGATGCTCAGGCTGAGCAGGAACTATCAAGCGTTGATGGAAACACTGCACCTGACCAAATAGATGCGGATACTGCTGATAATATGGAGGACAACAGAAAAATAGCCGCAAATGCTGATGAAAATCAAGAAAACATCCCAGTTGGCTATGAAGCTATTGGGCCTGCTGAAGAGGAAGACCCACACAACACAAAAAGGAATGAGGCTGTTTCTGATGATTGGCCAGAGAGGACAGAATCCATCTTGTCTCTGTGTGCAACACAGGCAGCGATGGGTGGTGGAACAAGTGAAAGTGAGAAGAAACAGGATGTTGGTGACCTAGACGGTGAAGATATGGATCCCGAGGACAATCTCAGAGTCCCAGAGGGGCCTCGGAATGCTCAAGAAGAGGTTAAAGTGAAAGAAGAGGAAGATATGATGGGAAGAAAGGCAACAGAGGAAGATGATCCAGATTTCCTCTCAGCGGCTCCTGATCTTGATTCTGTTATCGCAATGAGCAAATGCCCAGAGAGATTTATGAGTATAAAAAGGGACAAACAAGCACAAAAACAAGAAACTCTGAAATATCAGAAGGTACTCCAGCTTGTGTAGTTGCCTCCCCCCTCCCTCCGAGGTGCTAGTGCTACAATAGCCGTAGACGTGGGAGCACCAAAGTTAAGCATACCCAGTGAAATGGCTTGTTAGTGTGCAGTTCGTGTTTAACTGTTCATCATAGCCTTAGCATTTCCACATGCTCCTTGTATTCATACCCCTTGGTCTTTGTCACGTCACAACCACAAATTTTAATGTGTAATTTTCAGAATTTATGTGAGAGACCAACACAAAGTATGGTTGACGTGATGTGTTATACATAAACTCTGAGCATCCACCACCATGTATCACAGTGGAAAGGTCAAGTTTATTTGTGTAGCACATTTCAGCAATAAGGCAGTTCAAAGTACTTTACATGATAAAAACCTAACACAATAAACCAACAAAAATATTGAGCAAAGGCAGCTCTATAAACAGATGGGTTTTTAGCCTTGATTTAAAGGAACTCAGTGTTTTAACAGTTTTGCAGTTTTCTGGAAGTATGTTCCAGATTAGAGGAGCATAGAAACTGAATGCTGCGTCTCCATGTTTGTTTCTGATTCTAGGGATGCAGAATAGACTTGAACTAGAAGACTTGAGTGGTCTGGAAGGTTGATTCTATGACTGCAGATCTTTAATGTAGTTTGGTGCTAAGCCATTAAATGATTCACAGTGGGGCAAAAGGTATTTGGCAGCCACCGATTGTGCAAGTTGTCCTACTTGCAAAGATGAGAGGTCTGTCATTACTATCATAGGTGCACTTCGATTGTGAAAGTCAGAATGTAAAAAAGTTCCAGGACATCACGTTATATGATGTTTAAAGATGTATTTGTATAATGGTGCAGAAAATTAGTATTTGGTAAATAACAAAAGTTCCCCTCAATTCTTTGTAATGTAACCTTGGTTAGCAATGACAGAGGTCAAACATGTCCTGTAGGTCTTCACCAGGTTTCCACACACTGTAGCTGGTATATTGGTATACAGATTCTCTATTGGATTGAGGTCTGGAGACTGGCTAGGCCACTCCAGAACCTTGAAATGCTTTTTACGTAGCCAGTCCTTCGTTGCTGAGCGATATATTTGGGATCATTGTCTTGGTGGAAGATCCAGCCACGTTTCATCTTCAATTCTCTAACCGATGGACGGTTTTTGTCCAAAATCTCATGATACATGGCCCCATTCATCCTTTCCTTAATACGGATCAGCTGTCCATCCACTTTGCAGAAAAGCAGCCCCAAAGCATAATATTTCCACCCCCATGCTTCACAGTGGGTATGGTGTTCTTGGGATGCAACTTACCTTCTTTTCCCTCCAAAAACGAAGAGTTAGGTTTAGACCAAAAAGTTCTATTTTGGTCTCATCTGAGCACATGACATTCTTCCAATCCTCCTCTGGATTATCCAGATGGTCTCTGGCAAACTTTAGACAGGCCTGGACATGTGCTGGCTTTACCTCAAGCGCTGGAGGATTTTAATTCATGACAACATAGTGTGTTACTAATAATAACCTTTGTCACTGTGGTCCCAGCTCTCTTCAGGTCATTGCGCAGTTCCTCCTGTGTATTTCTGGGCTGTTTCCTCACCATTCTCAAGATCATGTGTACTCCACAAGGTGAGATCTTGCATAGAGCCCCAGATGGAGGGAGATTGTCAGTGATCTTATATTTATACAATTTTCTAATAATTGCTCCAACAATTGATCTCTTCTCACCAAGCTGATTGCCTATTGTAGACTGGCTCCTCCCAGTCTTGTGCAGGTGTACAATCTTGTCCCTGGTGTCCTTGGACAGCTCTCTGATCTTGGCCATGGTGGAGGTTGGAGTCTGACTGTTTGAAGGTGTGGACAGGCGTCTTTTATACAGTTAACAAGTTCAAACAGGTGCCAATAATACAGGTAACCAGTGTAGAAGAGCTTCTTGAAGAGTTTCTCCAAGAAGAATAGATCTGAGGGCCAGAATTCTTGCTTGTTTGTTGGTGCTAAATTCTTATTTTCTGCACCGTTATACAAATAAATTCTTACAAAATAAACAATGTGATTTCCTGGATTTCTTTACATTCTATCTCTCGCAGTTGAAGTGTATCTATGATGAAATTTAGAGACCTCATCTTCTTAAGTGGGACAACTTGCACAATCTATGGCTGCCAAATACTTTTTTGCTTCACTGTATAAGTTAAAAGTATTTTGAAGTTTATTCTCTGAGCTACAGGGAGCCAGTGTAAGGACTTTAGAACTGGGGTGATGTGCTCTACTTTCCTGGTTCTAGTGAGGACATGAGCAGCAACATTCTGGATCAGCTGCAGCTCTCTGATTGACTTTATAGGCAGACCTGTGAAGACACTGTTGCAGTAATCATTCCGACTAATGATAAATGCATGGATAAGTTTCTCAAGATCTTACTGGGACATCAGTCCTTTAATCCTGGAAATGTTTTTCATGTGATGGAAGGCAGATTTAATGTGTTTAAGGTTCAGGTCTGAGTCCATCTCTACACCCAGATTTTGGGCCTGATCAGTAGTTTCTAGCTATTTTAACTGAAGCTGTGTGCTGACTCTTGATCATTCCTTTATAGGTCCAAAAATAATTACCTCAGTTTTGTTTCTGTTCAGCTGAAGAAAGTTATGACACATCTACACATTGATTTGTTCCATGATTCTGCTCAATGCTTTAATGGGTTCATAGTTACCTGTAGACAGTGTAATGTAGAGTTGAGTATCATCTGGATAGCTATGGTAACTAATCTTATTACTTGTTATAATCTGAGTTATTGGGAGCATATAGATATTAAATAGGAAGGACTCCAAGACGAAACCTTGGGGTACCTCACATGTGTCTGCTCTGATGAAAAGTTCCAAAGAAGTTCCTGTTCTTAAGGTTAGACTCAAACCAACCATGTACTATACCAGAGAGTCCAACCCAGCTCTCCAGTTGTTTCAATAATATACAGTGAGGAACATAAGTATTTGAACACCCTGCGATTTTGCAAGTTCTCCCACTTATGTTCTCCCAGTTAGGGGAGGTCAGAAATTCACATTGTAGGTGCATTTCCACTGAGAGACAGGAAATTTAATTACATTTTTTTAATTCATGAAATCACAATGTTTGATTTTTAAAGAATTTATTTGTATTTTATTGCTGCACATAAGTATTTGAACACCTACAGTAACAGTCAGCAAGAATTCTGGCACAAAGACCTGGTACTCTGCCTTTGAATACTCCACCTCTACTCCACTTATTAATCTGAATTAGTAGCACCTGTCTGAGCTCGTTAAAGACACCTGTCCATGCCACAGTCAGTCAGACTCCAACTACTACCATGGGCAAGACCAAAGAGCTGTCATAAGACACCAGAGAAAAAATTGTAGACCTCCAACAGGGCTGGAAAGGGCTACAGGGCAATTGCCAAGCAGCTTGGTGAAAAAATATCAACTTTAGGAGAAATTGTTAGAAAATGGAAGAGGGTAAAGATGACTGTCAGTCTCCTTCGGACTGAGGCTCCATGAAGATCTCACCTCGTGGGGTACCACTGATAAGAAAGGTGAGGAATCATCCCAGAACTACACGGGGGGAGCTGGTCAATGACATGAAGAGAGCTGGGACCACAGTTTCAAAGGTTACTGTCGGTAAAACACTACGCCGTCATGGTTTAAAATCATGCATTACACGGAAGGTTCTCCTGCTCAAGTCATCACATGTCCAGGCCCGTCTGAAGTTTGCCAGTGACCATCTGGATGATCCAAATGAGGCATGGGAGAAAGTAACGTGGTCAGATGAGACCAAAATAGAACTTTTTGGTCTAAACTTCACTCGCTGTTTTTGGAGGAAAAAGAAGGATGAGTTGCATCCCAAGAACACTATACCCACTGTGAAGCATGGGGGTGGAAACATCATGCTTTGGGGGATGCGAAGGGGACAGGACAACTGCACTGTATTAAGGAGAGGATCAATGGGGCCATGTACTGTGAGATTTTGATCAACAACCTCCTTCCCTCAGGCAGAGCATTGAAGGTGGGTCGTGGCTGGGTCTTACAACATGACAATGACCCGAAGCACACAGCCAGGATAACCAAGGAGTGGCTCCGTTAGAAACATATCAAAGTTCTGGAGTGGAGTCTGGAGTCTCCAGACCTAAATCCAATAGAAAGTCTTTGGAGAGAGCTGAAACTGTGTTGCTCAGCGACAGCCCTGAAACCTGACAAATCTAGAGAAGATCTGTGTGGATGAGTGGGCCAAAATCCCTGTTGCACTGTGTGTAAACCTGCTCAAGAACTACAGGAAACATTTGAACTCTGTTATTACAAACAAAGGCTTCTGTATGAAATATTAACACTGATTTTTTCAGGTGTTCAAATACTTATGTGCACCAATAAAATACAATTTTTTTTTTTAAATCAGACAATGTGATTTCTTGAATTTCTTTTCAAATGTTGTCCCGCACAGTGAAAATGCACCTACAATGTGAATTTCAGACCCCTCCATAATTTCTAAGTGGGAAAACTTGCAAAATCCCAGGGTGTTCAAAAACTTATGTTCCTCACTGTATCATGATCAACAGTGTCAAATACTGCGCTCAGTTCCAAAAGCACCAGCACTGTGGTTCTACCAGTCTCCATTTATGTCATTGAACACTTTGATGAGGACAGTCTTTGTGCAGTGGTCAGCTCGGAAACCAGACTAAAAAACTTTAAAACGGTTGGTCATTGTTAGGAAGCTATTTAACTGTTGAAATACAGCTTTAAATAATATTGTTGATTAATAAAATGTTAGAGATTGGTTGGTAATTCAAGAATGACCATCCAAATGGTAAATGTAGGCTTTTGGCCAATGCTAGCTTTCCTCCACACATAGCATTTTGAATGAACAGGACACCTTCTTCCACATGTTGTGTTCTCTATGTGGTGTTTGGCTAACTTTTAACTAAGTTATTTTATTTAATATTATTAAAGTAAAGGGGGGGCTGAATATAAATGCTGTTTCCTTCCATGTTTGTGTTGGTGTGTCACATAAAATCACAAAGAAAAACACTGAAGGTTGTGGTTTTAAGGTGACAGAAATGTGAAAAAGACTGTTAACCATTTACTTTCAACAATCTGTATTTTTCCTTCACTGCATTTTCGGTCACATGTGGCTCACTCTTAGATTCTGCTGTTCTTTAGACTTCAGGACGAGGTACCGCCACTCCACTACAGAGAGATCAGGACCTTTCAAAGGAAAACCTCAAGCTGGCCTCAGAGAACTTGGAGCTACGCTTCCAGCTGGAGCAGGCCAATAAAGACTTACCAAGGCTGAAGGTACAACCCGAACCCTCCCCTAACCTAGCATATGTCCAAGCATGCTGATTTTAAGAAATGCTTCCAGTTTGCCTATGTTTATAGTTTTACAATAGTAGAATAAAAAAGGTATTTACAAAAAGTGACAGTTGGATTTATTCTTTGTAAATGCACGACATATTACGCTTTACTCTAAAAAAGATGTAACAAGATGTCTTTCCAAGAGGTAATGAAAGTTAGTCCATGTTATGTTTGAGAAGAACCACTCAGCTGCATTTTATAATTATGATTCTGTTTGGCCATAAAGATCGCCCTGGCAGGGACAGGCTGTGTTTGTTATGGAAAACTCCCGGCGCTGCACCAGATGGAGTTAGAGCAAAGAAGCTTGTTATGTTGGAGTTAGAGCAAAGAAGCTCGTTATGTCAGTACTTTCACCTTCATGAACATCTATAAATCCAAATGGAAATAAAGTCACGGGAAAGAGAAAGAACACCTTTTGATACTATGGTTTTATATATTAGGATAAAATAGTGATCTGTTCTTTACATGGATCTAAAATTATTTAGATCTAAAAACACATAACTGATTTCCTACTGTCATGATTTAATGAAGAAAGATTTTTAAAAAAAAGAAAAAAATGCAGCCTTTGGTTTAAAAGCTAAAGAACCACTTTAAATTGCACTAACCTAAAGCATTTCTGAATGACTTTACCTCGCTGTTACATCGCTGTGAAGGAATTTCAGCTCTCTTCTTCACAACAATGGACTGATGCTCCTCTTATTCTTGAAGTCGTGAACGCCCTCTAGATAACTTGCTGTAGAATGCTGCAACTGGACCTTGAAAAACTCATCCATCCTTTTATCTTTAGTTGGATTGATTACTGCAACAGCGTCTTCAAGGGTCTGCCTAAAAAGTCAATCAGACAGCTGCAGCTGATCCAGACCGCTGCTGCTCGTGTCCTCACTAGAACCAGGAAAGTAGAGCACATCACCCCAGTTCTAAAGTCCTTACCTTGCTAGAATAGATTTCAAAATACTTTTACTTGTTTATAAATCATTACATGGGTTAGCACCAAAGTATGTTGAAGACCTGTTGTCATTATACCAACACCCCAGACCACTCAGGGTCTTCCAGCTCTAGTCTACCAATCATCCCTAGAATTAGAACCAAACATAGAGAAGCAGCTTTCAGTTTCTATGCTCCTCTAATCTGGAACAAACTTCCAGACAACTGCAAAGCTGCTGAAACACTGAGTTCTATTAAATCAAAGCTAAAAACCCATCTGTTCAGAGCTGCCTTTGAGTGATTGATAACTTAGAATGTCATATGTTTTAATGTGTAAAGTGGTTTAATGTGTCTCTATAATGCTGCGATTTAAGCTTTTATTGTTGCTTTTATTTTTGCCCTAATTATGTAAAGCACCTTGAATTGCCTTGTTTCAAGTGTGCTATACAAATAAAGTTACCTTGCTGCTCTGACATCTCTCGCCCGGTGTTCCTGCACCACTTGTCAGAGACATGATGAACAGCAGGCTTTGTTTTTCTACATGACCTACTGTCCTGGATGTTACTAATTCTAAGACAGAGAATAACTAGGTAAATACTAATTAAACAAAAATATCTCATCGCACAATGAGCTTCAAATTATTTGGAATGGCCTTAAAACCCCTCCCAGGTTGATGGGCAGCAGCAATTCCTTTTTCAAGGCCTCAACAGATGTCTTTCCGCCTTGACAATGTTGATTAAACTCGTTGATAATTATTGAATCAGTACATTTGATTGGCAGCCCCTTTACTTTTACCTCATCCTGTAGAAGCAGGCAGGGTGTACTTAGTTTTTCTGGGGATTTTTTACACACGTTTTCCATTTTCGCTTCTTCTTTGCTTAATAAATAAAGACCGATAGAACACCTGGTTTAGACAAGATCCTTTTAAGGTCCTGATATGTAAAACCCAAGAACTGAAAGAGGGTGTACTTTCTTTTTACTGTGACTGTAAATGTTTTTGGTTTTTTTCTTGTTTTCACAGAATCAGATTGCAGACCTTAAGGAGATGTGCATGGCACTGAAACAGGAAAAAGCAGAGGCAGAAAAAAAGCTTGCACACATACGGGGAGTAAGTAAGCTTTTGTTTGTTGTGCTGACAAGATTTATGTTTGAAACACTCCAATCTTTATGTAAAAAAAAAAAACAAACAGATTTGAAATGGATAAAAGCAGATTTAAATTTAAAATGGAAACCAATTTATCTTCTAGTCCACGGCTGACCAAATGTGTCCTTCATCAGGCTGGTTACAGTGGCAAAACAGTCCCTGAGCTGGAGAAGACCATTGGGTTGATGAAGAAGGTGGTGGAGAGGGTGCAGAGAGAGAACGAGGCGCTGAAGAAATCTAGCATGCATGCAAACCAGGACAGAGTCGCTGCTTTGGAGAAAGAAAATGAAAAACTGAAGGTCGTCGCGTTGTTTATTTTCCGATTCACATGCATCTGTGTTTTATTTCTACAGATGACAGAAAATGTTGTTTTCTTCCAGGCTGATTATGAGAACCTGAAGCATCAAAGCAAAGTTGAGCTGAGTGCAAAACTGGAATCTAAGACCAAAGGACTGGAGAGGATAGTGGTGGAAAATGAGCGCCTTCGCAGGGAGATTAAAAGGGTAGCTGCACTTTATTTAGTTTCTAAAGTTTCCGGGCCACAAACACAAACTGGAATATGTTTCGGAGTCCCAGTTTAGTTTCTTCAGAATTGTTCTTATTTATTATGTCATCTTTTGTGTTTGAATAGGAAATGGAGGTGGCAGAGAGTCTGAGAGTAAACAAGACAGGTCTGGAGGTGACCAACGAAAAGCTGGAGTCAGAGCTGGAGGAAAGTAAACTAAGACTCCGTACAGCTCTGTCCAAAACTGTCGCTGTTGGATCTGACGGCAAAGCTTCGAAGGCCACTGTTGTAACCAGGTGACGTTGGAAACTAAAATATTATGTGTTTTATTGGGACTTTATGTGACAAAGCAACACAAAGTTTCACATAATTGTGAATAAAAATCTTAAAAGTGCGGTTTGTGTTTGTAGGAGAGCATTAATCACATAAACAGCCAGGAAGAACATGGTAACTCTGGAGGAGCTGCAGAGATCCACAGCCGTAATAGGAGAATCTGTCGACTCGACAAATCTGGTCTTTATGCAAAAGTAGCAAGAAAAATCCACTGGTGAAAGAAATTCGTACAACAGGAATTTTGCAAGGTCTTAAAAAGTCATAATTCGCATTCATATAGTTCGTTAATTTGCTTCTTCCGTTGAGAACCGTGCTGGTTTAGTTGTTCCACGATTCATAGCCGTGGCTGACTAATTTCAGGGTTGCTATGCTATTAAAACAAACAAAACTACAACACCCAAGATGCAGGGAAGCAATAAGCCCTGTTATTATTAATCTTAAGACTTTAACTTCCAAACAAACCTGCAAAAGATTCCTACCACTCAATTAGTGGCTTACAGCTGTATGTTTAAGCTGCTGGTTCTTTTATCATAGAAATTTGGCTTGGAAAGAGGGATTTCGGTCGTTGGTGAAAAACTGTTGTTAATAACTGTTATCAGGCTTACAATATACTATAGGAAGGCATTGAAGATGGGTGAAGATGGGTAACCTATAGTTGTTAAAGCACCCCAGTCACATTTGAAAGCTAAAAAACAGTTATATTTACCTTGCATATGCTATTAAGTAAAGTTTATGTACTTTTTAACAGTTCATCTAGGTGTTACATTTGACTAATGAATTTCTAATGAAGCTTGTAAAGAGCTTAAAATAACTCCACTAACTGATTGAAACTTGCTGAAACCCTGATTTTCAGTTTGCCATAAGTCACAGAAGGTGAACCAAGAGATGCTCTGGTCTGATGAGACTAAAAAGTAACTTTTGGACATCAAATTAATCATTAAAATTGATGTTCACAAATATTCTTCCATCAAATCTGACTATTTTGCATTAAAAATTGGCAAATATGTTACTCTCTCTACTTGTGCAAATCTTGTAGAGACAAAACCCAAAAGGCTTGCAGCTGTAACTAGCAAAATGAGTTTCTGTAAAGAAATGACTTAGGGGCCCAAATACTAACGGTATGTTTCATTTACCTTGGAAGTCGGACCTTGGACCTGGGTTTGTTGTCACACACGAGTAAACAGCGTTCTAGTTAACGTCTTCTGATGAGTCAGGATTCCAATATGGCAACCCCCTGGTAGCCTGGCAGTACCTCTTACAAAGATTGTTTTAAGCTGCACTTTCCATATGCAAACACCGTTTTTTTTTTAGTCAAGTTTAGAGTTGCAGGCACTACATGTAACATTGATTATAGATGCAGTCTTACTGGTGTGTCTTGTAAAATAAACATGTTTCCCCCTCTGTTGGAACTCTGAAATTCCAACTTCCGAGTGAGAAAAATCTACTGGATTGACCCCGATGTGGGACTTCCCACTTCGAAAGTCTTATATTTTTTCAATATGGTGCTCCTTTCATCAACAATAGTAGCTGTGTTGGAAACATGTTTATTTTACAAGACAGACTTGTAAGAATGTGTCTAAAATCAATGTTTCAAAACAAAAGTGGTGTTTGCATATGGAAAGTATGGCTTAAAAGAATGTTTGTAAGAGGTATTACCAACAATGGCTACAAGGGAGTCGCCATATTGGAATTACCGACTTATCCGACTACATTACCTGGAACACCGTTTATTTGGTCGTGACCGTCAAACCCAGCTCCGACTTCCGAGGTATATGGAACGCACCAAAAATCTCAGACTTTCCGAGTGGGAAATCCGAATTTGAGGGAGGCGTTCCAGTTGATTTTTCTGACTCCAAACTCAGAATTTCAGAGTTCCGACTACAAATGGAACCCACCAAAATCAATGCTCCACTTTCAGAGTTTGATTAAAAAACATATTGATAATTCACTTCATAATTATGGACTACTTTGTGTCAGTCTACCACATAAAGTCTCTGTTGTAGTACTTTCACAAAAAGTTTTTTTTTAAGTCCAACTGTTTGACTTGCAGAATGTTTGAGAACAAGATGAAGGAGTTAGAGAAGGAGCTCTCCCAAAAGACCTCCAGGGCGTCTGAACTTAAACAGCAGCTCAAAGAGGCGAAGGAGCGTGAGGAAAAAGCTCAGACGCGGATGCGAAAGCTCGAAGATCAGGTACAGGCTAATCAAACTTGAGTTGGGAACGGGATGGCTTGTTGTTTCGTCTTCCGAGTGTATCAACTGATGTCTAACGGCTGATGGGGCTTAAAGACTCATGAGGACCTGGAACTGCCATCAGCTTTGTGATCTGGCTTCAGTTTGAGGTTGAGCAGAAGGATTATCAACCTGGAGGAGAACATGGCTCCTGAAAACATTACCCTTAAATAGCTAAAGTGGCTTTTTATTTAATTTATGCTGGTCATTTTATGCAGAGTTGTGTGGTTGGGAAAAAAAGCAAAAACAGCTGACAGATCAGCTTATTACTGTGTTGTTTCATTGTGGGGGTTAGAGAGGAGTTCCTCTGTGACGTTTATAGACAACTTATTTAACTTTCTTTTTGTCACTGACCCATCTCAAACACCGGAATCATTGTTTCAAAGCAGAATAGGCCAATGGTTTCAATTATGTAACACACAGCTGCAACAATTTCTAAAAACAAGAACTGGAAACAGAAATAATTAACTTATTTTAAGTTGGGTTTTCTCTGATTAACACATGGTCAGAATTCATACAGACAGGTCAAAATATACATATACATTCCACTAATACTTTAATAAGTAGTGCCAAAGGATAAAAGGGCTCGTTTGACTGAATTTATTAGATTGACTGATAATTGGCACAATGGGGAAGATTATAGAACTCAGTGAAGACCTAAACAGGGACAAGAGTAGATTTACACAAGTGGGTAAAAGTATTTTTGGAGCCATTTCTAAACTGCTGAATCCAAAATCATCAGTTCAGAAACAACCCAGCATCCGCCAGGGCTCAATCCTGCTATGAACTAGAAACTGCTGGAAGAGCAGTGTCACTGCCCAGTGAAGCTGGTTTTACATCATCATTGACTGAGAGGATGCAGACCAAGAAATAAGTGCCTGCTCAAAAATCAACATCTTCCAGAGCTCTTGAGAGTTAAAAGTGATGCCAACTGGACTTCTCTTGTTATTTTGAAGACGTTTCACCTCTCAGGCAAAGGTCTTCTTCAGTTCTGAAACTTAGGTTGGAAGTATCAGGCTTATAGAGTCTAATCAGGGACAATCACACAAATAGGGCAAAAGAGACAACTAAAGTGGCCATTTTTAACAACTAATGAGACCATCAAGGTCACATGAAACCCTGGGCCTACCCACTGTCCAATTCCCTTTAGAGGTCATGTCCCAATCACACCTTGGGGAGACAAGTCATGGCTGCACTGTAGATGTTAGAAAGATGGCACCCTAAACCACCTACTCTGTTAAAAAATGTGTTTTATGTTGCTCTTTCACTCTTCTCTCCAACGATTTGTCTTCTATGTCCAAAATCAACACATTCTAGAGCTGGACCGAAATTTTGCACCTATCCATATGGACAAGCTGAATGTCTTCTGAATTAAGCTTTTACAATCAAATAAGACAACGTTTGAACTTTTTGGTCAGAGTGGCGTTTAGGAGTCAAAGTGAGTTATGGTTTTAGAAATTATTATTATTGTATCTGTCCAATCATAAAAAAGCCATTCATGCCCATGATTACTGTGTGCAAACTTTAGACCAGGGCTGGCTCTAGATGGTATGTGACCTCAATCAGAATCAGATTTGGGGCCCCTCTTCGTGGTGGGAGCATCTCCACCACGAAGAGTGTTTCAATACAGATGTGGTAGAATCTAGGACAGGGGGAGGAGTTGAATTGGTTAAGCTTAAAAGTAACCTTTAATAAGAAAGAATTAAACTCATAGCCTCAGTAACTCAAAAATCAAACCCTGAAGACTATTCTTTGCACAACCTGGCCAATTTCTTTAAATCAAAAATGTTTACCAATTTTAATCACATTTTAATTGTATTAATTGTATCTGTTCTGAAAGGATCAAATCAAATTTCCTGGTATTATCCTTCTCAATAAACAAATGTAGAAATGTAGATCTGTGTTAAAATTCAAGCCTTAATTGGAGGCCCCTGATGGTTTAGGGGGCCCTAAGCAGTGGTTTAGTACACTCAGGCCACGGTCCGGCTCTGCTCTAGACCAGTTAGTATTTACTTCTCTGTTTGTTGCTCCTTAGGTTGACATGCTGCAGAAGTTTCAGGCAGCTCCAAAGACCAATGTGGGGCACTCCACGGAGCTCCAGGCTGTCGGGTATGTTCACTCAAAACCACAATGGTGTGAATAAACGACATTTATGCAATTTATTCACAACATCAGGACCACTGCATGCGGATCCCAGAAAATTGGGCAACCACTGAACATCCTCTCCATCTTTATGGTTTATTCTTGCTTGAGGCACATACCTTCTCCCTGAGAACAGAATATTGTAATGATCCATTGTAGTTGTTTAGGCAGAACAAGCAAAATAAATATATTTATAGCCTTAGGTAAAATACGCGCTTTGGGGGAAAAGTGTTGATGCTACATTTGATAAAAAATGTTTTTATTTGAGTCAGTTCAGTCATAGTTTAAATGCTTTTTTTTATAGATCAGGTCTTATTTTTGTATGAAGGCAAAAATAAAACTCACCCTGGAGCAGGACTATGATGCAGGATTAGAGGCTCATACAACTGTTGTATTGTTGTTGTTTTTTCCAGCAGTAGCTTTTCTATGGCAATACTGCCATTAAAGGGGACATATTTTGCCTATTTTAAACAAGTTATAATAGCTCTATGGTCTGTGCAAAACATGTTAATGAAGTTCTTTGGAGAAAATCACTCACATGAAGTGATCTCACCAGCTCAATTCTATAGAAATGTACTTTTAAGAGTAGTTTTACTACACCGTACTTTTAAAGTATCACTCCTCCTATTTGAGTACCATTTCTGAATACTCTACCTACTGCACTTAACTTCACTGAATGAAGAACAAACATTTTAACAGAAATACACCACATACCTACAGTTTAATAAAGGAGACCACCTGTTTCTACACCAGCTTTGTTTTTCTGTGTAATTTTCTTTCTGTGGAGCTTATTGCATTTTGAGGTCAAGTGAATTTATGGTAACACAATAAAATGTCACTGGAAATAGTGTTTACCTTGTTCTAAGATAGGCAGGATTACCTACTGTAAGTATTAGTATTATATTGAAAAAAGACAGTTTTTTCTGCTTAAAATTCATTATTTTGTAATTATTTATTTTTATGGGGTTTATTTAGTCTTTAAAATACCAGAATTTCCCCATAATGTTATATTTTTGTCTAATAATAATAATAATCTAATAATTATATAAATATTAAATCAGATGTTACTCAAGTAGCCTTTTTCACTCTTACTCGAGTAATTTTTTTGGACAGCTAATTTAGCAAATGTCCCCTTTAAGGCCAGATTTTCCTCTGCAACTCCTCCAGAGTAACAATGGGCCTCTTAGCTTCTTTCTCTCTTCACAGAATAACTAGATGTTCACTAAAATCAAATTACACAAGGTTGGATTTTAGTTACTTCGTAAGCAATTGTTTGCTCGAGTTTTATTAAGGAGGATTAAAGTAAAAGGGTACACAAGTGCATACATGTTTCATTTTCCTTCCAGATTTGTCATGCACTATTTTGTGTTGATCTGTGACATAATATCCCGATAAATGAATTTTGTGCTCGTCTTGTAACATATGGAAACGTTTAAGGGAATGGAGGCTCTTGCAAGGTGCTGCACATATCAAATTCATTGCACCACTAAACATAATCTACATAAGGGTTAAGTAAGCTTGATCCCAAACATAAATGTAGTGTTGTTATTCATCATACTATTCAATTCTTCAAGGAGTTGTTGTAAACGCTGATGGCTTTGGGCCTTTAGCGGTCTGTGTTACTTCTAAAGTTACAGCTCTATTATTACATTTGGAAATTCTTATAAAGTCAAATACATTTGTGTTTTTTTTCCTGATACTGGAACACAACACGCTGCATGAAAACATGTTTTGTTCTGAGAACACATGTTTAAATCAGAGTCGGTCATGGAATGAACAGCTTTACTCTCCATCCTGTCCATGATGTAACTAAAATCGACTTATTTGTCTGAAGGTTGGCAAACACTGAGGCAGAGAGGACGACCGTAGAGCCAAAGCTGGACGAGGACCCTGAGCAGAGTAGTGATGCTTCTCTAGACCCTGGTGAGACTTGAGTGTTTTTTTTTTTTTTTCTCTACTGATGCTATTCTTGAACAAAAGGTTGAGGCTTGAACTTAATCTAGTCAGGCCTCTTGTACACGTTCTAGTGGGTTTAGGTTAATTACTTTGTTGCCAAAAGTATTGGGTCACTTCCCCTTACAAACACATGAAGCTTTTATAATGGAGTTGGCCCGCCCAACTATACCAGCTTCAACTGTTCTGGATAGTCTTTCTACAAAGTTTAGCAGTGTTTTGACCATTCTCCCACATCTGTGAGGTCAGACACTGATTTTGGATGAGAAGATCTGGCTCAGAGTCTTCACTGTAATTCATCTAAAAAGTGTTGTCTTATTGAGGTCAGGATTTCTGCTAGGCAGATAAGTTCTTTCCTACCAAAGTCACTCATCCATAGGTGCGTTTCCGCTATTGGAACTTCAGAGTCATTTTACCAGAACTTCACTGTATGTGAGTGGGCTGTTTTTAGGGCCATTTCAGGAACCAACCGAGTACCAGTCTTGTGGTATGTACTCGGAAATGGTCCGGCAGAGTCCCCGGGCGGGAGCTGTGGTTAAGTCACGCTGATTGGTTGTAAATCAGAGGGAAATGAGCAAACATCGGCAAACAACTGGCTTTGTAAAATAAGAAGTTACTGGCGAAGCAGTTTATAACACGGCAACCATCTCTGCTTCTTCCTGTTGCTGTGGGCGCCATTTGGCGCTGATAAGTGCCAAATGGTGCTTATGTAGCGAGTTGGAATAGCAATCTTACTGCCAAGACAGTCATGAAAGTAATTCTGATTCTGATATGAGGCGAATTCCTTAAAGAGCAACTCACACCCAAATCTACTTTAGTTTTTGCTGATGAACTGTATAAATGACATTTCTAGTCATTATTTCGCCATTTTAGTGCATCTTATTTAAAATAAAAATGTTCTGCCTAAAACCGTGAGTCTGGTGCTCTCTCCAGGTTAAAAGTCTGCACTACATTTGAATTTGAATTAGCCATCGCTATTGGCTAAGCGGTGATGTGACGTTAGCCGGTCTGTGTGAGGTATAAAGGCAGCCAAGTCTCGGCCATGCCTCTGTAGGGAGTTGGAATAGCAATTAATTGTTTACGCCAAGGGACAAACTCCACCGGCTAAATATGAAGCCAATGTGGAAGTGACAAAAATTGCAGTTCCCCCCTCGTCTGCTAGGGGCTGGCTGCAGAAAGGAGCATGTTCTCTTTGACTCCCATTTTAACAATGCCAACTTCACAGCAGAGATAAACATATTTACATCCTGGTTCAAAAGGTCAACTTTACCATCATGCCCACTCTGAGGAGAGTGAATCTTTTTATAACTCATCCATTTAGATATATTTTAAGCTTGAAAATCTGAATAAGGGGTGTGTCTTTTTGATTGACAGGTTTCAGATGAGCCGCTAGTGGTTAGTGGATTGTTTTAATTAAAATTCACATAGTTTTATGGACCAACAAGGATTCATGAGTCTATTTGACAAAATTATTGCATCAGCCAAAAGGCAGAGGGGTAGCTGAGTCGCTCAACCACGTTTATCTGGCTAAAAGCACCCGTTAACCTCCGTTAGCTTCGAGTTAGCTCAATTAGTTTGTAGCTATATCGGCTCATCAGAGTTTGATGGGTGTCAATCATCCGCTCCACGTCTTTTCTCATTTTCTTGTATCTTCCGAGGAGAGTGACGTGGTGAAGGGAACCGCCCATTGGGCTTCTATTCAGCTCTTCAGAAACCTACGGGTGACATCACAGAGGCTCCGTCCATCTTATATATACAGTCTATGGTTCACGCCCAGCCCTCTCCCCACTGTGCATCCCTCGCTCCACCAGGCAACGTCTCCTTTTGCCGCATTTTTCAAGCAGGAAATGTGTGTGGAGTAAGACTCTGCTAGGGGGGCTGACTTGCTCTTATAGAGACATAATGGCTGAGAGGAGCAAACCAACAGATTTACCCAGTCAGATAAAAGATCTAGTAAAATTACCCTAAGGTTCCTATAGTGGAAACACGCCTATAGTCAGAAGCACTACATTGTCCACAGGTCTTGGTATGCTGCAGTATTAAGACTTCCCCTCACTGGAATTAACCAACCCCTTAAAAAGTACCTCACCATAATGCTCTCTTCCCCCAGCATTATACTTGACTTGAGCCTAGTTTTTACTTCTGTCAGTGGGGGTGCGAAGACACACATAGGCATCATCTGTAGACACAAGTGTTCTGCAACAGGGCCACAGAGGGTGATGGAGACATGCCCAATTACTTAAATGTCTGAAAGCTTTGGAGAGGGCAAGCCTGTGATTGGTCAGCATGCCACTTCATTTAAATCTCCCTAACAGAGTGCTGAAGACATCTAGCAGCAGATCAAACAATGTCTTGTATATAACATGATTGCTCAGTGTCCATTACAATAACGAGTGCGGAGCTTTTTATCATATTTGTGCATAAATAGCTCTTAGGGTGAAAGAAGCAGAGGTTCTTCAAATGAGGAGTTTTAGTTTAAAAATAAAATGTAAATCCACTGTTGTTGACCAGAGACATGACTGCAACAGGGGCAGGATTTGCCCCCCAGTTGTACTGGAATTACTTTGCAAGACTCCATAGGTTGAAAGACTGAAAGGAAAATGTCTCCGTCAATGTGTGCAAACTTGCTGATGGAGAAGTATAAACTAGGCTCAAGTGAAGTCAAGCAAGTACACTTCTCATGACTCATCCCTTGGATTGTCAAGAGAGACTCCACCTCTGTGGCGTAGAGATGTTCCCAGTACTTCTGGCAATATAGTGTAGGACTAGGTTTCCCAACCTTGCCCTGCATGCTTTAGAAGATCTCAAGCATGCAGGGCAGTGTGCCTTGAGGACCCCGGTTGAAAAACTGCTGGTGTACATTAACAGGAACCAAACCCTGATCTCAGATGTTCTATTCAAAGGTTCCGGGAACATGAAGAGGCTCCTTCAAGCAGCTGAAAGCCAAAAATCTAAACTCCAAGCTGAGGTGAGAAAGCTGAGGAAGGAACTGGAGAACTTCGACCCGAACTTCTTTGAAGAGCTCGAGGACTTGAAATACAACTACAATTTGGAGGTGAAGAAGAACATTCTGCTGGAGGAGCAGCTGAAGAAGGTGTGCGATCGGTTTGGTGTAACGGCTGAAATGCCCAGCATTTCAATCAGTTAACGCAGGGTTGCTGTGCCTTTTTACTACAAGCAATTTGAACCAGAATTATGGTCTGTATTTTTAGACTGTCAGAGCAGTCAACAACAGCCTTTTGTTAATTATTTATTTGTCAATAAAATCCAGGTTCATTTTAAAGGGTCATTATTGTCTTTCATTTATTTATCAACAGAAGTTTGTATATACAGTATTTACAGTAACGTCTACTCACTAAGTAAAGTTTCACATTAAAGCTTGGCACTTTTGTCAAACCCCTTCACACACAGTCTTCATATTTAAGTCTAATTCAACTGTTTAGTGTCAAATATTAGATCTTCACGGATTTCACCTTCTCTCCCACTGAAAACCCTGCAAAATTAAGACTGTTTTGTCGAAGATTTCTTTTTTTATCAGAGTGCATCATCCTTGTCTCTGCGGTTCACAGCTCGTACTGCACATCCTGAAGCCGACTGAAGCGCCGTCCGTTCAGTGGGAAGAAAGACGAGAACAAGCCCTTGCTGTTGCTATAAGCGTCAACTGCTCCCTCAAGGCGAATGGCCACGGGTCTGTTGGCGAGGAGAGTCTCACCGTCTGGCCACCTCAGTCCCAGGTGATGGCGATGGATCTGCAAACAAAAACAGCATCTCTGTGTACAAGACGCTTCAAATTCAATACAATAGTTTTGGAATGCAATTGAGATTACAACATAGCTTCAGCGCAGCCTGACGGCAGAATATTGACTCATCCCACCTTGATTAGAGTACCGTCGTTGCAGTGCCACACGATGCCCTCGACTTGGCCTTCGGAGTTCTCCTCGAACCAGGAGCAGAGCTGCTGGAAGTTCACAGGTGGAGGGTTCTGGATCTGAATGCTTCCATGTGGAACCAGGCAGTGGACGGGCTGCTTCTTACTTCCTAGTCCTGAACAGATGGAACAACTCAACTATAGATGAAAGCTGGGATGATGAGGAAAATAACAAAATTAATCATTTTAAATATGTTCACAAGGTATCCGCGGGGGCTTGAAAAGTATTAAAAGAAAATAAAGACCCTTAAAAATATTGAAAATTCTTAAATCGATTTTGTAAAGTCTTAAATTTGGTTAGTATTGACATGTTTATAAAATAATTAAAAATAGAGGCGTAATTTCTCATTCTTTTATGCCAGCAGTTTGCACAGGTTTCCGTACCGTGACTATGTACTTTTTCTACAGACGTGCCAGCGTGACGTATCCTGCTAATTAATGGTTAAGTGCAGTGAAGCGATGCAATTGGGGATGTCCAGATCAAATTGTTTTGCCCCGCCCCCAAGTCCTGATTCCTGAGTCCTGATATGATACTTCCGCAAGGCATTAAAATAAAAACAGGAAAAGTGGAGAACACATTTTCCTTTCAGTTTTTTCATTATGTGAGATTGCATGTAAATTTAAACTTGAGTCGACCCATTGTGCTGTAAAGGTCAGCAGTGACATCGCACAGACTGTAGTGTTGTGCACGCAGGGAGCCTCAAGGGTGAGTAGTGTTTTCCTTTTGCTTGTTACTGAACTAGAGAAGAAGAAGAAGCTGTTACGTTTTTTAATGGTGCGCTCCATTTACCTCAGAAGTCGGAACTCTGAGCTGGGTTTTGTGTCACGCCCAAGTAAACAGCATTCCAGTGAACAGTCAGATAATTCGGGATTCCAATACGGCGAGGCCCAGGTATTTAATTTTTTTAATAAAAATATTTTCTACCAAAACCGCCAGTATGGCTCCCTCTTCAGGGTAAAACTCTACACTGCACTTGAATTTGACGGTCGAGGCCTCTGCACATGGTTTGAGTCCTTTGCCACATGTCATCCCTAGCTTCTCTCCCCCTTTCTATGCTATCGACGGTCAAATAAAGGCCACTATGGCCACAAAACCTTTAAAATCAGTTACATGTAGAGACTGCAACTCTATCAAGTGTGTCTTGTAAAATGAACATGTTTCCATGACGCGAGTAGCGGCCATATTGAAAGTCCAAGTCGGAGAAGGAAAGCGCTGACTTTCTGAGCGGGAAGTCCGACTTTGGGGGCGTTCATGTTGATTCTTCCCCACTCGGAAGTTGGAATTTCCGAGTTCTGACTTCAAATGGAATGGACCATAAGTCACCTGTTCAATTTTCAATTCAGTTTTTTTATATAGCGCCGATTCACAACAGATGTCATCTCAAGGCACTTTACAAGAAAAGTATTTTCAATACAATCAGAAAACTTTTAAACTGATTGGAATGTTTGTATATTTCAGGAATCCCAGTGGATTGCATCGAGTCATTGACTTGCAGTTCTGCCCCGTTCATGCAGACTTCCAACCACAGCAATCCCTCATACTGAGCAAGCATGTAGCGACAGTGGAGAGGGAAAAACTCCCCTTAAACTTTCTTTATCAAAGAAAGTAAAAAGTCAGTAAGACACGGAGGATGTTCCGTTACTGGGAGAATCATCTCAGTTGATGCCCCCCGTCCCAACAGGGCATTGTAGCTAAGCAGGATACCAGACCAGGTATACCTTCTATGGAGAGAAAAACAGAGGAAAAACTAATTTAACAGTCGAAATAACAAAAAAATGCAACTGGAGAGTAGTAGAAGAGAAAAGTAGCAGATGAAGAAAAGTGGTCAGTCTGGGATATAGCAGCATAACTACAGAGATAGCTCAGGATGACCTAAGCCACTCTAACTATAAGCTTTATCAAAAAGGGAAGTTTTAAAGAGGCTATATGCAACTTTTTCCACAAAATAAACTTCATAGCCTTTTTATTTGACCATTTATGACCCAAACATCTCCTGATGAGAATACTGACACCTTGTCACCTCAAAGTGGGTGCACCTATAAGCCTGTATCCAAATTTTTCTATTTTCTGTCGGGTCCGATTTTCTCGCACTGTCTGCGGATGTGACGTCAAGCTCGTTCATGTTAAATGTTTCAGATCACTCTGCCACTACCGGAAGTCAGCACTGGCAAGCAGTTCAATGGATTGCGCGAAAACACAGAAGAGACCCAGGACAACTCTGACACCAACAGTAACTCCACATAAGACTAAGAAAGTTAAACCCCTGACAAGTGCCTGAAAAAGATCAAAGATTGAGAGCGACCGGCGCGCGAGAGCGAGCAGAAGAGAAGAGCAGTTCAGTTTTTGGCCACATGGGGTCAGTCGCGAGTTTAAATTTCAGAAAATGGCATATAGCCCCTTTAAGCCTGGCCTTAAAAGTAAACAGAGTGTCTGCCTCACGGAATAAAGCTGGGAGCTGGTTCCACAGGAGAGGAGCCTGATAACTAAAAGATCTGCCTCCCATTCTACTTTTAGAAATCCTAGGAACTACAAGTAAACCTGCAGTCTGAGAGCGAAGTGCTCTGTTGGGAACACATGAAACAATTAGATCTCTGATGTATGATGGAGCTTGATTATTAAGGGTTTCATATGTAAGAAGGAGGATCTTGAATTATATTCTGATTTAACAGGGAACAAATAAAGGGAAGCTAAAACAGGACAAATGTGATCTCGTTTTAATGTGTTTAAGAAAAAAAAAATCAGAACTCTTACTACAGCATTTTGGATCAACTGAAGGCTTTTAATGGCATTTTGTGGACTACCTGATAGTGAAGAATTACAGTAGTCCAGCCTTGAGGTAACAAATGCATGGACTAGTTTCTCAGCATCGCTCCTGGACAGGATGTTTCTAATTTTAGCAATATTCCAGAGGTGAAAGAAGGAAATCCTAGAAACCTGTTTAATATGGGATTTGAATGTCATGTTTTGGCAAAAAAATAACGCAGAGGTTCTTTATATTATTACTGGAGGCCAATTTAATACCATCAAGATGAAGTGATTGACTAAGCAGTTTCTTTTTTAGAGCTTCTGGTCCAAAGACGGCAACTTCTGTCTTGTCAGAATTTAAAAGTAAAAAGTTTAGAGTCATCCATGTTTTTGTCTTCAAGATATGCCTGTAATCTACAAAATAGAGTTGTGTATCATTGGCATAGCTGTGGAAATTTATATATGCTGTCTAATGATTTTACCAGCTGGAAGCATATAGAGTGGGGTAAAAAAGTATTTAATCAGCCACCAATTGTACAAGTTCTCCCATTAAAAAGATGAGAGGCCTGTAATTTTCATTATTGGTATACCTCAACTATGAGAGACAAAATGAGAAACAAAATCCAGAAAATCCGTCTGATTTTTAAAGAATTTATTTGCAAATTATGGTGGGAAATAAGTATTTGGTCATGTACAAACAAGCAAGATTCCTGGCTCTCACAGACCTGTAACTTCTCCTGTAAGAGGCTCCTCTGTCATCCACTCGTTACCTGTATTAATAACGCCTGTTTGAACTCATCAGTATAAAATACACCTGTCCACAACCTCAAACAGTCACACTCCAAACTCTACTATGGCCAAGACCAAAGAGCTGTCAAAGGACACCAGAAACAGAATTGTAGACCTGCACCAGGCTGGGAAGACTGAAAACGCAATAGGTAAGCAGTTTGGGGTCGCATTATTTGATGGTTTATAAGTTGAATTTCCTGATTGTATGTGTGAAATTAAACTAAACTAAGATATCAACTGTGGGAGCAATTATTTGAAAATGGAAGGCATACAAGACCATTGATAATCTCCCTCGATCTGGGGCTTCACGCAAGATCTCGCCCTGTGAGGTCAAAATAATCACAGAAAAGGTGAGCAAAAATCCCAGAATCACTTGGGGAGACCTAGTGAATTACCTGCAAAGAGCTGGGACCAAAGTAACAAAGGCTACCATCAGTAACACACTACGCGGCCAGGGACTCAAATCCTGCAGTGCCAGACGTGTCCCCCTGCTTAAGCCAGTACATGTCCAGACCCGTCTGTAGTTTGTTGGAGCATTTGGATGATCCAGAAGAGGATTGGGAGAATGTCATATTGTCAGATGAAACCAAAATAGAACTTTTTGGTAAAAACTTTACTGTTTGGAGGAGAAAGAATGCCGAGTTGCATCCAAAGAACACCATACCTACTGTAAAGCACGGGGGTGGAAACATGCTTTGGGGCTGTTTTTCTGCAAAGGGACCAGGACGACTGATCCATGTAAAGGTAAGAATGAATGGGGCCATGTATTGTGAGATTTTGAGTGAAAACCTCCTATCAGCAAGGGAATTGAAGATGAAACGTGGCTGGGTACATTGATCCCAAACACATCGCCCAGGTAACGAAGGAGTGGCTTTGTAAGAAGCATTTCAAGGTCCTGGAGTGACCTAGCCAGTCTCCAGATCTCAACCCCATAGAAAATCTTTGGAGGGAGTTGAAAGTCCCCAAACATCACAGCTCTAGAGAAGATCTGCATGCAGGAATGGGCCAAAATACTAGCAACAGTGTGAAAACTTTGTGAAGACTTACAGAAAACGTTTGACCTATCATTGCCAACAAAGGGTATAAAACAAAGTATTGAGATGAACTTTTGTTATTGACGAAATACTTATTTTCCACCATAATTTGCTAATAAATTCTTTAAAAATCAGATGTGATTTTCTGGAATTTCCCCCCCCTCATTTTGTCTCTCATATTTGAGGTATACCTATGATGAAAATTACAGGCCTCTCGTGCAAACTTGCACAATTGGTGGCTGACCAAATAATTTCTTGCCCCACTGTATGTGGTAAATCCAGAAATGTGCACCTTTAATAAAAAAACCAGGAGGTGGTCACGTAACTTGTTGTGAATGCCTGGCAGAGCTGTTTCTGTGAAGTAGTGACGAGAAGACAACTCATAACGTGGCTCCAGGAGACTGCAAAATCCGACATTTGCAACTACAAACAGCGGCCGGTCATCCAGTGGGATAAATCCAGCTATCTGGGCTGTGATCTTTTTTGTCTTTTTGCTGTCCTTGGACAATATCTCTTCATTTTTCAACGTATCTTTCAGATCAGCTGGCTCTGTGTTTTTTTTTGTCCGAGTTGCCGCGGTGAAACAGGGTGTTTGCTATTAAGGTGGCATATCAGATTTGTTGTATTGAATGCAGTTCTGTCTTTTCCACTACGTGAAATGCCCAATTTGCACACATTACAAGTATGTTGTGCTCCTCACTATCCAGTTTAAAATGGTCCAAACTGCAGACATTTTCGTTCTCCTGAGGCACATTTGCCCTGCGTTAGCCTATACTATAACAGATCACTATTGTGTCGTCTGAATTCTCCAGCTGCTGTAACTTGTGTGATGTTGCAGTATTGTTGAAGTCCATGCAACAATTAATACTGATGTAGAGGAACTTGTTAAAATTAAAACTAAGCCATCGTCATTCCGTTTGACAACCTGAATTGGGATGAATTTAAAATATCATGCTTTTTTTAATGAGGTCATATCTAATTTTATTCACCCAATTCCGATCATTTGAAGAATCAAGTGATCGGATCAGGACAACCCTAAATGCAACACTACCAAAAATTGATTAAAATTGCTGATTCTTGTTGAGGAACTTAAACTGGCTGAAGCCTGTTGCCGAACACAAAAAGGATGCTTACTGTGCATTTTTTTTATGTTTTGTGGCCACAGTGGCTTTTTTTTGACAATGGATAGTATATAGAAGGGGGGAGAGAAGTGGGGGGAAGACATGTGGCAAATGTCCACAAGGACAGGACTCGAACCTGGGACAACCGCGTCGAGGACTGAGGCCTTAATGGGGCGCCCGCTAAATAGTCTAATAATAATTTAACACCAAATGGCGTAAAGTCTTGATTTTAGTTTAGAACGTTTTTTTTATGTCTTAAAAGGGTATTAAAACTGATTTTCAGATCCCTGCATGTACCTTGGTTCAGTGTTGATGAAGGTAGTTTATAACCCCATTGAACAGGTGTTAAGAACATCATCCTCTTACTAATCTTCCTAAGTTTTAGTTTACATGTTCAAGAAATTTGTACAATTGTAAGTGAATAGGACCCTCCACCCATGACAATTTATTCGAACTGTATTGGCAATACTGAGTTAACAATATAAGGTTACCAAAAAGAGAAGTTTTGTCTGATTTAACTTCAGGCAGCAAGAAAAAAAAGATGTCTTTTTATCCAGGGTATGTAAACTTCTGGTTTCAGCTCTATTTTCACAATGCTCACGGAGAATCATGGTGACGATGAAAATAAAGAGAAGAATTAGAGATGTTCTAATTAAAAACTGTAGATTAAACCACAAAATACAGCTAATGGCTAAGTATTCAACATTAATGACACAATTCCTCTTTTTCTAATACTGTGACTCAAAACATTCTCAGGTGACCAACTTGATGTCTGGAGCTGTATTTTTTTCATGCTTTTTTGTAATTAAGTCTGTAACAAAGCAAAAGTTACTTGTACGCTGCAATAAATAATAATCATAAAAAAGGAATTAAAGCAATAGGAAACCATGCTCCAGTGGATTGCAACTGTGTTCCCTTGCCTCCACAGGCCTTCAACCCTGAGGATAAACACTGAAACGCCTCACCATATGGGTTTCCGTTGACATTGGTTCCGATGAGCTCCAGTGTTTGCTCCTGGAGGTCTGCCAACGGGACTGCTGTGATTTCCAGCGTGTCCTCGTCTTCACAGCTGGGCTTCAGAACGAGAGCTTCCCCGACCTCGTAATCCACCACAGAGGAGTGCCAGCAGTACTGCTTGTTGCTCTTCTCCACCGGGACCCAGCCTGCCGTTTCACAACGACAGCAATCAGAGCTGCCAAACATCCTGGTTTTATAAGTCAGTGTTTCTCCCAACCCTGGTCCTCCCGCCCTGCATGTTTTAGATGTTTTCCTTGCTTTACCACGCCTGCTTCAGATGATAGCAGTTCAGCAAAAGCCTGTTAATCCAGCCTACAATTGAAATCTCCTGTGCTGAAGCAGGGAAACATCTAAAATATGCAGGGCAGGGTCCTCAAGGCACACCGGCATAGGTAACATGATCTACCTATTTTTTTATTTGTTGTAGATATGAAAACCAATTGAGACAAAGTCTTTCAATTCAAGGGTTTTAGGAAACAGGACATGAAAAGTATCTGGGGTCTAATTTATTCAACTTTGAGCAGAATTCTTACTAAAACCATACTTAAGCTAAGCAAAAAAAATAAAACAATAACTTAAGCAAATACATTTTCCCTTTAATAAAACCCAGAGTATGCACAGCTTTATAAATCATACTCTCCTTACAGATGTGCTCAGGTGATGTTGGATCATTTCCCACCTCCTACACACCCACTTTAAGCCATAAGTGGTTAATGCAAAGTACCTGATGAATATTCTGCAAAGACATAAGCCGGCTGTAGGTCCACAAGTCGGAAAATTTGGCCTAATTACAGTTTTGCCATCTCACGAGCTGCGCTGCCAATGTCTTCGTTTCCAAAATGTGCGTAAGCAAGGCTCTTGGTGAAAAATGTATTAATTTTCATTGTAATTAAATTAGAAAAAAACTATAAGTCCGCCATGCCGCACGGATATTTTTAGAGGACGGACCAGCAGAAACACCATAGCTGAATATGGTGTTTCAGCAATGCAGTGCGAAATTTACAAAATACAGCAAATATTTAGCACTTTAGTTGTGAAGGAAGCGTCTTTGTTGTGTGTCATGTTAGCAGCAACATCTTGTTTCCCACCCGACACGTCCTCCCCAAGCTGCAGCTCATGTTTACCAGATATCAGCCCAAGTATAGCTTTAAGTCTGAAACATGAAAAAGATTTCCCGCATTCCATCCCGGCCGCGACTAATCTGTGGCAGAGAGCAGCGTACTCATAGCTGGCAGATTGGTTTCTGTGTACGACAGGTGGTAAACATCCCATTGGTCAAACTGACACAAAAGCTATGAAAATACTGTGCAAAGTTAGAGTTCTGTCTTAAATTGACAGCGAAAACAAAGACTGGAGTATACACTTTACATTTCTTTGGAAGAATGCTGCTTTTTATTTTCTATTATAGGTTTATTTTTTAATAAAGACGACTATTTCTATTTAGATTTTAAAGTCATTTCTGTAATGGTTGACTTGTAAAAGCTGATCTGAAGTTTGAATTCTTCCAACCACATAGAGCAGGAACACTTTAAATATGTTAAAATCAAAAGTCCTCTTTAAGTAAACAGAATATGATTGTGTTTAAGGATTGGACCAAGTTTGCTCTTTTACGGAAATCAAAATAGGGTCACCCTATATTATCATTAAATTGCCAACACAAATTTCCTTTAGCTTTCATTTAAAATATGACCTTGATATGATTATGAAGCATATTTTGGACATGTGTTGGTTTTATTTGTGGTTTCAAATAAATAAAAGACAGGACATCAATTGGTTTGGATACTTCAATTAATGGAAACTGAATGGATTTAAGAGTAGAAATTAGCCATGGAAGGAATGAAGAAAAAAACCCTAAATGGGATAAAAAAAATATGCAAATTTTTTTTTAAATATAATTCAATCGAATCAAAATAATGAGGCATCCAAGATGGCACACCCCTAGTCAACAGCTGAATGGATAAGGGCTCATAGTGGCTGATTAGACAGTTCTTATCAGGAAAGAAAATTATCTCCGTCTGTAAATATATGCTCTCTTTACATTTGAAATATCTAAGATACTAACTATTACTACTGCTAATAAAAATAATAAAGCCATTATTGGTCAAAGTATTTTCTGCACAACTGTATGCATGCTTTAGCATGTACTCGTAATTGGAAACAGTGGATTAATTACTTGTTCGTCACGTCTCTGGCATGTACAATACTTCTTTTCACATCAACAGTTTCACATCAAACCCTCTAGGTGTTGCCAAAGGGGGCAATACCTCAAGAAATGAGCATATGCCAGTCATTAAGTTTCCATGGAGCTGTGCACATCTTCATGGTCGGTTCATTATTGACACGTCTGAATTTTAGCATGAAAAGTGCCGTTTGCCAGGTTTTTATGCCTACCCGTTGTCCACGAGGCCCCAGGTCCTGTGGTTTCCAATTCATCACTCCTCCACCACCAGGCCTGTTAGCTGGTACGAGGCGCCTGGTTTTTACCAAATGGTCTATTAAGGTCAAACATCTGCATTTTTGTCTCATCCGTAGAAAACACACTGTTCTGGAAGGTTTTTTTTAACTTTACAAGCTGAACTAATGTTGCCATGTTCTTCTTGGTGAGAAGAAACATAGAAAAAAGTATGGCTTGTATGGAAAGATTGCCAATTGTTCCCTAATAATCTCAGGCATTTAACATGCTAACTAAGGCCTGTAGAGTTTGTTTTAAATGTTATCTGCTTGTTATCGCTTGGTAGGATAGCATACCTTAAATTGTCTGGAAATGACTTCATAAACCCTTCCTAGATTGATGGGAAGCAACAATTGCTGATGTCTTGCAACCATGGCACTGTGTTAACACACCCGCATGCTTAAGAGCATCAAATTGACAACATTTTTAGTGGAGGTGGTCACGTTACCTGAAGATCAATTATTAGGTGCATTTAAAGGCAATCACCTGCCCTACTGCTACTTTCCCCTCTTCAGCACATTAAAAGCCATTCAAATGCTAATTTTCCATTATAGTCTCATTATTATTGAGTAAATAACAACAGGGTTGTTGCATCAGTTTTCTGTTTTTGTACTTCTGAAGACTACAGAGCCATATAAAGGTCAGAGAATGTCTCATGTTCCGATAAAACAAACCCTTGAATTAAAAGAGTGTACCCTCTTTTTATCATAACTAAAAGGTAGAAGGTGTCATAAAACCTGGAATATGTCCATGCTCGTCAGGAATGGGATGTCCGTTGCTATGTTTGACCCTGTGAGCAGGAATCCACGTCTCGGGCACAGTCTTAAAATCTTCCTTCACATTCCAGGAGAAATCTGGAAGAAACACCGAAATGCTGAAATAAACAACCAGAACTGTCGGGCGGAACGCTCTGTGTTCTTGTTAATTAGTCCAAAATATTAAAGCGGGTATAGGTGTATGTTTTTAAAGTTACAGTCAAAACTTAAGAGCAATAATTTAAGATATTTATCCTGTTATCCTATTAACTAAACATTTAATTAGCAAGCTAAAGATTTAGTTTACAAACTAAATATTAGCTTATCAAACTAAACATTTAGCTAGCCAAATGTTTTGCTTCAAGCTAAATATATAGCTACTATGCAAATGTACTTGCTGCAAAGCGGAACTGGACTATCAAAACAAAAGCTGGGTCTTGTGAACCTATACTCCTGCTGCTGGTGCCGTCACTGTTGCTGTAAATCCATCATTGCACGTCTGTATTGCTGCTTAAATGCTTCATCCTATGATTTAAGCTGAAATGTTGAACATGTGATGGCTTGGTTGGCGCTGTTGCCACTGTTTCTGCCTTCCTGCCACTCCTGATTAGATCGTTAAAGATCTAGCTGCCTCCCGATGGGGGAGTGAGGATTTATAAAGCCAGCTCCTGCAAACTCTCGCTTTATCTCTCTCTGGAAGGCAGCTTGTCTACATAGGTAATATTTGCTTAAAGTTGTTTCATTTTAAAAAAAAAATTTTTTTAACAAGCTAAGCTCTGGCTTTGTAGTCTCCTCTTTTACCAATTTTGAGTGAAATTGGTAACAAATGGGGGCTTGTCCGGGATCAAGAGGAAAAGAAACTATGATAAACAAGTGACATGAGCAACAATTTAGTCTCGACAGGAGTTTATATAGAGACCCAGCTTTTTTTTTGGTAGTCCATTTTCACCTACTGGAGTGTACATTTGCATATTAGCCAAATGTTTAGCTCTGAGCTAAAGGTTTAGCTTGCTAACTAAATATTTATTTTGTAAACTAAAAACTTAGTTATGAACTGTGACATTTATAAATGAATGAATAACATGGTGAAAATATACTTTGAACCATTAACCTCCATTTTCTTTCTCTTATGACCGGCTAAAAAACCCAAATAATTGCTGTTACACTTTTTACTGCGTAACTTTTCAAACGCCACCTCAGCTAAAGTGATTATACCTTTACAGCTCTTGTGAGTATGCTGGTGCTTCTTAAACCTCTTCTCTGCCTGCTTGTTGGGCTTCCTGTCCAGTCTGGCCCAGAGGTAAGGCCGACCTGAAAAAAAGACATTAACAGTGATAATAACAAAATCTCAATAAAGAGTCTCTATGCAGTTTTTAATACAAATATGCGTGGATTCAATAACACATAACTTCCCACAAAACTTTAAAATCTGAAAACAACAACTAAGAAATGAAGAAAAAAAGAGAGCATCTAGAGCCAACATTCTGAGAGCCACTCACCTTGATAAAGTGCAATGTAGCAGCAGGTACCATCCAGTTTTTCTGTGGCGAATGCACAATCTATGTTAGCCTCCAGAGCGACAGGGTTCACATTTTCAGTTGCAACAACCTGAAATTGCTAAAGACCAGTCAGAAAGAGGGGTATGAGTATAAAAGGTAGAACAGCATCCAAACAGATCTTCATAAGGCCCTCAGTTAATAGTCACCTTGTGTTTAATTTAATCTCGGTATAAATTCAGAGGCTTGTGGAAGATGGAGAAAAAAACTGCGTCATTAAGACCAAGGAACATGGTAGACGGATCAGGGAGGAGGTTGAGGAGAGGTTCAGATTAGGTTTAAAAACTAACACCCCTCAGCTCCCTGAATACACCATCCCCCACCGTAATGCATGGCAATGGCAGCATTATGCCAAGGGGATGCTTTCCTTCAGCAGACCACAGGAGATCTTGGCCAGAGGTTTCCTTTAATTCAATTCAATTCAGTTTATTTATATAGCGCCAATTCACAACAGATGTCATCTCAAGGCACTTAACAAGAAATAATTTCAATACATTTATACAAACATTCCAATCAGTTAAAAAGTTTCCTATTTAAGATGGCTGTATGTTTTTACAGCAGTAAAAACATACAGCCAGAACTGCAACAAAGCTGTTTTAGATTAAATCACATCCATGTGTTAGAATGGCCTAGTCAAAGTCCTGACTCAAATCTCAGAAGAATCTGTCGATTTAGAAACCGCTGTTTAGAGACGCTTTCTGTCCAATGAGACTGAGCTTGACCCCGGTGGTTCTACGGGGTGTCGATTTAAGGAGGATGAATACAAACGCACGCCACACTTTTAAGAAATGTTTTTCGTTGTACGCTGTGAACAACAAATTGTGTACCAGTGGAAAACCAACCTAGATCTTTAAAGTAAGCGGTTCGCGTCTCCTAGAAAAACTCTTCTTACATCCTGCATTCATGAAGACAAAGAACGCTAAGACAGAATCTTTTTTTTTTTTTTTGTCTTTCCCAGGACATGTTTGCACTTTAGGCGACGCGAAGGAAAAGAAAGGCATTCTGAAAACATTAAAGGTTATCCTGCGGAAGAAGACAGCTGTGTGTTGATAGTGGAGAGTGCTGCGGCCTGCAGCAGAATCAATCAGAGGCTGCTGATAATGATGATGATGCTGGTTCTCAGCTGTTTGCTCACCTGATGCTCCCGCTTTCTGGACGCTTCTTCCTTCAGGTCGGTGAGAAAAACACACGGGATTTTCTGCTGAACGGAGCCCAGGCGTCGCATCACGACTGCCGACCTTATTTCCACGGGGAAGTTTTAGAATTAACCTCGTACAAAATATAATGTCAGCAGGTACTAACTGACCAGTTAAAGCGTGTGGATGTGTTTACAGCGTGACGTGACTCTTCTTTTGGATTCTAATGGAAGACCAGTTGGCGCCGCCACGCGGCTTGGAGGATAATTACACAATAACGACACGTAGCGTAACAAATGTGATGTTTGACAATTAGGAGAATTGCAGGTGTTTGTCGGAACACAAATTATAAGATAACGATAAAAAAATAAAAATAAATAATGCCAATATTTCAAGAAAATATCCAAATTCAACAGTAAATCCTTTTTTAAAATGAATACCTCAGTTTTAAAATGATCTAACCCCTGAGTAAAATGCGTTGTAGAGGGTTAAAACGCTCCACTAACTGCAGCACGAGTCGATTGCAGCCGCCACTGAGGCTTCAGCTCCTTTAGTAAGGCTGGCACATACAAAAAGCTAGACTGCTTCATTACCAAACACAAAAAACTTGGTTCCAATTTGCTGTTATTAAATTAGGCTTAACAGGTTTTGAGATTCTGTTCTGTAGAGCAATTAATCAAAAGTGGAACTTCTCAGCGATAAGGATCAGCGCTAAATGTGGAGGATGTAGAATAAAGCATGTGTTAAAAGGAACACCATGTACTTATAGTAATGCATGGCGGTGGCTCAGTTATGCTCTGGGGCTGCTTTACATTCTCTGACACTGGAAACTACTTCTACTACTACTACTACTGCCACTACTACTAATTCTTCCACTACTACTTCTACTACAAATTCTTCTTCTACTACTACCAGGCTACTTCTTCTAATTCTACTTCTTTTACTACTACTTCTTCTACTACTACCACCACTACTCCTACTACTACTTCTTCTTCTACTACTACTACCTCTAATGGTAGTACTACTTCCAGAAGGTCTTATTCACATTTTGGAAACCTTTGCTTTCAACCTTGCAGCTATCTCTCTCTCTCTCTCCTCTCCAGCTAGTTTTTAATAACATAAAGAATGCTAACGTCAGATCAAACAAACTCTCATTCGCTAATTTATTTCCAGATCAAATAAAAGAAAAATTATCCCAATGTAACTGGACTTCATCAGAGCATCACTGTATTAGTTCTACTGCCACAATTTTTTTCCAATAAGGTTTCCTTTTAAGGTAACATGCAGTAGCAGTTCTTGTTTTGGGCGATCTTGGTGGTTGCCCAGGGCGCTATCACAAGGGGGGCGCCTAAATGGAGGTGGGTAGTGTATCCACATAATGTGGGAAAAAAAGAAGACATTTTCATCCCTACAACATCATTTATGTGGCTACAGCTGCTGTGTTAACAGTAAAACCCTTAGCTGAATAGAAATGCATGCTTTTATTGTTTATTTTTGGCTTCTTAAAACATTTCCTAACGCTTTAAAGAACAATCATCAAAACATACATTACGGGTATACAGTGCCTTGATGTATTGCATTGACATAATTTGCTCAACCTTATTACTCTCCAAGTATTTTTTTTTTTGTTTTTTTGTTGCTATACTGGTTTTCCACATGCATTGATTATGATACTGATGATGCAGCCAGAAATACAATGGAATATTTTAAATGAAAGCATACAGTCAAAGTTCCTGCCTAAAACTCAACTCAATTTCAGTCTTTAGATCCGTTCTAAAAACACCCGAAAGCTGAAATAAGACACCAGGTGCTCAGCCACGATCTGGGTAAATAATACAGTATGTTAAATATACAATGGCCGCCGAATGGTTAACAAGTATGAAAAACCTCCAGCTTCTGCACCCTAGTTTGTTACAACACACATAGTTACATCTTTTCCCAGGAGCTTATTGTTGGAATGGTATGTGCTGCTGGTTTTTTTATCAACAGGTTAAAAGAATCATCTCTACATCTTAAAATGTATTTGCTACCTGGAACTAAGGAGCAATATAAACTTGGCTGCTTCCTGAATCAGGCAACATAGTTTGAAAAACATCAAACGTATTAAATCATGTTAGTTAGTTAGGGGGAAACTAACCAACTGTGGCTGGTCCACTTTGTTGGTAATAAATGGTTTAGATCTTACAACAGGACAGCAGTTAACTAATGATGACCGAGCTTTAAAGTCAACATGTGACACAATCAGAACATCATCCTCGTCTTTCCTGTCTCAGAGCCGCTTCTTTCCCGCTGGCCTGTAGGTCACAGATAGATTCAGTCTGTAGAGCTTCATATCATACCAACGTATCAGGCCTACAGATACGTAAACTAAAGCGGGCTGCAGAGACTTCGGCTACTTTGAAGAGTTTGTTTCGGTGCATGGATTCACACACAGTGCGATATCACTGGAGTACTTCATGCTCAGCTCTTCGTCATGTTCTATTTCTGCTCCATCTTCGCTGTGTAAGTCCATCTCACTGTGAGTATTCCTCCACATCTCGGTCTCTAGGTCGTCCTCATGGCCCCAGGTACGCCGACGGACAATATTCCTTCGCCATGACAGACAAAACATGCACAAGATTAGTCACAAAATATGTGGACTACACATTCACATGTGGATTGATTTGATCTGGTAGGTTTTCTTTGTTTGCTTCTGCAGTCATAAAGACACAAAGGTATATCCTCCTCCATCTAAGTAAGAAGAAGAATAGCTGTAAATGATGTGGGATTTAGTCTGTTTTACATGTTTTCTAACTAAAAGTGCAAGGCAAGGGACATTTATTTGTATAGCAACACTCAATGTGCTTTGGGAAAAAATAAATGCAGCAATAAAACACCAATAAAAACAAAGGGGATGCAAAGAACAATAAAACATACAACTGTTATGATATTCCAGTTATTATTAACCAAATAATCAAAGGTAGCTCTAAACAGATGGGGTTTAAGGGAACTCAGTGTTTCAGCAATTTTGCAGTTTTCTGAAAGTTTGTTCCAGATTAGGGGAGCATAGAAACTGAAAGCTGCTTCTCCATATTTGGTTCTGATTCTATGGATGTCAAGTAGACTGGAATTAGAGGACCTTAGTGGGCTGGGGGGTTGGTATGATGATAACAGATCTTCCACATACTTTGGTGCTAAGCCATTCAATGATTTATAAACTAGTTAAAGTATTTTGAAGTCAATCCTCTGAGCTACAGGGAGCCAGTGTAAGGACTTTAGAACTGTGTTGATGTGCTCTACTTTCCTGGTTCTACTGAGGAACACGAGCAGCAGGGTTCTGGATCAGCTGCAGCTGTCTAATTGACTTTTTAGGCAGAACAGTGAGGACCCTGTTGCAGTAATCAATCCGACTATGTTTTTCAAGGTCCCGTTGCGACATCAGACCTTTAATCCTAGAAATGTTCTTCAGGTGAAAGAAGGCTGACCTTGTTATTGCCTTTATGTGACCCTGGAGGTTCAAGTCTGAGTCCATAACTACACCTAGATTTTGGGCCTGATCAGTAGTTTCTAGCTGTATTAACTGAAGCTGTGTGCTTATTCTTGGCCGTTCCTCTTTAGGTCAAAAAATAATTACTTCAGTCTTCTTTCTATTCTGCTGGAGAAAGTTATGGCACATCTATTCACTGTTTGCTTAATGCATTTGCTTAGCTTTTGGATGGGTTCAAAGTCACCTGGAGACATTGTAATGTAAAGCTGAGTATCATCTCCATAGTTATGGTAACTAATCTATTTGCTTGTTATAATCTGGGTTAGCGCGAGGATGTAGATATTAAATAGGAGGGGCCCCAGGACAGAGCCCTGGGGCACCCTACATGTGATTTCTGTCTGTTCTGATGAAAAGTTGCCTAATGACTTCATTGTACAAGAACATGCAACAGAGGGGATCAGGTTTTTGCAGCCCCTAGACAGTGAAATAACTAGCCAACTGCAGAGTCTATTCATTCTTTTGAATCCCTCATAAAAACTCAATTTACGTATTCTTCAGTTTGAGTTCAGTTTGAATACTTCATTGATCCCAGGGGGGGAAATTAAGTGTTTATGTAGCTCATACTATTTAATTCCTTAAAGCTGCAGTGGGTAATTTGAATAAAAGTAATTTTTTGTGATATTTCCTAAAACTGTCCATATGTCCTGAAAGTAGGAAATGAGATTTGTAATCTGTTAAAAAAAAGCAGCTCAATTGGTCACGCCTACAGCCCCTACTGCGATTTGCAAGAATCCACCACGCCCGATAGAAAACACCCAATCAGAGCCAGAGCAGCGTCTGATGGAATGTCTGACATCTGTCTATCACTCCTCACACACACACCGTGACCCGCCCCTCGCTCCGCTACGCAACCGGCTGCAACAGCTACCTAAAGAGAAACTGCCCGTACCGCCGCTGCCAACAAAAAAGAAGATGACCGAGGACAAAAAAGCTAAAAAGAAAGAAGTTGACCGAGCCCGAGACAAAACGAGGGTAAATATTGGCGTAGCCTTTAAGAGGTGGAGGAAGCTACGGGACCTGAAAGTGTTTAAAACCGATTACGAGTTTGGCAATGTTTCTGCTTGACAGGTAATTACCCTTACTTGATTAATATTTGTTTTGTTTTTTTGGTAGTGGTATTACAGTAAACCTCCGCAGCGCGTGCGATCATCCGTGCACTCACAGCTAATGTTATCATATGTGGTTTACTTTTAGGAAATATTCACGAAAGTTTGTTTTCTAAGTCGTGTCAGCGGATTATCTTTGGCAGTTGTTACGCCAGTAGCGCAGCCGAAACGGGGAGGAGGGCATTGGAGGCGGGGCTTGAGTGCATCGGAGAGGGAGGGGGAGGGATGTGAAGCTTGTTTGGGTTTAAATTTTCAAGCAAAGTCTGCTCTCCTCTCAGAGTTACCTACTGCAGGTTTAAGGAGTTGTTGTGGATCATGATGGCTGTGGGTAGGAAGGAACTCCTGTAGCGGTCTGCGTTGCAGCGAAACTGAAGAAACCTCCAACCGGAGATACTCAGTTGTTGTAGGGTGGTCTCGTAAACAGGATGCTCAGGGTTGTCCATCATGTTCTTGCTTTTATGAAGAATCCTTCTTTGCATCATCATCATCATCTACAGATGTTCCACAGTCGTCCCAAGAACAGAACCAGCCTTCTTTATCAGGTTGTTGAGCCTTTTTGAGTCCCTCGCTTTGATGCTGCTACCCCAACAGATGATGGCTGAAGAGATTAAACTTTCCACAACAGACTTGTTGAAGATTTACAGCATCTTGCTGCAAACCTCGAAGGACTTTGATGGTCCCTTCTTGTAGACAAAATAAATAGTAATAATAATAATAGTCCCATCAAGTCTTTCATATTGCTGTATTTGCCTGTTTTAGCCTGTTTTTAGCCTCATTTTATTCAGTTAGTTTTTTGTACCTATTTTATTTTACTTTATGTTGTTAAATTTTTGTTCTAATTACCTTCGGAAGCCCTACTTTGAAGCTACTATAGACATAAAACTGACCCTAGCATCAGTAATGGCCTTTAGAGAAGTAATTGTTGGTGTTCAACAATCTGAGAAGGGTTAAACAGAAGCCATGTTTCTATAGAGTTACATGTAAAAGATTCAGAAGTGGGAAACACTTGAGACAGTTTCAGGTCTTCCTTGGGGTGGGTGCCCCATCAACAGCAGCTAAAACTGAGCAATGCTCAGGGAAATAACTGAAAACCTAAGAGCTACATCTCAGACTCTAAAGGTCTCAGTCGGTATGTTCCATGTTAGAGGTCATGACAGGAGAATTCAAGTCAAACTCCGGACCTCAACCTGATTGAAACAGTGTGGTGGGACCATAAGAGAGCTGTACAGAAACAAATGTCTGCAAACCTTAATACGCTGAAGCTACATTGTAAAGAACAGTGGGCCAAGATTTATCTCCAGCAATGTGACAGACTGATGAAGTCTCAGAAAATGACTACTTCAAGATATTGCTGCCAAAGGTGGTTTGGCTTCATTGTTGTAAAAAAAAAATTAGGACAATTCTGTAGTGTTTTTGTGCTCATTCCGTTAGATTTAATTGATTACTAATATGTCCTGATACTGTATATAAAACCCTAGAACTGAAAGAGGGTGCACTTTCTTTTTCCAGTCACTATTTCTTAAGGACAATGAAGCCAGAGTGCTCTTATGAAGAATTTAGTGCAATCAGGAAGTCTACTCACATTTTGTAACACCACCATGCAGTCGCTGTGCTGAGAAGCAGGAGAACGATGCTGAGACTGATGAGTGTGATGTGAGCAGCTGAGAAAGAAACAAGCCAATTTTAAAAAGTTTGAACATTTCTTGTCCTAACTCCATCTGACTGAAGCATAAATTAAATTAAATTATGGCAAATTAAATAGCTTTAATTTGATTAACACTTCCATCCAGGTGCAATTAGTTACATTTGGTGTTTACCTGCCCCTAGTGGCCAAAATATCTTTTTTTTCTTAAAGGAGTCATGACCTGTAATTTTCACTTTTCCATGAGAAAAAATTTATGTTATGATTGCCTAACGATTATACACTGGCCGGGAAGCCGATATTTAAAAATGAAGTGTTTGTTTACCCCTGGGTTCGTCAACCAGCCCACGTGAACGCGCACTCAAATACGTGATTTTAATTTCTGGCCGACTTGATGTCAGGTCGGCGCAGGATATACCATATATAGACATCGCAGACCTGTGCTGCAGGAAGCCCGTCCTCCCCCTCGCCCCTCTCCCCCTCATATTCAGTCGAGCGCCGCCATTACTGAATTCTAGTGATGGGAATTCCAGCTCTTTTTGGAGAGCCAGTTCCTTTGGCTTGGCTCACCATAATGAGCAGGCTCTTTCGGCTCCCAAGTGGCTCCTCAGATTTTCTGTTGCTTAAAGTGTATTTATTACCAATATTAATGCAAAACGATGTGTACCAAATGTACCAAAACAAGCGGGGGGGAATGAGTTAGAGAGTTAGAGGGAGAGTTAGCTCTTCGAGCCGGTTCGTTCGCGATCGACACATCACCGATTCGAAGTACGAACTCCACCGTGAAAGATGCAGAAACGCAGTGCACACTTGAGTTGCTCTGTTGTTGACTGCCAGAATCAACATGGAAATATTTTTCTTTTTTTTTTTACGCCGGGATCCTTTACGAATTTGGGACAATATCAGGTGAAGTTGGCATCGAAGCTCCGTTTGGAAAAAGGGGCCATTCCAACAATCAGAGACTTGGCTGCAATTGAAACGGTAAGGCTGTGTTTTTATTGCTCCTCTGTGTTTAACAAACAGCAGCTAACTGCTAATGTGGCTATTGTATGCTAGCGGGAGTAGTAGATATGGGTTAGATATGCTGAAGCGTTACCTGCGGTGTCAACCTCCCTCCTTCCTGCTACCATTCAAAGCGTCCCTCATTAGCATTATTACAATGCTCGTCCACGACAGCCAAAGTATCGCATCAGATCTCGCGAGACAATAATGCTTTCAGAAATTAGGGTTAGAGGAGCTCTGTGTTTATTTTTTCCACTTTTTTTCCACTTTTCTTTTTTAGAAGGGCCTGAAAGACTATAATAGAGCGTGAGTATCCAAGGTAATACTAGGTTATGACTCCTTTAAAAAAAGCTCTGAGATCATGAGTCAAAATGAGGGAAATCATAGTGTAACGTAAAATCCAACAATCTAAATTTAAAAACAGATTTGATGCCAAATTTTAATTGTGACAGAACAAAATTAGTTTTTGACATTAAAGTCAAAAGACAAAGATTCAGAAGCTTGCATTACTCCTCTGTCAACGTTTTGTGTTCTGTTTTTTTATGTAAAATAATATTTGCAAACCAGTGACAGTAAATCTAGAGAAACTTTGAGGGAGAAAAAAAAGTTATATTTACCATCCAGCAGGGGGTTTACAGAGCTAACAGATGGTTGCAGCCCCAGATGAGAGGAAAGAGAGGAACTTAAGGACTGAGTGGAGCTTGAAAAGCCAAAAGTGACACCGGCGGGTATGGAGGTGATGACAGGGGTATGTGAGGACACGTGTTTAGCAGGGGAGGAGGTGACGGAGGACAAAGTCAAGTCTGTCGTCTTGGTAATGGCGGCTGAAGCTGAAGGTGCCAGTTTGGTGGGCTGAGGAGTTGCTGACTTTTCCACTGAAGGTTGAGACTGAGTTGGTGATCCAAGCATAGGTGGTGCAGATGTTGACGCTGGGCTAAGCGCTTCCGTTAAGGTAGAAGATCTGGGAGATTGTGGACCGGCTGTGGTTGGTTTCGAAGTTTGGTTCTGATCTAATAGTGCTTACAACAGGGAAAATACACAAAGTTGTATGCAAACTTTAACAAATGAGGCTATGTCAGTAAAACAAAAAGCAAAAACAAAAAAAACTAAAGCAAAATAAATCTTCAGCAGCATGAATAAATGTTTCTGTTCACTGGGCTGGGCCGGTCAGTACCTGAGGCATTGAAGCAAAACACGGCAAATTTTTTGTCGACTGTTACGTTCCACAGTACCAGCCCAGTTTTTCCTTTTCCGCATTTATTGTCAGATTTGATTCGTGGGATGACTGCTGTCTTTTCAGCCACCCAGCCATATCTGTGGGAAACAATTACAGAAAGTGTAACACAGCTTGCAAACTTACAATCGTGTACTCTGATGATGAATACATGAGTGCTGCCTCAAAGGGCTGGCCAAATGGAGTGACTGATAATCTTGGTTATATCAAAATCAAAAGCTATAATAGTCTTTCAGCAGTTGTATTTTACTGCTATTATATCTAATGGGGTTGGGGACGTGGGCCTTGAAAAGTGACATAATCAAGATGACATATAGTGGGTATCAAAAGCATTCACCCCCTTGGATGTTTTACCCTTGAATTGCTTTTACAAAATCAGTCATGATCAACAAAATTTGGCGTTTTTGACAGGAACAATTAGAACGTTTTCAAAGTGAAAACAGGTTGTAGTCGTCTCACAATGACTGGAATGAAGATCACCTGAATGCAGTGACTGTCTCAAGTAATTGTGGTATAAAAACACCTGTGTCTAGAAGGTCCATTCCCTAGTTCATCACTAATCATGGCTACCGTTACGGCATGAAGACTAAGGATCACTCCAAGCAAATCAGAGAAAAGGTTATTGAAAAGTATAACTCAGGGATTGGGTAAAAAACAAAATCTCTAAGGCATTGAACATCCCCTGGAGTTCAGTTAAAGCCATCATCAAGAAATGGAAGGAATATGGTCCATGTGTAAATCTGCCTAGATCAGGCCGTCCTTACAGACTGAGTTACAGTACAAGACGGAGACTAGTTAGAGAGGCCACCGGGACACCTACGACTACGCTGAAGAAGTTACAAGCTTCGGCAGCAGAGATGGAAGAGACTCTGCATACAACAATTGTTGCCTGGGTTCTTCACCAGTCAAAACTTTATGGGAGAGTGGCAATGAGAATGCCACTGTTGAAGAAAACTCATATCAAGGCTCGACTGGAGTTTGCCAAAAGGCATGTGGGAACCTCCATGGTCAACAGGGGAATGTTCTTGGGTCTGATGAGACTAAAATGGAGCTTCTTGGCCGTCGGACAGGACGCTATGTTTGACAAACACCAAACACTCCACATCACCACAAACACACCATCCCCGATTTGGAGCATGGTGGTGGCAGTAGCATCATGCTGTGGCAGCAGGTCCTGGAAGGCTTGTAAAGGTAGAAGGTAAAATCAATGCTGCATAATCTAGGGAAATCCTGGAGGACAATTTGTTTCCATCTGCAAGAGAACTACGGCTTCAGAGACCATTTATTTTCCAACAAGACAACAACCCAAAGCATCCAGCTAAAGGTATACATAAATGTTTATAAGACCACCAGGTGGATGTTCTCGAACTTCACAATTACTGTGTTCATATGTATCACACAATATTACAGTATAAGACATTAAAGTTATGGTTGTAATGTGACAAAATGTGAAAATATTAAATGATTGTGAAGACATTTGCAAAATACAGTGCATAAATAAATAAATAAATAAATAGCTCATGTGTTCCCTTTGGTCCCTCTTGGTTGGGCCACTAAGAGACTTTTTATGTAATTACTCATTTATATGTGATACACTTCTAACTAAAGACTTTGACAGAACGATTAGTCATTCATTTAATTCATTGACTGTCCTACTTGCATGTCTCCAGTCCGTGCTGGATTGCTACCTCCATCTGAGCTGTGGTTGCCATGGTGACGTTCAGAAATGTGCACGCAGCTCTTGCTTCGGTGAAGTTAAGGGTGTAATGTCCTCCATCAATCAGCATGAAGATTCCCGTGGATTTGTTAGTCTGAGCCGTGACTGAAATGTTGCAATGTTGATACGTGTTGTTAACACTTTCATGTTGCTTCAGATGAATTTGCTCTGGTTTACACATAAGAATAAAGCAAAAAGACACAGACAGCAAAATAGAGCCAATTTTAAAGCCTTTAAATTAGCAATGTCCAAAGTCCATCCTCAAGGCTTGGTATCATGCATGTTTTAGCTCGTTCTCTGGTTCAACACACCTGAATTAAATGAGGCTTCATCAACAGGTCTCTGCAGACATGCTGAGGACGGCCCATTAGAATCAGCTGTGTTGGAGCAGAGACACATCTAAATCTGGCAGGAGGCCCTTTAGGACTGGAGCAGGACAGCCATTGTTCTCCAACTGCTATAGAGTACAAATAAGCTATCCACTGGTGGTTCTGTGGCTTTCTTTGTGGTAGATGACTGCTGAGCTATTGACAAGGTAAATACAAAACTAATAAACAGCCACAAAGATGAGTTGTTTTAAGCAAAATAGAAAATGTGGAGAAAATTTCCAAAACCTGCATTATAAACAGAAGCCTACGACAGTGCTAATGGCTGCTGATTAACATCTAAGCTAAGAATGAGGAGCTGGAAATGAAAAAAATGTTCAAAAATCTCTGTGTTTTGTTGTATTACAGCTTAAAATGTCTGTCAGCACGGTGCTATCTACAGACTTTAGCCTCTACTACCACCGGGGGTAGAGTCCACGTTTAGAAGAGCCAAGTGAGACTAAATAAATAAATTAAAAAAACTTCCCAAATGTTCCTCAAGACATATTAAGTGTACTAAAGAACTTTTAAAAAATGACATGGTAACACAACTATATAATCAATAGGCGCTTTTCCACTTGATATGTTCCGGAACTTTTCAGGGAGGGGAAAAGCTAACCTGGCTCGGTCCTCTCAGCCGTTTTGTCTCCATACAAAGTTGGCCCTCTAAGGAATTTGCTATGAAGTCAGGATATTGTGACTGTTACTGCAGTTAGTTCAGTCACTGATCGGCGCCAAAGGTCGCCCACAGCAGAATAACAAGAGATCAACGTGGAAGAAGCAGGGAGGATTGCACTGTTTGTGTTTGCTATCTTGTTATAAACTGCTTCGCCAGCAACCTTTCAAATTTGACAAAGCTGGTTGTTTGGGATGTCTGCTGATATCATTTCCCACAGAGTTACAACCAATCAGCATGACTCAACCACAACTCCTGCCCAGCAACTCTACCGGGCCGTTTCCGGATACATACCCAAAGGCTGGTACTTGGTTGGTTCCTGAAATGGCCCAGAAAGCGGTCCTGTTGGGCCGGCCCAACGGTATGGAACTCCAAGATGCTCAAAATTCCATAAATAAATACAACCTTGTGAAATAAATAGCTACATGAATAAATAATAGACTATTCGTTTTTATTCCAAAACATCTTTTTCCCAAAGTCAGCTTTTCTTTTGTAATGGTGTTGTTTTTCCGGGTGGCTTATTTATTTCATAAGGACATTTTTCAACTGAATGACGACCTCTGCCAATCAGGGTCAGTGGGTTGAACGCAGGTTCAAGAAGCTTCACGCTCATTGGCTGGTTCTAACATCAATCTTCCTGGATAGCCGTTCTCCCTGACTGTGAGCAGCCTGCTGTACAGCTGTACACAAGTCAAGGGTCAGAGTTGCCGAAACTTTTTTCAGCTTTGGTTACTCTAGTACAGGCCTATTCAACTAGCGGCCCCCGGGTCGGATAGGGCCCCCGGGCCGTATAGGGCCCTTTTGAGTTTTTTGGTGGCCCGCTAAAAGCTGCCAGAAACTCAATTTGACTAGTATGAATACAATGCGTAAGTTTCAAACCTATATCAGAATTGGTTTGAGACTGAACTTCATAAGCCAGTAGTAGTAGTCCGCTGATTTATAAACGATCTACAGGTAACTATGCCAACGCAGAAGGGAGTGGGTTACTCCACGTGCACATACAGTGGCTTGCAAAAGTATTCGGCCCCCTTGAACTTTTCCACATTTTGTCACATTACAGCCACAAACATGAATCAATTTTATTGGAATTCCAGGTGAAAGACCAAAACAAAGGGGTGTACATGTGAGAAGTGGAACAAAAATCATACATGATTCCAAAAATTTTTTACAAATAAATAACTGAAAAGTGGGGTGTGCGTAATTATTCAGCCCCCTGAGTCAATACTTTGTAGAACCACCTTTTGCTGCAATTCCAGCTGCCAGTCTTTTAGGGTATGTCTCTACCAGCTTTGCACATCTAGAGACTGAAATTCTTGCCCATTCTTCTTTGCAAAACAGCTCCAGCTCAGTCAGATTAGATGGACAGCGTTTGTGACCAGCAGTTTTCAGATCTTGCCACAGATTCTCGATTGGATTTAGATCTGGACTTTGACTGGACCATTCTAACACATGGATATGTTTTGTTTTAACCATTCCATTGTTGCCCTGGCTTTATGTTTAGGGTCGTTGTCCTGCTGGAAGGTGAACCTTCGCCCCAGTCTCAAGTCTTTTGCAGACTCCAAGAGGTTTTCTTCCAAGATTGACCTGTATTTGGCTCCATCCATCTTCCCATCAACTCTGACCAGCTTCCCTGTCCCTGCTGAAGAGAAGCACCCCCAGAGCATGATGCTGCCACCACCACATTTGACAGTGGGGATGGTGTGTTCAGAGTGATGTGCAGTGTTAGTTTTCCGCCACACATAGCGTTTTGCATTTTGGCCAAAAAGTTCCATTTTGGTCTCATCTGACCAGAGCACCTTCTTGCACATGTTTGCTGTGTCCCCCACATGGCTTGTGGCAAACTGCAAACGGGACTTCTTTTGGTTTTCTTTTAACAATGGCTTTCTTCTTGCCACTCTTCCATAAAGGCCAACTTTGTGCAGTGCACGACTAATAGTTGTCCTATGGACAGATTCCCCCACCTGAGTTGTAGATCTCTGCAGCTCGTCCAGAGTCACCATGGGCCTCTTGGCTGCATTTCTGATCAGCGCTCTCCTTGTTCGGCCTGTGAGTTTAGGTGGACGGCCTTGTCTTGGTAGGTTTACAGTTGTGCCATACTCCTTCCATTTCTGAATGATCGCTTGAACAGCGCTCCGTGGGATGTTCAAGGCTTGGGAAATCTTTTTGTAGCCTAAGCCTGCTTTAAATTTCTCAATAACTTTATCCCTGACCTGTCTGGTGTGTTCTTTGGACTTCATGGTGTTGTTGCTCCCAACATTCTCTTAGACAACCTCTGAGGCCGTCACAGGGCAGCTGTATTTGTACTGACATTAGATTACACACAGGTGCCTCTATTTAGTCATTAGCACTCATCAGGCAATGTCTATGGGCAACTGACTGCACTCAGACCAAAGGGGGCTGAATAATTACACTCCACTTTTCAGTTATTTATTTGTAAAAAAAGTTTGGAATCATGTATGATTTTCGTTCCACTTCTCACGTGTACACCACTTTGTATTGGTCTTTCACGTGGAATTCCAATAAAATTCATTCATGTTTGTGGCTGTAATGTGACAAAATGTGGAAAAGTTCAAGGGGGCCGAATACTTTTGCAAGCCACTGTAAACGCTGATTGGCGGAACAAGTGGGTTCACCTGTGTGCAATAGCGGTAAAACTGCTTTTCTGACTTAAGAACACAGCGGAAAAAACTTGGATAAGAAAAGCTGATTATAAGCTTAATAAAGTCTCTTTCCAAACTACAAAGAGGCAAAATAGACGGTCAAAATTGCCATTTGCAGGGCAAATGGACCTACAGTTATTTATTTACGTTGCCCACCTTAAAAACTGTCGAGTATTTGTGCAATGCTGCCATTAATGTGCCAGCAAAGTGGTTCAAATGGAAGGATTTGTTCTTTGAACTTATGGTTAGAAATTTTTCTTAAAATTGCTTTTTAAATAAAATGATTGACTTTGGCCCACAAGCCTTCTGTAATTTTTAATATTTGGCCCACCTACATTTGAAGTTGAATAGCCCTGCTCTAGTACATCAAATCGGGAGGAATAATTTATCAGAGAAGGCCATCAAGTGGTTGGGACAATATTTTTGAAATGATCCCAGGCCCAGTACTGAAGACTTTAGTGCTGGCCAACATAACCACCCGAGTTATTGCTAATATGTTTACTGTGTCATCCAGCACAATTTAGAGGAGAATGGTGGAAAAAGCCCTGGTTGGTGGTAAATACATTTTAAAGGAAAAAGGAAAATATCTCATTCTAATGAGCTAAGAATTTCATATGAATTCAGTTTGTTTTTACAATTTCATTGCCACATTATATATTTGTCTACTGTTCACTCATGTAGACATTTATATAATAAGGGTTTATTTATTTATTTAATTCATTTTGAGCATTTTGGCGTTCCATTCGAGCATACCGTGAATTGCCCGGTAAATTTACCCGGAAGTTCCAATAGTGGAAACGAGCCTATATAAACCTAAGTCAAGGACTCGAAAGTTAAAACAGAAGGCAAGTGGACTCTAGTTGTTTTGCAGACGTTTCACCTCTCATTCATAAGGTTTCTTCAGTTCCGAAACAGTTCTGAAACTTCTAATCTAATCAGAAACAATCATACTAATAGGAGACCACTAACGAAGCCATTCGTTATCAACTAATGAGGCCATTTAGGTCACATGAAACTCTAGCCCTACCCTCCATTCAATTCCCTTTAGAGGTTGTCGACACTAACGGTCCTGACGAGTCCCCAACAATTTCCGCATGTGGGCTGTTTTGGTCACATGCCCCAAGGTGTGAGTTTCTGTGAAACTGCCTGGGGAGTCGAGTCAGGGCTGCACTGTAGATCTTAGAAAGATGGAACCTTAAATCACCTCCTCTGTTTAAGGCTTTTTTCTCTCCTCCCAAACCATCTGTCTTCTTCTGTACAAAATGTGCACATTATTTTCTTCAAAGGACCTCCTAAAAGCACACCACCGGTACTAGTACCACAGTTTCCATAGCCATATGAGCTATAAGTACGTGTCCATTCCAGTTTCTCCTAACCCTGGTCCTCAAGACACACTGCCCTGCATGTTTTAGATGTGTTCCTGCTTTAACAAGCAAATGTAATGTGCTTTCCAATATGGTTTTTTTTTTTCTGCTGCCAGATCAATTACTTGCACACACACACACTGAAATGCAATTTGAAAACCTGATAAAGACCATATATATATATATATATATATATATATATATATATATATATATATATATATATATATATATATATATATATATATATATATATATATATATATAAGTAAATAAAAATCTAAAAATAATCCTGATAACAAAAAACAATGTCAGTTTAGTTGATATTGTCTGAATACAAAAAGGGAGAAAGTCTCTTAGTATAAGTACACTAAAATCATGTTAGATGTAACAATTTTGCAGCTGCATTCCTATAACATTAGAATGATTCTATACTTTATATTATGGTATAAAGAGTTAAAAATAAAACACTGAAGCGACAGCTTTTAAAAGAAAAAATTGTTTGGGGTTTATAGACAAAATAAAGAACTCCTACCTTTACTTAGACTGGAGGCAGAAAGCTGCAACATTGCTGTAAAGAACACAAGAAAAAGGGACGTGAAGCAGCGCCGTCTTGCCATGTCTTTTCTTTGAGAAATATAGCTGACGTGAGTGAATGTGAAGAAGCGTCCAGAATGCAGGAGGGACTCCCAGAACAAATGTGGTTTGGGGGAAACAGGAAAGGTGAGGTCAGCTCTGCCTGATGGCCTTTCAGTCAGATAGAGCAAACATCCACATGGCAGTAGCTCTCAGTAGGTTTTATTCAAACATTGTTTTTGTCATCGGATTGCAGATGGATGATGTATACAACATGTTAAGAACCATTATGAAGATCATACAGGATGCCCCGGAAATATTAAAGTAGAATGACAGGACTTGTTCAGATCTCCAATACAAAACAAATAAGAGAATACAATCCTCTGCTTAAAAAAAAAAAAGGAACTTAGGAGTCGCTCAAGCCTTTAACAAACTGATGCATTTTCTGTAAAAATGGATGAAAGAACAGCAGTACTCTGCTGGGTGTGAATATTTTCTGCTTTGCCAGCATTTCTACCAGAGCTGTTGGGCTCCATCAGTAGGAAAAGGTACTTCCTTTACATTGTTGCTGCTTTTTGTTTTTTTGTTTTGATCTTTCGATTAAAATAGTTTAACGTCACCTCAGCAAAAATATTTTTAAACAGCTGGGCGTGATTAATATATCAAGCATGTAGTAAAACAATCAGTCAGCCTTTATTTAGATGCTTTTATGCACATTATTTCCTGTTACGATAGATGTAAAAAGAACACCCTTGTTAAAGTGGCAGTTTATTTAAAACATTGCAGAACATTTGCCACCTTTTAATAAGACATATATCGTGTTCTGTTAAACTGAAAAACAAACAAAACTGTAAAAAAAAAAAAGAGAAGATGCTGCAAAACTCTGGTTGAATATAGTAAGTATGAATATCCTTAAACTGAAAGGAGGTCGGAGTTTGTCCTGTGCCGGTTTCGAACCCCCTCTCCATCCGTCTCAGGTGGTGTGTCCTTGGGCAAGACACTACACCCACCTTGCCTGCTGGTGGTGGGAGTCAGAGAGCCCTGGTGGCGCTGATTTTATGGCAGCATGGCTTCTGTCAGTCTGTCGCAGGGCGGCAGTGGCTACAATGTACTGGAAAGTTCTTTGGGGTCCTTAGGACTAGATAAAGCGCTATATAAATACAGGCCATTTTACCATTTAAAGCAGCTTTCAGTATTTGGTCTTCCTGGGAACACAACTGCTATCAATCACAGATCATCTGATTGATCCTAAACAAAGTTCAGCTCTCCTAGTGGGGTTTTCCTGACATTTGCTGATTTGCATCGACTAACCAAAGCCAAAAAGCTGAGATGGTAAGTTAGTACTGTTCGTGTTCTACATGTGACAACACTCCTCTGTATAGTCAATATGTCTGGACTAAGGAGAATGGATTAAGAAAAATAAGCTTTTTCTTCTTAAAAAAAACATCCAGCCCTGAATAAAATCTCTCAAAATTTAAATAAATGGGTTATAGATTGGCGGAAGTAACCTCGAACTTCTGAGCAACAAATCCAAAATGTTTGTCAGGCAGTTGGCACAAGAACAAAGTTGTACATCACCAAAGGAAAACAATAATCACAGTGGAACAAAGTGGTGGCAGTATCATGCTTTGGGGTTAAATTTTCTCCTGATGGAACTGGGGCTTATGATGAATGAAGTTGTAAAATTTTAAATACTGCTTTAGTTGTCTGATAGTAAGCTGAAAAGCAGGATTTCTTTTTTTTTAGCCCAAGCCCATGTGGAGATTCACCAGAACCAAAATAGAATTCTTGAATGTCCTAGTCAAAGTCCAGAACTAAATCTGACACTACATCCCGGAAGAGGCATGTAGAAAAGATATGTCTTCTCACTCTGATGGATTTTGAGAACCTTTTACAATGTAAGGTGTGCAAATGCACATATGCAGTAAGAATCTTGCATCTTTCTTGTTTTGTTAAATTTTTCACCCCAAACGATATATTTGCTTTTCATGTCTATTGAACAGGATGTATGTCACATTAAAGGTGGAAAAAGTTATTTGGCATGGTTTAATTTTGTCACATAAATCTTTCCCTTTAATAGATGTGTGGACGCCTCGTCACTTTCTTTTAACTTGTAAATATTCATGCGTTTCTACAATTTAACTACAATTTATTCTACAATTTAATTTCTATAACCAGATTTGAAAATCGTTCACACATAACACTGAGCTCTGTGTCAGTCACAATCCTCAGGCAGGCAGGTAGGCTGTTCAAATGCTTTGAGGGGTTAAAATACAAGCAAAATAGTTGTGTGCTATCTTCAGCGTAATATAATCTGAATAAAATTCTGCTGATCAACATATGAGACAATGTTAAAATAGCTCTGTGCGCACCAGCAAACTGATTTCTGCCTGGACTATTGTGTGGAAAAAATATAGTCTAATTCAAATCAAATTAAATTCATAAAAAAAAATCTTCTTTTATCCTGTACAGTTTCTTATATTATTGCTATTTTTACTTAATATCTGCAAGTAAAATGTGGTGACCCTCTAGTGACCCAAACCAAAGCAATCAGCACTAAAACGAGTGGAGCGGTTTTTACCCAATCAAATTACGCTCCTTTGATTCATTGTTATAAATTCAATGTCTAAAAAAAGTCTGATTCTAATGAGACTATATTTCTTCCATATTCCACATTTCCACATTTTCAGCAACAAGGCAATTCATTGTGCTTTACACTATTAGAAGTAAAATAAAATAACAAGAAAAAAAAAACCCATTACTTTTCAAGTAAAGAAAAAAACAATAGTAGGTAGGAAAAAAAGAATACAGTCTATGATGTTACAGTTGTTAATAATTGAAGGCAACCGTAAACGGACGGGCTTTTAGCCTTGACTTAAAAGAACTCGGTGTTTCAGCACCTTTGCAGTTTTTTGGAAGTTTGTTCCAGATTGCAAGAGGAAAAAAACTGAATGCTGCTTCTCCATGTTTGGTTCTGATTCCAGGGATTCAGAGTAGAACCAGAAGACCTTAGTGGTCTGGCAGGTTGATAAAACAACAGCAGATCTTTAATGTATTTTGGTGCTAAGCCATTCAATGATTTATAAGGTAGTAAAAGTATTTTGAAGTCTATTCTCTGAGCCACAGGGAGCCAGTGAAAGGACTTTAGAACTGGGGTGATGTGCTCTACTTTCCTGGTTCTAGTGAGGACTCAGGGATAGTAGAGCTTAATATTGTCATGCAATTTGAAGAAGTTTGTTTAAATACCTCAAGACTCCGAGAAAGCAAGTATAAATAGATATTTAATAAATTAAGGCGCGCTATCCCGTTTGATGGAAAGCTTCAGAAAGGGAGGAAGTGGTACTCGTCCTAAGGGTATTTATGTTGTGTTCCATTTGTAGTCAGAACTCGGAAATTCCAACTTCTGAGTCGGTAGAATCAACTGGAATGTCCCCTCAAAGTCGGACTTCCCACTCGAAAAGTCAGTGATTTTGTTTTGCGGCAACTTCCTGTTTCAATATGGCTGCTCCTCGTGTCAGCAATAGTAGCTGTGGTGGAACCTGTTAGGGGTCTGCGGTGTTGGTCTGTTTTTATTTTTTGCCTATTTGACAAGCCGGGGGGTGGAGCCATCTCTCTGCAGCCTGCAAAGGTGCCGCTCATTGAAGCTCATCACAGGCTGGATATAAGGAGCTGGCTGTCAGATCTTCCTTTCCTGAGTGTTGTACCATCTTGGTAAACCTCTTGCCCTCTCTGTGATCTCAGGTGTTTTCTAGTTGTGCCTTTCCTTCCGTGACAAACCTGTTTACTCTCTCCTGAGCTCCTTTCCAAGGTCTCCTCTCTGCAATCTCCTCGTGATCAGTTCTCCAGCTTCTCTGTAAGCCTTGGCATCCATTCCGAGTCTGACTGCCTTCATGTTCCTCCATGCTCCATCTCCGTGCCCTGTCCTCTCTCCCGGATTCCACCACCTCTGCATCTCCTGGAACTCAGCAGGAAGTTCCCGCAGTCATCCCGGACTCCTAGCTCTCTCTCCCTGGTGTTCAATTCACCATCTATCTAGTAAGCGTCACCTGAGTATATTCAAACAGTCATATTCACTCCGAGACTTTCCCTCACCTCTAGACTTCTCCTTCTGCAGTTCTTCAAATCCCCATTCCCCAGTGCAGCATTTCTGGTTCCTGCAATCTTCATCATCTAATCATTGTTTCGATGGAACTTTTAGCACTTTAACTGGTCTCCCTAGTGATGTTCTGCATGTGGGTCAAAAGGCTTAACTCCAACTTGACAGAAACATGCCTATTTTACAACGCACACTAGTAAGAGAGTCTAAAATGTCACATATACAGCATGCAACTGTAAACTTAAGAAACTAAAAGTGCTGTTTGCATATGGAAAGTACAGCTCAAAATGTTGGTACAGGTACTGCCGACAGTAGCTACCATATTGGAATTCCGAGTACTTTAACTGGAACGCTGTTTAATCGGGTATGAAGTCAAACCCAACTCCGACTACTGAGGTAAATGGAACGCACCAATACTCCCCATGACATCACAGCATTTCCTTTCCTGAAACTGCTCCTGGAACTAAAAGTGGGTTAATGCTGTACACTCATGATTAACTGTTCTTATTTTACGCCTTTTTGTAGGTTCACTCCTTCATGGCTGGCAGTCCCAACAAGTTATTACCCCTACCTTTCAAAATGACCTGCCAACCTGGTGCTAGCTAGTTTTCTCCTACAACAGCATAGGGAATGTTTACCTCCCTCCAATACAGGTTTAGGTGCGATCACGTTACCTAATGAATAGTGAATGACAGTTAGTGGGTGATAGGATACCTCTCATGAACTGGACACGAACCTGAGAACTTCATTCAGTGAGCTGTCCCAAATAACCCAGCTCTTCTCTTCTCTCCTCATCGTCACAACGATCGTCGACAAGAGACATTTTGGTGGAACTAAAGCCATCTGGCACTGAAATGTCTATTAGAGCCAAATCCCATACAGACCTACAGACAATTGGCAAGTCCTCAACGGAGGACAGCCTTCTCAAATCTCTCTCCATGAGCAGCAGTGGCGTTAACAGAGGTGGGCACTTTGGGTACGGGGTAACAGAAGAGGTCAAAGTTCTCTCCAGGGGACCCAGGAGGCCCGTCCGGGCGGTCAGGCCGGTCAGCGCTGTCAGCTCCAGTGGCTCCTTTCTCCAGATTAATCACCTACAGGGGGAACTGGTTCGGAAGAGGAAGGTAAGGAGGGTATGGAGTGATCCATTAAACATAGTCCAGATGACTAAATACTGACATAGCAGAACTGGGTTTTCATTAAGTCTTGTTTTTATGGAAATATTTGGAGTTCAATCAGCTCTATACATCTACAAACAGAACATTGTGCCCAATCTTTGTTGCAAAATAGCTCAAGCTTCACCAAATTTCAAATCTTTCCATGAATTCTAAATTGGATTTGGTTCCAAACTTTGACTGTGCCATTCTAACGCATGAACGGGCTTTAACGTAAATCAGGGAGATCCAGATCTACCACGGGGAGGTTCGGGAGTGTCCCCGAATGGTCTGTGTGTTCTAGAGCCGATGTTCCAGAACGTCTGATTATCCTGTTGTGCGTCTGTGTTTGTGAGTGACACAACACATGAGCAATGCGTCTTCCTTTATAGAAGATCTTTGTGAGTGGTAGGCTACCGTTGCAGCACTGCTGTCAGTCTGCAGAGCTGCAGTTCTGCTCATGTTATGAATAGCCTACATATTTACCCACTATTTGAATGTGGGTTAAAAGATTTTAATGCAAGGAAATAACTTTTTGAAAGTGATTTATTTTCAGCTGAACTTTATCTAACATCCGGAATATGATGAGTCATTTCCATTTTTTTTTTACCTGGAATGTTGCTACTCACCGCTCCCATTAATTTGAACCGGGGATTGTTGTACAAAAACTAAATATGGTCCACAGTCCCTATTTTAAGGTGTTTTTTCCATTCTTTTATCACGAATTCAGCCTCAGAAAAAGCTTTCTCTCTGGTGCTCTCAATCACACAACGTTTGGAAACATTCCGGCGTGTTTTTATGTCTCGGCCGGTGGTGAGTAGAGTTCGCAAAAAATTTTCTCAAGTGAGAGTAGCATTACTTCAACATATTTTTGTTCGGGTAAAAGTTAAAAGCAGCCGTCCAAGAAATTGCTCAACCAAGAGTAAAATGATAATATGTAAAGAGGATGCTGAAGTAGCCTAGTAACTGATCAGAACATCAGATCTGCTCTATTAGCACTGACTTTTTCAAAATGATTTCATCAGACAGACAAAAATAGAAAGTTATGTGTAAAGTCTGCTATTTTAAAGAGTACAATGAAAGAATTGATACATATAATTATAGCAGCAGACGGAATTTTTTCAAATCAAAACGTTCATCATATAACTAATACAACAAATAATGCATCTATGTTAGAACATGGTCAAGTGCTTCCAGTGACAAAACATAGTGTTTACCATATATTCAGTTCATCTCCAAAGCTCAGCAGCTAGAAATTACATTATAACAACAAAGATTGTGTGTAATACAGAGGTCTCACTTTAACATAAACTGTAGGTTTGTGTCCTTGTCTAGTGTATTTTAGGTTAAAACAAGTTTGTTTTGATTCCATCCATCCATTTTCTTCCGCTTATCCGGGGTCAGGTCGGGGGGGCAGCAGCCTAAACAAAGAGACCCAGACTTCCCTCTCCCCAGCCACTTGTTCCAGCTCCTCGGGAGGAACCCCAAGGCGCTCCCAGGCCAGCCGAGAAACATAGTCCCTCCAGCGTGTCCTGGGCCTTCCCCTGGGCCTCCTCCCGGTGAGACGTGCCTGAAACACCTCACCAGGGAGGCGTCCAGGAGGCATCCTGACCAGATGCCCGAGCCACCTCAACTGACTTCTCTCGATGTGGAGAAGCAGCGGCTCTACTCTGAGCCCCCTCCGGATGACTGAGCTTCTCACCCTATCTCTAAGGGAGAGCCCAGACACTCTGCGGAGGAAACTCATTTCAGCCGCTTGTATCCGTGATCTCGTTCTTTCGGTCACCACCCAGAGTTCGTGACCATAGATGAGGGTAGGAATGTAGATCGACCGGTAAATGGAGAGCTTCGCCTTTTGGCTCAGCTCCCTCTTCACCACGACAGACCGGTAGAGCGCCCGCATAACTGCAGATGCCCCACCAATCCGTCTATTGATCTCCCGCTCCATTTTTCCCTCATTCGTGAACAAGACCCCCAGATACTTAAACTCCTCCACTTGGGGAAGGACCCCATCCCCGACCCGGAGGAGGCACCCCACCCTTTTCCGGCTCAAGACCATGGCCTCGGATTTGGAGGTGCTGATTCTCATCCCAGCCGCTTCACACTCGGCTGCGAACAGCTCCAGCGAAAGCTGTAGATCACGCTCCGATGAAGCCAACAGGACCACATCCTCTGCAAAAAGCAGAGACCCGATCCTGAGGCCACCAAAACGGATCCCCTCAACGCCTTGGCTGCGCCTAGAGATCCTGTCCATAAAAGTTAGGAACAGGATCGGTGACAAAGGGCAACCTTGGCGGAGTCCAACTCTCACTGGAAACAAGCCCGACTTACTGCCGGCAATGCGAACCAAACTCTGGCACCGGTCGTACAGGGACCTAACAGCCCGTATCAAGGGGCCCGGTACCCCATACTCCCGGAGCACCCCCCACAGGGCCCCCCGAGGGACACGGTCGAACGCCTTCTTCAAGTCCACAAAACACATGTAGACCGGTTGGGCGAACTCCCACGCACCCTCCAGGAGCCTGCTGAGGTTGTAGAGCTGGTCCAGTGTTCCACGGCCAGGACGAAAACCGCATTGTTCCTCCTGGATCCGAGGTTCGACTATCCGTCGGACCCTCCTCTCCAGAACCCCTGAATAGACCTTACCAGGGAGGCTCAGAAGGACCACCACCCCGGTCTGCCAATCCAAGGGAACTGCCCCCGATGTCCACGCAATATTGCAGAGCCGCGTTAACCAACACAGCCCCACAACATCCAGAGCCTTGAGGAACTCCGGTCGAATCTCATCCACCCCCGGAGCCTTGCCACCGAGGAGCTTTTTAACGACCTCGGTGACCTCAGCACCAGAGATTGGAGAGCCCAACCCCAAGTCCCCAAACCCTGCTTCCAGATTGGAAGGCGTGCTGGTGGGATTGAGGAGGTCTTCGAAGTATTCCATCCACCGACCCAAAACGTCCCGCGTCGAGGTCAGCAGCACACCATCCCCACTGTAAACAGTGTTGGTGGCAGACCGCTTTCCCCCCCTGAGACGCCGGATGGTGGACCAGAATCGCTTCGAAGCCGTACGGAAGTCGTTTTCCATGGTCTCTCCAAACTCCTCCCACGCCCGAGTTTTTGCCCATGTTTTGATTCAATGAAAATATTTGTAATAGGTAGGATCTCCAGAATTCTTTTCTCAAGAGAAGCGATACTTCATAATATTTACTTTGTAATTGTTTTTACTCATGTAAAAGTTAAATGTTTGGTGCAGTAAAACTACTGAAGCAAATGTAGGCGAATGGAGTAAATGTAACTAGATACTGCCCACCTCTGGTCATGACAGCACAAAAACCTGTTATACTACCAATAAAGTGTAAGTTATTGTTCCACTTGCATCCTTCGTGCCATCCTGTAGAGCTGGAAAGAACCGACTAATGAAAGTCCGATTTGTTGAAGAACATTGATCTCTGCTTTAGAATGGAGAGCATCGAGTTTAGAACAAATAGGGACTGGTTGCACTGTGTTCCATTTATCTCCAGGGTCAGAACTCGGTTCTGGAAATGAGATGAAACCCAACTGACTATGTTAAAAAAGAAGCAGGAGTGGTTGAGCACGCTAATGATTTTTACCCAGAGCTGCTATTAACTGCACAATTCTCTGCATTTTTTTTTACTTTCAAACATCACATGTAATGGAGATTATATAATTCAGTGTGTATGAAAGATGTGCTGAGATACAAATTGTCAGAGGAGCAAATGCACCGTATTTTACCCCACCTATCACTACATTATATAGCAAGGTAGCCATATTGGATTTGGAGGTAGGGGTTGGTAAAAAAATCTTTCCCTTTGAAAATCTGACTTTAGAGGGAGCGTTCTGTAATTCTTCCGACTTCTGAGTAAAAATAGAACACATAAATAATCTACATGCTTCAAACAATTTTGAGATGCTCGCGAGAACAAAACATGTCCCTTTTTTTCAGTCTTTAATTTTGCTTTTAAAATATCTGTTACCAGGGTGGTACTTGAAAATCTCAGTGTTTACTGAGATGGCAGCAAAAAATGTTATTCATGATAAAATAATTTCCAACTCATCTATAACTCAAAATAGAAGAGATTATAAAAGCTTCAGAAACAACTTATGACACATCCCGACAAGAAAATGTGTTAAATGAAATAAGAAAACTAGAATTAGACTCAAATAAAATGCTGGAAGCAAAATAAGTCCGAATACAGCGCTCACATTTGGACATGTTTGATCATTTTAACGAAACTAGTAAATTTCCTGCAAATCAGTTGAAAAAGAATAAAGAGACAGCGATAATTTCATCAATCACCGACAGCAGCTATAAATCAATAACTGATCCTGAAGAAATTCGGATTGTTTTTAGAGATTCCTCAAAAACATATACTCCTATAACACTGACCCCTCTGACTCGGATATAAATTCATTCTTAAATAAAAATATTCCTGAATTAAATAAGCTACAAAAAATGGTTCTGGAGTTACTTTTAACAACAGCTCAACTCCATGATGACGTCAAAAGCAAAATCAAGAATTGGACATTTCTTGTTGCGCTCATAATAAATTTGGATCTGGACTTAATTTGCTTTCATGGACTAGAATATTGCACAGCTCACTTAAAGGGGACATATTATGCTTATTGTAAAGAAGTTATAATAGGTCTTTGCACAGTGTTACTCTCACATAAAACAATCTCACCAGCTCTATTCTTGACCATTTCAGCTCCTTTCTGAATGAGCTGTTTAGAGGGCTCTGTCACTTTTATGCAAATTAGCGGTTGCAGACCACGCCCACCCATCTTGTTACTAGGCTGTGGGTTTGCTGATCATGAGAAGGGAATGGAATTTGAAACAGTGGTTGGAATTTGACAGATGAGGGGCGGTTATATGTAAATTCCGCTTATTGTGACGTCACAATAAGACAGTTTTTCAAACAGCTTGTAGAAGCACAAGATTCACAGTCAACGTTTTTTTTTATAAATCACAAATTTTGTGTGGAAACTGACATGCAATTTTCAGACCCCAGCAATTAATACAGCTAGGAACTACTGATCAGGCACAAAACCTAGGTGTAGTAATGGACTCAGACCTGAACCTCCAGGGTCACATAAAGGCAATAACAAGGTCAGCGTTCTATCACCTGAAGAACATTTCTAGGATTAAAGGACTGAAAAACTCATCTATGCGTTTATCTTTAGTCTGATTGATTACTGCAACAGCATCTTGACAGGTCTGCCTAAAAAGTCAATCAGACAGCTGCAGCTGATCCAGAACGCTGCCGCTCGTGTCCTCACTAGAACCAGGAAAGTAGAGCACATCAACACAGTTCTAAAGTCCTTACACTGGCTCCCTGTAGCTCAGAGAATAGACTTCAAAATACTTTTACTAGTTTATAAATCATTACATGGCTTAGCACCAAAATATGTTGAAGAACTGTTGTCATGGTACCAACCACCAAGACCACTCAGGTCCTCCAACTCTAGCCTACTAAACATCCCTAGACTCAGAACTAAACATGGAGAAGCAGCTTTCAGTTTCTATGCTCCCCTTATCTGGAACAGACTTCCTGACGAGTGTAGAGCTGCTGAAACTCTGAACTGCTTTAAATCGAGACTAAAAACCCATCTGTTTAGAATTGCCCTCGATTAAATAATTGATGTCATATGTATGAAATGTGTTCATGCTCTCTTGCTTTATTGATCTTTCTCTTGCTTTATTGTGTATCATGTGTTATTGTGCATCATGTGTAATGTGTGTTTCATGCTAATTTGCTACTTTTAATTTCCAAAGTTATATTCCATGTTTGTTTTGTTTTTGTTTTTAAATCGCCAAATCATGTAAAACACCTTGAATTACCCTGTTGTTGAAAGTGTTCTATACAAATAAAATTGCCTTGCCTATAAATGAGACTCCAGGTAAGAAAGCAGCATCGTTGCTTTTAAAGCATCAACATCAGTAAATTCCTGACAGCTTAAAAGGATTCTCTCCAAATGAGTAAATTCTCCCATGCAAACACCAATGTGGAACAACTCAGATCTAAGTCGTTCTTTTGAAGCTCCAAGTTATTGTCCTGAAGGAGAATTAACCTCGGCCAAAGTCTCAACCCTTTTTGAAGCCCCCAACAGGCTTTCTTCCAGCAGTGCCGTGTATTTGGCTGCATTCCTCTTCAAATAAACTCTAACTAGCTTCAAGAAAAGCATTCCCACAGTATGATTCTACCACCACCCTGTTTCACTGTAGGGATGGTGTGTTAAGGGTGGTGTGTGCCTTTCAACGTGTGTAAGTGTTTCCACATATAGCATTGTACTTTGGGCCAAAATCTTCCATTCATCCATCATTCATCTGACCAGAGAATGTGCTTTCACATGTTTGTTGTGTCCTCTAATTGGCTTATGGCAAAATGAAAATAGAACTTCTTCCGGGTTTCTTTCAACAATAGCCTTCTTCTTGCCCCTTTTCCATAAAGGCCAGATTTTGTGATTTATACAATCAATAGTGATCCCCTGAGTTGCTCCTCTAGAGTTGCCATGAGGCTCTTGGCTGCTTCGCTTATGCTCTTCTTGCCCAGCCTGTCGGCTTAGATGTTTTGCCATCTCTTGGTAGGGACTCTAAGTCTAACTCCCTAAGTGCATATGCCACCAGTCCGTCGCCCACTTCACTAAGCGGTCCTCTGAGAACTTTCTGGAGTTGAATGTGGATAAAACCAAGGGGTGCTACTTATCCACACCCAATCACAACCTGCGGAGCTGGCACCCATTATCATACACAACCAAACAGTTGAATGGGTCTATCACTTTCGATACCTTGGACTCACACTGGACAATAAACTAACCTTTGAGCAACATGTTACAAATATTCATAAATGTTCTCAGTAGAAACTCTATATCCTTCCCAAACTCCGTGCCCTCTCTGTCACCCCAAAACTTCTCCTATTGTTATACACTAGTATTATCCAACCCATCCTTCTTTACTGCTCCCCATGCTATTTTAACATGCTGTCCATCACTAACAGAAATCAACCCATCAAGGTCACCAACACTGCATCCAAAATCATCAGCCTGCTCGTCACGGACCTGTCCCACCTAAATAATAAAGCCATCGCACGCATGACCCAGACTGTTAGCAGTGTACCACACCAAACCCTCCGTAGCCACTTCTACCCGCTGCCCTCGGGCCGCAGATACAGGACTCTGAGGTGGAAGCGGGGACACCTCAGTAAAAGCTTTGTCCCTTCTGCCATTGCTGCTCTTAACAGCTCAAAACACAAATCCTGTTCTTCGCCGGCTGCATATGTTATTCTGTGATCAGTTGTTGGTTGTATGTTGTTTGTGATTTATCTGTATTGATATGTCCTGACAGTGCATGTGAAGAAGAATTTCCCTAAAGGAACAATAAAGGAGTGTCTGTCTGTCTGTCTACAAGTTTAAAAATCATTAGATTGCTTAGCACCAAAGTATGTTGAGGATCTGTTGTCATTACACCAACCCCCCCCCCCCCCAGATGATTCAGGTCTTCTTATTCCAGTCTACTCAGGATCCCTAAAATCAGAACCAAACATGGAGAACCAGCTCTCAGTTTCTATGCTCCTCTAATCTGGAACAAACTTCCGACTGCAAAACTGCTGAAACACTGAGTTCCCTTGAATCAAAGCTAAAACCCCATCTGTTTAGAGCTGCATTTGATTAATTGATGAATGATAACTGGGATGTCATAACTGTAGTGATTTAATAATATTTATGTCTTTGATGTTGTGTTTTTTGTTTTGTATTATTGCTGCTATTGGCCTAACCATGTAAAGCACCCTGAGTTACCTTGTTGCTAAATGTGTGCTACACATACATTTCCATTGCCATCATGATGCTGTTTCTTCACTGATGCTCACACAAGTGGATTCTATTTACCTGAAGGCAATTTGGTGGCAGTGAAGGGAATCAGATTAAAGAGGGCTGAATACAAATAGACTGCGCACTTTTCAGATTTTAATTTGTCAACATTTCTGAATGCCATGCGTCATTTTGCTTCCACTTCACTAGTATGTGCTACTTTATGTTGGTTCTGCCCAGATGAAATACTTTGACGCTTGTGGTTTTAATACGATGAAATGTGAAAAGGTTTAAGGGGTTAGACCTTCTTTTTTTGTAAGATTCTGTATATCATCCTGGCTTCTGAGATGCATACAAGAAAAAAAATAATAATGAAAACTGTTGATAGTGACTCCACGGGCTGCCAAATCACTCCTTGAGCCATCTGAACACCCAAAGACAAGGGTGCTGCTTTTTATGCCTTTAGCTAGTTAATCTGCCAGGGTCAGGAATGCACTACAGATTAATTACGATTTTAAATTGGCCCAAAAAGAGCAACATAAATCATTCCAGCAGTGAGACCAGTAAGGCTGTTTGATTAGTTTGGATGGAGGATATCAAAAAACAGCCTTCCAAAAATACTGATGCCTATTTAATTAACTATGATAACACCATTAATCATTTTCATCCAGCATGTTGATATGGTTCCAAAACAAACTGCAGCTTTTCCTCCTCATTGCATGTCACCAACAATTTACGGTACACTTCTCAGGAATGCGAGGACCTCAAGAGGGAAAACAAGTTCTTATCAAACGAGATCCACATGGAGCGGATCATGATGCGCACAGAGAACGAGCTGACAATGAGGAACCTCAGGAACATGAACCAGGAGCTGCAGATGCAAGTGAGAGAGGTGTGCTAAAAACAAGGAGCGTGCTTTGAAACAGGATATCATTCGGTGGTGTTACTCTTTCAGACAAAGAAGGAATAAATCAGCTGAACAAACTGTTTAAACGTTGCATATTTAAAGCAGACCCCTACTCTTGACTCCTACAGCAGAGAGCCACGTTACAGCCAGAAACAAAATCTGGCTTCTACTGAACAAGTCGACACACACCCAACTGCTCCCTTATGTTCTCTTCAAGATGAAGCAGAAGTTGCATCAGAGCCAGCAGAGGGCGACACTTTGCTCCCGAGCTGCAGATGAGGCAGAGGAGTCCAGGGGTGAGGCCGAGAAGAGCAGGGCCTCAGCTGAGGCTCGGGCCCTCGGGTGTCAGCGGGACAAGGAGACGGCTGAGGCTGACCGGAGGCGGCTGAGTGAGGAGCTGCAGCTGCTCAAGAAAGAGGTGAACTTTATATGCAGTATATGTGTTCGTTGGGAAAAACAAGCAAGGGATAAGTACAACAACAATTTTTTTCTTTCTGTCACATTTTTTGTTATTCGTATAAAATAAATTCAATTCAATTCAAAAATACTTTATTGATCCCAAGGGAGAAATTGAGTGTTTTTTTTTTTAGCTCATACTAATTAATTCTTCAAGGAGTTGTACTGTAGATAATGATGGCTGTGGCCAGGAAGGATTTCTTGTAGCGGTCTGTGTTGCAGCGAAACTGAAGAAGCCTCCGATTGAAGACGCTCTGTTGTTGTATGATAGTCTTATGAAGAGGACGCTCAGGGTCGTCCATAATCATCATCATCATCATCTCCAGTGGTTCCACAGTAGTGCCAAGAACAGAACCAGCCTTCTTTATCAGGTTTTTCAGCCTATTTAAGTCCCTGGCTCTGATGCTGCTACCCCAACAGATGACGGCTGAAGAGATTACACTCTCCACAACAGACTTATAGAAGATTTGCAGCATCTTGCTGCAAACCTTGAAGGACCTAAGCTTCCTCAAGAAGTCCAGTCTGCTCTGTCCCTTCTTATAGACTGCTTCACTGTTCAGTCTCCAGTCCAGTCTATTGTCAAGGTGAACTCTGAGGTTTTTTTATACTCTACAACCACCTTCACTTCTTCTCCCTTGAAGAAAAAAGTGTTTGACTTAAGGTTTGACATTGTTAGCTCACCAAGTCTCCATGACAACCACTGCATGTCATTTACATGGCAACCAGCTGTGTAGAAGGTATTTTCTCTGGTTCCATCCACTGTCAAGTTTTCTGAACTCTACCAGAGCTGGAACCATGTGGTCTGGTCAGATGAAACTAAGACTGAACAAATACTCCAGGTGGATCTGACATGAATTAAATGATGAAAATGTGGAAAAGCAACTTTTCCCCACTGTTGAGTAGGATGGAGGATCTGTGATGCTATGGGCTGGTTTCTCTACCTTAAGGTTAGTTGAACCTTGCTTGTAATAGGCAATTATTGGGTCTTTCAGCAGTAAATTGACGCAAAACCTGTGGCCAAATCATCATTCTTTCAAACCAGTTTAAGCCAGATATTTTTACTGTATAAAAGACACATATGGTCAAATTCAGAATTATCAGCCCAAATGATGAAATTCAACAAAATTCCTAATATTGCCATTGAAATGACCACAAGAAAAACTGGTCATCCTTGTATTACTTCCAAAAAAACAGAGGAAAAATCTCCACAAAGTTTGATCAAGATATTTTATTGATTTGCTGAACTGTAACAAGAAACCTGAAAAATGGCAAGACATAAATACAGTCAAACATCCAATCAGAGTGAACTTCTTTTTGTTTTAGACAAATAAATAAAAAAAATTTTTTCTATTTGTGAAATGTCCGAAAAAAGAGAGAGAATTGTTTCGGATTTTATTATTACTTTCATCAAGGTCAGAAGTTTATTGTGTCTTTAAAGTAAAACTCCAAATGATTTGATTCTGACCTCAAGAAGCTTCTAATAGGTTAATTGAGTCCATCTGAATTAAATGGGCGCACATCTGTGGATGCATATAAAGGCACACCCCAGACAGAAAAAATCTACGACTCTGGTCTGCAATCGACTAATGAAAGTACACCCGGGGAGTGACGCAAAAAACTAGAGATGAGAGTGTAATGCGAAAGTAGCAGTATCAACATTAGCAACAATGGAGGCTGCACGCAAGAACATGTGGAGCAACAAAGAAGCCAAATCTATTGAGCATTGGGTGCAAAGAGAGTGTATATGACATTTTGTCGTTGCCATCTGAGGTATCTGTCGGCTTTGTATACTTCTCGGCTACGTATGCTCGTGATGTTGGCGTGTCCTGCTAGCGTTCAGACATTGTGCCGTTTGATTCACTGAAATCTTGGCGCATACAGTAGTTAACCTTCCCAGGAGTGGCAGCCTACCAAAATTGCTCTAAGAACACATTAAGGATTCTTTCAGGAAGACACAAAAGAACCCATAACGACATCTAAAGCACTGCAGGACGTATTTACCTAAGTTAAGGTTAGTAAGTCAATCGGTTAGTCAGTCAGAAAGATGGCAACTTAAGGTGCTTTACTGATTAAAATGACCCCACATAAACCACATTCCCATCCCCCCATGCGTACACACACTCGAGCAACAATAAAAAGGACATTGGGCCGAGTACAGATGAGCCAGGTAAGGTAAGGGAACGCCATGAAAGGAACCATCTGCACCGGCAGCAGCACATCAACAGCAGCAGCCGAGGCACCAACACAGGGCGTTCAGAGGAGGCAAAGTCGAGACCCCCACCTCCACCCAAGCTCCACCTGGAGAGCACCCAGGCAGCCACAGCCGACCACCACTCCCGAGGCAGAGGGCTCCCATAGAGGAAACATTGGAAAGAAGATTAAAATAACAGGTTAAAATATAAAAATAAACTGTGGATAATATAAGATTAAATGGTAAAACACTGATCAAATTTAAGCAAGTAAAACATGCAAAGCAATTAAACAGGCCATAATAAATAATAATCAGCTAAAAGCTAAGCTGTGTTAAATACTGTAGTGTTTATTGGCTCTTTTTCCAAAAGTGGTTAGCCGTCTCGCTGTACAATAGCCACACCCATGAACACAATAAATGAGGAAATGAAACTGAGCGGATCATGAGCTGCCATACGTGTTCTGACTCCGACCTTTGGTTTTTGCAGCATGCTGATGTGCAGCTCACACTGGCGCAAACGGAGAAGAACTACTTTGAAGCCAAGCTGAAGCTGGAGCGGGTCTCTGGGGAGAAACACACTCTGCTGCAGGAGAACAGCAGCCTGGGCGCAGAAAGAGATGAGCTGCGACTCAAGCTGAGGCAAATCACTCAGGAAAATGTCCAAATTAAAGAAAGGTACCCGGCACAGGCTGAGTGCTTACTTTAGTATCTCATCTCCACAAAACGATGGATATACCAGCTCAGTTTGCTCATTTTGACTTTAGTCAAACAAAAATAAGAGGAGCTCAAGCCAGGGAAACATTTTTGGTACCACTTTATAATGAGGCTCCCCTTATATATCATACATTATTAATTCATCTGTAAGTCATAAATAATTTGTGTTCATCATGCACTAATTAAGGAGGAGAAACAGACCAAACTGATTGGTTTCTTGCTAAATAGTGAGCTAATCTATATATTCCATCTAGAGTCGCTAAATGAAACATTTCAGACTAGATTACCAATGAGTATTTGTAAACATAATTATTTAGCATATGTATTGTACTTTATCATTCCAATATAAACAGGTAGGGATTTAGTCTGAAATGTTTAATTTAACATTACTAGATGAAATATGTGGATGAACAGACGATGTGACTCAAGTTTGCATCTGTGTGAGGCAGATGAGCGAATACTTTAGGCTTAATAGCATATTTACATTATCACATAAACAAGTGAGGAATGAGAAATCTGGACATACAATGTCTTAAAAAGTCTTCACACTCTTTTAGCTTTTCCCCATTTTGACTATTTATAACCACAAACCTCGGCAAAATACCTTGCAGAGCCGTTTTCAGCTGCAAGTCTTTTGGAGTACGTTCCTTTCACCTCAGTTATCTTTGCTAAACAGCTCAACTGCCATGGGATTGGACAAAGACCATTGGTAAAAAGCACTTTTAAAGTCTCGCCACAGGGTTCCAGTTGTTCAGATCCCATTGATTTATTTAGGGCCGGACCAGACTTGGTCATTCTAACACATGAATAACTTTGGATCCGGATAATTCCATTTTAGTTCTGGCTGTGTGTTTAGGGTCATTGTCCTGCTGGAAGTTGAATTTCAGCCACACAAAAAGTTTTTTTTTTTTAGGTCGATATTTTTTCCCCTTGACTCGGACTAGCTTCCCTGCTGCAAAAACAAACAAACAAAAAAACGGCCGCCACACAGCATGATGCTGCCACCACCACCATGTTTCACCTTGGAAATGGTGTGTTCAGGGTGATGTGCAGAGGTAGAATTTGGCTCTGACTCTTCCATAAAGACCAGATTTGTTGAGCTAAGAGTTGTCCTGTCAACAGATTCTCCCACCTGAGCTGTGGATCTCTACAGCCCCTCCAAAGTTACAATAAACCGTTTGACTGTTTCTGTGATTAAAGCTCTCCTAAAAAAAATCCAGGAATTTCCCTTTGGGAATAATAAAGTATACCTGTATCTGTACCTGTCAGTTTAAATAGACCGCCATGTTTAGATTAAGGTTAATGTTCTTTAACAAATCTCTGAGGCCTTCACAGAACTGTTGGATTTATAAGTTGTGTTACAGTCAATCAATTGTAGGCAGTTGATTACACTGGAATTTTGGTAGCAGTTTTGTTCCACTTTGTGTTGCTGCATAAAGTCCCACTGGAACACACTGTACAAAGTGTGGAAAAGGTTTAAGGGGCCAAAACATTTTTTGTAAGGCATTGTACTTCCAGATATATATATTTAAAAAAACATCTTTTCTCGGCTATTACTCTTGAGTTACAAAAGACCTTTGACCTTTCCGCTAAACGTTCAGTGGAAAGTTTGGGAAAAGGGGCAGAAATGAAGAAGTCGGACAAACAGAAGACTTCAAAAGGCTCCGTAATCACACAGTTTGACGTCCATGTTTAGACAGGTGGTCTCTGTGAGCTTCCATAACTCTTGAGAGAACTATAGCAGAAAATACCTGAATTCAGATGAGGACTGCTAGTTTAGACAAATCTAAATTTATTACATCTTGCAGCTCTTACGCTGTTGGTCTTCAGAGTTTTCATATATAAATAAAATAGCTTGGAATTAGCTAATTATAACGGTTAAAAACAACGGGATATCCAGAAACTGACGAAATGGTTGCTTGCACAGTTCAAACTCCAACTGGATAAAGTGACCGAGATAGCTGTACAGAGTTTAGCCCTGGATGCTGTTACAGTGTTAAAAGAAAGTGAAGCTTCAAAGGTTCTCTGATTAACTTGCAGTGATTACAATATCAGATTAATTACAGTTAAAACCATATATATATATATATATATATATATATATACACCCTTTATAAAAATAAAAAAAACAACAACCATATCCTCTCTCTATCTGATAATAAATCAGACTAAAAGTTTTTATTTTTTTGGGTTCGTTAATTTTCAAAAAAATATATTTTTATATGACAAAATTATTGGAGAGAGCATGTTTTAGATACTTTTTAGTTTTGTTTTTTTCGAATTTAGACGTTTACATACGTTTCCTCTTGGACAGAACGGTAAGTGATAACTGGCCTGTAATTGTATAGAGCTTTATTTAGTCCTTGAAGACCCCAAAGCTCTTCACACTACATTCAGTCATTCACTCATTCACGCACACATTCACACACTGGTGATGGCGAGCTACATTGTAGCCACAGCTGCCCCTGGGCCACACTGACAGAAGCGAGGCTGCTGAACACTGGTGCCACCGGGCCCTCTGACCCCCACCAGTAGGCAAGGCGGGTGAAGTGTGTTGCCCAAGGACACAACCCTCCGGTTACAAGACGAACCCCTAACTCCTGCGCCACAGTCGAACTATTAGAACCTCTGTGGGCAGTTGGTAGGATGGTCAGATCACAAAGCTTCATGCAAAGCTACAATATGACCCTTAACAAACAGCGGCACGTGGTGGGAATGCTGTCTACTACATCTATGAGGCATTTGCTGCATGGTGGCTGCATGTAACTGTTTTTTACTAACAGTCGGACGCTCTGGGAACTGCCTGAATGCAACACTTGAACTCTCAGTTGTTCTAATCGTGTCAATTCCTTTGCATCATTTGCATACCAGTCACTACACGGGACGTGCAGCAAATTACGTCCAAATCAAAGCACTCCCTCTGGTGAAAAGGCAAAAGGAACTCCAAGGCACTCTCATATAGAAAAAGTTAAAAAGCCTTTATTGTAGCGACTTGGTCACATAAACCATTTTGACTCCCTGATGAAGGCTACACTGCCGAAACGCGGTGGAGTTTTTTAGTAAGGTTTATGTGACCAAGCCGCTACAATAAAGGCTTTTTAACTTTTTCTATATGAGAGTGCCTTGGAGTTCCTTTTGCCTTTTCGACTGAATTTTTCCCATCCAAAGAGCACCTCAAACATACTTTTTTGAGTCCAAGAAGCACTCATCTAAACTGTAATCTGGCGATACGATATGTATCGCGATACATGGGAGACGATAGAATATATCGCGATATGTCACGATACTATGAGTAAGAATATATATTGTGATTTTTAAAACTGAATTTAACAATTTAACATGCATTCTAAACGCTCTAACCTGTTTCATACTTTAACACATCCAGTTTTATTACTACATCTTTTTGATCCACTGGAATGAAGAAGGTGAAAACAGCCACAAACTACCAGTTATACTTTTAATATTAGTACAAAATTAACTGTCATCATTAATGGTTCCATTCAAATCCTTAAAAAACACACAATATTTTTGTTTTGAATAGCGATACAATATCGGGAAATAAAATATCGCGATATATCGGTGTATCGATATTTTCTTACATCCCTATTTAATTTAGTCAAGGAGTGTATATTTATGCTACCGTGAAAATGAAAAAAAACCAACAACTCAAGAGTGTGTTGGGAGGTTATTTCATGCATTCTCCTTGCAGTGAGATGGCTTTGAGGCGTAAAGCGACGGCGGCAGAGGAGGAGACGCAAAGAGCCAACCAGGCTCATCGTGAGGCCCATGATGAGAGGCGTCAGGCCAACAAGGAGAGGCAGGAGAAGACAGCTGAGTGCCTCAGCTGGAGGGAGAAGTACCACGAGTTGGCCAACATCCTCCAAGCTCACGAGGACCTGAAAGCTCAGAGGCGGAGCAAAGCAGTAAGGACCGCTCGTCAGCAGAACTAAAAATGGAGCAGACCCCTCAGACTTTGTCACGTTTTGTGACGTTACAACCACAAACTTCAGTTCATTTTATGTGACAGACCAACATACAGTAATGTATAACTGTGAAGTGGATGCAAAGGGATTCATGGTTTTCTTTTTTTTTTTTGCAGATACAATTTTGAGAGGGGTGAGAAACATTAGTCGCCGCCTTGTTTACTCTTACACCCCTAAAATAAAATCTAGTGCAACCGAATGCCCTCAAATATCCCTTCCTTCTAGGTACACAGAAATCACAGTTCGGTAGGTCTTCGGTACACTTAAATCAAGAAAAATAAATACAAATGTGAATATAAATATGTTTTTCAGCAATTTTAAGAAAGATTTCTAACCATAAGTTCAAAGAACAAATCCTTCCATTTGAACCACTTTGCTGTCACATTAATGGCAGCATTGCACAAATACTCGACAGTTTTTAAGGTGGGCAACGTAAATAAATAACTGTAGGTCCATTTGCCCTGCAAATGGCAATTTTGACCGTCTATTTTGCCTCTTTATAGTTTGGAAAGAGACTTTATTAAGCTTATAATCAGCTTTTCTTATCCAAGTTTTTTCCGCTGTGTTCTTAAGTCAGAAAAGCAGTTTTACCGCTATTGCACACAGGTGAACCCACTTGTTCAGCCAATCAGCGTTTACAGTGGCTTGCAAAAGTATTCGGCCCCCTTGAACTTTTCCACATTTTGTCACATTACAGCCACAAACATGAATGAATTTTATTGGAATTCCACGTGAAAGACCAATACAAAGTGGTGTACACGTGAGAAGTGGAACGAAAATCATACATGATTCCAAACATTTTTTACAAATAAATAACTGAAAAGTGGGGTGTAATTATTCAGCCCCCTTTGGTCTGAGTGCAGTCAGTTGCCCATAGACATTGTCTGATGAGTGCTAATGACTAAATAGAGTGCACCTGTGTGTAATCTAATGTCAGTACAAATACAGCTGCCCTGTGACGGCCTCAGAGGTTGTCTAAGAGAATGTTGGGAGCAACAACACAATGAAGTCCAAAGAACACACCCGACAGGTCAGGGATAAAGTTACTGAGAAATATAAAGCAGGCTTAGGCTACAAAAAGATTTCCCAAGCCTTGAACATCCCACAGAGCGCTGTTCAAGGGATCATTCAGAAATGGAAGGAGTATGGCACAACTGTAAACCTACCAAGACAAGGCCGTCCACCTAAACTCACAGGCCGAACAGGGGGAGCGCTGATCAGAAATGCAGCCAAGAGGCCCATGGCGACTCTGGATGAGCTGCAGAGATCTACAGCTCAGATGGGGGAATCGGTCCATAGGACAACTATTAGTCGTGCACTGCACAAAGTTGGCCTTTATGGAAGAGTGGCAGGAAGAAAGCCATTGTTAAAAGAAAACCATAAGAAGTCCCGTTTGCAGTTTGCCACAAGCCATGTGGGGGACACAGCAAACATGTGGAAGAAGGTGCTCTGGTCAGATGAGACCAAAATGGAACTTTTTGGCCAAAATGCAAAACGCTATGTGTGGCTGAAAACTAACACTGCACATCACTCTGAACACGCCATCCCCACTGTCAAATATGGTGGTGGCAGCATCATGCTCTGGGGGTGCTTCTCTTCAGCAGGGACAGGGAAGCTGGTCAGAGTTGATGCGAAGATGGATGGAGCCAAATACAGGGCAATCTTGGAAGAAAACCTCTTGGAGTCTGCAAAAGACTTGAGACTTTGGCGGAGGTTCACCTTCCAGCAGGACAACGACCCTAAACATAAAGCCAGGGCAACAATGGAATGGTTTAAAATAAAACATATCCATGTGTTAGAATGGCCCAGTCAAAGTCCAGATCTAAATCCAATCGAGAATCTGTGGCAAGATCTGAAAACTGCTGTTCACAAACGCTGTCCATCTAATCTGACTGAGCTGGAGCTGTTTTGCAAAGAAGAATGGGCAAGAATTTCAGTCTGTAGATGTGCAAAGCTGGTAGAGACATACCCTAAAAGACTGGCAGCTGGAATTGCAGCAAAAGGTGGTTCTACAAAGTATTGACTCAGGGGGCTGAATAATTACGCACACCCCACTTTTCAGTTATTTATTTGTAACAAATGTTGGGAATCATGTATGATTTTCGTTCCACTTCTCACATGTACACCACTTTGTATTGGTCTTTCACGTGGAATTCCAATAAAATTGATTCATGTTTGTGGCTGTAATGTGACAAAATGTGGAAAAGTTCAAGGGGGTCGAATACTTTTGCAAGCCACTGTATACCGTCTATGCTATGAAGGGTTTGGGGGTACACCCTGGACAGGTCGCCAGTCCATCGCAGGGGAACAATTACCTAAGGGAAATTTAGAAAGACTAATTAACCTAACAGTCATGTTTTGTTTGGACTGTGGAGGAAACCTGAGTACCCGGAGGGAACCCACATATGCACAGGGAGGACATACAAACTCAGTGCAGAAACATCCCAGGCACTTATATGACCTTCTTTCTGCAAAGCAACAGGGTTACCAACTGCGGCAGCCCCCGCATTAAATAGCATTGAACAAAGAAACTTTTTTCCTGAATTCCTTCCATTCAATTCCTGAAATTAATTTGATTTTATTATGTTCTATAACTGAAAAAAGTTAAAATCATAGCACTGACTGATTTGTTTGGATTTAAAAAAATAAATAAATCAAATAGTAAAAGCAGACCTAGCCAGCGTCGAAAACAATATAACCATTTGTGTCACAGTGTTAATGTTTAGAAATGTTTAACATTTTGTCCATATTCAAGAATAATACATGCTTGAATCACTTGAATCACAGTTTCCCAGCTGTACCTGAATGTAGCATTGGCAGCTGCTTTGAAAATCCCTTCTGATCAATGGGGATTCCACCGACTTGCAATAAGGAGTTTGGGCTGATTGGATGCTACTGGTAGCCATGGGGAGGTCAGCTGATTTTTCTCTAGTATCAGTGATGGTTACATTCAGCTTGACATTGTTTCAGGTAAATCATTCATTTCAGTCCAGAGCGTGTTATAGACCTTATTGCTGTGGAAAGATGCGTTCACTGACAGAGTTCCGGTTGGGTCCCTCTTTCTTTTTCTGCTGTAGCGGCATTAGAAACCATTAATGTTCCCAAATAACAGAGTTTGTTTTGGTGTCACTTTTTAAAGCTGCGCTGTGCTCTGAGTGACATGCGGAAACAAGGATTCCTGGTCTGATGAAATCAAAATGGAACTTTTGGGCTCTGTGTGGTGGAAACTAGTACTGAATATCGCCCTAAACCCACCATCTTTAAACAGATACACGGTGGTAGAGTAGTCATGCTGTGGGGAGGCTTTTCTTCAGCAGGAAGAAGGGAAGCTGGTGATAAGATGACTTGAGCTAATTTTAAGAGGCAGTTCTGGGAGAAAAGCTGGTAGGATGCTGTGACAAATTAGAGACTGGGGTCAAGGTTCATCTTCAAGCAGAATAACAAAACTAGACATAACCAGCCAGAGCTAAAGGTTAAAGGCGTATTCAGATGTTAGTGTCCAAGTTAAAGTCTGGACCTAGTTACAAGTGAGAATCTGTGGCAAGATTTGAAAACTGAAGTTCCTCTGCGTCTATGAATCTATGCCACACTTTTCTCGATTTTTTGTTTTTAAAACACATTAAGCCATGTATCATTTTCCTTTCATTTCACAGTTTTGCATTAATTTGTGTCGCTGTGTCACATAATATCCTATTTTTAAAAAAAAAACATTGTTTGTGGCTGTAATGGGAAATATGAAAAAGTTGAAGGAGTGTGGGAATAGTTTTTGCAACTTGCTGTATCTGTGTTTGCTTTAACTTACTGTTAAAGTGCTGAATACCTTCTGTGTTGGGATTTGATTTTTAACGACTCATAGTTTCCGAGAGAAGAAATCTTGTCACTATTCCTAAACCAAAAGACCAAATGAAAAGAAACAGGCCAACCTTTTTAAAAAAAAAATATTTTGTAGTTAATATCAACCAAAGATATATATATTTTTCTTCATGGGTTTTACTCTAAATTCGGTAACCAGCTCCTGAAATGTCCTTTTTTCCCAGCGTTTTTTTGAATCTGTTGACTGAATAGTTCATTGGGTACATGTGTAAATTTGTCTTTCCAACACAGTGTCAGGCGAACATCAGGAGCTACGTCTTGTGTATGACTGAGAGCAATCAGCGGGTGAAAATCCTGAAAAACCCAGATGGGACCCCGAGAAATTTCACAGTGAGCGTATTCTCCTAAAGCAGTGCAAATAAAATAAAAATAATGATAATATTCAACTACATATTGACGTCAATTCCTTTTTTCATGTGTGTTAATTCTGCAAAGGAAGGAGATCCTATATATGTCAGCACTCCGGAGGACGGTCCTGGAGAGCCTGAGAGAAGTTCATCCAGGTAAAGTTGTGTTAAAGAAAAAAAGAAAAACACAGTTTTAACCAGATCAGTTACTGATATTCATAAAACTGTATTCCTGCAAGGCAATTTATTTACTAGTAAATATAGTGGAGTAATAGAAAACCAACAGATCCATCACAAGCATAATTCCCCGATGTGTAATTGATTGGGCACCGTTACAGATACTAGCAGTGTTGAATTCAATAAGTGAAGCTATTCATTCTGAGAGGAAACAGGTGGTCCTTATTTAAACACATGCTGGTTATATTCCATTCCCCTATAAAAATCGGACTAACACGAGCTGTTCAGAACAACAGCTTTTGATTTAAAAGGTAATAGGAAAGAGGAAGCAGAAATTGAAAAATACAATTTCAGTTGACTGAAGTAGAACCTTTGGACATGGTTCAGTAAATGATCAGCTCCAGGGTGATCAAAGGTCTCCCTCTACCTGTGGCTACTGTAACAAAAGGAACCTACAGTTCAAACCAGATATTTACATACACTTCTGAAGAAACCCCCCCATAAAACCTTTTTTTCTTTACTGTCTAACATCAAATCAGACATTTGGGCTTTTTGGTTGCCACCCCAAACACCTTGCCTTTATTGTCCTTAAGCCACTTTGTAACTAATCTGGAGGTCAGCTTGGGGTCATCGTCCTTTTGCAAGACCCGCTTCATTTGTGCCCAAACTTCAATTTCCTGGCTGTCGTCTTCAGATGCTGCTTTAATATGTCCACATCATTTTTCTTTTCTCAAGATTCGATCTATTTTGTGAAGTGCACCTGTCCCTTCTGCAGCAAAACAGCCCATCATGATGATGCTGCCTCCGCCATGCTTCATAGTTGGGATGGTGTTCTGAGGCTTCAAAGCTTTCTCCATTTTTTTCTCCAAATATACAGTTTTATCATTATGGACGAACAGTTCAGGTTTTGTTTCATCAGACTACAGGACATGTCCCCATGTTCAGTTGCAAACTGCAGTCTGGCTTTTCTATGGTGGATTTGAAGTAACGGCTCCCAGAGTAACATTTCAGCTCATGATGGTACAGGACTGGTTTTAATGTTGATAGTGACTGTCTTTACTAGTTTTAGCCAGAATCTTTCTTTTGCTGTTGTCCTGGGGTTGATTCACACATTTCGCAACAAAAAAACGTTCCTCTCTGGGACTCAGAATCCATCTCCTTCCCGAGCGTTATTATAGTTGGACATTCCATGCTCTCTTTTTTTTTTTTTGCGTATTATTGTCTGAACGGATCGTGGGACGTTCAGGACTCTGGAAATTAAACCTAAGGATGAGCCACACTTGTGAAGGTCCACAGTTCTTCTCCCGTGATGTCAAAGAAAGAGGCTGTCTGTTTAGGGTCTGCCTTTATATGCATCCACAAGATTAGCCAAGATGGACTCGATGAATCAAAAGCTTCTTGAGCTCAGAATAGAATCATCTGGAGTTTTCTTTTTGTTTAAAGACCCAATAAATTTAGTGTATGCACACTTTTGAGTTTGACAAAGAAAAAAAAAATATTTCTTTATTTTGACATTTTACAAATGCAAACTCATTTATTGATCTAAAACAAAAAGTCTACTCTGATTTGATGGGTTTTTTTCTGAACTGCATGCAAATATCTGGTTTCAACTGTATGTGAAGCCAAGTGAGCAACCAAATTTTATGGATCGACGTAAGCTTGATTGATCTTTTTGGGTCAAGAGGCTGCTGACCGTTTATCGGGCAAACCCAGAACTTTTAACTGAAACCACGGTAGCCTGTGAAAACAGCAAAGCACGGGTTCAGGCACTGTGCTGCGAGGCCAATTCATCCCAAACCAGGGATAATAGATGAGCTAGAATGCATCAAAATAGTTGACTTCATGTTGCCCCTGCCCCCCCATGATATTATCACAGGGGAGGCCAGTGAACATTTTAAGGGTGGCTTAAAGATCATTAGACATAACATTATGGAGTAGCCAGAACAATCCCAGAACCGGGTCCAGATCCAAACATTTGTTTGTAAGCAGAGGAACTGTGGAACACAATCCAATCGTCCTTGGCTGAAATAATTCTTTGCAGCTGCTGATTTATTCAGTGGTTCATAAGAAAAAAAAAAAATCTTCAAGTACCCCCCCCCCCCCCCCAAATGTGTACAGTAAATATTTACTTTTGTGAAAGAAAAATATTCACAGCTTATTCCCATAAAAACCTGAGGGTGGTGTTGTGGAACCTGTGGCCACCAGGGGGCCTCAGACACCAACTTCTCAAGCTGATCAGCTGAAGCTTTGCTCCTAAAAGCTTTTTGTCATCCTCCTGTAGGACCATGCCGAGGATCTCCGCTCCCAGTCACTTTGATGAGCTGCCCGCCTTCGAAGGGGAGCGCCCCGGCTCCGCTCCTTCGCGCAGAAGCAGAAAGGTGGTGGAATACTTCTGGATCCCGACAGACCAGGAATGAAAGCTCAGCTCTGTTTTAAAGGAATCGTCTGCATTTCAGTCAGACATACAAGGGGGAAAATAAATAAATAAAAGCGACAAGTACTGGTGTTCTTGTACTGGACTTTATTGACAGTAAAGCAACAGAGGTGCACAATAATTATACCTTACAATGAGATTTAAATTCATGAGCCTACACATGCACATGGCTTGTCAGCACAATGCTTGGGTAGGTTTTAATCGTTTAGCCGTTACATTTTCTTTCCATCTCATTTCCCACCAACCAGAGTCTCGCAAAGATTAGAAATAAAGCCACTTTCTCACCAGCGTTCTAACCAAACTGCATTATGGGTAGGTTTCTTACCAGGATGCTAAGCTGCAGAAATGACTCCCTCCTCCTTTGAGTATTAATACTGGTAAACCACACGAAGCCTCCTTTGGTAAATGTTTACAGTGCGCAGTTAGGGTCAGGACTGAATGAAATGCTTGAACCATTTGTTTTGACTCCATATTGTTTAGAAAGGTCATTACCGTAACCATCCCCGGATAGGCCATCTAGCTAAGAGGTAGAAACACAGGCGAGTTTGAAACGTTTCAGCGCCACAACCATGATTGCACCGTTGGAACATCTGGAGGAGTATTGCAACCACTCGTCATACACAACATATAGGAGAGAAACGGACGGGGCCACCTCCTGATCATGCAGAGGATTCATGTTCAACTAAGATGGAATGGGATTGGAACGGGGGGCGAGACTGATTTAACACGTTTCATCCTGGCTTTAGAGGGCCTGATTCTCTGAAGATCAACCAAGTCCGTACTGCTGCTGTTTACAGGACTAATGATCATAATCAAGACTGTTCATAGATGTATTTAAATATATGTTAAGATCTTTATTCATTGTTTTTTGCCTGAAAAAAAAAAAAACTAAAAACAAAGGGATGAACCAAAAACATGCAAAGTGAAAAAAACTAACAAAAAAAACAACAAAAAACCGGGAAAGGAACAGGGCAAAGAAGTCACTTTAAACTCCAACTTGTGGAACGGACAGAACACAGAAGAGATCCAAGAAAATGAAAAATCCAAACTTCCACAACAGGCGACGGGTCAAACGAAGCTTCTCCGCCCACACAAGCCAACAGAGCGTTCAGAGTGAAAGTCACACAAGCAGCTTGGTGCCATGTGGTAGTGGTTAAATCAAGCGTGGTGTGTAAAAAGGAAACCAAACAAAAAAAACCCAAACAAAGCGTGTGTGTAAGGACAACAAATGGTGGATCTAAGTCATGATGCTTCTGCTCGGTTTCTCAGTCTGCCTCTTCCTCAGACTCCTCTTCCTCTGCCGTCTCCAGCCAAGTGAGCCACTGGTTTACCTGACGGGAGGAAAACAAAAACATTTTCTAACGTTGTCTATGAACAGATAAAGTGGTGTGAAAAAGTGTTTGTCTCCTTCCTGATTTGTTATTTTGCATGTTTGTCACACTTACATGTTTCAGATCAAACAAATGTAAATATTGGTTAAAGATAACATGTAAACACATTATGCTGCTTTTAAACGAAGCTTTTTTATTAGGGATGCCTGATGGCAAGAATATGGTGATGCAATATGTTTGACGGGGGAGGGGTGGTGGTTACGATATATTCCGATACTATGAGTTTGATTTTTGAAACTGAATATAACTGTAGAAAAACGGTCACAGCATTCTAAACACTCCAAGCTGTTTCATACTTTAACACATTCAGGTTTATTACTAGATCTAGTTGATGCACTGGAACGAAGACGGTATAAACAGCCACCAACTAACAGTCATACTTTTAATTTTACTACAAATAAATGACTGTCATCATTAATGGTTCCATTCAAAGGCTAAAAAAATTAAATAAAGACAGATACATTGATTTTGAATATCGATGTAATATAGTCACACAAAATATGGCTATATATTGGCGTATCAATAGAAAAATAATCCAACCCTTCATGGCCCTGTGTGACAAAGTGAAAAAGCTAGACAACATGAAAGACCCAAAGATGTTCAGGAACAAATACAAAGTAAGTGAGATCTATCCGCCTGGAAAAGGTTTTAAAGCCCTTTCTGAAGCTTTGGGACTCCAGCCAATCAGAGTGAGAGCTGTTCTCAACTAATGGTGAAAACGTGGAACTGTGGTGAACCTTCCCAGGAGTGGCCGGTCGGCCAAAATGACTCCCAAGAGCGCAGCAAGACTCATCCAAGATGTCCCCAAAAAAAGAACAACATCAGAGAAACATCCAATGAACTTCAGGCCTCACTTGTCTCAGTCAAGGTCAGAGGTCATGACTCCACCATAAGATAGAGAAAAATGGCCTGCATGGCAGAGTTCCAAAACAAAAAAACCTAAGAACATTGAGACTCGTCTCAAATTAGCCAGAAAACATCTTGATGATCACCAAGACTTCTGGGAAAATCCTCTGGGGACTCATGAGACAAAAGCTGAACGTTTTGGAAGGTGGGAGTCGCTTCACATCTGGTGTAAAAGTAAAAGTAACGCCACATTTAGGAAAAAGATCATAGCAGCAGTAAAACACGATGGTGGTAGTGTGATGGTCTGGGGCTGTTTTTGCTGCCTCAGAACCCAGAAGACTTTCTGTGATAAATGGAAGCATGAATTGTGCCGTCTACCAAAACATCCTGGAGGAGAACGTCGACCCATCTGCTGCAGGACAGTCAAAGTCGTGACCTGAATCAAATTGAGATCCTGTGACATGAGCTTTAAAAGGCAGTTCATGCTAGAAAACCCTCCAATGTGGCTGAACTACAACAACTCTACAGAGAGGAGTGAAAAAAAAAAAAAAAAAAAGTCCTCCATAGTTGGAAGAGAGTCACTCGTTGTTGCTGCTAAGGGTGGTCCAACTAGTTATTGGGTTAAAGAGGAAATCGCTTAGTAACACAGGGCCATGTAGGTTTGGATTGCTTTCTCCCTTAACGTTCATAAAAAAAAAATTTAAAAAAATTCTTTGTGTACTTAAAGTGTAACTGAACCCCCTGAAAAATCATAACCCCGCCCCCAGAAAACATGTGAAAAAAATTCTACAAAGTAGGCGGTGCCAGGAAGAACGGAGGGGTATGGCCAAGTGTTGAGGAAAAGCAGAGGAGGGGGGGACATGGGGGTGTGTTCAGGAGGACAGTGACAGCTCACTCAATGTGACACTGAAACATGGACAGTGACCAAAGCGACGTTGGCAGTTTTGCGACTTATCGATCTGATCAACATTCATCTGTTTTGAACGTTAGCCTATGTTAGCATTACCACTCAGAGACTGGACTCCTCCTGTCTCCCTCTGCCTCAGCAGCACCGGGCTCGGCGCCCGGAGATAGAGGAGTACGGGGAGGCTTTATGGAGCCCAGCGGCCGTGAGCCGTATCAATTCGAGCCGCTGGCTCAGGGCGCTGAGTCAGCGCTGCCCGAGGCTGGCGCTGCTGAGGGAGAGAGAGAGAGAGACAGGATGGGTCCAGTCTCCAAGTGGTAGTGCTAACATAGGCTAATGTTCAAAACAGTATGTTAGCTATGCTAACTAAGTGCTAATGTGATAATAATGGTAACCTGAGAAACGCAATCCAACTCCAAACTCGCCACGGGGCCACTATTAGTGATGTGTCGGTCGCGAACGATCCAGCTCTAAGAGCCAACTCTTTGAAGTGAACGATGGGAGCCGGCTCGTCATTGGGAGCAGTTTTTTTTTTTTCTTTCATTCTTGTTTCATGCTTGTTTTGGTACATTTGGTACACATCGTTTGGCATTAATTTTGGTGATAAATACACTTTAAGCACCAGAAAATCTGAGGAGCCACTTGGGAGCCGAAAGAGCCAAGCCAAAAGAACTGGCTCTCCAAAAAGAGCTGGAATTCCCATCACTAGCCGGTATGTCTGATAGTTTTATCCCTAAACCCACGGGGCGTGTCTGTGAGACCATGGCTGCTGTGACAGTCAATGCCTGTGACGTAGAGATGTACCGCTCTCCACCAATCACAAAATTCAAATGCAGTAGCCACAGTTCAACCCTAAGAGGGCAGCACTAAGACGTTTTTAGACCAAAAAGTGTAGAATTAAACAAGTTTACACGAAAATGTAAAAAAATCCCCAGAAACTGAAAGATTGCATTGATAAAGACCCATTTATACAGTTTAGAAGCAAAAAAAAGTTGTTTTGGGGTTTAGTTACTCTTTCAGTCGTCTTCGACTGATATTGGTCCCACTTAAATGTTTCAGATCAATTAACAAATTCAAACATGAATAAGAAATGGGAAATCAAGAAGGGGGCAGACGCTGTAGATGTGATGGAATTTAAAGAGGTAGCGCTGCAACGATCAACATTTCGGGCCCACTTTCCATCCTCGGTCAAGTTCTGACCTGCCGATTCCCGTTTTTCTTTAGGAACTAAAAAACAGGAAATTCCCTCTTTCTGCTGTGATCCATGCATGTTTTTTAGAGCACAGACAATGATGGGCTGCATCTGAGAGAGCAATCGCTATGAAACAGGCCAGGAGACGACATCATTAGGAGTTTACCATATCTGCTGTTCACTCAGCTCGCCTACCATAAAAACACGGAACTAAAGATCACGGAAAATATTTTCCAACCTATTATGATCGTAACAGACGTTGAAAGCATTCATGAGTAAAACAGAGCAACGTTGCTGCAATCTGTTTAGCTCTACCTGCCTGAATGAACCGCAGACATGTCGACTGCTTCTTGCGTCTCGTTACTTTAAACCGGTCGGATCCGGGGAATAAAAATGGCACCCGACTCTTTATACAAACTCTAGTTTAGACCAAACACGGTTCTTCTGTAGAACCTTCTCCCTAAATAACGACAGAACCACACCTGGAATAAAGCTTTTCCTTTTCCAGGGAATTCTTGGGTGATGTCTTCTTTCCATGCAAGGAAGGCTTCTTCTTCAATGATCTCCATGTCGTAGAAGTTGACAAAGTAGCGCAGCAGCATACCTTGTAAGAGAAAAAAAAAAAAAGGCAGAGCAATGAATAAAAGCATGTAATAATTACAGAAAGAGTCCAACAGATAAAACCCTGTAGGTTTGGGCGTACCTTTAGGGAAGCTGCTGGCGTTGCAGTGCACCTGCAGCGCGTAGAGGGCGCTGACCTGCAGCTCAGTGTGGTCGTGCAGGAACTTCTGCATGACGGGTTTGAAGGCCAGCAGCAGCTGCTTCTCCTGCTCCAGCTGCTCCTTGGAGGGGGCTGCCAGCTGATCGTCGCCCTCCACCATGCACAGCTCCTGGGAGATGTACTGGAGGAAACTGGGAAAAGATCCCAAACACTGGCTAGTTAAAGTCAGTCATAATGTTCCTACGAATATTAAATCACCAAGTTATTAGGAGTAGGGTCGGGTACAGAAACTCGGTACCTCCTTTAGTAACAACCGAAAACGCACACAAGGGACTAAAAAATAAAAAAAAAACAAAAAAAAAAAAACGACAAAAACAAAGGTTTGGCTGCTTTTTGTCAAAGTAAACAGCGACAGAGCTAAACGGAACATCGATAATGAGTTAAATATGGAAATAGCAGCAGTTTAATAATCATTGGACCAGAGTCCACAAGCCTCCTCCTCTGCTGCATCTGAACATTCTTTATTTCAGGTTTCTAAGAGTAGATGTTTCGTATTTCGTGCAACAAATAGATGATTGTTGGCACTTCATCTTCATAGTTCACTTTTGTTTTGCACTAAAAAACAGCCAGATACTACCGGTCTATTTTTTTTATCCAAATATTTACATTGGGTCTTATTCTTGCTCCAAAAAGAATAACATTTGTTAAAATATAGTTTACTGTTTGCACTAAAAGGTTGCCATTTTTGCTTAATTTAGTAAAAATAAAAAATACTTTCTTAAAATTACACTTAAAGACGGATTCTGACGAAAAGTATCGTTCAGGTACAAAAACTAATCCAAAGGTATCCAACACTACTAGTTTTTTGAATTTCCAGCAAAAGTAGTTTTAGTTCATTTAGAAAGAAAAAAAAAAAAAAGTTTGTGGTTCCTCCCTAGACATTCATGAGTCGGTCCAGTAATCCAGAGTTTACCTTGTCATGAGGATGTTGACGAAGCCTTTGTCAGTGTGGAGCCTGGGTGAGATGTTGTCTTTAATCCACTTGTAGATGGATTGTGGAGATGGGTCGCCCTTTATCTGCTTCAGCAGCTCCTTCTCCAGCTTCAGCAGCGGGAACAGGAAGCTCAGCCCCTTCCCCTCCAGAATCTCCAGCATGCGGTCCTTGTTCTGATCGATCTCTGTGACAAAAGGAAGAGGACAGAAGGGAAGGAGGTCACTACTGGGCAGCTTGAAGCTGTAGATGGGTTTTTTCCTGCAACATATAGAAAAACAGTGATTCTGCAGCTTTCTACAGCAGAGGATGAGGAATGGAGATCTGTACCTGGAAGCATCTTCTGCATGTTGACCTTGCTCTGCTGGAAGAGCTCCGTGAGCCACTCGCGGTCCCTCAGCTTGGCCGTCTGCTGCAGGCAGAGCAGGAAGAGCGGGAAGTGGGTGCCGTTCTCCAGCGGGTGAGCCAGCTCCGCCACGCTCACCAGCTCGGCGATGACGGCCCGGGCCGCGAACTGGGCCAGGTAGGACTTGACCAGAGGCACGTCCAGCTCGATCTTCGGGCACTGGTCCAGGACGCTGAGGAAAGCCTGAAGATGTGGGACAGACGCATTATCGAACGCTTTGGTTTGTAGGAAAACAATATATGTTTTCATTAAAGCTGCTATACTGCATCTGCAGAACAAGCTAGCTTTTCAACACCAACAGTCATAGAACTCTGATCCCTCCCGCCAGCTAACATCCCTAGGCCACCCCCCCACCCCCCCGATATGGGAACATGTATTGTCGCAGTAAACGTGAGAGCCCAAAACACCAGTCGCAGTTTTTATGAGGTAATATGATGGAAACATCTTTTGTTTCCTGCTACTTCAAATGGCTTTTTCCTTTTTGGGACTCTGGTAGTTTGTCCTAAAGTTGAAGTGGTAGCAGCCGGCTGTTTCTCCTCTTTGATATCACTGAGCGGAGAACCTCTCACACCAGAGGTGTTCTGTTGCAAAATGTGGGAGTGCGTAATGATGGGAGGAACCACGTAAATGCAGAAGTGCGTTTGTCTGGATACACAGACAAGGGGACGGTCCAATCGTTGGTTTCAGACAGAGCCGTGCTATTGGCTGAGGTTTTTAGACAAATGCGACAGTAAACCACTTCATTATTTTTTTTTAATCTCCACAAAATATTTAGAGCTACTATGTTAGAATGTGAAGAGGCATGACTGTACCTCAGCTGCAGAGCGTTATTACGCGCTGAATGGCGACGTTCCGTACCTGCATGAAGTTTTCCCCGGTAATGAGGCCCTCGGTGCGGAGCGTGTGGATCAGAGCGCTGGCGTACTCTTTGTCTTCGTCGGGCCGGTCCAGGGAACACACGATGATCTTACTGAGCATCTCGGGCAGGAAGTGCTTCGGCGCCCTCATGTCTCGCACGCCGTTCACGGCTTCAGTCAGGTTCTTAGTGTTCAAGTACTCAGTCATGATCGCCTCCTGGTGACAGGATGAAAGAATGGCAGAGTGAGCTGCTAGTGGGAACTTTGGTCATTCTTCTTGCACAACAGCTGGGTCCCGCACAGAACAGTGGAGCTGATGTGGTCGCTTTAAGGAAAGTAAACAGTAGAATTATTAGGGCTGTGCCATCTTGGACACCTCTTGATGAGAATATTAAACTATTAGAAACCTTTGTTGCATCTTTTTTCTCCATTTAGTTTCCCCCCCCGCCCCCTTCATTCCTTCCATGGCTACTTTCTACTTTTAAATCCATTTGGTTTCAATTGATTGAGGTATCCAAACACATTTATGTCCCGTCTTATTTCTGTGAAACAACAAATTAAACCAACACATTTCAAAATTCTGACATCTATAATCATATCAAGCTCCTATTTTTCAATTTAGGCTAAAGAAAATGCGTGTTGGCTATCATTTCTTATATATATATATAGTTTAATTTGTTCATAAAAGGAGGAGACTTGGACCAATCCTAAAACACTTCAATCATATTCTGTTAATTTAAAGAAGACGTTTAATTTTAACATATCATTAACCTAAGTGTTCCTGCTCTATGCGGTTAGAAAGGATAATTACATAAACGTCAGATCAGCCTTTAAAAGTCAGCTGTAACAGAAATGACTAAAATCTCTGGAGAGAGAGAGAGAAAAAAAAAGAAGAAATAATTACTAATCTTTATTAGAAACTTAACCTGTAACAATAATGGCTCACTTGTTAAGTCATACATGACAAAAAAAATCTGAAATTATACTGTGAGAATATAACAATAAAAAAACAGCAGTCTCAAAGATACTAAAACAAAGCGTATACTCCAGTCTTTTTTTCGCTGTCCATTTAATAGATGAACTCAGACTTTTTTCAGCCTTCTTATAGTTTTTGCGTCAGTGTGACAAACAGGATCTTCGGCTCCCGTCAGACACAGAAACAAATCTGCCAGCTAAGAGCACGATGCGCTCCCCCACACATTCGTCCCGACCAGGACAGTAAGAAGGAAGTTTCTTTTGCCGTTCGTCCGTAGAGCTACACTTGAGCTCTGATGTCTTGTAAGCAGCAGCTGCCCTGTGCTGCAGCTAGGGGAGGACGCACCGGACAGCAGGTGGAAAGTGGATATGTCCGGGGGAAAGAGAACGTGGCTGCTAACAAAATAAAGAACAGAGACATTCCTTTCACAACTAAAGTGCAAATATGTAGAGCTGCATGGCTGAAACACTAGCTGCAGCCACACTGTTTCCGCCGGTCCGTCCCATAAAAATGTCAGAGTGGCATTTTAATGATTATGAAAAATAATCGATTCAACACTTTTGAATCGTTATCGATTTGGAACGTTTCACATCGCAATTAATCGATTTAATAGTTAATCGGCACAACACTGATAACTACACTTAAAAGTGAAACATCTGGTTTTCTTACTGTGGTTTTCAGAAGCTCCTCCCTGGCAGGAGGCGGCTTCTTGTTGGTCTTCTGGGGTTTCTCCTGGATAGGCGGAGGGTTGGTCTTCAGGCCAAGCTGTGGAGGCTGAGGACAGAGATCAGGTGATTATTTTTATACAAATTACACTTTTATTTAAAGGGTTTGTGGCCACAGTGGCCTTTATTAACAGTGGCTAGTGCAGAAACGGGAGGTGGGGGAAGAGACATTGAACCCCGGGACAACCACTTCGTCTTAAAGTAGGAATGTGAAATATCCTTCAATGTTTGAGTTACACTTTATTCCGAAACCGTCTCCTACCTGTCCTAGGGGAGGGGTTTGGGTGCGAGGGGGCTGAGTACTGGGAGGCATCATTGTAGGGATCTGAGGCTGAAGCTTGGGCACCTGGTTCTTGTTGAGGAGGAATGACTGAGCAGGCCTTAGGCTGATCTGGAGAGCAAGCAGCACAGAGAAAACAGGAATCAATCTGGATCTAAAAAAAAATAATCTAAATAGTGTGTTTTGATAAGTGATGCCCTCATATCTCATAATCGCAGTCAGTGGACCTGCTACCAGGATGAAGAAGAGGAGGAGGGAATGAGGAGGAACAGGGAGCTGAGAGATGTAGACGGAGCAAAGAGCAGAGCACAGACTAATAGCAGGTTGTGTTCCTCAGAATAACGCGTCTTTTTATAATCACCGGGCATTCAGGCTGAGACAAAGTGAAGAGTCCTCTGTTGCAATCACAGCTACTGTGATTATACAGTATCTGTCTCAGTGCAGCAAGCATGGTTAAGTTGGGATCGCTTTGGATTTTTTAAAGTGAGGTTCTGTTGTTTTCACCTCCAGTGGAGAACTCGTGGTGTCTTCTAGGTATACACATCCAGATGGGCAAATCCCAGAGGATGATGGGAACAACAGCCGGTCCCAAAGAAAAGCGAACATCCGTCTCAGAAACCTCAACGATGCAAATGTAATTATGGTTTTTTTAACGCCTGCATCATCCACTACGATGTCTGAGACTGAAGTTGTTTTCAGGCGGTTTCAGACTCATCTGGATCTATACAGAATGATGAAGACATAAAGGGTCATCTATGACAGGTAGGATATTAACTGCTTGAACCTTTTTAACAGAACCTCACTTCAAAAGTTCGGAGCTACCCCTTTAAGTTAAGACAATCTTTTAGTGAGTTCTTCACACCTCGTCTGCGTTGAGCTGTCCTTTCTTGCTGAAACGTGGAGGCATGTCCTTGGACTGAGCCTGCTGCTGGCTCACGTGGTTCTGGCTCTGGTTGAGGAAATGTTGGTTCTGAACCTGCCCCGACAGTACGGAGAGCATCGTGACTGTTTTGTGAGACGTTTACCAACTGATTGCAGTCGGACGCATCGCTATTCCCTTTGAGCTGAATTTACCTGGTTGGACTTCACGAAGGACTTGGGCCCCATGTCGAACTGTGACTGCTGAGGAGGCGCGATGTGGCCGCTGTGGCCGTTGAAGAGTTGGTTGGTGCGATGGCGTCCCATAGTGGGCGAGTACCTGTCCTGAATAACACCAGGTCCGGTTCCGATCCCGCTGCCTTGGAAACGAAAACAGAGAGGATTATTGGCTCGCCTCCAGAAATGCTCCGAGGACGCGCTGCCCTGCATGTTTGAGACATTTCGCCCAGTTCAAGCACAGCTGATCTCATTTGATGGCCAAATAACTGAGCTGCAATCAGTTGTGTTAACGCAGGGAAACCTCTAAATCATGCAGGGTTGGGATACACCGACACAGAAAACACCAATTCTAAGCAATGAAAGATAAAAAAAAAAAAAAACAACACCTGGCATCTGTCCAAACATGTCGGCCAATCCCCCAAGAGCCTCCCTGTCCAGTTTCATTCTGTTGGGCATGAAAGGGCTTTCAAGGAAGAAGTCCATCCTCATCCCCTGAGACATGGGTGCTGGGATGAAAACACCCAAATCCTGAAGAAAAACAAAAACAAAAAGCAGAATCATTAAGCTGTCTAAACTAACATGAATTAACTATGCAGCTTGGACCGTCATAAGTTTTGATGGACGACAGGTTTGCCCAGAAATGATTGCGATAAACGATTATATTGTCGTTTTGAGATAATTTTCAACTAATGCAATAATATAGAGTGTATGACCTCCAAACGAATAAAATTTGATTTCTGAAGAACGTTTACAACTGCATCTGGAAGACATTTTTTAATATCCTGCATCAAAAAAAACAAACTAAATAAGATTGCCCTCCAAAATAAATATCAGAAATCACTTGGCTCACACAAGACAAACAGGAAAAACTACCAGGTAGGAGTTTTGTAGAAAAAACATGAATTAAGTGCAAACCAACAACACGAACACTGAGTAAAATGGGACTTTAAATGTTTTTATTCATTTTAATATGGACCATGTTGCTTTTTTCCCCCATCCAGTCTCTTTAGTAGAAAGAGAAAACCACGAGGAAAAACAAACAAGCACACAAATGAAAAGCTCACTGGAATTTAACATGCGATTAATTGATTTGTTGTTTATTGCGATAGGCCTAGATGCAACTTTATGGTTTATGAGTTTTAAGCCAAGATGACGACGCACCTTCACTGCGTCCTGGCGGATCTGGTTAATCGTCTTTGGTCCGTTGTCGATGAAGGCCTTGCGGGGGACCCAGTTGTTTTCACGCAGCTCCACTGTGTCTTGCAGCAGGAAGCGGATCCTCGCAGGCAACTCCTTGTTGTTCATTAAGGATCGCATACGGCCAAAGTACTGATCCATTAAAGACTGTTTAGAGGACACGGAGAGGGAATAAGTGCTGAACATAGAGATGATAGTGAGCCAAGTGCAGCAAAACGAGTATTTAAAAGGCTCAAAATGTTACAATCTAATGCATGGATTTACTTCTATGGTTCTAGGCTGACTGCCAGTTAGACAGATGTTTTGCATTAATGAGAATATGAACTATTTAAATCCAATCCGTTACCTTTGCTTTCTCATGGTCGAGTCTCGGCCCCACTGTTCTCATTATCTGACAGAGGCATTCCAGATCCTCTCCCATATCCTTGAGCTGGACTCTCTTCTTCTTTTCCAGAAGCTTAAAAAGAGAATTATGAGAGAAGAGCAGGTCATAATAAGCCTGATGTCGGCATTTATTTTTTCACCCTCTTTTAAACAGAAAAACGAGCTCACTGTTTTGATGCACTTATGAAGGATAGATTCATGGATGAGGTCGAGTTTGCCAAGTTCCCCGATGAATTTAATGTTGCCAAGCATCTTGATCTTGGCGATGGCACGCTGCTCCTCCTCCTCAGAAGTAAGAGGGTTGTCATGTTTGTCATAGACTGAAAGGGAGAACGGATTAGCAAGCAGCCAGGTGAGAACAACTGCGTTAACACACTACGAGCTGCCCGTTTTTATACAGGTAGAGAAACTGCTGCAGAATGCTAGTGTGCTGAACAGATTTCATTCAAACATTCCAAGCTCAGACGGGAAATCTCACAAAACCTCGAGATAAATTGTGACTACGGAGTGAATAAACATGGCGGCCGAGGATGAGGCAGTGGTTTGTGGACTCGTTTTAACCGAGAAAAGAAACGCCGCTGGATAAAGGAGTGAAGACGGCAGGAGCAGGGACTCCACTTGCTACACAAACATACTAAGGTAAGGACTGCGGCTAATTAAGGGGCCGACGCTTTCTGATTGGCCACACGTCAAATTCAACAGTTTATCCTCGCAGCAGAGCGGTCCCGACATCCTTCCGAGCCGATCAGAGCGCTCTGAACATGCCACAAAAACGGTTTGGTCTTCTGTGCTGCTTTCTACGGGAAAACAAACTCTGGTCCCGCTGACACTTTCTCTGGCATCTTGTTATGTTCACACTACGCCAACAGCAGAGCTGATGCAGGAACTTTTTAAAACCGGAGGATATCTTGATACCGGTAACAATGGCGTTGACTGCATCATCAGCTGGAAGGCGGTGTAACTTTAAACGGTAAACTAAAATAAGCTCCAACAAAATCAACTTAAAATCCTGTACGAGTTTCCACACCTCTACATTATGAGCAACTTTCACCAAAATGGATCATGTAGACTTACTTTCCACATTTCTGGTGCGATTTTCAAATTCATCTTGAAGCTTTGATATCAGCAGTCTTCTGAAGGTCTGGAAGGAGAAGAAGAAGAAAATGATTTCTCCAGAATCAGCCATGCAATGTTTTCTTAATTTTGGATCAAAGATTCAAAATTTCGTGTAGGGCCAGGCGATTCGGATTTAAAAAAAAATAAAAAATATAAAATTCCCACAGTAAATCCGATTCCCATTTTATTTAGATTTTTTCCTCCTCCCTTTCTTTTCTTCAAACAGAAATTACTATTACTTTAAATTCAAGTTCACTTGAATTTAAAGTCTAACTAAATGATCAGATTTGGTAAATACTTAGCACCTTACAGTCACACCGCAGTCCGGAATTTGGGATTTATGTTGGACAGCTCTTTCAAAACTGGACAAACCGATAAATGCGGTAATCAGGTCTAACCCCAATCCAGACTCCAGATGATCAAATCTTCTAAACATTTATATTCCAGCAACAACTGGGGTCAACAAACCAGTTCCATTAATCTGTGCCGAAAACTGAACTGACATCAAAAGGTGGTCGAGCTTTTGCAGTAGCAGCTGTTAGATTATGGAATGACTTGGCTGTCGACATGCGGAGGGCTGAGACTGCCGAGGCTTTTAAACCAACGCAGAAGACTTCCTTTTCTTTGGTTTTTAAATTCAAGCTGTGGGATGTGTTTTATCTCATGTTCTTATTCTCCGTTTTATTTTATTATTGTGAAGCACTTTGGTCAACTCTTGTTTTTAATTTGCTATGCAAATAAATAAAGTTGACATTGACAAGCTTTAAAACAAGACGGTGGGCCCTGGGCAGGCTGACATCACTCTGTACTACAGAAGCCCAAATAGTGCATTAATGAAAGAAAAACAAAACAAAAGGAAAGCCCAACATTTCCAAGAATTAAATCTTCATAAACCGCAAAATCGATTCATTGCCTAGCCATAATATCAATCAAGTGTAATTAAAAGGTTCACAACCAATATATACATATCCACATTTTAAATGGGAAATCTAGGAAAACTTTCCAACTGTAAGGAAAGATGGACAGCTTGTTGGAGGAAGAGACAGATGGATGGATGGATTTCATCCTTTGATCGTGCTGACAAGTGGAGAGAGTAATGTTGGTATTTTTCCATCTATACTCCACATTTCCAGACCTTGAAAATGATTCCCAACCTTTCCAGTTAAAAGACTGCGAGAACCCTCTGCTTTCTAACAGTCACTCACTGTGCTCTGCTTTTGGGATGTTTGGATCTCAGATGAAGGGCCATCAAAGTTTGGAGCGTCCTCTGCCAAGCGCAGACATAGCTGAGCATAGAGTGAGCTATATTTCGGCTCTTCTAGGGCTTTGTCTACAATCTGAAACAAACCAGAGTCAGAATGTTGTGCATGTGAGTCACTAACAGCAGCCTGCCAAGTGGGGATGAAAACATCTCCCATATAGCGCGGCTAAACGGGAGAAAAATATTCACTTACCAGCAAGATGATTCCTTTAAGGACGAGTTTTGAATCTACGCCCACATTCAGGAGCTCAAGGCATAGCTTGTCAAACTTCTCAGGCGTGAGTTTGTTGAGTATGCTGGGGGGAAAAATAAAACAAAAACAAAAGGCTGAAAAGAAGCCAGCGAGGTTAGGAAACCTGCTAAACTGGATGAGAACATGAGATGGATCTTTTAATCTACTATGCTGTGTGTTAAAACGGTTTGCGGTACCTCCAGCACAAACAAACATAGTTGCTATGAGCCGAACATGTAAAATTAGTCTCAGCATCCTGTGGCGAGCTTAAATTCCAGACAGCAACAGTCATCTTTTGTCGTCAGAACCACCACCTGATCCAGAAAGGAAGAGGGCTGAGTGCTTTTGGCAAAGCACATGCCAGCCTACTGACTGCAGTCTTATCTTCTGATTTGGTGTAAACAACATTAGAGTGCCAGAAACATGGCTCCGCCCTCCAATGTGGTTTGAAATGGATTCACAAGCTTGAACGAGGACTCTTTTGGACAAAGCTGAAATGTGACTCGACCGCATGAAGGCTTGTTGCCTTTAATCACCGTATCCATATCCAATCTGCTTTTATATATAAAATTCCTGTTATCTACGCTGATGAACATCACGTCCTTACCCCCTCACTTTCCTGAAGATGGCATCGTGTCGCTCTTTCTCGTTACTGGAGTTGGCATCTCGTCTAGTGCTTCGTGAAGGAACCCATCTCTGAGCGCTTTGCCCTGGGGTTTTCCCCAGGAACTCGCTGTGGACACAGACAGACAGACCGAGTTTAAACTCCAACAATAACATGGGTTGTGTTGAACAGAACGCAAAAGGCCTTTCAAGTCGCCATTGTTCCGAGACCAAACCCCAAGCAGCTGCACAATCCCAATAACTCCTATCTTATGTCATGTAAATCCCACTGAGTCAAAGAATCATTTGTAAGATTATATATAGAAATTATTTTATGGGACTTCTGGAAAGTCAAATCAAAGCTCCCTGGAGATTCTAGTCAACAAAAAGCGCCCTTTTCTTTTGTTCTTCACTGGAGTGACGGCAAAAAAATAAAAAGTAAATTTTCTTTTTTTTTTTCCATAGGCGTGTTTCCACTATCAGAACTTAAAAGGGGGATTTTCACCAAACTTTCCTCTATCGGAGTAAATCTGTCGGCCCGCTCCTCTCAGTCGTCGTGTCTTAATCCAAAAATCGGCCCTTTAAGGAATTTGCTAAAACGGCGGCATATCACGCCCCTTTCGGCAGTGAGTGACATCACCGATCAGCACCAAAAGGCAAATGACCCAGAGGTTCCGGTAGTGGAAACGCGCCTCATGGTGCCACATCAGCGATAAAACTAACCCTACCTGTTGCCGACAGTCTTGGGATAGTGCTGAGGTGCACCCCTACCACCTCCTCCCCCCGAAGAAGCACTGCAGAGGCAAATATCGAGAGGAACGCATCAAGTTCACTCCACAGGTTGGAATCATTCGGCAATCAAAGTGATTTACAGAGAGCGTTAATAACTACCAGCAAACCCAATTTAAACAAATAGAACTAAAGCAATAAATGGTCTCTTAGACTGAACAAATGAAATGCTGTGGTGAGAGCTAAAACAGCTTCCCTAGTGTCAGAAAACTGGAAAGGAATACTGCTGTGAATCAGTGCAGCCGTTCAAGGAAACAAGGTGAACTTTCTGTTTATCAGCCAATTAAAATTATTAATAGATCCAACATGACATTCACACTCCCATGGTCAGCCTTTTAAAAGCGCAAAAAGTAGAAATCTAAGTTACTTTTCTGCTGCTCCTGTAGCTGTTATGACTGCTGATTTTTTTTAGCTCAATACTGAATTAGTTCTGTAATTATAACATTTTCTCTCAACTAAGATAATCCCGAGTCTACACTGATCAAAAATCATTGATGAAAAGATTTTAATTCACAAATATCAGATCACCATTATTTAGAAGTTGATCTTAATCACAAATATTCAGGGACATTTCTTTCTTAGTTTGTACTATAATTATCAGTGTAGTTGACATCAATCTGAACTGAATCTGTTCTTTGGATCTAATAAACTCTGGATTTTTTTTTTACACGTTTAGAAGAAAGAACAAATTCCACCCACTGTGCCAACAAAGAAGCAGTGCAACGTCTGGGAGAAAAAGGACATTTAAACTACAGATTGGACTATATGGTTTCCCCCCCAAAATACATCAGCTCAATCTGAAAGGAAAATACCCCGTTTTAAATCAGACAGCCATGAAGGGATCCAGGTGTTCTATGGGGCTGAGGCAGACGTTAACGTCTACTATAGCAAAAAAAACAAGTAACTTTTTAGTTATATTTACTTGAGTTACTTTTTTGAAAAAAAACAACAACAAAAAAACAGTACTTTTAGAGTACTAGAGCACACTTTTAATTTTACCCGAGTAATATTTCTATGAAGTATTGTACTCGTAAGTAAAGTTTCTAGCTACTCTGTCCTCAGCAAGTAACGCTACTTAATGAAACTGAATGCCTGTTTCAACCAAAAATGCATGACTCACATACAGTTTGTTGAGGCGAGACCTCTTGTTTGTACACAAGCTTCATTATTATTATGTCATGCATTTCTATTTCTTTGAGTCTTTAGAATTTGCACATAAGTTTAGATTTTTCTCCAATTACATAATTAAAAAAAAGTAAATTATATATACACACTATGATCTCAAACCTTTTTATCAAATACTTTTTTTTCAACCTTTACTTTGGATGACTGCTTTGTACTTTTAGTTGAGTAGAATTATGTTCAAGTAGTGCGGCTTTTACTTGAGTACAATTTTTGGCTACTCTACCCACCTCTGCTGCTAAAGATCAGAGCCAGGAGGGTCTCCTGATCTACAGTCAAAAACATGTACAGAGTCACACTTCAACACAGCTCGTTTCTCGTCTACAATTTACACACCCAAGGGAGTATTAAACGGTTGCTTTCACTCAATCTCAAATCCAGAGCGATAAACTTTCAGGAGCCTATGCACATGGGCATAAAAAAAAAATTCTGAAACTTAATACCCAAAACAAGCAATTAGCTGAAATGAAATCTGCTCTGCATAACAATCATATAGGGACTTATGTACAACCAAACCGAACCCCTCCCAAGGATCAGTCAATAACCCCCCCCCCCCCCCCCCCCCCTTTAAAAAAGGTTAACAATAAAAAGTGTCTGACAGCCATTTTGAGCATTCCCACATCCTGCTTTGTTTTAAATGCCGGAAGTCCCAGCCCAAAATGCCATTATAGAGCCGAGCCTGGAATAAATGAGTTGTGGTACCGTTAGTGGGCCTCGAAAAGGGCTCCGAGATTTATTACCTGAAACGAGAAGCACCCCCTTCTGCAATCACACTCTCCACTTTGGCGGCTTGACAATGAAGAATACTTAAAAGAATAAGAATAAGAGGAGGGGATGGGGAAAACGGGGCTGAGGAAGACAGAAAAAAACAAAACAATTCCATCAGTACAGTCAAGACGGAAAATGTAATTGGAAAAAAGAAGACAGTCACACTGTGCAAGCTGGTTTCTCAAACAATATGTTCAAATGGAACGTTACGAATCATAAAACGTTCCCCAAGGGCCAACTTGTATCCATGTCTATATCACTGGTCTGACACGAACACAAAGAATTGGGGGAGACAAAACGCATGTACGTGAATAGGACCTTTTGTCCACAACAAAGAAGAAGCTGCGTCAGCTAACCGGCTAATGCTACCGGCTAACATAAATAACTAGCTAGCTCAATATGCTGCTCAATCCATGAATTAGCTCCGTCACGACACTGCAAGGACGGTTAAATGTACAGGCGGTTGAGTTAGCGGGGGGGCACGTAACAGCAGCAAAATAAATTGGTTGATTTACGCTTCTCATTGTGTTGTGGTCTAAATTTAAATGGCTCGGTATTATGGATGCAAAACAGCAGGGGAGACGTTAACGTTATATTCTGGTGCAGAGGTTCGGGGCTGGGCAGCATGAACCGCCGAAGATGCTTTCCACTCAACCGGCCCTTTTATTGTCATCTCGTCAATGGTAGGAAAAATGATACATGGCTCTAAATGACCAACTTAAAGTGAACGGCGCCCAACATTTTGACGCAACATGTTTCCTAAACCTATGTGTGCAAGTGCTGAAATAACGCATGTAACTATGCTACGACGCCATTTTCTACTAGAATATAAATCAGACGACCCGTCTCTAGGCTCGGCTACAAGCCGGTTCCCGAGCTAATATGCGCTAGTTAGCTTAACTCGAGCTGATGCTCTGGGATTCCAAGCTAGCAGAGGCCATTTTGGATAAGCCGGTGCGGTTTTGTAAAGGGACATAAATCTGCCTTACCTTCACCAAAGCAACTTCAGTTTTGTTTTGTTGTTTGCGTACCAAAGAAGAAATTAGAGGGTCTATACAAGGAAAGCGAGTTTTGCAGAAGAATGCCAGGAGAGCGTAAAAGTCGAAAAATATCCACAGAAACACACACTTCGACCCCGTACCACCTCCGCCTGGTTTGTTTGCGTTAGCTGGCTAGAAACGAGCTCGCGCAGCCTAATGGGAGGGTGGGTGCAGAGAGACCTCAGCTCGTATTGGTCGTTTATTTTGTTACCGTGTAGTTGCTGACCAATCATATCAAAGAAATCATTTTAGGGTGTTTACCGTTACCTCATTATCCACTGACATTGTTTTACACAAAGACATCTGGCAGCTTTAGCTGTCTGACGATAAACATAATGTGAGCACAAAAACGAAAAAAATTCATATTTATTTCTGCCACAGAAATTAAGAACTGTTACATTTCCAAGCAATTTTTTTAAAGAAAAGAAAACCGTGTGAACAGAAGTGCTTTATTTGAACTTTATTGAAAAGTTAATTTGTTTCAGTAGCTCAGTTCAATAAGTAAAACGCCTCATATTGATCACTTACACACAAGCCTATGTTTTCAAGCCTTTATTTCTGTTAATTATGAGGATTTGTATCTTACAGCTGATGGAAACAGCATTTAAGATTAGAATGTTTCATCAGATCTGCGGTGGGTTAATGAAAAGTAGGTTTAATATCTGCTCGTTTTAATATGACAAACGAATCTTATCTGAACTCATATTCTAATTCATGGAAGTTGAATGTGGCGCAGGGAAAGCCCGAGGTGGTACGGGAACCCTGTCAGAATGTGATAAAGGGACCCACTTCCAGTTTAGACCAGCACTCACAGCCAACAGAACTAATTTATGTGAACCATGTTTTCACAGTTAATACAATGCATATAATAGTAGTGAGTCCATAATGAGTCAAATTAACTGTATTACGGTATGTTTTGCATGATAATTACATCACTTCTGATATATTACATTTTTAAATACTAATTTGCCAAAATGTACATTTTAAAATATATTAAAAAAACGTGGTTAGCACAAAAACAACTTTTTTTTAAACAAGCAGTTCTTGCATGTAATTAGAAAGAATAATGAATTCAGTCATTATAACTTATCCCTTGCAAACATGACACACATGTTTTGGTCTTGTCCTCATCTCGATGACTACTGGACAAATATCTTCAATCATATGTCCAAATTTCTCAATTTCACATTGCTACCGAGTGTGGAGATTAGTGTTTTTTGGGATAAAATCCTAGATCACGAGAACGTCAAAAAGTCGACAAAGGACATCACTGCTTTTACATCCTTACTAGGGCGGAGAAGAATACTACTAGGATGGAAATCAACACTCGCCCCCACATCATCTTGTTGCCTTAAAGACCTTATGATGTTTCTCAATCTGGAAAAAATGAAATACAACTTAAGAGGGTCTCCTTAGAAATTTGAGATAGTCTGGAACCCAACACTAGAATACATAAGAGATTTAAAAACACTGGAAGATAACTAAGCACCTCTATTTGTCCATATGCCTCAGGGTGCTCAGAGCATGATCTGATCCTCCAGCTTTATTTCCCTTGCAGACTATCTCTTATAATCCATTCCCTTCCCCACTTTCCCCCTTATTTAATTTTTTTTAAATTCATTTATTTATTTATTTTATTTCCCAATTACATGTACATAGATTGGATGCTACAAAAGACTTACTTACATACATTTCCAAAAGAATCTGGTTTTGATACATTGACAAATTTAATGTGTTTTGTGTCACCCATTAAACTTCATTAGTTTTAGTTCTGTGTTTATTGCCGAATTTGTAGTGTAGACGATTAGGGAGGATGGGGGATCGGATGGGCACATATTTGAGGAAAAATGGAAAATTAACCTTTCTATGTTAACTGCATTTTATTATACTTGTGAAATCAATAAATATATATGGCATGGGGAAAACTAAGCACACCCTCAAAGCTTCTGTTGGATTTGAGAGGGAAATAATCAGCTTGGTGCTGCTAATCAAATGCATATGATTAACTGATTATCAGCCAGTGTGAACACCTCTAAAATAGCACAAGTTTTGGTAATTTGCTGGTCTGGTACATTGAGATATTGGGATTGGTAAAATAGCACCAAAGTTCTAGTTTCCTTGTTGATAAGTTGAGCCACTAATTCCGCATGTGACATCATCATTCCTGCCATTCATTGGCTACAATTGCCTATAAATATTTTAAAGACACCATTTAGGTGAAACATTAATCCTTTCAATCTGTCGCTGAAGTGGCTAGGTAATAAACATTAAGAATCATTTGTCTAAAAGGTAATTGATTTTTAATTCAGAAAATTATTCAATAACACATTACTTTATTAATTAAAGTAGTATTGCTTTTATCTTCATTTCTGCTTTGCATTGTGAACTGGTTGTTTGAACACACACCGATTGTTGTTTGAGTCTTAACCAGAGGTGGGTAGTAACTAGTTACATTCATTCAGTTACATTACTTGTGTACCTTTTGAAAAAAAAAAAAGATTTTTAAGAGTAGTTTCGCTATGCTATACTTTTACTTGAGTAATATTATTATGAAGTATCACTACTCTTACTTGAGTTAAATGTCTGGATACTCTGCCCCCTGTGAGTAAATTCAATAAATGAAGAATGTACATAATTTAACCAAAAATAAACCAGACACAGAAACACATCTACAGTTTATTATACTCTACGACTCCAAGTTGTGTCTACGACTGCCGAAACACTCTCAGTGTGGCTTATGAGGAACAGGGGATGATGTTTTGTCAAAATGTCCTTTGTGCCGGCATGGAAAACACGGTCTCTTTCTCTGGGATGGAAGGAATAAAGCAACTGGGAGTGATAAAGACCAAACAGTCTTGATGAAACGCTAATGAATTGGCGCTATAAAAATAAACTGAATTGAATTAATCAGACATTGCCATAAACAGAACTTTCTTGTTAAAGTTGGAGGCCCTGACAACACAGTCTGACGGTGTTGTGGAAGGCAGTATCTTGCCAGCAAGAGCACATCAAATCAGCTGCCAACCCATACTGTTGCGGAATAAGTCAGAGGGTAGTAGGCTGCAGTATACAGACCTTGTCATTGTGCAAAACAATCTGCCTGGCTGAAACATTCAAGTGGAATGCATGGGCTGATGCAGACACATCTGTGCAGGTACATCTCAGCCCCGACCTGTAAAGCAGGGATCTCCAACCACAGTCCTCGAGAGCTACTGACCTGCATCTTTTAGATGCATCCCTCCACCAACACAGCTCAATCAAATGATTGAATTACCTCTATAGCATGCCATCAAGTTTATCAAAGCCCTGGTAATGAGCCATTCATTTGATTCGGGTGTGTTGGAGCAGGGATGCATCGAAAGCTGCAGGATGGTAGCTCTCGAGGACTGGAGTCGGAGAGCCCTGCCCTAAAGTATGACCCTGCTGCTGCTGATTGGACGACCTAGCAGAGAAGATATACTTACTTTAAAGAGCATTATCATAACATGCATTCATAAGTATCTAAAAATGTAATAATTTATTAACAATATGTATGATTAATCAACAGTTTTATAGAAATTACCTACCCTATAGTGTTTACCTCGATGCATGAACAGCTGTTCAAGGTCAGTTTTTTTGAGTGTTTATCAATGCTACAGCTTGTTACTCTACAGTAGACATATCCAATGCTCAAATTCCAGCTGTGGCATGCTTCATACTACCTCCACCAACGCTTAGTATTTAACTTGGTGATGTAAAGCTTGGATGCAGCTGCTCAGCCATGGAAACCCATTCCATGAAGCTCTCTATGCCCTGTTCTTGAGCTAATCTTAAGGCCACATGAGTATTGTATTCTATATCTCTCCAGTTTTGGATGCTGTGCAGCTGAAAGGATTTTTACTCTTACTTTTTAACGTTTGGACAGTTGTCATCATGCATAACCAAGTCAACACGATCCCAGAGAAATTGAAAAACAGGCTTCATGGTTGGGGAAGGATCATATCCCTGACACCAACGTGTCTCTGCTTAGCTTTCTAACCATGTTTCCAGAGATTTAAAGAGGAGCGCCAAAAGCAAACAAGGTGGATTAGCAGTGCTTGCCAAAAACTGATTCAAATTCAATTCAACAATACTATATTGATCCCAGAGGGAAATTAAGTGTTGTTGTAGCTCATACAATTAATTTTTTAAGTTGTTGTTGACCCTGATGGCTGTGGGCAGGAAGGATTTCCTGTAACGGTCTGTGTTGCAGTGAAACTCAAGAAGCCTCCGACTGAAGACGCTGTGTAATTGTAGGACAGTTGCATAAAGAGGGAGGGTGTCAGGATGTGTGACACAACTGTGACACAGATGGTATCAGCCTGGACATATTACTGTGGAAAATTGTCTCCTATGCCCAAATATTGAGCTGTCATAACAATCATGAGACCGTCATACAGTAACAGTCTTCATTCAGAGGACCATTCAGATTTGTTGTGAGACTGACTGATACAGGAGATCCTGCCAAAAGCATCACCATCTACAACGATTCTTGGATTTTGGATGAAGATACTTTATGAGTTACAACATTTAATATCCTTTTGGGATAAACAGAGTATTTGAAATGATTCAAACTGAATAAAAACCCCTATCGTGTTATTTGTATTTGTTTAAAACTTGTGTGTAAATTATCAGGGGTGTGTGGAGTATGGACCCAAACGCAGACGCTGAGGAAGTGCAGGATGTTTATTAAAGGTGGAGGAGGTGATGATGGTGATGGTGATGAGGACGACGGCAGGAACGGAGAGACTGGACATCGGGCAGGAACGACACAGCAGGGAAGGCATACTATTCAATTCAATTCAGTTTATTTATATAGCGCCAATTCACAACAGATGTCATCTCAAGCCACTTAACAAGAAGTCATTTCAATACATTTATACAAACATTCCAATCAGTTAAAAAGTTTCCTATTTAAGGAATCCCAGCAGATTGCGTCAGTCATTGGTGTGAGGTTGGGCCCCGTTGATGGAGACTTTCCAACCACAGCAATCCTTCAGCAATCCCTCATACTGAGCAAGCATGTAGCGACGGTGGAGAGGAAAAACTCCCCTTTAACAGGAAGAAACCTCCAACAGAACCAGGCTCAGTAGGAGCGACCATCTGCCACGACCGTCTGGGGGTTTGAGAAGACAGAGCAGAACATAGAAGGAACAGAAGATCTGATATAAGAGAACTCTCTATGTTACAGAAAGTAAAAAGTTAATAACAGGACACAGTGGATGTTCAGATACTGGGAGGATCATCCCAGTCGATGCCTCCCGTCCAACAGGGCATTGCAGCCAAGCAGGATACCAGACCTGGTATATCTTCTATGGAAAGAAAAACACTGAGAGAAAACAAAGTTAACAGTCGAAATAACAGAATGTACTGTAATACAACTGGAGAGTCGTAGGAGAAAAGGAAGTAGCAGAGTGAAGAACATTGGTAATTCTGTCCTCCAGCAGTCTAAGCCTATAGCAGCATAACTACAGAGATAGCTCAGGATGACCTAAGCCACTCTAACTATAAGCTTTATCAAAAAGGAAAGTTTTAAGCCTGGCCTTAAAAGTAAACAGAGTGTCTGCCTCACGGACTAAAGCTGGGAGCTGGTTCCACAGGAGAGGAGCCTGATAACTAAAAGATCTGCCTCCCATTCTACTTTTAGAAATACTAGGAACTACAAGTAAACCTGCAGTCTGAGAGCGAAGGGCTCTGTTAGGAACATATGGAACAATTAGATCTCTGATGTATGATGGAGCTTGATTATTAAGGGCTTTGTATGTAAGAAGAAGGATCTTCAATTCTATTCTGGATTTAACAGGGAGCCAATGAAGGGAAGCTAAAACAGGAGACATGTGATCTCTCTTTTTAATATTCATCAGAACTCTTGCTGCCGCATTTTGGATCAAATGAAGGCTTTTAATGGCATTTTGTTGACTTCCTGATAGTAAAGAATTACAGTAGTCCAGCCTTGCATGGACTAGTTTCTCAGCATCACTCCTGGACAGGATGTTTCTAATTCTAGCAATATTCCGGAGGTGAAAGAAAGAAATCCTAGAAACCTGTTTAATATGGGATTTAAATGTCAAGTCTCGGTCAAAAATAACGCAGAGGTTCTTTACGTTATTACTGGGGGCCAATTTAATGCCATCAAGATGAAGTGATTGACTAATCAGTTTCTGTTTAGGAACTTCTGGTCCAAAGACAGCAACTTCTGTTTTGTCAGAATTTAAAAGCAAAAAGGTTAGGGTCATCCATGGGTCATCCATCTACCTAACTGACTGGGTTCATCAGGATTTATGGATAAATATAGTTGTGTATCATCTGCATAGCAGTGGAAATGTATCCCATGCTGTCTAATAAATCTACCAATTGGGAGCATATATATGGTGAACAGAATTGGTCCAAGCACAGAACCCTGTGGAACTCCACAAGTAACCTTGACATCAATAACGATCCGGCACTGAGTGAAAGGAAGTGATGGGTTTTAAAGGCAGGAGGTGAGTAGGATCAGGTGTGGTTGATTGGACAGGTGCAGACAATGAGGAGTGAATAGGGCAGCGTGACATAAATATCAAGAAACTGTGGTATTTTTATTCAGGTTATCATACTTTGAGAATCTCAAACAAGTCTACCTGCCAATCTCTTAATGCAGGTTAATTTTTGAGGAGAACACTGTGCTTTTCCAACTTAAATCTTGAGCTAAAATAAATTATCTCTCCCACCTGGGAGGACTCTAAAATTTTGGTTCAGAGACAACACTGGCTATAACTGGGTGAACCATTGGTTCCCTCACAACAGGCTGTTCCAACCTTGTTTAGAGAGAAAGAACTGCCTGTAATCCCCAGATGCAAGGTCAGCTTTTCAGAAGTGGTTCTGATTTCTATTTCACAGTAGCATGAATTCAATAAACAGCTGCACAAAAGAGTGTACACCCACAAAACTTGGTCTTTGAGAAAGAAATAATTGAAACCACAACTTTTTCAACCTTGAATGTGAAATATATCCTTTACAATGATAGGGGGAAATATTGAAAAGAAACAGATACAACCTCTTTGCATAAGTATGTGCATACTTAAATACTTTTTTGAAACAGAATTATATTAACTTTCAGCATTTAGCCTTCTTAAATTCACAAATTGACTTGTTCTAGTAGGACGTTCCTGGCATTGCTCATTTGCAAAGCTTAGTTGGCACAGAGTTTACTGAGGATTAAAGGGATAATTTTGTACAAAGATAAACTTCTTTTTTTAATTTATGAAAACACAAGATGGACATGGACACTGAAGCTGCAGAAATTTCAAACAAGAACTGGTTGTGTTCTGCATGTGACAATGGTCTCCTGAAGCAGTAGGGTTGATAAACAGAAGGCCTAGCTAAAATCACCCAAAGCCTTGTGAAAGAATGTGTTGTGTGTTAAGAAGCCACACTGGAGCTTTAAAGGAACACCATGCCGACAGCGAAACATGGTGGTGTCAGTATCATGCTTTGCAGTTATTTTTATTCACATGGATCTGATATTTTTGTCTACGGGGGGGATGAGATTGAGACCAGTTCCAAATAAGCTGATACGTTCAGGTATCTGCTAGTATGCTGAAGATGGATAAATTTTTTTGGCGTTTCAGTGACCCTTGCTTTCCACCAGATGCATAAGTAGCATCCATTCCCTCTGGGAGCGTTTTAGACCCGTATCACTCGCAAAAGCGTTCCAATCAGCTAGTCCGGGGACATCACAAAATCACAGGTAAATTGCAGTCACATAAGGTAGTATGCAGGGGAAAATTTTTATTCCATGTCAAGAAGTAGTATAAACTCACCGTCCACTCCCAAAACTGCAGATGTTTCTGTCCATGGCTTCTCTTTTTTTCATGTTTTCCTTATAAAAATGAACACTGTTATTATATAAACTGGGTGATTCTTCACTTCAAGGATTAACTTCTCGTTGTCCATGATAAAAAAAACAAACAAATTAGACCCTAAGACCGACTGACTTCAACCCTGGTGTCACAGGTCAAGACGTTTTGTTTTGTTTTTTCATAGTTAAGCATTCTTTAAACTGCTCCCGTGTCTGATATCCTGTCTTGATGCATTTTAGAAGCATCGCCCGGTGGAAGTGGAACCATTGACTATAAGCCTGGACGGAGTCAATGATCTGAACACATTCTTCAACAGGTTCAGTTCAAGAACTAGCTCAGCATCCTCCTCTCCTATCCCCAGCCAAACAGACATCCCACCCTCCTCTGACCCACAGCTTTCCTGTCACACCTCGGATGATTTATCTTCCAGATCTTCTACAAGTCTGTTGTGGAGAGTGTAATCTCTTCAGCCATCATCTGTTGGGGTAGCAGCATCAGAACCAGGGACTTAAAAAACCTCAACAACCTGATAAAGAAGGCTGGTTCTGTTCTGGGGACAAATGTGGAATCTCTGGAGATGATGATGCAAAGAAGGATTCTTCATAAAATCCAAAACATTATACAACTATAATTCAAGTAAGAGGCTTCTTCAGTTTTGCTGCAACACCGACCCCTACAAGAAAGCCTTCCTGCCCACACACATATCTGGATCTACAACAACTCCTTGAAGAATGAAATAGTATGAGCTACAACAACATTAAAAGATCTAAAAATCTGTGTGGCCACCTGGAGAAAGTTCACAGGAAAGATGAACAAATACCGATAAGTCAAGGTGACTGACTCCTACTAACAAAGACTGAATGCTGACATTAAATCAAAAAGGTGTTTTAGCAAACCATTAGTTTAAACGTGTGGACACTGATGCAACCAGATTGGTGCATCTTTTTTACGTTTGTACTTTTCCTCTTACAGGTTTGATCCACTTGATTTGGACCAGATTAACCTAACATTAAAGAGTGTAAATGTTTGGAAATGATTTGTTCTAAAAGGTTCTTAAATCAGATATTTTAATAGGTGTATGGGAGATGTTTGACAGCCACTGCAATTGTATGCATGGCTCACATTCTTGTGATGCTTGAATTCAGAATGAATTAAGTGGAATTTTAACTACAAAAAACCAGAAACATGACAAACATAATTAGTTTGAAGAAAAAAAAGGCTGCTGTGTTAGTGTTGTGGGACCCATAATTTATGTTCCTTCTGATTTTTGCAGTAAATTCTTTAATTAATACCCATTTGCTACCACGTTTTACCTGGTTTAACTGCTTTTGTTTATTCATTACAATTTGTTTGTATTTTGTAATGCTATGTCAGCTGAAGCAGTTTTCATTTTCACTGTGCAAATCTTGCAATGACAGGACATTCAAGTTTTGCAAGCTGTTAATTTATTTTACCACTAGATGGCAGGATGAGGCTTTTGTGAGGCTCTGTGGAGTCTCATTCATCTAACAAACGAGATACACTGTCCGTTCAGATCTCTGGAAGCTACAGTCGTTGCAAAAGAAAGGCTGAGGCTTTTCTTATCAGGAGATGCTAAAAGGATCTGGTCGTTACCAGATTCTGAATGTATCTGAATCTAATCTCGTGAACAAAACTGCACTGCAGATCCCACACAGAAAATAGACAAAGCAAAACAAAGCTCAAGCAGAAAGTGGAAAATAGTTTTGGTTCATCTGAATTCACTGTTAAAGTAAGACCAAAAAAAGTACATTCTCTGCCAGTTCTGTGATATTGGAATATAAATATTTAGGTCTTTATCAAGTTTTCAAATCATTTAACTCTAACCTCAAGATCACACATTCAGTACAATTTCAGTTCAGTTTATCTATATAGCACCAAATCACAACAGATGTCATCACAAGGCACTTTACAAAACATTCCAATTGATCCTAGTTATCAAACAGTGCATGGAGTCCAGTTTATTATTCAAATTGGTTAATAAAGTTTTCTATCCAAGGAAACCTAGCAGATTGCATCGAGTCATTGACTTGCAACAATCCCTCACACTGAGCATGCATGCATGCATGGAGTGGAGAGGAAAACCTCCCCTTTAACCGAAAGAAACCTCCAGCAGAACCTGGTTCAGTACGAGCGGCCATCTGCCTCGACCGACTGGGAGTTTGAGAAGACGGAGAATACATGCAACAAGAAACAGAAGAAGAGATGTAGGAATATTCTCCATGTTACAGAAAAGTAAAAAGTCAATAGTAAAAGAAGGAGAAGCGCACCACAGATTCCACCATGTCGTCATGTATTTGACAAGGATGAAGCTAAAATGGGAGATTTTGTGAAAAATTAAATACCTAAAAGATTTAGATTCACACAAAATGCATGAAACCTATGACTTAGTTCCTTTCTATGTTGACACTTAGAGGGAAGGTAGCAGTTACTTTAACTGCACTTGATTGACTGATCTTCTGAAAGTGTGCCAACTTCTATAAACGCACGGGTTTTGGCTGATTGCTTGTCTGGATTGTCACAGATATGTGTTAACTCATTGCCAAATTTCAAGTCCATCATCTTTCAATGATAACCATTTTCCACAAGTAGAAAGCATTAAAGACAACTGCCAATATCCCCAGCAGTGGATGTTCTAGGAATATCATCCCAAGGTCAGTTCGTCCAAGAGCTCCATCCAAGATTACACAGGCCTCAGTTAGCATGTTAAATGTTACATTTCTAACAACTACAAAAAGGCTGAATGAACATAAACAGTTTGTCTTGAAATATTGTTGCTTCTCTCCAAGATAGAATACAGCAGCATGACTTTGGGAGGTCGCAAGATAGGTAGAGTAGAGATGCTTGGAAATAAAGTAGTAGCTCATTGTTGGCTAACACAAAAGAAAGCACTTTATATCAACTATCAGGCATTGTGGTGAAAGGGTGATGACTTGGATTTGTTTTACAGCTACAGAATCTCAGTAGGCTACTTCAAAGTCATTAAGTCAAACATCAACTCCTCTAAATACTAAAACAGTATTACTAATAATGAGTGTCTTATCCAAGTTTCTGTCACGATGTCTGTGTTGAACTTTTTGATACAGCTGAGGTTTTCATAGTGTACACTACGATGATGCAGACAGTGGGTTCTATATTAAAAATGTCACTAAACAAAAGAAGGAAACTGCAAGGGGAAAAAGCACAGCCTTGCTGATTTTAGTCAGGCAGATAAAATACTAACAGCATTAGCAGTAGTTTAGTAGTCATGCTAGCATTCTGTTAAGGCTGATTTATACTTCTCCATCAGACGTTTTTCTTTTATACTCCTCCGTCGGTGTGTAAGTGTTGCAAAGCAATTCCCCACCAATACAGCGGTCTGCCTACCATTGCAGTGATAGTCTCTGGTCGTAAACACGTTTCCACTCAAGGAGCAATGGCCGACAGAGAGCGAGTTTTGATTGAGCTGGAAAGCTTTTTACCGTAAGTGCAGCTCATTGAATACTCTAAAAAATACATGTAAACAAACAAAGAAACAAAGAAACAAGCACAGCTGTCCTTTTTGTTGTTCTCTACACATCCTGGTGTTATTTAATTGGCATTGCAATATAAAGAATGTAGTGCTGCATTGACTACTAATTCCATCGACTATAGAGGACCGCTCTGGTGAAATGATCTGGGGCTGATGTTGGGCTGACCAATCACATGCGCTCCCCTTTGCATTTGAGGGATAGTTTAAAAATTGGGCTCTACTCCGTGCGTCTTTGCGTGAGTGACGTAGAGCTCCTGCGTCGGCGGATGATGGCGCTGCATGTCTCCGCACCTCTGCAGACGGAGAAGTATAAGCTAGGCTTTAGTTAGCAAGGTGTTTCCAACACATCCCAGCAGGTTTTATTTTTAACGTTTTTCACTGAAATCTGATATGTAGAAGAGAACAAAGTGTCAACTTGCTTAAAAGCGAAGCTTCAACCTAATTTAGACTCTAGCAGAAACGTAACAATGTCTTTAGATGTCTGTTAGCCTTGAACAACCATGGTTGCTAAAATATTTCACCCTGGTTGATCAAAGCAGCTTTGATCTCTCCACACATCTTGAAATATTCCACTGTTGTATGTCCTTTATTGGCAAGGAGTGTTCAAGGTCACACTTGAATGAAATTATGTTTTGTGTATTTGAGGGAAGAGAGATACAATATAATTTTGTCTGCAAACTTCAACAACTCTGACTAGAAGTACTTGAGGTCCCACCCTCCTTTGACTCACAACATTCCACACCTCGGATGTTAGCCATGGACTCTTCTGCTTCTACAAGTTTGTCTTCAACCAAGTCAGCAGATGCTGCTGCTCTCTTTGCCTCCTCCTCCCACTTTTCTGTCTCTAGAAGTCAGATGAAGAGGCAGGTGGAGAGACTGAACCGGAACAAGGCTGCAGGTCCAGAGGGTGTCAGCCTCAGAGTCCTGAAGGCCTGTGCAGAGCAGCTCTGTGGGATTCTGCAGCACCTCTTCAACCATAGCCTGACCCAGGAGAAGGTCCCAGTGTTGTGGAAGACATCCTGCCTTGTTCCAGTTAGGTTCTGTGAGCGACTGTGTTTTTCTGTACCGAGTGAGGCATCTTTTCAGAGAACATCTCTGCTGGAGAGTTGGAGCAGGCTGACTGACGACGCCTGGAGCTCATCAGACTCCCTCATTCTGGGAGTTTCTTAAGGAGCTGTCAGACACTCATTCGACGCCTGGTTGTTGACCTACGTGGTAACACCGAGCTGCTCTAGTGATCGCCTCAAGTATTTTAACCTGATTTTCTCCAGTTCTTCCTTCGCGCTTAATCCCTTGTGTTTCTCCCCAGGATCCCACCGGCTCCAGTGCTGATTTCCAGTGTTTCCCGAGGAAACCTTCTAGTTCTATGTTCAGAACCCACAGCCCAGATCATCAATCTCAAGCAAGACTCTGGATTTCATCAGCCTGCCCGCTCTCCAACGATCCCCTCACTCGGTAACAGCCCTCCTGGATCCATCTCCATGCACAGTCGCTTTCAGACTGGACCTAACACTAGTGATGGGAAAAATGAAGCCCCGTGAATCTACGAGGCTTTCCAACACATTGCGTCACTAGAGGGTTCACTACTAGAGGCCTCACTTAAAGCTGCAGTCCCGAGTATTTGAGGAAGCGAGATTTTTTGAATCCGACGTACCAAGGCCCCTCCCAAAACACTCCCTCCTCTCCCCTTCCCTCCCTCCAGCCCCACCGCAGCAGTTGTGCACGTGCATCACCTGTGGTGACACAGCGAGTCAAAGAAGTAAGCAGCAAGCGCTATTCAGCACCACCCGATTGTATTTTTGCTATGGACATTTCGGAGGTGAGCAACTTCTGCATGACTGAGGCTCTCTCACAATATGGCGACTGTAAACGGGAAGACACGGAGCGACGGCCCCATGTTCACATGTTTGATCCTGATGCTTATGCCCTATACTGTTTGATACTGTTATTGGAATTTAAGTTAGTAGCTATATATATATATATATATATATATATATATATATATATATATATATAATAAAACTAATATATATATATAATATATATATATATATATAATATATATATTTAACTGAATGAAAACCACATCTCTGTCATAACCAAACATCTGCTAAAAACATGACGCCAAACAAGCCCATCAAAATGTTGGAAATTTGTTGCTTTGTTATTTTTTGCTTTGATGTGGAGCCCTTAGTCCCAGGCTACAGTGCATCCTTTATAGGCCTTTTCCAGGCAGCACTGTGAGGATCATGTTCTTTGATTTCTTCAGTGCATTTAACATATTTCAGCCTGATTTGCTTTGTTAGAAACTCCAGAAGACACAGTGGGAGGCCTCAACAATCGGATTTGACTACCTGACAAACAGACCACAGTTTGTGAGACTGAAGGATTGTGTGTCAAACCAGGGGGCCAGCTCTCTAACAATTGTTTTTCACTCTGTACCCCTCAGACATCCAGTACAAGTCAGGTCTGTCATCTGCAAAAACACTCATAACTCTGCAGTCGTCTGTTCTAAGTCACAAATGAGTTTTTCATAGTATTTCATTTGTTCAAAGTTTTCCAAGAACAGCCATCCCTGGATAAACAGAGGCTCCAATATGTGTGGTAAAGGTTGCACACATCTCCAGTAGAGTCCCATTCATACTTTACTAAAGGTTCTCTGGAGGTTTCAGACAAAAACCTATCAGAAGGTGAAAGGTAAAGTAACTATTCTAATTCATAAATACAACGCAGCGCTTTAGCTTCTATTTGCCGCTTCAATAGCTGTTTCAAATGCAACAAGCAGGAATGATCAGGAAATTAACAAAAAGGGGGTTTAGGTTCACCCAACATTTCAGCAGATGCAGACATACTTACTCCAACTCATATGAACCAGGAAATAAAAAGTCAAGCAGCAGCTGTCACTAAATGATAACTGTGTCATATTGCTTGTTTGTGAAGCGCCAACCATCCCTGCAGATCTTTGATGGTACCTGATTATTTCAAAGCTTTCCATTTAAGCATTTTATTTTTTAGCCTTTGAGAGAAATACACATAAATCAAGTCTTAAAGGCTAAGAACTTTATTGATCTCCTAATGTTGTAATTTATGAGGAATTTAAAAAAAGCTGATTTTGTTAGGAAGCAGATATGAGATGAGACACTGATGCTTTTGATCATTAACATTTTTTTCTTTCAAAACTTAACAGCATTAAATAAACAACTTAAATGCCAACCAATTTTTAAATATACTTAGCTAATTAAAAGGAATTAAAAGGAATTGGTAGAATGATTTTGCTCCGTCATGTTGTCCTCCTGGCCCATGTTAAAAATAAAAATACAAATTGTGCCATTTCGAAAAAGGCATGGTTTTTAAGGTTTGACTGGTTAAGAATTATCCAAAGGATTAATCTATCGTCTCTTTGTCAACAACATGTAATTGCTCAGTTTAAAACAGTCACACACTAGTCAAAGTCAAAATTGTCCAGATTTCTACCCAAATTCGACCACATCCATTGATCATTGTCTACACCTGCTTATTCTTGCAGGGTCATGGGGTGACTGGAGTCAATCTCTATCAGTCATTGGGCAAAAGGGATGGGAACACCTGCGGTACATGACTTTGTCCTTGGCTGCACAGCTAAGTTTTTTTTTTTTTACTCTCTAAAATTCTTAAACAACTATTTGATCCATGTGCCTTTTGCTGCCCTGTTTGTTCCACCAGAGAGGCTTTTAAATGGATCAAGTTGAGACTAATATGGTAGGCTTTTGTACTTTGATGGGTAGAAGACTTGAATTATTCCAGTAGAAAGACTAATTCACCTCTTTTTATCCACAGTGGATCACAGAAGCTATGCAGCATCTTAAACTGGAGGCAATGACATATCCTCTGTAAGGGAATTCTACACGACACACGGGCAGTAATTTGCACATGCATCCTTGTTTTCATGCTGTGCCTTTCTATTTCCCTAATAATCTGCTAGGATGATGGGTAGTTCCCAGGTTTTCAAGATACAACCTGAATAAATGGTGACTTGTAAAATCCCCTGTACTTGTATTTCGCATTTTAGTCGTGAGGACCCCAAAGCACTTTACACCACATTCAGTCATTCACCCATAAACACACACATTCACACACTGGTGATGGTAAGTTACATTGTAGCCCCAGCTGATGTGGGGCACACTGACAGAAAGCTAAATAAACATATTAGTCTTACTATTTTCAGCTCGACAACTCGAACGAGTAACAGTTGACTAAACCAACTTCCTTCCATCCAGTCCAGTCTTTGACGTCTTGCAACTTTTAGACATGTCTCTGTTTCAGCACACTTGATTCAAATAATTAGGTCAACAGCAGAACCCCATATAACCTAACTGCCGGCTGAGGAGGCAACTTAACCTAACCACTAACTAATTCGATTCAGGTGTGTTGGACCAGGAAGGAACACATCTAAAAGTTGCCCTCGAGGACTGGCGTTTTACACCCTTGACTATTGTCTATACCTGCTTATCCTTGCAGGGTCATGGAGGGGCTGGTGCCTATCTCCAGTGGTACACACTGGACAGTTTGCCAGTTCATCACAGGGACACACAGGACATGCAACAACACAGTCACACCTAAGGGCAACTTAGAATAGTCAGTTGACTTAATTGACCCGTTGCTCATTCCTGCTCAGCGCCGCCCCACCGAACGCAAAATACACCAATAGCATTCAACTACCAGAAATAAACAGACTGGGACATTCTTGCTGTCTCGCTCTATAGAGCAGCTTTAGGACCTGAGACAGTTTTGTGGTGTTCTGGGCTGTATTTATGTTTTAAGGCGCAAATATGGTTAAATGATGTGGCTGGGACACTTGCAAAAGTGATACATGGTTACCATCATAAAGTAGCTAGTAGTTCTAGAGCTTAATCTTAAATCAAGATTACATTTACAATAATGCTTGATTAAATAGGATTAATCATATGTAAGACCCTCCAAAATTCCTTTTTAAAATTTAGTAGTGTTTTTTTTTATCAAACATAATTTTTTTAATTATATATATATATACCTATATAGCGTACATTATGCACAATATAACGTTTGTTTTTAATACAAATAGAGGGCACTCCTCTAATATTGGGTAACAGCAAAATAAAAGACAAATTCTTAGTAAGCAGTATTACGTAACTTTTTTCGTTCTTATTTCACATTCATCTACTTTATTTTTTATGTATCTCACTACCTTTGTAAAGGTTAGACTTAAATAAACCCACATCACGCACCACAACAATTGATAAACTTAAGTAAAGGTGTCTTTAGACAAGAAATGTTAAAAATTTGCTAAAATATGTTTCAGTCTTTCATAAAACAGGCAAATGAATGAGGAGAAAGTAAAGCATCCTGAGTCATTCGAGTGTTAAGCATCTCTTATCGTACTTAATTTATTTAGAGAAATATTAACAGAAATCTGCCTAAATGTATTGCAAAGCAAATGGTTGCACCAATTTTATTGGATTAATACTAGCAGTTTCTTTAATAAGTATACTTTCAGCCAAATAGCGGATCATGCATTGTTTAAGACCCAGAATGAGGTGGAGAATAAGCAGTGAGAGCAACTTAAAAACCTGAACAGAGTTGACCAAATGCAACCTTTAAATCCTTTCCTCTTCACTCCCAGAGACTTTTTCTAAAGAAAAAAAAAAAAAAAGAGTCTCCCATTCCCAAGCTATCTGCAGAAATGCTGATAAACTGCGGTAGATGTGACCCTCTACATGTCTGAATCAATAATGCTCTGTGATATCTTCTTTTTAATCTCCACAGTCAATTACATTACACCTGACAGGCTAATCTAACAGAATGCATTACGGTCTGAGTGGCCCTTGGCAAAGAATACCTCTAACTCCGAGTGCAAGAAACGGCTTCAGGCTGCTGGTATGAAATGGAGAACAAAAAGCAGAAGGACCCCAAATCAAATTGGTGTGATACGGGTGGAATAATTAACCTCTCACATGAAAATCAATATGAGTGTATGTTTGCTAACCTTCTGTCAATTCTTGCTTCATTGCAAGTGAGTGATGTGTTGAAACGTCTTCTCCACAAACCACTTTAGGTGGAGCCATTGATCACTTGTCAGCTTCATGTCAGAGTCAAGAACGACCCCCTTTAGAGAACGTGTTAAGACTTTTCCAGGATTTAGGACAAGGAATGACTCAACCAGTCAATAAGAGCGCCCTCTTATCCCCAAGAGAGCTTTTTTGATCTCTCCATGGTAAGAAACATCTACAACTTCTCCACTCACACAAGACCTAGCCTTGGTTTGTTTGTGGGTCTCTTCATCTTGAGAACGTGGGAGTATAATGTTAGTGCTTCCAAGTTAAACTCTTCCTTCTAGTTCAAAACAAAATCAATATGAGATTCATTATGAAAAAATGTTCAAAGGAGCTTGCTCCCAAGGGTTTGAATGCTCACTGTGAGCGTTTCAGTGTATTTTGGCTTCAGGATATCTTCTTCTCTGTTACAACCAAAGATCTGCCATTGGACTGAGGTTTTGCAGAGGATCACTCTAAGAACATTTTTCATCTTTTTTTTTGGTTGGTAAACTATTTATCTGATTTGATTTCACCTGTTTTTAACCAGATGAAACCCATTAAGATCTGGACTTCCTTTTCCAAGGTTGACCGGGCCAGGAACGGCTACATGATGTCACCCACATGGCACGACATCAAAAATTCTCAAGTTCAGACATCCAACCAAAATACAAAATATTGAACAAAATACACATAAAATAGGGATGTGTATTGGTAAAAATCTGGCAATATGATATATATTGCGATACAGGGAGACGATACGATACATGAGTAAGAGGATATATTGTGATTTTTAAAACTGAATTTAACTGCAGAAAAACTGTTACAGCATTTTAAACATACCAATCTGTTTTATACTTAACAAATCTAATTTTATCATTACATCTAGTTGATCCACTGGAACAAAGAAGGTGAAAACAGCCACTAACTACCAGTCATACTTTTATATTTACTACAAAAATGACTGTCATCTTTAATGGTTCCATTCAAATCCTAAAAACAGTTAAATTCATACCTCCCTCGTCCTCCTCATGTTATGATGTGAGGTTTTAGTTATTTCATTTCTTTATTCAGTTCACCTTATTCCTTTAGTTACTACTTAATGTTTTTGTTGTCACTTGTGTTTTTTCCTTCCACTACCTTTTTGCGCCCTCAGGTGCTCTTATGTTTGGTTTCTCGTGTCTGTGTTCATCCCTTATTTTTTTTTCTTAGGTTCCTATTGATACTTAGTCCCAGTTAGTTCTGTTTGATATTTAATTCCTTTTTCTAGTCCCTCTTTAAAGAATTCTTCCTTCTAGGTTTATTTCCTTAGTTCTGTTTTCTCTACTGTAATGCTCTCCAGTTTCTCTTAAGTTCCTAGTTAGTCATTATTCCTCTTTAGTATATTCCTCTGTCTAATCCTTATGTTTTGCTGTTGGCCTTCCTTTGCTTCTGTAGCCATTCTGCCTTCCCTCCCAGCTACTGATTGTTTCCACCTGCTCTCTCCCTCTCACCTGCTACTGATTCTCCTAATTAGCCCTTAGCCCTCTCCCTGCCACTCTAACACCTCCTCAGTATACTAAAGCCTTCCTCCGACAGTCACTACTCGCGTAGTGTCAAGGGGCGAGACACCATCTGGGGGAAAAGTAGAAGGGAACAAGTCATTTATACTCGGTTAAGATTGGGCCACTGTGGATTTACCCCAGACCTTGCTCTTATGGGATGGATTATGTTCGTGCGGCAGGAAAGCAGAGACAGTCCTTCATGTACTCATGGAATGTGGGTGTTATAAGCAGGAGCGGAGTCGACTGTTTAAAGCTGTGACAGAAATGGGAGTTGATAGAATATCACTGAGGACAGTACTGGACCCACGGACAAGTTGTGGTGATGTAATTGCTGCAGTAATGGAGTTCGTGTATACTACTAATCTACATGTGAGGATTTGTCCATGATGCAGTTCTGTTAAAAAAAACAAAAACAAAAAAACAGTGGAAGTCAGCAATGCGCCTTGCGGCGTCCAGCCTGCCGGAAATGAACAAGAAGAAGAAGTCACTACTCGCTGGTTCGTCGTCAAACATACCCGTCGTTGCATTTTTCTCATCCTTCTGAGTTTATGTAAGTTTGTTGTTTAATAAATTTTAATTTTTTTTCCGCTGGATTTGGGTCTTTTCAAACACCAAACACGACACTTCATCTCTCACTGTTCCTCTGTCCAGGAAGAATTTTCTGATGTCCATCTCCGAATAGTTTTTAGAAAGCTATGTTTAGTTTTACAGTAGGACAGCTTCACAAACAGTATAGCTACTTTTACAGGGCTCTGTCTACAGTATACGTATAAATCATTATTAATCATCCGCATGTGTGCATGCAGCCTACGCATGGTGTTTGTGTTTGTGTGTGACGGAGAGAGCACAGGCTGGTAAACTGTTGCTAAATTTAGGCTACAATGACGCTAAACATTGAAAAACAGATGCTAATTATGTGGGCAACATCCTCTAACAGCGATCAACTTGTCATTTTTTCTGTCAAACAAGTTGTGAATTTGTTGTAACATTAAAACAGGGGAAGGCTAATCTGTGCTCAAAGTGATGTGACGAGCTCCAGCGGTTTCCACTGTGTGTGTGTGTGTGTGTGTGTGTACAACGAAACACACACACACACAAAAACAAGAATCATGTGAACGATTTTCATTGGTTGTTGCGTTCAATCTTACCCAGCTATAGAGGTGCTATTTCCTGATTGGCTATTGTGGTCCCTTTCTTTTTTTTCTTCTTTTTTTAAAATTGGCTGTCAAGTGACAGGCTCGAGTGATGACTAAAAGCGGGCACGGAGATGCTCTCATGAACGCCGTTTCCAGCGAGAGCAGCGCTATCATTTTACTGGGGCACTGGAGACTCTCACTAAGGCACTTGCCCCAGTGAATAAGGTCTAGTAACGCCCCTGTTGTCAAGCTTTCATGGCAAAAACTTCCAGCTGATAAATGATTTCTCTGAATAAGATTGTCAAAACAGGAAAACATGTTTCCTATCATTGGGCAGAAATGCGTCCTATTAGTGGATAAAAGAGTGTTGTAATCAGACTAGAGCGAGAGAGAGAGATGGGAGCAAGAGGGAAGAAGGCTGCAGATGCTGAGGTTGTTTGTACTCTGAAAATCTGTCCAGAGGTATGTACCATATGGACAATAAACTTACCAGTTAAAGGCTACATTGCAGAATAAAGAAGCAGTGTTTCTGTTTATTCAACTCTTTGAATTATGTGCATGTTGGAAACATGACCAACACAATATGCGTGAATTTTTCCCTTTAATACTTACATACAGTTGATGTCTGGAGACATGGTCTGTGGTGAAACAAAACTTGAACTGTTTGCTCATAATAATAAATGTGTATTTGAAGGAAAAAGGTGCAGGGGAGCTTGAAGCCTCAAAACACCAACTGTGAAGTATTGGGGTGGGTTTGCTGTAGAAAGGAACTGATGCACTTCACAAAATAGATGGCATGAGAGAAGAAAATGATGTAGACATACGGAAGGAACATCTGAAGACATCAGCCAGCAAATGGGTCATCCAAATGGACAATGACCCCAAGGTGACCTCCAGATTAGTTACAAAGTGGCTTGAAGACAACAAAGACAAGGTCTTAGAGTGGCCATTATAAAGCCCTGATCTTATTCCCATACAAAATTTGTGGGCGGCACTAAAAAGGCGAGTGCAAGCAAGAAGGCCTACAAACCTGATCCAGTCCCACCAGCTCTGTCAAGAGGAGTGGGCCAAGATTCCAGCCAACTGTTGTGGGAAGCTTGCGGAAGGAAACCTGAAACGTTTAAGTGAAACAGTTTCAGGACAATTCTAGGAAGTGTATGTATACTTCTGACTTTGATGAAAGTAATAAAAAATACATAATCTCTTAGTACATTTTACAAATACAAAAAAAACATGTTCATATTTATTCATCTAAAGAAAGTTCACTCTGATTTGATGTAAAGAAAAAAAATGTTTTTGTGGTTTGTTTTTTTCCTGAAGTGTATGTAAACATCTGGTTTCAACTGTCTCTTTTACACGTGGCTGGAGGGATTTTCAGAGCAGATCTACTATCATGTTTCATAATTCGAAGCATATTCAAACGCAGGTTTGTAAACATTTCCCGTCAAGCTATTGACTATAGAGACTATGGAGAAAGTAAAAGTGGACATTTGTTTTCATTTTACAAAATGTGTGAAAAATGGAGCACTGCAGCAGCACCATTACTCTCTGGGCCTTTGCAGGTAATTCACACTATTACCACACCCTGTCATTTGTGTCATCCAAAGAGTACTGGGCATCCTGGCTTAAGAGCAAAAGCATCCGTAAATAATTTTTATTCTGCAGAAACGGAGAGACAAGTTGTCTTTCTGCTAATTAAACTGCAGTCGCCCGTGCCAGTCGTCTCCATTAAAAGTCCTGCGTGGCTCAAGGAAACGCAGTCTTCCATTACTGACTGGGCATCGAGAAGAGTCGCGGTCAGAGGTTATGAGTAAGAAACTGCTTTTGGAGGATGACATCCAAACCCAAATTAAGTTAATTTACGGTTCTGCAGCAAGCCTGTCAAATCCTCAGAGCGTCAGAATGGCAGCAGACACACAGCTAATAGGCAGGACAGCTCTGTGAATGAAACACTGGAAGCTTCAGAGCCACTGTCACACTCTGTCTGTGCCTCAGCCGTCGCTGACGCTGAACCTGTAGCTGTAGAGATCACTTGTGGGAGGCATATTTGGTTTTTGCATTTTCAAGGCTTTACTATAATGTTCTGATTAAGAAATCTAGGCGGTTGTGGGCCGAAGGTTGTTATCTCTGTTACCATATATTCTCATTAGGAAAACTAAATTGACTTGTTGAAATTTCGTTGGACGACTGCCATGGCACAATAGATGATGTGTAGGAGTCAGACATCAACTTGCCTCCCTTTGATTTATATTCTAATGAGCTTCCAGAAGGAATTGAATTTCTCACAGTTAATGTTACCTCCCAAGGGTTTCTTTTCTGTTATTATTTTAGCTCATCAGTTACAATCTAAGAAATATACCTCAGTATATCTCTCCGACTGCAAACACTCAGTGCACGTACATGCACATCTACATGATGCTAAAATTAAAAATCGAGCTAATACCTTAACCAGAATGGGAGACTTCATCCGAGTTTACATGTTCGATAAGAAAATCTAATTATTGAGTGAAGTGCGTTCTACTCCGCGACATGCGTCCTTTGGTGTTGGCATTCTTACGGTTGGCCTAGAGCGCCACACAATTGGTTAACAAATGCTGGCGGCAGTGAACCAGACGGAGTAAAAGCAGAATATGTACAAGGAGCGACGAGATGGACGACAACAACGCTGCAGAACAGTACATTTCGTAAGTACGGTACTGTTTGATTGTGTTAAGCGTCTTGTTGCTGCTGTGTTGTTGTCGTAGCGGTGTATTTATTACCGCCTCCGTGGTCTCGTCACTTCTGGAAGGAGCAGTGCCCAGACCGAGAAAAAGCCGACTTATCTGGTCCGAATTCAGTCGCACTAAGGTAGAAATTTGGTTTTCTCTTACTGCATGTAAGCCCACTGTATCACAGTAATATGCAGATACCATAACAATGATCCCACTCTGTTTTAAAATCCTAACTCTAATAAAACAAAATGATTTAAAACGTGATTTTAAATCTTGGTTATGGGTCAGAAACAGCTAGCCTGTTTGATATTTCACCACCAGTTTAAAGATCTCGTTCAATGAGAAACCATGTAATACTTGTTTTTTTTTAAACATGATTGGTCACTCTGAGTTGCATATGCATGCTGTAGGTGAAACTTTTTTTTCCCACCCCCATTGCCTGAAATAACCCCAGAAAGGAAATAAATGGGAAAAGTCATTCCCTTCACAGAGAAAAATTAGTATTCATGGTCTTGCCCACTTTGGCTTGCGTCTGCCCACGGGAAGGCTGTATTGATTTGGCGGCCAGGAGAGAGCAGAATCCACCTCCACAAAATGGAGGAACATGTTCGGGCTAGTGTTATTTGTGGACATACCACATCAGGGTTACATTTTTTTAACCCAAGAAGGAAGAGCTAAGGAAGAAACAGTTGGAATTTGTCTTTGGAGCACCACCAGCTAAGTATAATGCTAAGTTGGTTATTTGTTTGAAGGCAGCGAATGAGTCGCATTGCTGTTAGCCAATCAGAGGCTAGAGGTTTGCATATCATGAATACTAAGTTAGACTCGTGATCCTGTTCCCCACACTCCTCCGACAAACTTCACCCTCCTGAAACAGGAGCGCAAGAGCTTTTTTTTCCCACAGAAAACAACTCACAAGGCATTCATTCATACTAGAGTCCACAGCAAATTTATTGGAAATAAAGGCGTGAAGTAAAAAACGTACTTCCAGTTACGTTCATGGTTTCATGGTGTTTTCTTTAATGAGACGCTGTGTGGTCAAGCCTAGTTTATACTTCTCTGTTAGCGGAGGTGTGAAGATACGCAGCGTCATCATCCATCGACGCAAGGTGTCTTGGACAGGCATGCAAAGACGGACGGAGTAGAGCCCAAATTGTTTAACCATCCGTCGAACACAACGGAGAGCGCATGTCTGTGATTGGTCAGCCCAACATAATTTCACCCCGACGGTGCTCTATAGTTGATGTAATTAGTAGTCAATGCAGCTTTTGGGCACTAGATGCTTTATACTGTAAGGCCAGTTTATCTAATATGGTTTTTTAATGATTTTGAACACCAGGAGGTGTAGAGAACAACAAAACAGACCGCTGGGTTTGTTACATGCGTTTTTAAGAGTATTCCATGAGCTGCACTTCTAGTAAAAAGCTTTCCAGCTCAATCAAAACTCGCTCTCTGTCGGCCATTGCTCCCTGAATAGAAATGCGGTTACAAGCTGAAGTAAATAAACCGTTGTCGCCCAGAGGCGTCACTGCAATGGCAGGCAGACCCGCCAGAAAAGGTCTGCACCCCCTGCTGTCCTGGTGGAGAATTGATTCGCAACCCTGACATCAATGGAGAAGGATAAAAGGAAAACTTCTCCGTCCATATGGGTGCGTGTGGGTGCAAATCTGCTGACAGAGAAGTATAAACTAGGCTTTACTTGCTGATAGACCGGCTTCACATAGATGTCTTCTAATATTTACTGTATGTACTGTACTGTAAAGGGTTACAAGACTCTAAAACTCATCCAGAAGGTCACAAAAGAACCCAACACAATATCAGAAGTCACAACAGCAGAACAATTTGAAAGGTGTGTCTTGTTACATAAAACTAACACAGACATTTTAGATTGGCCTAATCAAAGTCAGGACTTAAATCTATTAGGGATGGTGCAAACATGACATTAAACAGGCACTTTATCCTCAAAAACCTTGATCTTTGATCAAACTTTGATCAAACTCAGGAAGAACCAGAAACCTGAAAAAAATTCCTTTACAGTAATGTATCTGCAGGCCATGACAACGACTTCATTGGCAGTTATTGAAATCTTTTCACATGGAATCAGGTCTAAAATGGATTGAGATTTTTTTTTTTGTTCTTTTTGCCAAATGTCCATCCTGTAACCGGTGGTGCCATTGTATGGCAGCCTCGCTTCTCCCTGCGCTAAACAATTACAGGCCATTTACCATTTTTTACTATTTGAAAAAAACATTTTTTTTGAGGATCTGAATCACAACGCTGTCCATGTCCATGATGAGTGTATGCAAATCTTTGACCTGCAACTGTATTTTGCATATTGAGATGAGTATTTTGACACAAATAAACAACACAGGAGATAGGGAATGTGGGGTTTTGTGACGACTGAATCCAGCTGGGGGTCACAGTTCAGCGCTTTTACAGAACAAATAAAGCGGTCTCAGAATATTTATAGAATGTTCCAGAATAGAGCAAACATCGTTCTTTCCGATTTGTAATGATGAGGGAGGGTTCATGTGCATCTTTTATTTACTTCATCCATGCAAATAAGTTCATTTCGATGTAGCTCCACAACTTCTCCCATCTAATGACATGTTATTTTAGCTCCTCGGAGCTTGTTTACTGTAAGCGATGAGCGCTGACAAACACACACATCCAGGTCCTCCATCCTCTGTGTGCTCGGTGTGCTCAGGGAGAGAGAACGAGATGCACCCGAGTGGTTTGTACATGGGCGTAATTAAGATGTGAGCCCATGATAAGAAATCTCTCCAAAAGTATACAAACTGAAGCAACATGAAAAGCCACTGTTTTATTTATGGCTGCGCCTTTCATCGTCTAAAGATGTCCTCGGATGTTCTTTCGGGAGAAAATAAAAAACACACCAGTCCCCATGCAAATGAGACTGCAACGCAAACAAATATGGTAGTCTCCTGGATCACCACATATCGCACACAACCAGACGCTCAGATTATCCCGACGTCTGAGCGACCCCCCTCCACACACACGCCTCGTCTTTATTCATTGCTTTTCTCTTTGGTTTGTTTCCCCCGTTTGTTTGTGCAACCAGTATTATTCTGTTCCAACAGTTATCACCCTTATACTGTTAAACATCCGGCGGCCCGCTGTTCAAACAGAACGCGGCCGCTGCTGTGGGGGGCCTCTGAAAGATGAGGGTTTGATTCAAACAGAATGACACTAATGTGCCATTAACCTTCCACAGCCACAGAGGGAATTAATGTCTCTATTTGGCTTGAAAAGGTGAAATAGGAGGGAAAACTAGCTTAACTGGCTCGATGACCCTCGTTCGCCTCGGGGAATCATTGTTGTTTAATTTTGTGTGCGATTAGCTCTGATTAGGTGAAACTACTCGTTAGTAATAGCATTTGTTGAAAGAAACATGGAACAAAATTAGGGTTGAGTTGTTTTTTTGTACACTACCTTAAAAAAAGAACTGGCACCTTTTGAACTTTTCCAACATTTTGGCACGTTACAAGTGCAAAATTCGGTGTATTTTAATTGGGATTGTTTCTGATACATCAACATAAAGTAAAAAAACTGATAAATATTCTTTAAAATCTTTTACAAATAAGAAACCTAAAAAGCGTTCCGTGCATTTGTATCCGGCCCCCTTAATTCAATACGTCTAAATAAAATCCAATTAAAATTATTTCAGTTTATTTGTATATCTCCGATTATCAACAGATGTCATCTGAAGGCGCTTTACTATGGAGGACTACGGGGGTCATTGGAAAAGCAATGCAGCATTTTGACGAGGAGTGCTTAATTGTGAATTAAAAATATGGATTGATAGATATAATTTCAAATTCAACAATTAATCCATACAAAAAAAGACAAATTTGAAAAGCATTTTGTAATTACACATTTTAAATTGAAATACTAAAGAGGAATTGCAAATTGTATTTATTATTTGATTATTAAATACTATAGGATTTGAAAATGTTTTTCAAATCCTATTTCAAAATGGAAAATTAAATAATACAATTAATAAATGAGATTGTAAATATATTTCCTTTTCATACATTTAAAAAATTTATTCCCTTTTCTACATCCGTTTTCTCTTTCCGGCTCACATTTTCAAATCCTTTTTGCAATTGCATTTCCTAAATGGTTTCCCCTCTCCTTTTAGCATTCGAGTGACCCTCCTTGGTCCCTGAGCACACTGAAAACCAGGTTCAACCAATCACAGCTGCTCCTCGAACGTAACCAGCTCTCTCATTGGTGACCGCATCTTAGCATCATCTCAAATCTGGACACTGTACCCAATGTATCTCGCTATCCAGGAGCTGACGTGTTGAAGCGAGGCATGCAAAATTTTCTCCCACTGAAACGGTCAGAAAAGCCCTCGTTCAGAGAGTCTTACCAAATTCTGAACATTTCAATTGGAGAAATGCTCCCTGATTTCAAAACTTTGGCAGAAATGGCGATCGTAAGTCCAGTCTCCAGTGTGGCAACAGAGTGCGGATTCAGCCACTATTACGCACAGGTGGAGCATTCAGGCCACAGCGGGTAAAATCTTCATAATTACTACATGTAGTCAAGTTATCTCCTCGATGTGTGATGGCGCGATGGGGATTCTCTGTTCAGAATGAATGTTAATTGAAGTGAATGTCATTATTATCATTTTAAAAATTGACAAGTAAAAATAAGATTATCACCAAAAAATGTTTCTAGTCAAAATGACTGAAAACAATAATAATTCTAGCGCGACCTCTGTTCCACCTGTATGCCGTTTAATTCCTGTTGTTCTGTCAAGCCCCCCGGAGTTTGTTAAAGAACGTTAAGAGAACCAAAATCCTCATAAAGTTAATGGTTACCGGTAAAAATGCAACACATCTGACGGTAAAGGTAACTATGGAGGTAAATGCACTAATACTGTACACTGTGAAAATGATTTGTGTAAAGTTGAATAAAGGAATCAGACGAGATCTGGACACGGAAAGCAGCGCTCCAGAGGTTATCGCTCTCCCTTTTATACAGTTTTTCAGATTCACTGTTATATTAGCCCCAGCCTGGGGTCCGTAGCATTTGCTCAGTATGAGGGATTGCTGTGGTTGGAAGTCTGCATCAACGCGACACAACTTAAGTCAATGACTCGATGCAATCTGCTGGGATTCCCTAAATAGAAAACTTTTAAACTGATTGGAATGTTTGAATGATTGAATTGAAATGACTTTTCTTGTAAAGGGCCTTGAGATGACGTCTGTTGTGAATCGGCGCAATGTAAATAAAATAGATTGAATTGAAAATCCTAATATTACACATTGTAGTTTGTGGGAGTGACATGACAAAATGTGAAAAAGTTTCAGAGGGTGGGAATACTTTTGCAAGCCACGGTACCATTAGTGCCCACAAAAACACTTTGAATCGAACTTTTCTGACTGCCATGCTTCTTTTGTGCGCTTGTCCTGACTTTCTTTCTTCTTCTTCTTGTTTTGCTGTTTACTTGCAGCCCCAGGTAAACTTTTCGCTGCTGTCAACAACACAGAAATCTTATTCTGCAGCACAGCTGTCACACTCTTCACCTGCAGACAGAATAGCAAATGAATGACTTTTTCACTGAGCTTTTTGTTGTTTGCCAGGCCAAGAAGCTTTTTAATTCTGTACCAACAGACCTGGCATAACAATGGAGGCCGACATAATGGATTCCAAGGGGATTCTGAGGGGAACGTAGCGTTGACTGCTCTTGATCATCACAGCTGAGGCCACCGAGGACTTGTTATGTTTGTGCAGTACAGATAAAGTTTGAGCTGTTGCAACTTTGTCATTATTATCTGCCAGTCAAAAACAAGCGCAAACAGCTCAGGCATAGAACGATGGATGCAGCACAAAGAAGCATTGACAACGTGCAGACTGTAAATCAGAGAAAACTGGAGCTCTGTAGAAATGTGGAATTCAAAAGAGACACAAAGAATCTTAAATGTATGTTAAGTTTTATTTTTCAGCGCATATTGCGACAGTAAGCTATTTCCATTCAGTACAGTATGTTTGTTTCAATGCATTTTACAAAAAAAGCTAATTCAGTCCAATCCTGCAGACAGATTCCAAGTTAATTGCATGCATTCCAGATTGATCCTGGTTATCTAAAGCAGTCAAGTTCAGTTTGCTATTCAAATTGGCTAGTTTCCTAAGCAAACCCAGCAGATTAAATCAAGTCACTGACTTGCAGAATTCACTCCTGCTGGACCAGCATGACTTTACAGCAATCCCTCATACTGAGCATGCATGTAGCGACAGTGGAGAGGATAACAAGAACAAATGTCCAGCAGAGCTTGGCTCAGTACGAGTGGCCATCTGCCACGACCGACTGGGGATTTGAGAAGACAGAGCAGATACACACAAACACTGATCCAGGAGTACTTTCAATGTTTCCGAGTAAGTTGAAATAAAGAGTTGTTGGCAAAAGTTGCTCCTTCAGTGGCTTCGTCTAGGAGAGAAACACAGTTAAACAGATAAGCCTGGAGCCAGTTTTAAAGTCTACAGTCATATTCAATAAATCAAAAAAGGCTTTCACCATGAGGCTTCTTTTGTCAGTTTAGGGTGATATTAAAAATACTTTTCATTAAGGCCATGTCTGTACTAAAAAAGTTTTTTTGGGTCCTTTTTGGGTAATTTTACAACCCAAAATGTTGTGTTTTCATTTGCTGTAATTGAAAATTCCCCATCCATCCATCCATCCATCCATCCATCCATCCATCCATCCATCCATCCATCCATCCATCCATCCATCCATCCATCCATCCATCCATCCATCCATCCATCCATCCATCCATCCATCCATCGTCTATACCTGTTGACCCTTGCAGCGTTGGGTCGCCCAACAATCATCGGCCGAGAGGCGTCTTACACCCTGGACAGGTGAAGAAATCAGTCTGTGGGCAATTCATTTTAATGTGTTTTACTTGGTGAATTAATTTGCTGAAATAAATGAACTTTTCAATAGCATCCCATTTTATTGAATGGATCTGAACTGGAAGATGGTGTATATAGTTACCCATAGCAAAAGCTGAGCCAATTACTATGTTTAGGAAAGAAGACAGAGGGAAACAGATAGAAAGGGTAAAGTGTCTATATATAAATGTCTAAACTATAGAAGGAGAATATGATGTTATTTGCCCCAGTAGTTCAGGCGATGCCACCCTTTCGAAAGAAGTCGGACCAACAGAACGGCAGACCAGATGTAGGTTTTATGAAAAGAAAAAAAAAGAAAACAAAGTTAAAGGCTGAAATGATTCCTTAAAATGCTAAATTGGAGTGTCATGTTAGGTGTAGTAGTAGAACCAAAACGCAGATAAGACAGCAGAAGTTTCATGGAGAGCTTATTTGATAAGGCGAAAAAGAAATTTACAAAACAGCAACCGGCAGGTAGTATTCAGGAAAAAAAACCAACTAACAATGCGCAACACCAGGGGAAGGTAGACGAGGATCCAGCGAGGTGTGAAGGAAGGTGAGTAACTCATATACTGAGAGGAAATGTCAAATAAACCAGAGGGGGTAATCAGAGGTAACCAGATGCAAGTGAGAGAGATAGAATCACAGCTGGGATGGGAAGCAGAAAGAAATAAACTGAGCAGGGAAAGAAAGTAAGGCCTGGTTCACACGGCAACATTTTAAAACTGTCACAAGACTTTCAGACCACACACAAGGCAATACAAAATCACAGATATTCCTGTCTTGGTCCTACAGTGTGTGGTGTGCAGCCACAGTGCAATGAAAACATCCCACAAAGGAAGAGATTTTACTCACAAACATTTCAAGCTCAGACAAGAAATCTCACAAAACCTCAAGATATAAAACGTGACTAAAGTCAAAGGAGTAAATAAACGCGGACGATGAGGCATTAGCTGCGTTTACATGGACACAAGTAATCGGATTAAAAGGTTGATCGGAATAAAATTCCTTCATGTGAACACGCCAATCGCAATACTCTGATCCGATCACACTCATTTGGATCAAGATTTCATTCCGAGTGAGACGGCTGGGTTATGCCGATTGTTAATCTGATCGCTGTTCATGTAAACACTTATTCCAAATGTCAGTCATTACTGCGCACGTTTGTTACGTCATGCGTAGACGTACATTACTCCATGCTCGTTTGTAACACACCACATACGCTACGATATCGGACCAAGACAATCCAACATGTTGAATATCCCCGATTTGTGATCAGAGCGGTCCCGATGTCCTTCTGCTCAGGCCAGAGCGCTATGAACACACGACACACGGCAGGAATATCTGTAAGGATTATTTTAAGAGCCATCCCGTTAATCGGGGCGTGTGAAAGGGAGAAAAGGGCAAAGATCGGCCTAAAAATCCTGCTGTGTGAACCAGGCCTAATTATTAAAGCACAAAACAGAAGTGGGTCTAATCAAGGATAATCCTAAATGCATAACGAAAAGAAATGGAAAATAGAAACACAGAACGACAGGAGAAACTCAAAACTCAACACCAATACGCAAGACAGAAAGAAGGGAAAAATAACATAACAGAGAAGGAAACTCTACAGATATAAATATTACGCAGAAAGGAACTCAAAACAAAAGTCCTAAATATGGAAAAAGATGACAAAGATCTAACTAAAGGAAATGAACAAAGAATATAAGGTCTAAATAAATGAACAAATAAATGATCAAATCCCAAACACAAAATAGAAGTAAAAAAAGTAGTGAGGAAAAGTAGTCAGTATGTCATACAGCATAACTCCTATTATAATAAAGGATTAAACAACAGCCTATGGGTGACAGACACCTTGGGCTTTATATATACTGTCAAACAACTGTTTTAGCTTGGTTTGGAGGATGCAGAAGGGCGACTCTGACACGCCGTTACCTATCCAAGTTATCTGCTGATTGCTAGAGATGGCATATGTGGAGCCTTACTGGAATACCAATTATTAGTGGTAACTTCAATTTGCATTAATACTCATATTGATGGAGATTCCGTGTTGGATGAGACGCACTGTACAGTTGTGTTTTCTTTTGCTTTTTCACTTAGTTATTTGATAGTTTAGGGAATGTGGCATTGTCTATTATTCTGCTACTGTCTGGGAATAATTTCATTAGACTTGTTCAGCTGTAGAGCGAGGCCTGTCTTTGCGAATCAAAAAACCTTGTCAAAGCATTTATTAAACAGTGAGCCAGTGTTAACCTTTTTCCTGGAGAAACTGAATTGAATGAGTCATTTTTAAAGGTTTAAAGGGGCAGCTTTTACACTTCTGAAGCAAAGCCTTAATTAAAATCCGGCAGAATGATAACTAGAGGATAATCATTATGAAAACATTAAGTCTTTACTGCCTCCCCTCTGCTGTCAGTTCCCCTACCTGCTTCCTACTGTGTTGATTTTTCATGGCAGCCCAGCAATATTTGCAGAGCATTGTCAGGACTAAGACCTTCGGCCTGAAGTGAGAGAGCACAAAGCGGAGCTCCTGCAGGGACTGAGTGCAAAAAATACGAAGCAAGAGACGTGACAGAGGCTGACATTTCTGAAGAAAGACCAAAGCCATGTCAGTATCAAGAATGAAGTCCTCTGTTAAATCAAGCTACCACCATGCCACAAACCTTTTCTGTCGCAGTGACAGAATGGGCATTAAAGAATGATGTAAAGTCTATAAGATGACCTCCTAAATGAAAATGTCAGGCCAGCACAATGTGGATAAAAAAAGGCTTACACACAAAATCCCACAATATATCTCTATAAGGGTTTCAGGAGCACAGTTTCAGTCTAAGTCAGCATGAGCAGAACACAACCATTTTTTTCACCAAGTTCCTAAATTCCAGTATAATTTTTTAATGGTTTTGTGCCCACAGCAACCTTAATTTGAAAGTGGATAGTACCTTGGGTGGTTTGCATTGGCGGACATGGGTTTTCTGGCCTGGTGGCCGTGCTGCGCCTGGGTAGGGTCTGGGGTGGGCCTGGGGATTCGGGGCTCGGGGGCGCCACACCCCCTAGCTGTGGTCCTGGCTGGGGGTCGGCCGGCGTGGGGTCTTTGTTGGCTGTGGGGGTCGGGGCCGGCCAGCGGCCGGCATGTGCAGCCGCCTCTCTCTTTTTCTCTAGGCTGATTGTCATTGCCGGTCCCTGTATGGTGTCTCGCCTTGTTTGCTGGTTGGGGTGCCTGGCTGCTGGTCGCGGCGGCTGGGTGGCGTTTCTGGGCCGGATCAGTCCTTTTTTGCACTGGACTTGGCTCCTAGGTCTTGGTCTTTGTGCGGGGCGCTGGGGTTGGGCATTTGGCCGGGTACGGTTGGACTTGCGGGTGGACTGGCCGGGTGGTGGGCGTGCAGGGCAGGTGGGTGGGGCGCTGGGTTTGGTCTCCTGCCGGGCCGTTGAGCAACAGTGGTCGCTCCACAAGGAATGAGGCTGGTGGATGTCGGCCTGGTGGGTCGGCCGCCCGGCTCATCGGTTTGCTCCTGGTCTGGGCAGGTACGTCGCCGTGGTTCGGGCTACGGGGGCCTCCGGTGAGCGGGTGGCGCTGGGGGCCTCCTTTTCTGGCGGGGAGGCTGCTGCGGTGTAGCGACAGGTGCTCTCCCCCTACGAGGGCACTTGGACGGGGGGGAGGGGTGTGCGGGAGGGGGGGCGAACTCAACCTGGGTGTCTAGTGTCTTTTGTGTTTTGAGAGTAGAGCGAATGTCAGGGTGGGTTTAGTTCCCCTTCTGGGATGGGGCTGGGGGGACTGCCTTGGGGTCCGTGGGGCTTTGTGGTGCTGTGGCCGTGGGCCCCGGGTCGAACGTGCCATGGCCTCCCTCCCCTGGTGGATCCCGGTGAACAGCGGTGCCTATTGGGGTCAGTGGGGGAGCTGGCTCACTGGGAAGACATTTTCTCTCCCAGTCCTTCCCTCCCCATCCCTGGACACCTCTGTCCACCCGCTCCATCACTTTACCACTCATATAGGGGTCTTGGGGCATGGGCACATCACTGGGGTGCGAGGAGGGGCTTCCCTCCTCGCTATCCCGTGGTGTCCTGGGTCCCAATTTTAATATACAACTTAGACACTCCCACTTATAACATTCTCACGCGACACATATGTAGGGACTTTGGGGTGGGCACACTTTTCGGCATCCAGAGGGGGAGCAGTTCAATCAGCTTCACCTCTGGTGCCGGTGCCCACTGTTAAACCCCATATAGACACTGAGGGCTCGGGGTGGGGGTTGGGGGATGTGTGGCTGCCTTCCCCACATCCCACCCCTCTGTTTTAAATGCACATTATAACAACACGCATCAACACAATACTCGAGCGGGAGGATGGAGGCTAGGGGTCTTTTCACACCCCTGTTCGCTACGGGCCATCAGGGGTTGGGGTCCGGAGGAGGAACAGGCGGTCTGGTCGGGGTCCTGGGCTGTCGGGCTGCTTTGCCACTGTGGGGCCCTTGGCGGTCTGCTTGTCTCCGTCCTAGAAGGTAGGGGGTCCGGGGGCTGGTGGCTCTACTGGGGCATCGGTACCTGGACCTGGGAGCATAAAGTGTGTATGGGGTGTGTGAGTGAGGGTACAGCGTCATTTTTTTGGGTGTCTTGGTGAGTCAGTGAGAATTTATGGTTTAAGAGGGAGGGAACGTATGACTGTGTCTGTATGTCTTTGTCTACCTGTCAGGTTGGATCTTGGTCTGCCCCCTCGCCTGGCGCACCTCAGGCCTTACACTTAATGGGAGGCCTATTTCCCCTCCGTCACTCCCCGCTGGTGACGGGGGCCCCTGCCTGCCGGTGCATCGGTGGTCAATCCGGTTCGGACCTGGTGCGTGCCTGGCCGGGCCTGGGGGGGCCGGTGTGTCGGTCGGCCGATCCGCAGGGCCGATATCTTCCTTTGGTTTGTTGGGGCACCTCTTTTAGAGGTGCCAGGTTTGGGATTGTTGGGTGGTGCCTGCTCGGTGGCTCGGCGGGATGCGGATCCGGCGTCTCTGCTCGTTTGATCACCTGTTCTGTGCGCACCGTGCGTGGCCGGTTCATTGGCGGGTTGGACCGGGCCTGGCCCTCGTTGGATGCCGGGTCTCGGCGCCCTGCGTTTAACGGGATCAGGACCCGGGAGCTGGTACAACTTGGTGTCCAGATGCTGGCTGAGCCTGGCCTGGGGATGCTGTCCGTCCCCTGCGGCTATTGGTGTGGCGCTGGGATGTTGGCGGTGGGAATTGGCCTAGGGTGGAGGAGGCACGTGGCGGCCGGCGGCCGGCCGCGGCCCCTGCAGTGCCGGGGGGCCCTCGTCGGCCGGTCCCTTGTCGGGTCCCTGCTGGGGGGTGGGGTGCCCCTGGGCCCCGGCTCTCCCGGTCCATTGACCGGCCCGCCCTGGTGCGGCCGGTTGCTGGCGGGGCCCGTGGGCTCGTCACTGCTGCCCCCCGGGCCCCTGCATAGTGGCCGCTGGATGTTCCCCTTGGGTTCTCCTTTGCTCCACTCTTGGGGGATGCGTTCGGCCCCGCCCGGGTCCGCCTGGGGCTCTGGGGGTCCTTTGGACGTCTTTGCTCCGATCTCCTTCATGTCTGCATCGATTCCTGGGAGACGGATTGATGCCTGCTCACACCAGCTATCGAACACTCTTATGGAGAAACCTTATATGCACCAGCATGCTAACACACACACATAGATGGGGGGTCTCTGGTGTTTAAGGATATATTCTTGGGCTGAGGTTATCATTACTAGAGCTTGATTAATCGGTACCATGAGTTTTTCTGTGACATTGTTGTTGTATTTTTATATCTATTTTTGTGTGATGTGGTTCTGTAATTCTTAGTTCACAATGTTTGGTTTGTTTTGTCGATGTTCCTTTTTCGTGTTTTGTTTTGTTTTTCCCCCTCTCTCTGCCGTCCTGTGGGTATGGAGGCAGACTTCAATGTCTTCCTGTGTTTTCTTTGTTCCCCTTCCTCTCTTGTATTTTCAACTCACCCTCTCTCTTGACTTTTTGATTCCTACCTCTCTTCTTCATCTTCCTTCTTTCTTCTCCTTAATTTTCCGTCTCCGTGTCCATAACATCAGGAAATAAAAACCCCAACAATTCATAATAAAGATTTTTCACACATATATCAAGTGGAGGACTATAGCAAAAGCTGTACTGCTCCGCTTGTGAAAGTACATCTGTTGGGCTTCTACTTGGTACTCAGACACCAATTCTGAGCTCCACACTGCCAAACAGGACACGTTAGAAAAAAAAAAGAAAGTGGATAGTACATTGAAAGGGGGAGAGAAGTGGGGGAAGACATGTGGCAAAGGTCCACTGGGATGGGACCTGAACCTGGGACAACTGGATCAAGGACTAAGGCCTCTGTACATGGGGTGCCTGCACTAACAACTCTGCTACAATGCCCCAATTTGGAAGAAATTTTATGAGTTATTAATTTGATTTGTTCAACTCTGGATTTTAGAAACACTATGAGTACTATGCCTTTAAACAGTTTGTGACTGCCCAGATCATGATGTAATTCCTTGATTCACGGCCCTCTGCTTCCTTGAGTGACATCACGAGAAAATCAACCCAGATATCAGGAAGAGACCTGGGGACCTCCACAAGTCTGGTTCAGTCATAGGTACAAGTTCTAGATGCCTGAAGGTGCCACTTTCATCTGTTCAATTATACAGAAGTATAAACAGCGTGGGGATGTCTAACCATCATAGAGTTCAAGAAAGAGACAGGTTCTGTGTCCTAGAGATGAGCATTATTTGGGTGCAAAGTGTGCATAGGAACCCCAGAACAAAAGCAATGTACCTTGTAAAGACAATGGTTGGAGCAGGAGAGTGGCATTAAGTACACCAAAACAAACAATTTGCTGACATAGGTTGAACGCCTACTCAGACAGTAAGAAGCCATTACTCCAAATGCAACATAAAAAGATCAGTTATAGCAAATGTAAATACACACAGGGCAAAAGCCAGTTATTTTTTGTTGTTTTGTGGTCTGATTAAACCAAAACTTAAATGTTTGTCGATGCCCTTTGTTGCATTTTAAAGAGAGAAAGGAAGCTTACAAGTATAAGAACACAATCCTAACCACGGAATATGGGGGTGGTAGTATCATTTTGTTTGGGTGTTTACCTGCAGGAGGGACTGCTATGGTCCACAACATAAATAGTATCATGATTAAAGAACATTATTCAAATTTCAACACAAATAGGACGAACAAATGCCTAACAATTGGGTGACTGTAGCTCAGGTGGTAGGAGTTCGTCATGTGACTAGTGGTTTGCTAGTTCAAACCCCCGCTCCACCTGTCTCGGTTGTTGTGTCCTTGGGCAAGACACTTCACCCACTTAGCCTGCTGATGGTAGTCAGAGGGTCTGGTGGTGCCTGTGTATGACAGCTTGCTTCTGTCAGTGTCTTTTACTTTTGGATGTTTGCTATGATGCGTAAGAATAAGTGTTGTTTTCTGCAATTAGGAGCAGCTAATTAACACATCAGAAGCTTTAATAATACCTCAACTACAGTCCTAAATACTAAATGAGTTGAAAAGGAGGCGACATGGATGCAGAGCAAGAGCAAAGAGAAGAGAGAAAATTAGGAAGTTCAAACCATCTCCTCCATCAATCACAAATGGCAATGTGAGATCTTTGCCAAACAAAGTGTGGAAATTTCTGTTGATTTAAATCCCTCCTCATTTTTTGCTACACTTCCAACTTTCAGCAGTTTTTCAGCTTCTCTACCAGAGAAACCAAAACATTGTTTTGTTTTATGCAGATATCAAGGATTCTTACATTCCAAAGCAAGACCTCCTCCTGGCAAATCAGATCACAATCTTGTTTTTCCTTGCTTGGAATATAAACCCCTTGTTTAAAGGCAATCGGTATTGAAGAGAAGTGTGAGAAGATGGTCACAGGAAGCCGAAGGCGTCCTGCAGTTTGGTTTTGAGGCTACAGACTTGGAGCCACTGTGCCATCCACACAGAGAGGACATCCATACCATGACTGAGTGTGTGGCTGAGTATATAAACTTCTGTGAATAGCACCATGCCCATCAGAGCAATTAGATGCTTCCCTAAGAAAAAAAGCCCTGGATCATTGACTAGCATTCAGAAGCAACTTAAAGTGAAGATTAGATACAGTTGGGAGGTGTACAGGAAGAAGCTGGAGTGCAAGCTCCAGCATAACAATGTTGTGTGGTCAGGGATGAAGAAGATCACAGGCTTCAATCAGAAGAAGGAATGGATAGTTGAAAGTCTGGACAGGCAGAGCCACAGGGGACTGTACTCTCACCATTCTTTTTGACTTTGTATGCCACTGTATGTCTGTATGTATTTCCAGCACAGGTCAGAGTCTGGTGATTTGCAGAAATACTCAGATGACTGCAGTTTGACATGGTGTGAAAACAAAGATCTTTCATTGACTGGTAACAAAAGAAAACAGATGCTTGATGTTCATCTGGACAACAGACTGTACTTCTTGAGGAAGCTTCGGTCCTTCAGTGTTGACGGCAAAATGGTGCAGATCTTCTATAGCCTAAGTCTGTTGGGGAGATTGTAATCTTCTCTGCCACCATCTATTGAGGTTGCAGGATCAAAACCATGGACTTAAAAAAACTCAACAAGCTGACAAAAAAGGCTGACACTGTTCGGAGAACTGATCTGGAACCTCTGGAGAAGACTGCGTAAAGAATTATTCTGCCATATACTAAAGAAATGAACATAAACTTCTAAATTTGAAGAATGTTAAAATACAGAAAATCTCCCAAAAATATGATCATTCTCAATCAATCTCATCATTCTCATCAATCTCATCATTATTTAGAGCTGCATGGGGATGTCGGTCCTGAAAATCCTTTCTGCATGGAGTTTTTATGTTGTTTCCCTCCATGCATGTGTTCTCACTGGGTACTCTGGCTTCCTCACACAATTCAAACCATACCACTTTATTTGTAGGGCACTTAACAGGTCACCAAAGTGCTTTAAAAAACAAAAGAAAGAAAACAAAAACAGAAGAATAAAACTGCTATAAGTTACCACACAGGTGTAATGGAAAATTGCACAGGTACATACAAAGTGTAAAAGATTAAGACACAGCTGACAACTCAGACTGGGTTAAAAGCTAAGAAGAAAAAGATTGTGTTGATACAAATCTTTTAAAACAGCAAGAGGGAGAGCCTGGCTGAACTGCAGCAGAAACTCATTCCACATTTTAGGAGCCAAAACTGCAAAGACTCCATCTCCTCCGGATTTATAAAATGTCTTCAGGACAGTCAAAAGCATCGGGTCAGGTGATTGTAAGAGATGTAAGAGATAGCAGCCCTGAGGTACTCCCTAGGGGCAAACACCGGCGGCCAAATGTGAGGCTAATGCAGAGACAAAAGTTGCAGTTCCCCCCTCATCCGCTAGGAGCTGGCTGTAGAAAGGAGCAGGCTCTTTTTGCCTAGTCAACCAATTAAGAAAACTGACTAAATTAGTAATATACAATCTTTAAATTCAGTTAAGCATTAAAACATGTTGGATCATCTGAAAACTTTTAACAAATTTTTTGGCCAGAGAAAGTCCAGAGTGTGTCCTTGATTTTGTGTTGGCTGTTTGACATATTGGTGAGGCGGAAGTTCTTTCTGTTCCTATAAAGAACTGCCTATTGACACAAAGAAGTTCCTGTTCTTTAGGTAAGACTCAAACCAGCCAAATACTGTACCAGAGTCCGACCCAGCTCTCCAGTCGTTTTAACAATATATCATGGTCAACAGTCTCAAATGCTGCAGTGAGGTCCAAAAGTAGCAGTCAGTATTTATGCGGATGTCATTGAACACTTTCACGAGGGCAGTCTTGGTGCTGTGTTTAGCACAGAAACCAGATTGAAAAATACCAAAAAGTTGGTCATTGTTAAGAAGCTATTTAACTCTTGAAACATAGCTGGTAGATGACTTCCACGCTAAAATTTCAGACATAATTGATTTCATTGCTTCAGCTAAAGTGAAAGTAGTCTCAGGTAGAAAGAAGTCTCCGTGGACAAGCAATGCACTGGTACGTAGTGAAAAAAGGGAGTGTCGACAAACCAAGAAATAAAATGGCGGAAATCTTGACTCCAGATTCACTGTGAGATCTACCAAGACAGACTGAACAGATATCACTTAACTTTGAAAGATGCAAGGGACTTGTTCTTTTCTGAAAACAATAACAGAAACAATAAAAATGCAAAGACAAAGAAAAAAAAAAGAAAAAAAAAAAAGAAAAGAAAGGAGCAGGTTCCCATTGACTCCCATGTTAAATGTGCCAACTTCACAACAGAAATAAACATGTTTACAGCCTGGATCACAAAAACATAATAGGTGAGGTTTACCATTATGACAACTATGAGGGGGGGATTAATAACTCATCTATTTAGATGTAATTTAAGCGTGTAATTATGCATATTAAGGGGTGTGTCATTTTGATTGACAGCTCTGCCTCTGCCTCTCGTTAACAGTCTAGGCCATTTCGTTTCTCTGACCTTGACCATCAGTTGTGTCCACAATGTTTATTCGTGTTCGGATGTTAATGGTACACTTGGACAACGATGGCTTGCTGTGGTATTGATTGCACTAACAGGCTGTCCAAGAAGTCTCTCCTCCATTTTTAACGGTGAGGCAATCAAATCAAAAATCAAATCAAACTTTATTTATAAAGCGCTTTTCATACAAGAAGTTGCAACACAAAGTGCTTTACAGATTAAAATGACCCCACATAAAACCACATTCACATCCCTCCCCCACAGATTTAAAACCATGGTCACAGTTATACCCCCCTCCCCCCAACCCAACTCCGATGCACACACACAGTTAAAAGCAACAGTAAAAAAGGACATTGGGCCAAGTGCAGAGTGCAATGGCAAGCCAATTTTATTTGTATAGCACACTTTCAACAACGTCATTCAAGGTGCTTTACATGATTGGGGGGTAGAATAAAAATAGCAGTAAAACACAGACAAAGCATATAAAGTAAAAACAGCAATAAAGCAAGAAGCACACACAAAACATGTGATACATGAAAGCATTACTCAAAGGCAGCTCTAAACAGATGAGTTTTTAGTTTTGATATTAAAGAACTCAGTTCTTTTAACGGAAAGCTGCTTCTCCATGTTCGGTTCTAATTCCAGGGATGTTAAGTAGACTAGAATTAGAGGACCAGAGTGTTCTGTGGGGTTGGCATAGTAACAGTAGATCTTCAACATACTTTGGTGCTAAGCCATTCAATGATTTATAAACTAGTATTTTGAAGTCTATTCTCCGAGCTACGAGTAAGTAAAATTATATTTCTGCTCTGCCTTTAAGACTGTTTGGTAAAAAATGGGTTGAAATGATCACATTTCTTCTTTACTTTGCATATTGATTATTAAAAATGGTTTTAATTCAAATTCACATAGTTCTAGTGAAAGTTATGGACCAACAAGGCTTCATGATTTTATTTGACAAAATTATTGTACCTGCCTAGAAGGCAGAGTGGTAGCAGAGTCACTTAACCACGGTTTTCTGGCTAAAAGCGCCTGCTAACCTCTGTTAGCTTCAGTTAGCTCTGGGTTAGCTCAGTTAGCTAGTAGCCACACTGGCTCAGAGTTTGATGAATGTCAATCATCCACCCACCCCCCACCCCCCCTCACAGCCCTAGTCTCAGCTCCACCTCTTCGCTCATTTTTTTTATTTTCTGAGAGGCGTGACGCAGCCAAGATGGCGGTAGTGGAACCCCCCTACGGCTGACTCACCATTGTCTCACGGAGGGTCCCTCCATCTTGTATATACAGTCTATGTGTAAAACACTTGACCAACAGTGCTATACCTGACATACAGTGGATAGTACAGAAAAAAAGCCTTCACCTGCATGATTTCCTGCTGGTAATAAGCTGATGGCAATAATGACTGGACTGCGTTTCCTCTTCCACAACCAGGGCGAATATGATGCTGGATGTAAAACCTGTGGTTGTAGCATTGTATTGTTATGGCTTAGAAAACATTTGGTTGCTAGCTACTAATTAAATAGCAGTGTCATGATTAACTTTACACCTAAACAAGGTTTTCAAAAGCTGCAGGGATCCAGCCATGTTCAAACAGGGGTTTGATTCCAGGAAGAATAGTGGTCCTACTGTTCTGACCAGTGTCCACACCAGCAGAGGTTCTGATTTTTCACAAGACTTCCATAAACTAACTTTAAAAAGAAGATATTTAATTGTAAAGCCTAATTTCATGATAGATAATAGTGCCTAGTTTAAGAGCCTAAATGCTAGAAAAGCTCCCGGCCCAGACGGTGTGTCTCCTGCCACTCTCAGACACTGTGCAAATGAGCTGGCCCCAGTGTTCTCTGGCATTTTCAACTCCTCACTGCAGGCATGTCATGTGCCTGAATGCTTCAAGACCTCCACCATAGTCCCTGTCCCCAAGAAGCCAAGGATCACTGGACTTAATGACTACAGACCTGTGGCTCTGACATCTGTGGTCATGAAGTCATTTGAGCGCCTGGTTCTGTCCTATCTCAAGACCCTCACGGCCCCCATCCTGGACCCTCTGCAGTTTGGCTACAGAGCCAACAGGTCTGTAGATGATGCCATCAACATAGCTCTTCACTTCATCCTGCAGCATCTGGACTTCCCGGGAACCTACGCCAGGATCCTGTTTGTGGACTTCAGCTCTACCTTCAACACCATCCTCCCAGACCTTCTCCGAGGCAAGCTATCCCAGATGAATGTTCCTGATCCCATCTGCAGGTGGATCACTGACTTCCTGATGGACAGGAAGCTGCATGTGAGGCTGGGGAAGAATGTCTCGGACTCTTGGACCATCAGCACCAGCTCCCCTCAGGGCTGTGTTCTTTCTCCTCTGCTCTTCTCCCTGTACACCAACTGCTGCACCTCCAACCACCAGTCTGTCAAATTAATTAAGTTTGCAGATGACACCACCGTTATTGGACTCATCTTGGACGGGGATGAGTCTGCCTACAGAGCGGTGGCTGAACGTCTGGTGTCCTGGTGCAGCCGCAGCAACCTGGTGCTGAACGCCCAGAAGACAGTGGAGATTATTGTGGACTTTAGGAAGCACACAGCCCCACTCCCCCCCATCGTCCTGACTGACACCCCCATCACCACTTTAGACTCCTTCCGCTTCCTGGGTACCACCATCACCCAGGACCTCAAGTGGGAGCCTACCATCACCTCCGTCATAAAGAAGGCCCAGCACAGAACGTACTTCCTGAGGCAGCTGAAGAAATTCAACCTGCCAACTCGGATGATGATCCAGTTCTACACGGCAATCATCGAGTCCATCCTCACCTCCTCCATCACAGTGTGGTATGCTGGCGCCACCATCAAGGACAAACAGAGACTGCAGTGTGTTGTGCGCTCTGCTGAGAAGGTGATTGGCTGCAGACTCCCATCTCTGCAGGACCTGTACACCTCCAGGACACTTGGGCATGCAGGTCAGATCACAGCCGACCCTTCTCACCCTGGACACAGACTGTTTGACCTGCTCCCCTCAGGCAGGAGGCTCCGGTCCATTCGGACCAGAATCTTTCGCCATAAGAACAGTTTCTTCCCCTCTGATGTTAGACTCATGAACAATAACCCTAAGACTGTTCCCACCCCCCGCTCAGTTACATGAGCCATATTGTGTTTTTTTTGCACCTGTCTGATTTGTACCGATCGTTACATGCACTCATGTATATATCAATCTGTTTAGTATATTATATTTTTATTTTTATTTAAGTGTTTGTCTGTTTGTTCTTGTATGTTTGCACAAAGTACCGCAGCAATTTCCTAATGTTGTAAACCTACCCAACATTAGGCAATAAACCCTTTCTGATTCTGATTCTGAGATAAAATCAGCTTTAATTCTGGGGGATTTGAGCTAGTCAGCGCTAAATTATGTGTGCATCTCTTTAAAGTCAGAGTTTTATCCTTTTTAACGAGGTTGTACACAACCACCAGAGGCACATTATCCAGGGTTCTGTGTTTTCTCTGACCATTCTTAGCAAAACTGACAGTCACCATGGATGACAGCGTTTGGAGGAACTACACACATCTTTTTAGGTCGCTCAGGTGCAAAGAGAGCAGGTGAAAGGCTTTCAGCGCTTGGCAACTGATTTCTTGTTAGGACCTGAACTACAAAATGTCCCAACATTTTCTCTTTCAAGTAAAAAGAGCCTAAACACAAAGTCGACCGACCTACATAACCCAACACGTTCACTTTCAATGGAACAAGAAGGACATTTAACTCTAACCTCCTAACTGAAGTTGCACAAACAGTGTAAAACCAGAAATCGGAATCTCCATCATTTAGCAATCCAGGCACCAAATGCTTTTGCAGGAGCAAACGCTCTCCTCAGAGTAGTTTCCAGAGGTGCTTTCTCCATGCAGATGGTGCGTGACTCTCATAAAAGCCTTAACAAATGGAAGGAGTAAATGAAGTGGACAGTTCCTCCCAACCGGAACATCCAGAAGGTTCTACAATCTGGGGAGAAAATAGGATCACATCTAAAGGTCCAAAGAAATAATGACACATGAAAAAGTATCCCGCAGCTCCTAACTTTGTTTCCAAGTCCGACTCAAAGAGCCTTATTGCCTTTACTCTAGGTATCACAGAGGAAAATTTTTCACTTTCTCTGGGGTATGTGAATCATGCAAATCGATTGTAATTATTTCATCATTGCTTGGACAAAACACTTGAAAGAATGCTCTTAAACTCGGCATATCTGCATTTCAACGAAGCCTCAGAAGTTTTGAATAAGACGACCAATTGCTGCTGGAAACGTGTACTGCTGTATAAAACGTCCATTCAGCGATGCGCTTTTAAAGTCCAGGTTGAAAATATATTTTTATTCACTGGCTTTTAGTTTAGGCAGGAATTGACATTTGCTGTTCTGTTATTTTGATTGTTCTTTATCAACTGTATTTATTGGTCTTATTTTGGCTTTTTTACCTTTCATGTGTTTGCTGTGTAGCTCTTTGGTCGACCATGTGCTGTTTTAAAAGTGGAACATAAACAAAGTAGGGTGTGCTATGCATGAATCGCTTGAGTTAGGGTAAAGCCATTTAATAATCGGCGTTTTAATTAACCAAATGAAAATGTTTGCATAATTTCTTCTGCTTCCAACAAAGTTAAGAAGCAAATTAAACAGGGATTAGCACTTTGATGGGCGTCAGATAGAATGTAAATAGCCTCTGTTGATTACCTTGATAGCTGAGTAGCTTGGCAAACAAGAGTTTATGCAAAGCCCTGTTAGATCAACCTCTGATTAAATATGTCTAAATGTATTGTGGTTGTTACTTTTGTTGTGTTGGTAAGCACTTATTTTAGTTTTGAAAATCAGTTTAACAACAGAGGGCTAGTTAGTTTATAGTCTGTAATCTAATGACCCTGACTTCTGTCCCTGATAAAGGCTTAACAGACAGTCCATGAAACATTTCTGTTACACTCTAGGCAAGGCAAGGCCATTTTATTTGTATAGCACACTTTCAACAACAAGGTCATTCAAGGTGCTTTACATGATTAAGGGGTAAAAATAAAAATAGCAGTAAAACACAGACAAAGCATATAAAGTAAAAACAGCAATAAAGCAAGAAGCACAAACCATGTGATACATGAAAGCATTACTCAAAGGCAGCTCTAAACAGGTAAGTTTTTAGTTGTGATTTAAAAGAACTCAATGTTTCAGCAGCTTTGCAGTTGTCTGGAAGTTTGTTCCAGATGAATTCAATTCAATTCAGGTTATTTATGTAGCGCCAATTCACAACAGATGTCATCTCAAGACACTTAACAAGAAGTCATTTCAATACATTTATACAAACATTCCAATCAGTTAGAACGTTTCCTATTTAAGGAATCCCACCAGATTGCGTCAGTCATTGGCGTGAGGTTGGGCAGACTTTCCAACCACAGCAATCCTTCAGCAATCCCTCATACTGAGCAAGCATGTAGCGACAGTGGAGAGGAAAAACTCCCCTTTAAAAGGAAGAAACCTCCAACAGAACCAGGCTCAGTAGGAGCGGCCATCTGCCACGACCGTCTGGGGGTTTGAGAAGACAGAGCAGAACACAGAAGGAACAGAAGATCTGATATAAGAGAACTTTCTATGTTACAGAAAGTAAAAAGTTGATAACAGGACACAGTGGATGTTCAGTTACTGGGAGGATCATCCCAGTCGATGCCCCCCCGTCCAACAGGGCATTGCAGCCAAGCAGGATACCAGACCAGGTATATCTTCTATGGAGAGAAAAACACTGAGAGAACACAAAGTTAACAGTCGAAATAACAGAATGTACTGTAATACAACTGGAGAGTGTAGGAGAAAAGGAAGTAGCAGAGTGAAGAACATTGGTAAGTCTGTCCTCCAGCAGCCTAAGCCTATAGATTAGAGGAGCTTAGAAACTGAAAGCTGCTTCTCCATGTTTGTTTCTAATTCTAGGGATGTTGAGTAGACTGGAATTAGAGGATCTGAGTGTTCTGGGGGGTTGGTATAGTGACAGTAGATTTTCATCATACTTTGGTGCTAAGCCATTCAATGATTCATAAACTAGTACAAGTATTTTGAAGTCTATTCTCTGAGCTACAGGGTTGGGTTTTAAAGAATCTCCAATTAATACAGAATATTCCAGTCCAGGTTTAATTAGTTGTGTTTTAACACCCAGACGGTCGTGGCAGATGGCACTGAGGCTGGTTCTGCTGGAGGTTTCTTTCCGTTAAAGGGTAGTTTTTCCTCTCCACTGTCGCTACATGCGTGCTCAGTATGATGGATTGCTGTGGTTGCAATTCTGCATCAACGGGACGCAACATCAAGTCAATGACTCAATGCAATCAGCTGGGATTCCTTACATAGGAAATTAACTAAAACTTTAAACTAATTGGAATGTTTGTATGATTGTATTGAAATGACTTTTCTTGTAAAATGCTGTCCAGATTCCTCAAAAAAAGAGGGAAATAGCCCTTTAGGTCAGCATCAACAGGGAGCCAACATTAGCATCATTACTGACAAATAGTGAGCTGTTTCCAGTATTCTGACATTGTTTGCAATTCCTTCATATCTTGTCTGTCAGGGCTTCTGTTAGTCTGAAGTCACCGAGTGTTTTTAGCCGCAAGAAGTCCTTAGGAGGCAAATCTGTCAACACAAAAGCTTCTTCCCTTCTTACTCCAAAGTAAGAGTCTCAAACAGGATGTGTCAACTTAGAGGGCTCCACTTAATGTCTGAGGCCCCTGAAACATAATTGTAGCAGCTGGGTAAATCATTGCGGTAGGAGAAATATATTGGTGCCCTAATATCAAGAGATCTCGCTGCTTGAGATCTTGCGACACCTCTTACTTTTACAAGTGAGTGAAAGTACATGTTTTCTTTAGGACTTTCCTCACATGGTTGTCGAATAATTTTGACCTGCCTCTCATTATAAAACATTACTTTGTTGCTTGCATGACCCAGTGACCTTCAAGCTTCATGTGTCACACGAAAGGCCTCACATTTCACCCTGGTATCCTCTAGCAAACAGAGGGGTCATGCAAGGCGCCTGGCTTCGGTTGCTGCAAAACAAGTCCGAATGATTAGCCCCACTCATTGCCATGCCTAGTGGTATAAGGACTTAGTGTACATGCTAGGTTTAGTTTGTGCCAATGTATAATGTCCAATCATCTCCAGTTTTGGTCTCACCTGTCCAAAGGACATTGTTCTAGATACAGTGGCTTGCAAAAGTATTCGACCCCCTTAAACTTTTCCACATTTTGTCACATTACAGCCACAAACATGAATCAATTTTAGTGGAATTCCACGTGAAAGACCAATACAAAGTGGTGTACACGTGAGAAGTGGAACGAAAATCATTCATGATCCCAAACATTTTTTACAAATAAATAACTGAAAAGTGGGGTGTGCGTAATTATTCAGCCCCCTTCGGTCTGAGTGCAGTCAGTTGCCCATAGACATTGTCTGATGAGTGCTAATGACTAAATAGAGTGCACCTGTGTGTAATCTAATGTCAGTACAAATACAGCTGCCCTGTGACGGCCTCAGAGGTTGTCTAGGAGAATGTTGGGAGCAACAACACCATGAAGTCCAAAGAACACACCAGACAGGTCAGGGATAAAGTTACTGAGAAATATAAAGCAGGCTTAGGCTACAAAAAGATTTCTCAAGCCTTGAAACATCCCACGGAGCACTGTTCAAGCGATCATTCAGAAATGGATTACGCACACTCCACTTTTCAGTTATTTATTTGTAAAAAATGTTTGGAATCATGTATGATTTTTGTTCCACTTCTCACATGTACACCACTTTGTTTTGGTCTTTCACCTGGAATTCCAATAAAACTGATTCATGTTTGTGGCTGTAATGTGACAAAATGTGGAAAAGTTCAGGGGGGCTGAATACTTTTGCAAGCCACTGTACCTTGTGGTTTATTTTAAAGCAACTTTGATCCTAAACCAAAAGTCACTGCGTGCTACACACGGGCAAGCTGAAAAAAACTGGTCTTAAATCCCATAGAAGCAGGAACGGGGGAAGGTGCTTTATTTTATTTTATTTTACACAGCTTCTTCATTTTCGTTGTTTAATAAACAATCCATTGTGTGCTTTGTACCCTTGGGGTTAGATATAAATATTATTAAAAAAATTTAGCATTTAAAAGACTAGAATTAAAAGAAGCTGGTGTTTATTTTACCACAGCTGCACCATGACAATGGTTAACCGTCCAACTGCTACTCACAAGGGCATCTTGTTTATATTTATATTTATTAGAAATAGTTATAAGATGTGCCTATTGAGTGTATTTGGAGGAGCTCTGTGACCCTTTAGTGCTTACACACAATTCACAGACTTGAATACCAAATTTCCAAGATTTCCTTAAACAGGAGGCTTAGTGGTGTCTAGTGGGCAGTTTGTTTATATGTCACATTTTTCTTAGCAAGTTCAACACGCCAAAGGAATGCATGAACACAAAATGTATTGTTTCAGTTCTCTGTTGCAAAGGTGCTGACTATTTGGGTGGTCAGAGGTTTACATGTAAAAAAAAAGAAGGAAACTGGACTGCATTAATCACTTGGACATACAGTACATAGCAAAACTTTTCAGATCCTGAGTACCATTTCACATTTCCATACGTAAAATCACAAACTCAATGCGTTTTATTGGGTTCCTAAGACAATACTGTGTAGAACCAGCTTGGCTTCCAGTTACAGCTGCAATTCTTTTGTATAACCCTAAACATCTAGAGACTGACAGTTTGGCTCATTCCTCTGTCCAAAAAATAACTCAAGCTCAGTTACATTGGATAGTAAGTGTTTGGTGTCTCTTTCAAGTCTTGCGACATTGAATTCAGACCAGGGCCCTAATTTATCAAACATTTGTAGAAACTGTTCAATATTCTATCCTACAAATGAAATTTAGAATGTTTGTAGGAACAGTCAAAACCCGGATTTATCAAATATTTGACTTATCAGATCTTCTACTGAGGGTGCACAAATCACCGCATTTGACACGCGGTGGGCCAGTGTTCTTGGAGACGCTGCTTTGGCGGGCATCGGTAGCATGGAGACAGGGACAACCTGCTGCACGTACAAGCAGGACCGTCCAGTTTCCACAGTACAGTTTGCAAACCGTTAAACCATTTATTTATAAGTGTAACAACATCCTTTCAAAGTGAAGCCCTTGATGTGACAAGTAAAAGAAGCACACGGAGAGCGCAGACCTCTGTGAATTGGCAAATTTCTAACATTTCCTGAAAGTTTAATCCATATCCGTCCATAATCTTTTGAGTTATTTTGCTAAAAGACAGACAGACGCCAACATGAGCTCCTTGGCGGAGGTGATAAACTGATGAGATGAATATTCAGTCAAACTGCTTCAGTGTTGCAGTTCCCCCATTCTACCACCACATGCTGTGCGTATGCATGGTCAGAGCTGTTCTTATACTTAGGAAAATTTCTACGCTCAAGTACGAGATGGTAAATACCACCCAATGTGTAAAATTGTTCCTACGCACGAAATACGCACATATGTGTGCGTAAGTACGTCTGATAAATGAGGGCCCTGAACTTTGACTGGGCCATTCTGAAATAAGAACATTGCTTTGATCTAAACTATCTATTCTAGCTCTGATTACATGGTTAGAGTTGTCCTGCTGGAAGCAGAACCCCACCCCCAGTGCTTTTGGTGCTCTAGGCGAGGTTGTTGTTTGCCGACCCCTCATGTCATTTACCTCTGTCAATGCTATTTGCAACCTGTTCTGAGATGCGCACCACTAATTAATGCCCCTCCCCCTTACCCTCCATTTGGTGTTGTGGGATAAAGGTTTGCTCTGTTTCAGAATGCTCTGGGTCGGGTCAGCATGACAAAGACGGTACGACGTGATCTGGCAAACTGGGAGTGTTTCCAGTGAATGTTATGTTTGAAACATACAAGCATGTGGCAAGCAGACTGGAAGAGGTCAGTTGGAGTAGTTTGTATTCTGTGCTGTCCATCAAAGGTACTGTATGTAATCAATAAACTAACCGGCTGAAGGCTGCATGATCAAGTTCCAGACGTCAGAGTGTTTATTTTATTTAACACCTGTCTTCTGATGTATTTTTGAGAAAACAAACAAGAGCACGGTGCTGTGCAGCAAGACACGTTCAGGGTCAGGCAAATTAAGTGGAAAAATTACAGATGCAATCGTATTTTATCACCATCTGCTTTTAATATTTCCTTTACATGCTTGTCAGCCTGACAGAAGAGTGCAAGATAGACCAGCAAACTGATTACACACGCACGCACGCAAACACACGAGCCCTTTTGGCTTTTCACTTCAGCGGTCGCCAAGGCGAATCCTCTGTTGTCCGTTTAGTCCTATTCTCAGCATCCTCCTTGACTTTATCTCCAAAACATCTAATGTTCTCTTAGCTGCTCTGCAGCTTCACAATATCTGTACAAGGCAACATGGCCTTCTGGAGAAGATCTGCAGGGACACCCATGTCTATTTTACACTTCCACTGCCTAGGCACGCAGTAAAAAGGAGTGTCATTATAAAGGGAAGGTTGTAACACTTTTTCAGATCTGTTGCAATCCTCCCCATGCCAGGAATGCCATTAGAAAGCTCATGTTTTTTGCATTTAGCTTCGAAGCTAGCACTAATGGAACAAATCAAAACAAACAAGAGAACCTACTGCTTTAGCTGATGTAAGTCACACAATTGTATCTACAAAGCAAAGGACTATGTATTTGTGGGGAAATATTTTATTTATCTGAAAAACCATTTTTTGGTTCCAGAATAGACCGTTTTCAAATCAGAGACATGTGGCTTTGCCAGTGTGCTCAATTTGTAAGCGGGCATAGACTGTGTTGATGACATCATCACAGCATTTACTTTCTTTAATATAGAAAGTACTCTTATATCAGATCCTCGGTTCTTTATGTGTTTTTGCTCTGTCTTCTCAAACCCCCAGACGGTTGTAGCAGATGGCCGCTCGTACTGAGTCTGGTTCTGGTTCTGCTGGAGGTGTCATGTTTTGTGGGGAGGACCAGGCGCAGAGAGGCGTTTAAAGTGCAGAGCACTCATATTTAACGATAAATAATAATAAACAATACAAAAATCCAAACCTCGGAGAAGGACAGGAACAGGATGAGCAGCAGGGAGGGAAGACATGAAAATGACGAGGACCTGACAAAGGGCTTGATAAGATACAGGGGCTTAAATTGACAAGAACAACAATGGGAAGGCAATCAGGGAGACAAGAAACAGCTGAGAACAGGGAAGGACAAAGGCAGAGAACAGCTGACGATAAGTAGACAAACACAGGAAGACACGGAGTGACGCTAAGGAGGAATACAAAACATAAGGACTAGACAGAGATGAGTACTAAAGACGAATAAGGACTAACTATGAACCTAAGTAATTAGAAAGAGAGTAGAGAGAAAACATGGTGGAAGGAAAAACTCAAATAACACATTAAAAAACACTTAGAAATAAGCTAAAATGTTAATGTAAACTGAATAAAGAAATGAAATAACTAAAACTCAAAACCCAAACACCTCAAAACCCAAACACCTAAGGAACCAAACAGGAGGTTTCTTTCTGTTAAAGGGGAGTTTTTCCTCTCCCCTGTCGCTGCATGCTTGCTCAGTATGAGGAATTGCTGTGGTTGGAAGTCTGCCTCAACGGGGCACAACCTCAAGTCAATGACTCAATGCAATCTGCTGGGATTCCTTAAATAGGAAACCAACTAAGACTTGAAACTAATTGGAATGTTTGTATGATTGCATTGAAATTACTTTTCTTGTAAAGTGCCTTGAGATGACATCTGTTCATAATCGGCGCTATATAAATAAACTGAATTCTATCTATCTATCTATCTATCTATCTATCTATCTATCTATCTATCTATCTATCTATCTATCTATCTATCTATCTATCTATCTATCTATCTATCTATCTATCTATCTATCTATCTATCTATCTATCTATCTATCTATCTATCTATCTATCTATCTATCTATCTATCTATCTATCTATCTATCTATCTATCTATGCCATTGCAGCATAGCTATATATGCAATGGCGTCCCCTAAGTGACCGTCTAGCCCACCTATTCCTGCCCATCTGGTCTCTACTCTGCTGTCTGGAGGCAGCAGGTTTGACCACCCTACATTTCCCTGCTGAAGAAAACACCATGTGCCACCGGTGGGGATGATGTGCAGTAGTAGTTTTCCACTACACAGTATTTTGCATTTAGGTTAAACTGTTTCATTAGGCCCATAGTTTCTTCCACATGTTTTCTATATCCTGTTTTCTATGTCTTTGTAGGTTTGCAGTTGAACCATGCTCTATTTATTTTAGGATGACTGTCGGAACAGTGCTCCATGAATTGTGACATAGATTTAGAACCTGCTTCAAACTTCTCCACAACCCCATCCCTGACCTGTCTGCTGCGTTCCCTGACCTTCACGAAGCTGTTTGTTCTCTAAAGTCGTCTAACAAACCTCTGAGGCCTTTGCATACAAGATGCATTTATACTGAGATTAAAATACACACAGATCGATTCAATTTCCTAATTAGGTTTCTTCAGGAGGCAGCGGGTTGCACCAGATTTGACTAAGGGGTATTGAAGTAAAGGGGGCAAAATACAAATTCATTCTAATCTGCTCAGATTTTTAATTGTTAAAAGCATTTTTAAATCGTGTTTTTTCTCCATTTACCTTAGTTTGTGTTGGTCTGTCACATACAATTCTCAGAAAAACAAGTCGAAGTTTATGTTTTTAATGTGAAAAGCTGTACTACTGTTTTAGTGAGGCTGAATCTGTAAATTGTGCACAGCGGGGTGCTAGCTGCTCCTCTTTTGTCAGTTCCTGAAGTCTTCCTAAAACTGATTTGGTCTTTTTAAATTTAGAACTTCCATCGTCAAAACTGTCTATGAAGACACAACTGGGTAAAGCAAATGTGACAACCTGAGCGATCTGTGTTGTAGTTTGGACCTGTCACTTAAAATATATACGTTCTGAGGTCGTGTGACACATTTAGCAACTGAAAACTGGCTTAGACGGCCAGTTCTCTACCATGTCTCCAACCTAATCCCTTTGGATTTCATGCTGCGCACATTGGAGGTAATTGTTTGATGACCCTAACCCTGAGTGGTGTGTTGAGAAAAGCCTCTGAGAAGTTATATCTGTCCCTGTAATCAATACGGTGCAGTGGCTTTATTGGATTGCAATCGATAAAAACAAAACAAACTAAAATGTTCATTAGATCCTGTGATGAATTTATGAATATCAGAAACAATTGGATAGATTTTTTTTCAGAGGTTTTATATCAGAGCTTTCAAAAGCCAATATCAATTACTACAGTAAAGAGCAGATATTTACATTATACTTGGTGAAGCTACATAAAAACATGAAACTATTCTGACTAAAAGGGAAAAAACAGCTTTCAACAAATTATGAGTTCTCAGAGCACTTTTAGGCTCTATATTTATGCATTAAACCAATAACACTGATATTAGCGAGGCACCTGCTGCAGTTCACATGCAATCAAGATTGACATGACTAGGATTTAGGCTGCAGGAATCATTCTTTGTATGACTCAACCAGGGCAAAACGTATTAACCTTTTGGCTGCATCTCATGGTCTCTCTTTGGCATGTTTTCGACAGCACTCATTGGATGGACAAGAACAAGAAAGTCCAACAACCTCAATGAAGATCTATGAAGAAGAATTACACAACTGTAGCAAGCCTTCTGGAGCCACCTTTAAAAAACTGCAGAATCTAAGATAATTTGTTTAAACAATAGTACATAAGTACCTACTACAGGGATGTATTACCACTTTACCAAGGTCTGGAAAAGAACAAAAGAAATGGTCATCCTCAGAAAAGGAAAGAAACAGTGATCAGGAAGTTCAGGAACAACCCAGCAGCATAAAAGGTTCAAGTCTACCACAGTGTCTCTGTGCACAGTCCAGAAAGTTGCCATTGTTGTGCCACAGATAGGTAGGTTTTGGCTATGGATAATTATGAATAATTGCTTAGGGCAATTATTAATAAGATTCATAATTTTATGTAAAAATTACCAAGTTTGGGGCACCACCTGGGTTCCAGGAATATCAATGGCCAAATAGTTCAGTCTCAGTTTATGTTTATGATTACCGGTCTGATAAGGCTGAGATAATTGGTGTTCTTTGAACAGCAGGTTACTACTCATGTAGGTGAAATAACAAACAACGGTTTTCCAAAATACAAGGGTTTATTACAAAAGAATTCAACATTCAATGATTTAATCAACACACTCACTACGCTAGTAACACAAAACTAAACCAGTAAGAAAAAGTTATTATAATTAAACTAACACCCAAAAGTGATAAATATGCAAAGAAGTAGAAACAATAACCAGTAAATTGATAGTGATGTCACAGTTTAGTATGGATGTGTTGCTTAAAGACCAAGGCTTGTATTGAAGAGTTTGGGAATGAAGCTAAATTAGTTTTAAACTAATTGTGTTTAGTTTAAAACTAATTAGCACCTTCTGGTTTGTTTTCAAACCACCAATTCACAATGCAAAGCAGAAGTGAAGAAAAACATTTTTTGGGAGAAGTAATGTTTCATTAAACCATTTGCTAAATTAGAAATTAACTTCATGGAGAATTGATTCTATTTTATGGATTGGTCACCGAATGTGTCATTGCACACCTTCAAAAAGGTTCCACTTTTGTCTCGTCACCCATCCATGCATCCATTGTCTTTCACTTATCCGGGATGCCTTATTGTTGCTAGTGAAATGAAACCGTAAAAGTGTTTAATAACTTTACATTTTTTATTTAGCAAGTTGAGAAATTAGGTTTGGATAGCTTTTTTCCTTTAGAAAACTGTACATGTATTCACAATCAGATTCTTCAGCATGGCCCTGTCGGTTCAGTACGCATGTGTACTGAACTAATACAGCTGTTTTCTACCTGAACATATTTCGTAATGTTTAGGAGTGGAAATCACGCTCTGAGACCAAAACAAATCAGAAAGAACTCCCAGCTGTCACTAAACTCTGCTGTTAGGGAACAATAATGGTTTATCCTGCAGCTACAGTAGAAAAAGAAAGATGTACCGAACTAGAACTTTGTCAGCGAACACATCTTTCAACAGCAATAAGGTCCATAACACGCTCTGATCTGAAATGAATTACTCACCTGAAACAATGTTAAGCTGAATATAAACATCACTGAAGCTAGAGAAAAACCAGCTGACATCCGCTACCAGTAGCATCCAGTCAGCCAAAACTCTTTATTTTGAATAAAATCAAGTCAGTGGAATCTCTGTTTATTAGAAGGGATTTTCTCAACAGCTGCCCATGCTGCATTCAAGTACAGCTGGAAGAGACTAGGTTGTCGAAATATCAAAACAACTGCAAAATGATTTAAGAATGTTTTATTCTCAAACATGGGAAAAGTATTATTTACATATTCAGATACAGACACACTTTATAAATCCCAAGGGGAAATTCCAGAAATGCATTCTCCCTCTCTCTCTCTCTCTCTCTCTCTCTCTCTCTCTCTCTATATATATATATATATATATATATATATATATATATATATATATATATATATTTTTTTTTTTTTTTCTTTTTTTTCTTTTTTATGTAATATGTGAAATATTCAATATTTTTTCAACTCTGGCTATGCCTGCTTGTACTATTTTTATATATATATATATATATATATATATATATATATATATATATATATATATATATATATACATATATATATATATATATATTCTGGGTGACTGTGGCTCAGGCAGTAGGAATTTTTCCCGTAAACAGTGGGTTGCCGTTTCAAATTCTTGCTCCGTCCGTCTCGGTTGTTGTGCCCTTGGGCAAAGCACCTCACCTTCCTTGCCTGCTGGTGGTGCCTGTGTCCGGGAGCCTTGCCTCTGTCAGTGTGCCCCAGGGCAGCTGTGGCTACAATGTAGTAGCTTGCCAGCATCAGCATGTGAATGTGAATGGGTAAAGGACTGAATTTAGTGTAAAGTGCTTTGTGGTCCTCTGACTGAAAAGGCGCTATTCAAATGCAGGCTATTTACCATTTATATTAAAAAGTCCAATCAAAAGTGTTTGTTTTAAATATAAACATTGAAGTTCCATGCTGTATAATCATTTCTCCCTGAAAAAAAGTTAATCTTCGTAAACTCCAAACCAATGCGACATTCATGCCCACTATAAGTTTATACCACAACTATATTCAGTATTGCCTGGGTGTATCTTACTATCACACTTGTGGTTGCCAGTTAGGGTTAAAGGGTAAGTGGGGAGAGTTCTGTGCAGCAGAAGCCTTGTGGGCCACATAGCTGATCGGGTCGAATCAGCCTCTTCCAGCCAATCAATGCTGGTGGATACAACCGATGAGGGAGCACAGTCTGCAGGGAGGAGAGGCTGAATCACATAGACTCCGATCAATACTCCAATGCTCAGCAGTGTATTTCACCTCTGACAACCCAGCTCCCCAAAAACAACACTCCCAAACCCTTCCCTATTTCTTCTTGTACATTTTCAGTATTCACTTATTATTTAAAAAAGTCCAGATGTTGTTTTAGGCGTCTCCAGATTTGTGAATTTATCTTTTCAAGTGCAAGTTTCAGACTATATGCAGTGTTTTAGTTGCTAAACCTCAGATTTTTCTGTTTAAGGGGGCAGGGTAATCTTCAGAGAGATCAATCAATAGGGGCAATCTCACACCCAGGAGGGCACAAGTGGCCTGGTACTTATTGATGCTTTCACATTTCTAACCTTGATGCGCATTAAGGCCTTCTGCTCCTTCTTCTGCCCCTGAGGAATCGGCAATCAACCATTTCAAAGTCTAGAACTGAGAAAATCAAACTTGACATCCTTTTGAGCTTCTGTAAAATTGCTTCAGATTCCCTTCTAACATTACCAGAACTATATTTTAGTTTCACTCACATTATGTAGTCTGTAATATTTAAAGTCTTTGTCTGAGGCCCTGTTTCATATGACATTACTATCCCTCTCTGTTGAATCAGTTACAGTGGGGCAAAAAAGTATTTGGCATCCTCCGATTGTACAAGTTGTCCCACTTAAAAAGATGAAAGAAGTCTGTAATTTTCATCATAGGTACGCTTAAACTGAGAGACACAGTGAAAAAGAAAAATCCAGGAAATCACATTGTAGAATTTTGAAAGAATTTATTTGTATAATGGTGCAGAAAATAAGTATTTAGCAACTACAAACAATCACGATTTTCCGGCCTTCACAAACCTGTATCTCCTTTAAGAAGCTCCTCTATCCTCCACTCGTTACCTGTAATAATGGTACCTGTTTGAACTTATCTGTATAAAAGACTCCAACCTCCACCATGGCCAAGACTAGAGAGCTGTCCAAGGACACCAGGGAGTAGGTTGTACACCTACACAAGACTGGGATGAGCCAATCTACAACCTGCAAGCCACTTGGTGAGAAGAGATCAACTATTGGAGCAATTATTAGAAAATGGAATAAATACAAGATCACTCACAATCTCCCTCAACCTGGGACTCCATGCAAGATCTCACCTAGTGGGGTACACATGATCTTGAGTTTGCCAGGGACCATCTGGATAATCTAGAGGATGATTGGGAGAATGTCATGTGGTCAGATGAGCCCAAAATAGAACTCTTTGGTATAAACGCAACTCACCGTGTTTGGAGGGGGAAGAATGCTGAGTTGCATCCCAAGAACACCATACCCACTGTGAAGCATGGGGGTGGAAACATTATGCTTTGGGGCTGGTTTTCTGCAAGGGGACAGGACGACTGATCCATATTAAGGATGAATGGGGTCGTGTATCGTGAGATTTTGGGCATAAAACCTTCTTTCATCAGTGGGTGCATTGAATATAAAACGTGGCTGGATCTTCCACCATGACAATGATCCCAAAAACACCACCTGGGCAATGAAGGAGTGGCTACGTAAAAAGCATTTCAAAGTTCTGGAGTGGTCTAGACAGTCTCCAGACCTTAATCCAATAGAGAATCTGTGAAGGGAGTTCAAAGTCCATGTTGCCTAGCGACAGCCCCAAAACATCACAGCTCTAGAGAAGATCTGCTTGGAAGAATACAGTGTACAGTGTGTGCAAACCTGGTGAAGACCTACAGGAAATGTTTGACCACTGTCATTGCCAACCAAGGTTACATTACAAAGTATTGAAGTGAACTTTCAATTCAATTCAGTTTATTTATATAGCGCCGATTCACAACAGATGTCATCTCAAGGCACTTAACAACAAGTCATTTCAATACATTTATACAAACATTCCAATCAGTTAAAAAGTTTCCTATTTAAGGAATCCCACCAGATTGCGTCAGTCATTGGCTTGAGGTTGGGCCCCGTTGATGGAGACTTTCCAACCACAGCAATCCTTCAGCAATCCCTCATACTGAGCAAGCATGTAGCGACGGTGGAGAGGAAAAACTCCCCTTTAACAGGAAGAAACCTCCAACAGAACCAGGCTCAGTAGGAGCGGCCATCTGCCACGACCGTCTGGGGGTTTGAGAAGACAGAGCAGAAACACAGAAGGAACAGAAGATCTGATATAAGAGAACTTTCTATGTAACAGAAAGTAAAAAGTTGATAACAGGACACAGTGGATGTTCAGTTACTGGGAGGATCATCCCAGTCGATGCCCCCCGTCCAACAGGGCATTGCAGCCAAGCAGGATACTTCCACTCCACTATACTCACCTCCTCCATAACTCCATCGGGACAGCCCGCCGGTCCACCCTCCAACGCTCCACCTGCTGAGGCCCAGCCAACCTCAAGCCTCTGCTCCCTGCTTACCTCCTCCGAGCCTGGAAACCTCCATCGGACCAGTAAGCCAGCAGCCCTCGATATCCTCCCGCCCTCACTATCCTCCATTGTCTATCCCAACCTCTTTCCCGTTCCATCTCCTGTTCCGCTTGCCAGGCGATCCGCCTCTGACTCCTGGCTTCTTCCGACACGGGGTTCCAGCCAGCCGGTGTTTGCACAGGACCATGCTCCTGTTCTGAAATAAACTCATTGAAAAACTGTTTAGCGCTGTCTGTTGTTCTCGCCCTTGAGAGTCGCTAAAAGAAGCAGGATGACACCTGCACGACCGGTGGCTGCCAAATACTTTTTTGCCCCACTGTAAAATTGGACAGCTCTCAGTGTGCTGGTTCAGACTAACCTAAATGATTAGGCGTCTGCTGTCAGCTCTACATGCAAGTAAACATACATCAGTGTCCTAATGACATCAGAAGGTCTACAGATGTTTCTGTATTAACAGGTATTATTGGTGGAGTTCATTCTGTAACCCATCGATGTTTTATGAAAAGAGTTTCAGCTCAAGGTGTTAATGTTTAAAACTGTACTGCATTAAACAGCACAATGACTGTCAAATGTTTCTACACAGCTTTTCTTGGTAAATACCAAGGTTTTAATAAAAAGTGTCATTGGTTTTAATTTTGTTTTAGTTTGTTTCAGTTTTAATGAGTTTTTACCATTTGTTGGTTGGTTTTGCTTCATTATTAAAAAAATGCTTGGTTTCAGTTTAGTAGTGTTTAGATATTCCTTAATAAAACATTATTTAAAAAGAAATGCATTGAACGGCACAGAGTGTGGATGGGTGGAAAGGAGAGATAATATATTCAAAGTGATCCCTAAATTGGACTCTGGCGCTTTTTCCCGACCTTCGCTGCCTAGGTGTGGACAGACCGCGGCAACACAGATGACTTTACGGACGAATCTGTCATCTGTCGGCAGAATGCAGGTAAAACAACAACAACAACTAGAAACTGAACTTTATACTAATGCATGAGACACAAACGAAAACTAAACACAGTTTCCGTATACATTCATTTAATTTTAGTTAGTTTGGTGAACACTCGTTCCAGTTTCAGTTAGTTTTTGTTGTGTTGCAAAGTCTCATTTTTTTTATTTATTTCAGTTAGCGAAAACTGTCTCATGGGGTGTCTGAGCGGGGTTACAGCGTCATTTCTTGGGTGTCTTGGTGAGTCAGTGAGAATCAGAGGTGTCAAAAGTATTCACATTCAATACTCAAGTAAAAGTATACATACTAGGGTTTAAAAAGACTTCTGTAGAAGTTGAAGTATCAAGTCAAGTTTTTTACTCAAGTAGAAGTAAAAAAGCACTTGATTCAAAACTACTTAAAGTATAAAAGTAAAAGTAATGTATTTTAAAAAATGACATTAAAGAATAAAGCTTAAGCCCCCCCCAAAATAAAGGCCATAATTATTATAATGTTATATAAAAATTTTAATGTTTAAACATTTGGGACACACTAGGCTACCTGATGCAGCTGCATATATGCCCATTAAAATGTATTAATTTTAGTGCAATGGAATTACAGTACAGAACCATATGTGGACTACTGAGCATTAATAAGTATATATATATATATATATATATCAAGTAACAAAGTACAAATACTTCGTTACCTTACTTAAGTAGAAATTCGGGGTATTTATATGGTATTCTGTCTCCTTACCTTTTTAATGTCTATTTGGATGATTTGTCCAAATTGTTGAATGTTTGTAAGACGGGCTGTCTTGTGGAAAACTCTGTCTTCAACCACCTAATGTATGCTGATGATCTGGTAGTGCTAAGCCCGTACAGTCCTGGGTTGCAGCAATTATTCAAGGTGTGTTCACAGTATGGTAATGATTTTGACATCAGATACAATTCCAGCAAGAGTAATATCATGATTGTCAGAACCAAGGAGGACAGGAGACTAATTTTTCCTGATTTCTACTTGAGTGATCAGCCTCTGAAGACGTGTAAAGAAATAAAATATCTGGGCCATATCATAACTGATGACATGAGTGACGACAGAGATCTGTACAGACAGTGCTGCCAATTATATGCCTAAGCCAACATGTTGCTGCAAAAATTTAGCATGTGCTCACCTAATGTTAAATGTTTTTTTATTTAGATCCTACTGTACTCGTATGTACACAGCACATTTGTGGTGGCGATATAAGAACAGTAGCCTCTCTGTGGCCTACAATGATGCCATGAGGCTCCTCCTTCGTGTCCCAAGATGGCACAGTGCTAGTCAGCTTTTTGTGAACTCTGGGGTTCCCACCTGTGGAGCCTAATGTTTAAATTCATGTGTCGTTTGGACAAATCTGAAAATGGAATCAAACTGGCACTAACCAGTCCTAAGAAAAGCTGCTACAGATATATGTCTGGTCTTTGGAAACACTGGCATTTTAGTCTTTCATGAATTTTATTGTAAGCTATGTCATTTATTGTATTGTACTTCTTCCATACTTTTATTTTTATCTATGGACCAATTGTGTGTCTGAAATAAAGTTTATATATATATATATATATATATATATATATATATATATATATATATATATATATATATATATATATATATATATATATATATTAAATTAAGAATAGTATCACCAAAAGTCTTACGACCTCAGCACAGACCAGATTGTGCAGACCCCTGTAAATTTCTAATGACCCCCTTGTGGCTCACGAACCTCATGCTGGGAACCACTATTCTAGAGGCTGAATCCGCGCTGACTGGAACTAAAAGCTCCACTTCAGCCAAAGTTTTGAAATCAGGGAATATTTCTCTAAATCAAGTGATCAGAGGTCGGAAAGACTCTCTGAACCCAGCTTCATATCGCTTCAGCAGCAGAAGCTGTCTGAGCATGCGTTCTTTCGCACGGGTGGACGGCACAACACCGGGTTCTTTGAAGCACGTCTTTAACAGTCACGTTCCAAAGCCTCCTGGTCTGACATGATGCTCAGATGGCTTCATGGGAATCTTCTTCTTATTAATTTATTGATTCAGTTACTTGTACTCTGCGCTTCAACTCAAACCTAAATATGTCCGCGTGTCTGCACCAAATGTTCAGGGGTGTGAATAATAATCTGTCAAAATGACAAGTGGCCTTCGAATTTTCCCTCTCCGTTGTAAAAAAAAAAAGGACTAATATGGAAAATATAACTGGACCCCGTGTACACAGTACGCAATGGATCGCCTACAAGCGGGGTGTCCGAATGGTAAATGTTTACAATTATGATCAAACCGCTGTCAATTCTATCCAGTTGGTGCATTTTTAGATCGTTTTTTGTGTGTCTTCTTAATAAAAGACTAAATGAAACAGGAGTAACGAGGCTATTTTTAAAATGTAAGAAGTAGAAAGTACAGATAATTGCGTGAAAATGTAATGAGTAGAAGTAAAAAGTAGGCCCATAGATAATTACTTCAGTAAAGTATAAATACCCCAAATTTCTACTTAAGTAAGGTAACGAAGTATTTGTACTTCGTTACTTGACACCTTTGGTGAGAATGTATGTGTTTAAGAGGGAGGGAACGTATGACTGTGTCTGTATGTCTTTGTCTACCTGTCAGGTTGGGTCTTGGGCTGCCCTCTCGCCTGGCACACCTCAGGCCTTACATTTAATGGGGGGGCTATTCCCCCTCCGCCACTCTCTGCCAGTGACGGATGCCCCTGCCCACTGGTGCGTCGGTGGTCAATCCGGTTCGGAGCTGGTGCATGCCTCGCTGGGCCTGGGTGGACCGGTGCGTCAGTCGGCTGGCCGATGCGCTGGACCGATGTTTTCCCTTGGTTTTCCCTTGGTTCGGGATTGTTGGGTGGTGCCTGTTCAGTGGCTCGGCGGGATACGGATCCAGTGTCTCTGCTTGTTTGATCACCTGTTCTGTGCGCACCGAGCGTGGTCGGTTCATTGGACCGGCCCTGGCCTTTGTTGGATGCCTGGTCTCAGCGCTCTGCGTTGCGCGTGATCAGGACTCGGGAGCTGGTACAACTTGGTGTCCAGGTGCTGGCTGAGCTTGGCCTGGGGATGCCGTCCATCTGCTGCGGCTATTGGTGGGGCGCCTCGACGTGGGGCAGGGGTGGGATGCTGGGATGTTGGAGGTGAGAATTGGCCCAGGGTACTTGTCGGGTCCCTGCTGGGGGAGGGGGCGCCCCTTGGCCCTGGCTCTCCCGGTCCATGGACCGGCCCGCCCTGGCGCAGCCGGTTGTCGGCGGGGCCCGTGGGCTCGTCATTGCTGCCCCCTGGGCCCCTGCATCGTAGCCGCTGGACGTTCTCCTGGGGTTCTCCTCTTCTTCTCTCTTGGGAGATGCGGTCGACCCCACCCTGGTCCGCCTGGGGCTCTGGGGGTCCTTTGGACGTCTTGGCTCCGATCTCCTTCATGTCTGCATCGATTCCTGGGAGACGGATTGATGCCTGCTCACACCAGCTATCGAACACTCTTATGGAGAAACCTTATATGCACCAGCATGCTCACACACACATATAGGTGTGGGGTCTCTGGTGTTTACAGATATATTCTTGGGCTGAGGTTATCAATACTAGATCTTGATTAATCGGTACCATGAGTTTCTCTGTGACATTCTTGTTGTATGTTATATCCATTTTTGTGTTATGTGGTTGTGTAGTTCTTAGTTCACAATGTTTGGTTTGCTTTGTTGACGTTCCTTTTTTGTTTTTTTTGTGTTTTTTCCCCTCTCTCTGCCGTCCTGTGGGTATGGAGGCAGACTTCAATGTTTTCCTGTGTTTTCTTTGTTCCCCTTCCTCTCTTGTATTTTCAACTCACCCTCTCTCTTCTTCATCTTCTTTCTTTCTTTCCCTTAATTTTCCGTCTCCGTGTCCAAAACATCAGGAAATAAAACCCACAGCAATTCATAATAAAGATTTTTCACGCATTTAAATCAAGTGGAGGACTGTAGCAAAAGCTGTAGTGCTCCGCTTGTGAAAATAAATCTGTTGGGCTTCTACTTGGTACTCAGACACCAATTCTGAGCTCCACACTGCCAAACAGGACACGTTAGAAAAAAAATAAAATAAAATGAATTCTCCTCTCCAATATTGCATTTTATTTTTATGTTTTTGCTGTTATGTCAACTTTTAACTTTCTGGGTTTTTTTTCTCTTTATAGAATCTGCATCTGGTCTGGTGTTCTGTTTAGCTGTGACACCTTCATGGAGGGGGGGCATCGGCTGAACTACACAGCTTTTCTGTTAAGATGTGTTTCTCTCCTAGATGAAGCCACTAAATGAGCTACTACTGCCATTAACGTCTTACATTTCTCTAACATAGAAAGCACTTCTGCATCAGTTCTTCTATTTCTTTTTTGTGTGTATGATCTGTCTTATGACGTTCGTGGCAGATGGTTGTGTTGCTAGGTTCTGCTGGAGGTTTCTTCCTGTTAAAGAGGAGTTTTTCCTCTTCACTGTCGCTACATGCTTGCTCAGTATGAGGGATTGCTGTGAAGTCAACGACACAACGTGGGGGACTGTCTACTGTAGCTTCATGCTCGTCCAAGAAGGAATGAATGCTGGAAGTTTGCTAATTTGAATAATAAACTAAATTTGTTTGATAACTAGGGTAAATTTTGTAACAAAGAAACCCTTGTTTTGTTTTTTTTCCCCTGGAAGCGCGGCCCCCCAACGTCACGCCAGTTTACGCCTCTTTTGGAAAACATAGGCACGGATCCGTTTTCTATCCCCCATTTGCAGGTCGGGGAGCAGCAAGGTGCATTTGCTCTGCTGCTTGCTGGTGCTGCAAAGGGAGGGGGGCAGGCCTGCTGCTGGAATTCAAACGGCATCTATCCAGCTCGCAAAATAAAACAAAAAACAACAAACACTGATGCCTTATCTAAATTATAACATCTATTTATAACAGCCATTGGCGCCCTCGATGCGCCTGCTTACTGCTGCCCGCTATGCCTGTAGCAAGGGGTACTCAGAGGGGGAGTGGCCGGTTTTGTTTGTGATAGTTCAGTTTTCTCCTATTTATTTGTAATATATATGGTGGGGGAAGGGTGGGTGGTGCTCGCCCAGGGCACTAAACGGCCTAAGACCACCCCTGGATGATTTAAATTTCTGTGTGATTGAATTGAATTAACTTTTTTTTGAAAGTGCCTTGAGATGAGATGTGTTCTGAATTGGCACTATATAAATAAACTGAATTGACCTTACTATTATAGAACCCCCTCCCCCCTCCTATTGGTCTTTCACTTTCTATTATGTGTATCTTTTCCTTTATGTTAAATACAATGCATGTACAGTACATTTTGGACCGCAATTGGAGTATATGCTTTGTCACCACATACTGATGCAAGTACCATTATTCTGTTTATGAATCGGTCTTCCACTGTCAGTGATTCAAATGTTTTACAGTGTTTATGTCAGACAATGTTGCCAATGTTGCATTCATCACTTGACTTAACAGTATGAATACCTTGTCCCTTTTGGGTGTAATGCCACTGTCACAAGAAATGTGCCTATAAAGTGTTAAGAAAAAGTGGAACGTACATTGAATCTCAACAGTGTCCATGTCCCACTTATAATGCCTGGATACTATAATGTAAAAAAAAAAAAAATGAGACCAACCAAAAAACAAACAAAATGTATCAAATAAAAATTACACAAAAATAAAACAAAAGCTGCAATACCCAGTTGCATAAGAGTCCACACTCTTGGACTAAAATGTTTTGTGGAGATACGTTTTGAATCAATTACAGCATTAAATCTGTGGTAGGAACCTGTCAAGCCTGAAATCTCGGTCTAGTAATAGACCTGAACTGAAAAACTCATCCATGCGTATATCTTTAGTCAGATTGATTACTACAACAGCATCTTCACATGTCAGCCTAAAAAGTCAATCAGACAGCTGCAGCTGATCCAGAACGCTGCTGCTGGTGTCCTCACTAGAACCAGGAAAATAGAGCACATCAGCCCAGTTCTAAAGTCCTTACACTGGCTCCCTGTAGCTCAGAGAATAGACTTCAAAATACTCCTACTAGTTCATAAATCATTGAATGACTTAGCACCAAAGTATGTTGAAGATCTGTTGTTATTATATCAACCCCCCCAGACCACTCAGGTCATCTTATTCCAGTCTGCTCAGCAAGCAGCTTTCAGTTTCTATGGTCCTCTAAATCAAGGCTAAAACCCATCTATTTAGACCTGCATTTGATTATTTGATTAATAACAGCTAGAATGTCAAAATTTTAGTATATTTTAATGTATTTATGTTTCTGATGTGTGTTTTCATTTGTTTTGTTTTATTGCTGATTTAATTTTATTCCCTTTTCACCCAAAGCACCCTGAATTGCCTTGTTGCTGAAAGTGTGCTATACAACAAAGTTTGTCTTGCCTTGTCAGCATCCAACATCTGGACTGGCAGCATTTGCCATCTCTACTTGTAAAAGGTCTCTAAACCACTTATAGAACATACAGATGAGATATAGGCGCCGACTCCATGGGTGCTGGGGCCCCGAAGCACCCACGGACAATACAGAGCACCCACGTGGGATTGACTGCAAAGTCTGTCTGATCAACCCTGTATATCTGAATGTCTATCTTTGTTTTTTACAAAAACAGCACTCCAGAGTTCTGCCACAGGGTCATGAAACAACATTTGTTTCAAGGGTGGGAAAAAAAAGGAATTAGGGCTGTCAAACGATTAAAAGTTTTAATCTAATTAATAACAGGGTGACAGTGAATTAATCACGATTATTCATGATTAATTAACTTTTCTAAATATGACTGAAAAACTAAAAATTTTCGGTGTGAATAAAGAACAAAACCGGAGGCCGTGGGTCTTCCTTAAAGGAAGTAGAGGAGTTGTCAATAGAACTTTTGTTTTGAACTCCACAATCACATTTATTTATGGCTCTTTTAACTTATTTATCTTTTAGCCAGTTTCTAAGGCAAACTAACTGGTTAACTTTTTCTGTATGTGCAGCTGACCGTTTCTTATTAATATTGGGCAACCCTGAGCATTGTCTTAATGGGACTATCCTACAACAACAGAATGTTTTCAGTCAAAGGCTTCAACAGTTTCGCTGCAACACAGACTGCTACAGGAGATCCTTCCTGCCCACAGCCATCAGGATCTACAACAAGCCCTTAAAGAATTGAATAGTATGAGCTACAATAACACTTATTTCCCCCCCTGGGATCAATAAAGCATTTTTTAATTGAATTGCATTCTTCTGAACAATAGACGGATTATTTGCTTATCAACATGAGCGCAAATAGTGTGGAACCGAACCTTTACATAACTCCAGTTCCCACTGTTATTACTTGTGGTTATCTTGCAGCTGCAGTGTTGGTTAGCTATGTTAGCTTGTTTGCTAGCCAAGGCGTACCTATTGTGAAATTACTACTACAGATTGTTGCATTTTTAATCATCTGCTCCAATCGCTTCTTCTGATCGTTTACAACATCTCTTTCTGCAGACTAAACACGCAGTAGAGCAGGGAGTGACGTAGACTGATAATTCCTCTATGTGGCTTGCAACCGAGAAGAGACGTTCACATGGAACCATTGATGCAGTTTTGATCTGCCATGCTGTTTACGCGAGGAGCACTGAACGCAGCGCGGGCTCAATTGTGGGATAAACAGGGCAGGCCATCCTTTGAATGTGTTATAGCGCTTTAATTCTACTAATTAATCTACCTGCATTAATGTGTTAATTTTAAAAGCCCTTAAATTAATACATTAAATTTAACAGGAGTGGGTGTGGGTGGAAGTTTCTCTAATTTGGGTGAGAAAATAATTAATATTATTTTGATTCATATTGAAGTAAAAATATCCCAAACTATCAGGCGCTGTGGCGACCAATTTGGAAGCCTTCCTTTCAAAAAAAGATTACAGCTACTGACATCTGACAGCAGCTTGCAAACTATGTCAAAACAGACTCTATTAATCTTGCCGAATTGAGTGCAGTCAGAGAGAGAGAGAGAGAGAGACTTCTCTGCTGGATTCGTGTTTCAAGGGAAAACATCTTAAACCAGGGACTGCGGACCATGTTTTGTTTTAGCACCGTTACCTGCGGATCAAATAGATGGCAGCGGTGAGAAAAAACATTCCAGGGAAATTAAATGGAAATGATTCTTTGTAAGGTGTTTATATTCAGTACGTTGGAGAAAGTTGGGTACAGTCAAGTATGGGTTGATGCTGGCAGAACTGTAAAGTTTTGTCACGTGTAGAACCCAACCATTGGTTGCCAGTGTTTAATTAACTCTGGACAAACGTCCGGCTTTTGTGATGTCACGATTGTGCCATATTTTCTCCAGTTATTGATCATTATCTGCACTGTGCCTTGCTGTTTAAATAATGCTGTGGGCTGTATTAATGTGTTCTTCTCCTGACTGATACCTTTGCATAATGAGATCCCTTTGATCTCCTGTAACATCTCAGTAAACTATGGCTTTAGCAAAAAGGTTGCAAATGTAGAAAGTAAATCCTAAATGGACAGCTGCTCTTTGTTTCAGGCAATCAGATTTAGCTCTTAACCTGTTAAAGATGCAATAGTGTAAGAATTTTACAGGGAAATAATCACACAACAGTCTAAAGTCTCAAATATATTAGAATGAGGGTTACATTGAAACAGATTTCCTCCTCAGCCGGCTGGGTGGTTGCAAGTTTGTATCAAAAAAAAGGCTGCAGAGGGACATAGTCATTTTTTACAATCTGTCCCGTCTCCATACTTCCTGATTCCAGAGCCAATCAGATGTGAGCCCGCAAGGTTGCCAAGACTTCAACATTTGTAATTGGAAACCGACCTGGCTAGAGGCTAACATTGAGCTAACAATGCTAGCAGTAAATTAGAAAAAAAATAGTCGGTTCTAAAAATGTCTCAAGTTACTTTTTTTAAGTTTCCAACAACTTGATATTGGAGTGAAATGTATTTATCTACTTATCAGCTCACTGTGCATGACTCGTCTTTGCTGGTCATCTTGAATCTTCTGGTGGTCCATAACTGGCAACCCGGTGTTCTGACGGAACACCATACCCATCAGAACGACATACCTTGGAGTAATGCACATGCGCAGCAGTGAAACTTGTGGAATTGCTCATGTGTTAAAAGCAAACCATCAATCCAGCATCCATTAGGCTACAAGCGCTAAGATTTGTTGTAGTATCACATATTATATACACATTACCTAATTGCAGGCCATAAAGAATCACAAAAAATTTTAACAGAAGTTTTCCATATATTATTTTTAGCAAGTGGAGTCGTAAAATTGTGTAATGTCATGTTAAATTGTTAAATCGGGTGTATTAGGGCCATTGTAAATTTAAGGGAAAAGAACTGAGTAAGTTTCTGTCAAAAATATTTTGAGATTAATTTCACACATTTTCAAGTAAAAACTCGGAAATACTCTCATGTTAAAAAGTCTTAAACTTTTAAAATTTAAACTAAGATATGTTTTGAAATTGTAAGGTCAGAAAAAAAAATTTAAAAATACCTGGCTGAGATTTTAAATCAGTTATGTCCGACAGAAAATGCCGGTTCTATAAGATTTAAGCGTTAAATTTATGAGATGCGCATCTGGAAAATTTCATGCGGCTCTTTTTGGGATCAGAACGACTTCTCTCGGGTTCAGACTTGCCCTGAACGCCTCAAGAAGACAGCATACTCCTTCATAAACTGTATTTTCTATTTAAGAGGTGGCTATCAAAACGGCATACCTTTTTATAAACTGTATTTTTTATTGAGCAAAGACCTGTCAAAACAGTATACCCAGACCCTGTCATAAACACTGGTATGCTGTTCTGATAAAGTAGGCCAAACTGACAGACGGCGCTATAAAAATAAACTTCTGGTATGCTATTCTGACAGGGTATGCCACATCGACAGAACACCGACATTAAACTCACGAAGGGGAGGGGGTGAGTGGCTGAGAGTTGACTCTTTTGTTTTTCTACATGGGCTGCAGTACTCAATTCTGACCACAAAATGTTTTTCGTACATATTCCACCTTTAACTCTTTGAATCTAAAGGTGTTTCAGCAAACTATTAGTTTAAAACTGAGGAGACAGTGTGTTATTGTAGGTCCTCATTTTTAGAGCTTTCCCCTAATAGCTTTCCCCCAAGAGTATCTCAGGTTTACAACTTCTACAAAATTCAGCAGCACGTGTCCTGACGAAGACCAGGAGGCGGGAAGACATTACACCGGTCTTAAAATCACTGCATTGGCTCCCCGTGTGTCTTAGGATCGATTTAAAGGTTTTTTAAATGTTTTTTAAGTGTCTTAATGGTCTTGGGCCATCTAATCTTTCAGAACAACTTTTAGGATATGAACCTTTGTGGTCTCTACGCTCCTCTGGCAGCCGTCTCCTTGTCATCCCAAAAGTCAGGACACACACGCATGGCGAGGCGTCTTTCCAGTTTTATGGCCCTCACCTCTGGAACAGGCTGCCAGAGGACCTCAGGGCTGCAGAGAACGTTCATGTTTTTAAAACCAGGCTCAAGACTCACCTTTTTAGCCTAGCTTTTAATTGATTATTATTTATTAGCATCTGCTTAATTGCTCTGCATGTTTTAACTGATCAAACTTTATCAATGTTTTATACTAAATTATTCTAAATTTTATCAGTGTTAAAATTTTTATCAGTGTTTTACTATATAATCTCATACTTATTTACTCTTTATTTTAATATTTTTAAATGATGTGATGATTGATTATATGTTATCAGTGTTTTACTATCTAATCTTATCACATTTATGTACTGTTTATCTTTATATTTTAATTTATCTTAATCCCCGTTCCAGTGTTTCCTCTGTGGGAGCCCTCTGCCCCGGGGGCGGTGGTCGGCTGTAGCTGCCTGGGTGCTCTCCAGGTGGAGCTTGGGTGGAGGTGGGGGTCTTGGCCTTGCCTCCACTGGGTGCCCTGTGTCGGTGCCTCGGCTGCTGCTGTTAATCTACCGCTGCCGGGGCAGATGGCTCCTCTGACGGCGTTTCCTTGCATGGTTCATCTGCACTCGGCCCAATGTCCTTTTTTACTGTTGCTTTTAACTGTGTCTGTGCATGGGAGATGGGTTGGGGGGAGGGGGGTATAACTGTGACCATGCTTTTAAATCTGTGGGGGAGGGATGTGAATGTGGTTTTATGTAGTGTCATTTTAATCTGTGAAGCTCTTTGTGATGCAATTTTGCATGAAAAGCGCTTTATAAATAAAGTTTGATTGATTGATTGATTGAATGATTGATAATAAATCTTATCATAAAAGGCATGTCTATAGCTGATAGAAATATGCTTCAAGACTGGAGGCCACCGAGTTGAAAGAAATGTAGGAATCACCCTACCGTCATAATATGGTGAGATTAGCCAAATACATATCGTCAAATTGTAAACACACTCTATACTATGAAAAGAGACTGATTGAAGACTCAGAGTTCCACTGTTTCACAAGGTTAAACCGAGAAATGCCTTTGTACACCAAACAAATCCTGAAAATTGAACATCAACCAGAGTGAAAGGCTATTTCTCTGCATTTTTTAGAATATAGTCCTTGTGTTTTCCTCTTTTTTTCTCTCTTGACTGTTTATTAATGCAAGTAAAGACCAAGGCTTGGATGCAGAACAAATTTCAGACCTGATCTGACAAATAAAGAATATTGTATCGTAAATTAGTTTGTTTTCCACTAAAGGTAGAGAACATACTGCATTCCATTTGTCATTGTCCTTTTCTTTGTCTTGTCTTTATTTTCCGCTACCTTGTCAGATTTGTTTAATGCGATGAATACTAAAAAACATGAAGCATTTTCTATTTTCGCCATTTTGGGGAACGTAGCTGTAAATCCAACGTGAATCGCAGCTGTAGCAATGTGAGTAATAGGCGGAACAGTTTTAGAGGAAGGATTTGCTATAAGCCGATCAGTCCTGTGCTGACACAGTAAAGGTGGATGTGCTGATTCACTTGACATAAGAGGAACTGACAGTTCACCTACGGCTTTTTCTAACCCCAACTAGGAAATAGTGTAAAAGAAAGCTAATGTTTGGATTCTACTGAGTTTCGGCTTCCTTTCACAGTGAAGTAACCAACATCTTTTATTTCTCATATTTTCAATTAGATTTTTGTCTAAATTAAACCTTCATGCATCTAAGCTATTTCTGGCACAAACAGAAGGCTCAGTTTTCCCAATCCCAATGAAGCAGAACAGAATTGCATTTTCATTCCAAAACGGAAATAAAAAGCTTTATTTTGATAAAATGTTATAAATATATTTTACATATTTAAAAGTATTAATATACTAAAACCCTGTATTGCTTTGCAATCAAATAAGACAACAGAAAGTGTAAGTGAACCCAGTCAACTCAAATGAGCAACACGAGAGGTCTATGAGTCAGAGAGAAAAACTCGGAAGTGCTACATTCTCCTTAGAAAAAAGGCACAAATATTCATGATTTTCCACCCATGAGGCCTCCCTCCCCTGTTCTGCCCATCTGAAGCAGTTTGAGCTGCCAGATTGCTCCTGTGCAGTATGACACACACAAGTGGTTGTTTATCAGGCAAGCTGATGTTTAACTTTGTAGGACACATTTCCATTGATTGGGCTTTGTAATTTTCCCCCCAAGTAGATCGTGTTAGCGGTGGCGGACTGGTGTGCATTTAAATGAACAGAATATTTCTCCAGCATGGTGGAGCGATTCCTCAGCAGTGAGAGCCCTGCATGATTCCCACATTCATTTATGGAAAATGGAAGATTGCCACAGGAGAGGTCTATTCCCTGGCTGAGAGCGTCTTTTAGAAGTAACAGGTAGCGTTTGAAAATGTTCCCTGCAGGTGGTACTGCCACATGTTAGAAGCTTCAGTTTGGAGTTGAAACGTAAGATTTATTAATGCGCATGCAACAATATGATATTGTTGTTTTATTATTTTTATTACTCTGTTTGTTGCACCATTGATGTTGTGTAACAAAGACATTACGTAAAAGGAGGAGTAAAGAAATCTCTAAGTTATAATCTGTAGTCTGTTCTAAAATGATTTTCTTCAGTCACTGCAATACACAAAAGGTCAAACACACAAAGTGAACTGTGACACACATAAACTATTTTCTATTTTCTATCCTTATCTGGACACTAAATTGTGTAACCCTATTTGTGCCTGACCCCAAAATATGTGTTCAGCCAAAATAGGACATGGCTTTGGCCTCCATAAGACCTATCAGAATTGGCAAGGAAGGGTGATTTTACAACAAAATGCCATAAAAAAACTAACAAAAAAACTCAATACATCAATTCAATTCTATTTATTTACAAGGTGTCGTCTCAAGGCACTTTACAAAAAGGTTTTTTCAATTCATTGGTGCATTCTAATTGATCCTACCTTACTTACAGTGCATTAGGTTCAATTCATCATTCCATTTTGTTTGAAAAGTTTTATATCTAAGGAAACCTAGCAGTCATTGACTTGCTGCATTCACTCCTTCTGGACCATCATGTAGCGTCAGGGGAGAAGGAAAGCTCCCCTGAGACAGGAAGAAACCTCCAGCAGAACAATAACATGGCTCAGTACGAGAGGCCATCCGTCACGACCAACTGGGGGTTTGAGAAGACAGAGCAGAGACAGAAAAAGTAAAATAAAAGAGCTGATCTATGAGTACTTTATATGTTAAAGAAAGTAAAAAATGTATAGCAGGAGAGGGAGCATGTTTAGTATTCCCCCACTTCATGAGGGCATCACAGCCAAACAGAACACCAGACCAGATGCAGCTTATATAAAGAGAAAAAAAAACTGAGAAAACATAAGGTCAGGAGTTGAAATGAATGGATTGGGCTTCTATAGCATGACATTTCTAGTCATACTTACCACATTAAAGCCACATTCACACCCTATTGGAACTGGAGAGTAGTAGAAGGAAATTGTAGCAGAGTGAGGAAAAGTAGTTTTCCAACAGTCTAAGGTTGCATTTAACTGAACTCTAGTTCATTTGACCCAACTGTTCATTTGGATAGGTGTGAATGCCTAATCGAACTCTGATGTGGACCAAAAAAAGCGAACTCTGGTCCTCCTAAAACTTAGGTCTTCGGGTTGGTTGAAATAAACCCTGGTGTGGTTCATTTGCATATGTGAATGCCAAGTGGACCGGGACCGCACCAAGAGCAGAAAGCAGACCATAGCGCAGGGCATTCCGGGGAAATAAAACCAAAACAACCAGTGCCAGTGTGTATTTAGTTTATTTTTTCACGAATACTTACCTGCATAACTTTCCAAAACGGCCAACACAGGGAGACAGAAGCTTAGGTGATGATGAGTGTATGAGTGTAAAACAGTAAATACTGTATGTTGTTATAAAACTGTAGGCAGGCGGGTACAAAATGGATTGTTTAAAGGTAAAAATGTTGGTAGAAAAGGACAAAATGGCACTTGACGAAAGACCAAATTAGAGGTAGATCCCTCCCAGATTTTTTTTCAAAGTAATGCAGCATTTAAGGACATGGGTAGACAATAAAGCAGGACTCTGTGTTAAGATATAACTGTATTTACATTGTTTAGTATTTTTCATAACAATAAATGACCAACATCGAGGGTGTGGATGATGCTAAATCATTTTGTGTGTCCAATTGATCTTCCCCTCACTCTCAGCGCCTAACAAGCGTTGTGCTTCCACAAAGAAACTCCCAACAGTCCCCGTGAAGCTGGCGTGGTCCTTCGGGTATACATGTACTTGGTTGTGCACGTCTGTGTTTATGTGAGCGCACACACTCTTAATGCATAGGTGTGTCTGTGTGGGCATCCTGGATGGAAGCTCCACTAATAGCCCTCTCGTCTCTGAGGGCTTACCTCGCAGGGTTGGCCGACCTTGAGCCTGCGACTCTTAAAGGATGGCGTGCCCAGGCTTTCCACTCGTGCTCACCGCCGAAGTTTGAGAAATATCATGTAAACCCCTACATTAATCATGCAACTCCTGGGTCATTAAGCACCTCAAATTGCCTGCTGCAACATCTACCTTTGTAGTCAAGTTATCTCCCCACTATAACCAAGAGCTGTGACATTGCTTTTTAATAACAGCTGCACACACTAACAAACACATTCTTCCCTGCTAGCTTCCACCCTCCCTACACCGTTGGGGAGAGAGTTATGCTCTCGAGCCACACTGCTAATGCAGATGGTAGGAGGGGAGAGAGTGTAAAATCAGAGAATAATGAAAACTACAGACGTAAGTTCTAGCTCCTTGCGTTTATACTGATGGTCACTTTGTTATTCAAGCAACCACCGATCTCATTTTGTGAGGCCCAACACCTTTTCACATCTTCAGCAGGTATAATAAGTAAGTAAAAGTATGGAATCACAGAACATACGTCAAGAACACCCGTTGAGAAAAGCAATGATAACGCACCACAGTGAGTCCAAAGATACATGACAGATGTTTCACCTCATGTAAGAAAGGCTGTTTCCCCAACTGAGATGTGTGAGATAATAGCTTAGTCCTCTCTAAGACAATAGAGATGATAGCAAACAACACAGTACAATGTAAATGTGTTCACACCCCTGGAACTTTTCTCAGATTGTCTTGTCAATCTGTGGGTGATCTAATCGTAATATAAATCCAGCTGTTCTGTGAAGGCCTTCGAGATTTGTTGGAGAATATTTGGGAAAAGACAGCATCATAAAGACAGAAGACAGGTCAAGGGCATTTGTTATGATGCATAACCATGGCAACAAGGTGGTTTACAACTGGCAGCAGCTGATTAACATCACAAAAGCTCAAATAATACCTCAACTACAGCCACAAAACCCTGATGAGTTGAAAAGAAGACGCCATAGATCCAGAGTATCCTCTACATCAGATAACTACAGAGCGTCTTCAGTCAGAGGCTTCTTCAGATCTGCAGAGCGCTACAGGAGATCATCCTTACCCACAGCCATCAGCATCTACAACAAATCTTTGAAGGAACTTGCATAATGAGTTACAACAACATTTAATTTCCCTTTGGGATTAATAAAGTAATTTTGAATTTGAATTTTGAATTTGTAACAAGATTGCAACATACAGGGGCTCGCAGTATTAAAACATCAAGATATGTCTCTGCATTTTGGGGTTCCTAGTAGGAATGATAAATTGTGAGTGACAGACGCTAAAGGAGGCTGATGACATAGCTAAATTTGCCGATTACTGAACGTCTAGGGTTACATTGAGCTACATCACAATCACAGTGCATGCTATCAACAGCAACTTGGAAATAGTAAATGTCTACCGCAGGCCACACAGAGTTGAAGCACTGTCCTAAGTCTGAAGAGATTCAAGAAATCAAAAAAAGAAAGATGTCAGTTTATTGTGTTTGTGTTGGCAGTAGATACTGGATTACCTCACAGGACGCCCACAGTATGTGAGGACACAGGGCTGGGTCTCCGACAGGCTGGTCTGCAGTACGGGGGCCCCACAGGGAACCTCTTCACCCACTACACTGCAGAATTCTCCATCAGCTCCCAACGCTGCCACCTTCAGAAGTTCTCTGATGACTCTGCTATCGTCTGCCTCATCACAGGTGAGGATGACTCAGAGTACAGACAGTGGACTCAGGACTTTATCGACTGGTGCCAGCGGAACCACCTCCTGATCAACGCTGGGAAAACCAAAGAGTTGGTGGTGGACCCACCACACTGAAACAGGTGAACATACAGGGAGTGGACATTAAGATAGTGGACTCTTATAAGTACCTGGGTGTTGAACAATAAACTGGACTGGAGCCACAACACTGATGCTCTTTACAGGAAGGGTCAGAGAAGACTCTACCTGCTGAGGAGACTGACGTCTTTTGGAGTCCAGGGAACGGTTCTAGAGGCCTTCCTTGACTCTGTGGTGGCATCAGCCATCTTTTATGGCATCGAATGTTGGAGCAGCAGTCTATCTACAGCTGAGAGGAAGAGGTTGGATAAGCTCATCCAATTCCATATATATTTTTTGTTTTTAAATTATCCTACTCAGTTGCACATTCTAATGTGAGTATGTCACTTTATTTTTAATAACTGCGCAGTACTTTAGTTTTTGTAAATTTGTCCTTAATGTAGGCCTACAAATATTATTCTTGTTTCTGTTTTTATACTTTTATACTTTTTCTTGTGCGAATCTAAATGCTTCTATTACCTGCCACTTTGCTGCTGTTACAGCTAAATTTCACCTTTGTGGGACAATGAAGGATTATTCTATTATTTTCTATAACAATGCAGAATAAAGGCCTTTTTGCAGCATAAATTTGATCTTTGAAGTTTTCTTTAAAAGGGTTCTAGTACAATGTTTTTTGACAATTGGAAACTGTTCTTTGAGCCTCTATATAACATATCAAACTTTGTTGGGGTTGAAAAAAATGGCCCAGGAGCCCTGATAAGTGGCCAAATACAACCGCGTAAAAAAGGCCTACAATGGAAAGACTGCTTTCCCCCCTCTACCCACGCCAGGACATGAATATTTAATGAGCTGCATGCGGACTGGCCCCGATGGCTCAGTGATGCTGCCTGAAGTTAAAAACCCTTGAAGCTTAAAACTCTGTGTACAGTATCTGTTACCTACTGTCAGACTATGAACTAGAAGTATACAAATTAAAAGCTTCCTACTGTTAGTAGTTGGCACAAGCACTACACAGATGGTAACTGTGGGAAAATGTCATTTCAGAGTTTTCATAAATCAAACCTGAAAACAACCTAGATTGTTTTGAATATACAGTGGGGCAGAAAAGTATTTGGCAGCAACCGATTGTGCAAGTTGTCCCATTTAAAAAGATGAGAGAGGTCTGTAATTTTCATCATAGGTACAATTCAACTGTGAGAGACAGAATATAAAAAACATCCAGGAAATCACGTTGTATGATTTAAAAAACATTATTTGTATAATGGTGCAGAAAATAAGAATTTGGTCAATAACAAAAGTTCACCCCAATTCTTTGTAATGTAACCTTGGTTGACAATGACAGAGGTCAAATGTTTCCTGTAGGTCTTCACCAGGGTTGCACACTGTCGCTGGTATTTTGGCCTGCATTCTTACATGCAGATCTTCTCTAGAGCTGTGATGTTGTGGGGCTGTCGCTGGAGAACTATGACTTTCAACTACCTCCAAAGATTCTCTTGTGGATTGACGTCTGCGTACTGGCTAGGCCACTCCACAACCTTGCAATGCTTTTTACGTAGCCACTCCATTGCTCAAGCGGTGTTTGCAATCATTGTCATGCTGGAAGATCCAGCCACGTTTCATCTTCTTTTTCCCCCCCCAAACATATCCTGTCTGGCAGTGTGGCACTCAGAATTGGTGATTGAGTACCAAGTGGAAGCCCAACAGATTTACTTTCCCAAGTGGAGCAGTACAGCTTTTGCTATAGTACTACACTTGATATATATGTGTGAGAAATCTTTATTATGAATTGCTGTGGGTTTTATTTTCTGATGTTATGGACATGGAGATGGAAAATTAAGGGAAAGAAAGAAAGAAGATGAAGAAGAGAGGTAGGAAACAAAAAGTCAAGAGAGAGGGTGAGTTGAAAATACAAGAGAGGAAGGGGAACAAAGAAAAGACAAGAAAACATCAAAGTCTGCCTCCATACCCAGAGGACGGCAGAGAGAGGGGAAAAACCCCCAAAAACATTAAAAACAAAAAAAGGAACGTCGACAAAACAAACCAAACAATGTGAACTAAGAACTACACAACCACATTACACAAAAATGGATATAAAAATACAACAACAATGTCATGGTACCGATTAATCAAGATCTAGTAATGATAACCTCAGCCCAAGAATGTATCTGTAAACAACGGAGTCCCCACACCTATGTGTGTGTGTGAGCATGCTGGTTCATATAAGGTTTCTCCATACGAGTGTTCGATAGCTGGTGTGAGGAGCCATCGATCCGTCTCCCAGGAATCAATGCAGACATGAAGGAGATCGGAGCCAAGTCGTCCAAAGGACCCCCAGAGCCCAGGAGACCCAGGCGGACCAGCGCAGGGCTGACCGCATTACCCCGAGAGAGGAGTAGAGAAGAACCCCGGGGGAACATCCAGCAGCTACAATGCAGGGGCCCGGGGTGCTGCAGTGACAAGCCCACGGGCTCCACCGGCAACTGGCTATCCCAGGGCGGGACCACGGGAGCCCCAACCCCCAGCAGGGTTCCGACCAGGGATTGGCTAAACAAGGGGCCGCCGCCACCCCAGGCTAATCTCCACTGCCGACATCCCAGCGCCCCACCCCTGCCCCACGTCAGGGCGCCCCACCGATAGCCACAGCATCCCCAAGCCAAGCCCAGCCAACACCTGGACACCAAGTTGTACCAGCTCCTGAATCCTGATCCAGCGCAACGCAGGGCACCGAGACCAGGCATCCAACCAAGGCCAATCAAACCCACCAATGAACTGACCACGCACAGGTGATCGAACGAGCAGAGCGATGGATCCCTGTCCCACCAAGCCACCAAACAGGCACCACCCAACAATCCCAAAACTGGCACCCCCGAAAGAGGTGCCCCAACCAACAAAAGGAAGACATCAGCCTAGCACATTGGCCGACCGACACACCGGTCCACCCAGGCCCTGGCAGGCATGCACCAGGTCTGAAACCGGATTGCCTTCCAGAGCGCCAGCCCCGGACATCAAGAGCCACCAATGCACCAGCGGGCAGGGGCATCAGTCACCGGCAGGGAGTGACGGACGGGAAATAGGCCCCCCATTAGACATAAGGCCTGAGATGCACCAGGCGAGAGCGCAGCCCAAGACCCAACCTGACAGGTAGACAGTGTTGGAAAGGTGTTTTCACTAAAATTTTAAGCCTCTCTTAAAGGAACAGACACCCATTTAATTTATGACCCTGGGCTCTCTGGGCTCTCATTTCACCTTCCCGAGTGCTCGTTCATTTCTGTAAAAAGGAGCAATAAGAACAACAAACAATTATATATTTTAACAGCAAGACGTCGTTCGCTGGACCCAGTTCTATTAACTGAGCCCAGATCTATGTCAGCATAGACTTTTTATTTGAAACAAGAGTTTGCAGGAAACTCCTCCCACATAGATCTTCGTTCACAGAATAATGGTCACAGCTTCTTCACATAATGGAACGAATGATGCACTACATTCGTCTTGATTGTTCACTGTTTCTAAGTGTTTCCACATGCACTACAGACTTAAACCCTCATACAACATTTACAGAATTGTTATCTCTTCAACAGAGACATACAGACACAGTCATACGTTCCCTCCTTCTTACACACATACACTTCCTCGGACACACCAAGACACCCAAGAAATGACGTTTCATTTTCAATGCTTTAACTGATGGAAGGAGGTTTTTACCACAAATCTCACGATATACGATCCATTCATCCTTCCCTTAATACGGATCAGTCATCTTGTCCCCTTTGCAGAAATCCAGCCCCAAAGCACAGTGTGGCGTTTATACCAGAGTTTTGTTTTGGTCTCATCTGACCACATCACATTCTCCCGATCCTCCTCTGGGTCATCCAGATTGTTTCTGGCAAACTTTAGACGGGCCTTGGACAGCTCTCCGGTCTTGGCCATGGTGGAGGTTGGAGTCTGACTGTTTGAAGGTGTGGACAGGCGTCTTTTATACAGATAAGTTCAAGCGGTTGCCATTTATACAGGTGTTGAGTGGAGGATAGAAGAGCTTCTTAAAGAAGAAGCAACAGGTATTTCAGGGCAAGTTTTGCTTGTTTGTGGGCGCTAAATATTATTTCTTACACCAATATAGAAATAAATTCTTTAAAAATCATACAATGAGATTTTCTGGATTTCTTTTACATTCCCTCTCACAGTTGAAGTGTACCAATGATGAAAATTACAGACTTTTCTCATCTATTTAAGAGGGACAACTTGCACAATCAGTGGCTCCCAAATACTGTTTTGCCCCACTGTAGGTTCAATGAAGTTATTGGCAACAGTAGTCCTTACCTGCAGTAAAACATGTCATGTGACCTAATTGAAAATAAATCGTTGGAGTGTTGGAATCCAACAGTTAGTCAGTCATGCACTTTGTGTTTTAGCTGACTTAAGGAATTTTAAACATGTTGAAAATGTTTACATCAGTGGCATATAACGCTGTGTTAGAGACCATTCACAAGACACCATTGTTACTTTCAGTACCGTTTTGTTCAGCTGCAAAATGTTGATGTTTCTATGTGGAGTTACCTCTGTTGAGCGTTCCAGCTGTAACAAGCGATTACAACTTGTCAGTCTGAAATAAGCACTTCTGAGTATTCGTTTCAGTTCAAAAATACTTTGATTATCCAAAAGGAAAATTAAATGTTGTAACTCAGATGATCTAAGTATCTTCCAAGTCATCGTTGATGGTGATGCTGTGGGCAGGAAGGCTCTCCGGTAGCGGTCAGTCTTCCAATGAATCTGAATGTAGACACTGTTGCTTTATGATAGTCTTATTACTGTTAAACATGACTGTCATATGTTAACAGTTCAATATGTGGGACAGAGGCGATATTTCACAGTAGCATTAGCTGGATGACAGTATGAGCTGTTGACAAGCACTGCTAATCCAGCTCATTTGCTTTTGCTGCTCCTATGGTTAGAAAGTCAGGCATGAAAATTGTGATGCATAAATGGACTAAACTGTTGGATTGAGCATGAGACTGTTAGTTGTACAACAATGTTCCCTTGCTTTTTGGGTTTTGCAGTGGCTTGAAAATGATCCTGGCATATTCATGATCAACTGCTCCGCCAAATTCATTGATAAGGGGGGTTTATGCAAACTGCTGTCTCAGCCAAGGTAACTACACAGAAACACATTAGATGTTGTTTGGCTGAACAAAACAACACTTAACTGTCTGTTGTCTGAGTTGTGAAATTTTAGAATGTTAATTTACAGTAGACTAAAATAGCATTCTATCCCACTGATATGAACATTTTTAGTTGGACTTGTTTTAAAGTGCTAACGGTATACGACTAACTATTTGCTTCCCCAACACTGAAAACTGACTTACATTTTAAACAACCTCACAGTGATATGACTTCTTTCTCTACTTCTCGAGCATTTAAGCAGGCCCCTGATGAAGCACATGTGAGCACATTGGCTATTCATTCTACTGCCATTATAATAGCATTACAATTGTCTTGGGGCTGTTATTTTCTCGTTAAACAGGCACATCTTGTTGCTTCTATAACAACAAATCTCTAAGGGTTTCTGCTTGATTTATTACTGTGTTTATAAAAACAATGCACAGGCTTTTTCTTACATAGCTCCAGGTCTCACATTTTGTGGTTCATTGCATTTTGTGATGGAATTGTTCTCAAACATCTCTGAAAATATTTCACTATGCCAGGCCTCCATCGTGTTTGCCTGATTGTGTACAATTTTCTTTTTACACAGTCACTAAAACGTGTAATATAGGATGCTGCAAAGAATATATCGGTCAGAATTCTCTAAGATGTGCTATAGGCTACATTTTTTTGCCCACCTTTTCTACATACCTGCTCCATTGTACGCGTTATTCACAATGGGAATTTCTCCAATTATATACTGCTGTAAACTGCAGAAGCAGCAGAGGAAGTATGCAATTTGAATTTACAGTTGAAACCAAATATTCACATGCACTTCAGAAAGAAACACAAAAACATGTTTTTCTTTATTGTCAAACATCAACTCAGAGTAAACTTTCTTTGGTTTAGATCAATAAATAACATATTTTATGTATTTGCGAAATGTCAGAATAAAGAGATCGAAAGTTGTTATCTTTGTTTTTTTGTTAAACTAGTTTTTATACTTCCTTAGTATTTGATAGAATTACCCCAAAATTGCTTCACTGCCAAACGTTTCAGGTTGCCTTCCACGAGTTTTCTACAATAATTTGCTGGAATCTTGGCCTACTCCTCTGGACAGAACTGGTGGAACTGCGTCAGGTCTGTCCTTCTTGCTCGCACTCACCTTTTCAGTGCCGGTGTAGGTACCAGATCTGCTCGGGGGCCCCGGCATTGCCTTATAACGTCACACTACGGCAACGCCACTCGGACAAACTACATTGCCCCCCCATTTTTAACCCTGCCAAGCACTAAATGGGGAAATTTAAGAGACATAAATGTTAATAACAGCTTCTGTGGGGATCATGAAGAAAACGTGACATCTTCTCTGGTACTGCCCTTTCACACATGGGCTTTAGAAAGAGTTTAGCAGGTTGTTATTAACTGTATTTTGACGGATTCTCCCTTTCCATGGAAGAATGTTTTATTCTGCTTTTTTTTAGAATACCCAAAAAACATGATAAATGTTTAACTATTCATAAAATCAATATCAGATTATCAACAAAAAGGCTCTCAAAACAATTCATAAACATACATTTTTGCATGTACAGTATTTATATAACACCTAGCTGCTTGTTGAAGGATCTTTTGAATTCTTCTGTATACTTCATTTGTTTGTGTGTTGTATACTTGCTATTTGTTCAATAAAGTTCTTTAAAAAAAACTACTGCACACCACGTCAACGTGCTAACGTCCAGCCAATCATGTAGGGTAATGTCAGCGTCCAGCCAATCATGTAATACGTTGTGATAATAAGGTGTGGGCCCCCGAGCAGATCTGGTACCTCCACCGCCCATACATTTTCTATAGGATTGAGATCAGGGCCACTCCAATACCTTGTCTTTGTTGTCCTTAACCCACTTTGTAACTAATCTGAAGGTCAGTTTGGGGTCATTGTCCATTTGGAAGACCCATTTGGGCCCAAGCTTCGACATCCTGGCTGATGTCTTCAGATGTTGCCTCATTAAGTCCACATCATTTTCTTTTCTCATGATGCTATCTATTTTGTGAAGTACACCAGTTCACAGTTTGGATCGTGTTCTGAGGTTCAGTTTTTGTTTCACCATACCAAAGGACATGTCTCCAGAAATTCAGATTTTTGTCCACATGTTCAGTTGAAAACTGTAGTCTATGGTGAATTTGAAGTAATGGCTTCCTCCTCCCAGAGTAGCCTTTCAGCTCATAGTGGTACAGGATGGGGTTTTACTGTGGATAGTGACTCTGTCTCTGTTGTATCTACGGGCTTGTGTGTAGGGCAGCATGTGTGTGTGGGGGCCTTTTTCCTACCTCCTTCCTTCGCAGGGTGTGACTGGCAGGTTTGGTCCCAGCTGAAACTTATCAGCAGCAATCAGGAGCAGTACTTAAACCAGAGTCCTATTACTAAACGATATGACAGTCTCACCGGTTTAGCCAGCATCTTTAAAAAGTCTTTTGCTTTTGACCTGGGAATTGATTTGCACATTTGGCACCAAGAAAACGTTCCTCCCTGGGACTCAGAATCCGTCTCCTTCCCGAGCGTTATGATGTTTGGACATGTTTTTCATACTTGTGTAATATTCTATGAACGAATGAAAGTGGGACCTTCAGGCATCTGGAAATTGCACCTAAGGATGAGCCACAGTTGTGGAGGTCCACAGTTCTTTTCCTGATGTCTTGGTTGATTTCTCCTGATTTTCCCATGATGTCATTGAAAGAGCCTCTGTGTTTGGGGTGTGCCTTTGAATGCATCCACAGGTGTCCACCAATGAACTAAGATGGACTTGATTAACGTATCGTTAAGCTTATGAAGCTCAGATTGAAATCATCCGGAGTTTTTCTTTTTTGTTAAAAGACACAATAAACTTAGTGTATGTATACTTCTGACTTTGAGGAAAGTATAAACAAATACATAACCGTTCTCTCGCTGTGTATTGTGACATTTCACAAATACAAAAAATATGTTAATATTTATTTATCTAAAACAAAAAAAGTTTACTCTGATTTGATGTTTGAAAGTATAGAAACATTTGTTTTTGTTTTTTCCTGAAGAGTATGTCAATATCTGGTTTCGGCTGTAATGTTTGGCAGATCCTGGCCTTTTGAACTGTACAACTTGTGTCAAATGTTTTACCACAAGCTTCTAACAAGATGAACTTGTGTAACTGATTGTAGGACACGTTGGTCACATAAACCTATGCAGGTCATACACCCAAAAATGTATGTTATCACACATGAAGTCAGTGATTTATGAACCACAAAATCTCATCACTGCTCTCTAATATACGCTAACATTTACATTTTGGGTGAATTTACTGTGTATGCTGAACGGGAGAATGTGCCATATCATCTCCTTGGTCAATTTAGACCAACAGAACAGGTTTTTCAAAATGTCAGCAGAACGGTGTATTGTTAGCAGTTTTTTCCTCCGAATACGAGGATGGTTATTGTGGCCAAACACTTCAAATTGAGTCCCATCAGACTGCAGGGTGTTGTCCCCAAAAAATAAGTCTGTCTCTTATACGGCAAGCAGTATGTTTGAGGTTTCACCTTAAAATACATGCACATGCTTGCTTCTATTTTAGCTCAAATGTTGTAGATTAATATAGCAGAAGCTTACAAAGCCGTGACAATCATAATCTGGGGGTGTCCCTAAATATCTCGTGTGAATCTCAATATGAATATGATGTCGAAAGGGTCATTACCAAGATTTCCGCTGTGAAAAATATTGATATGTCTATGAAAGCTGTCACAGACAACTCTTATAGGCTTTTAATGAACGGCTAATAATAATTTTCTCACAAGTAAAGACTTCACAGAGTAACCATCTGTCTTTAGATTGTTGGTAAACAAACTGATGACTTCATGTTGCCGTATAAAGCCCTTATGGAGTCCAGTTGGATTGCTCTGTCCTGTGCCCCGTTTCATCTTTTGAAGCAGGCTTCGCCATCCAATTACTTTTAAATTACCAAGGAGAGAATCCAGGCAGCACCTTAGCAACAGCCAATGAGGATGGGATTTTGAGCTCACCAGTGTGAGACAGGGAGTTAGCAAGGAACAGGGCTGACACGTGTGGTTTATGGATGACTTCTTCTGGAGCTCATGGGAAGCTTCTGTCTGTACGCGGCACCTCAAGGGCTGAATTAGCCCTCTGATCCACTAATCAATTTTGAAATGAAGAAAAATTAACATAGGCTCTCCCACTTGGAGTCAGGGAGGAAACATATTCCTCTTGGTGCTTTCTGTTGCCTGTGTGAAATGGAGTCCATTTAAAAAGCAGAGCATCACTGTTGCGTCCTTCTTTTCCTGTGTGATATAAAGGATAACAGCGTGGAGTTGACTCCTTATCTGCGGAGGAAAAAGTCAGAATCGTTTTCAGGAGTAATGAGCTCAGTGTCAGGTCTTTTAGACCCGGATTAGAAAAACATTCCACTGCCTACATAAATCATATCAAACATCATATTTGAGACCATAATTGAAACATTTAAAGGCAGCTCACCTCTTTCCAGCATGATAGAACAGTTGAGTCGGCCATCATGGCATCACAGTCCAGGAGAAATTAATGGGATTCATAGGGACTGAATCTCTGGTACTTTCAGTGTGACAGATTAGTCCAGGAAGTGGGTCAGCTCTGCAGGTCGGTGAGCTGCACATCTGGGTCGAGACACAATGTTCACAACAGTCAGGTATCACTACACACTGCGTCTCCGCAATAAGCTACCATAAACACATCTCAAAGGGGCAAGGTACAGCACATATCTTGGTCTATAAAGAATATAATTGTCTTATTTCTGTTTTCTATGTTGTAGCAAGGCCTGACTTCTTCCGAAATCATGTTTTACCAACAACAAGTGCTTTTCTCCAGGTCCATCAAAACACCCTTGTAGGAGAGCTGGTCAAAACATCGTCTGATGTTTGTAAATGGGATCCAGAGGGCAGCAAAGAACTTTATTAGTTGTTACGCTCAAAATACATTTTGACTGAACGGACGTCAATACAGTGTGTGAAAACATATTTGCCCCCATTGTTTTGTCACACTTGCATGTTTCAGTTCATCAAACAAAGCTAACCTGAATAAATACCAAATGTATTTTTGAAATGATGATTTCGCTTATTAAGGGGAAAAAGCTGTCCAAACAAACCTAGCTTAAAAAAAAGGATTTCCCCCCCTAAACCAAATTAGCTGTTGTGCCTGGCTTGGGAGCAATAACTTCCGAATGTAGCATTTGCTACATTTGCTAGCAATGGGTCTTTTATTTCAATGTTGACTTTGGCCCACTGTTCTCTGCAGAGATGTTTTCTTAATTCAGTATATATTTTTTATATATATATATTTATATATATATATATATATTTATTATTGGTTTTTTCGTGGTTCACAAAATTCTCCACATAACTTTTTGTCTTTGGCATTCACCTGTACATCAACAGTTAAATCTCCACTAAACATCCATACCTATATAAATGATACAGAGATGCATGGTTGGTCTTTCCACCATTTTATAATAGACACTTAATTAAAATCTTACCACTAATTAATTACTCTCCCAAGAACAGGGAAACATGGGTGTACCTTGGTGTTATTACACAAAAAAAAAAAAAAAAAGTTTAAATTCATGTGTCGTTTGGACAAATCTGAAAATGGAATCATACTGGCACTAACCAGTCCTAAGAAAAGCTGCTACAGATATATGTCTGGTCTTTGGAAACACTGGCATTTTAGTCTTTCTTGAAATTTATTGTAAGCTATGTCATTTAGTGTATTGTACTTCTTCCATACTTTTATTTTTATCTATGGACCAATTGTGTGTCTGAAATAAAGTTTATATATATATATATATATATATATATATATATATATATAAACTAAAGGAAAACCTCCAATCAAGAAGTAAACCTGGCAAGACCATTAAGAATAAAACAAAAACACATACACTTTTTAACATTATGCAAAAGATGGCCTCGCTTGTTTAACATACTTGATCCATCCTTCCCATCTTTGCAAGAACACATTTTGTTGCAGTCTTATGGCAAATGTAATTCCTTCCATCTTAAAAACATCATATATAATATCAATCCACTCGTCCACTGTTGGCTCTTCGTGTCTCATCCACCTTCTTGTAATGGCCTTCCTGCCGGCTGCACTGAGTATCTGAAACAGATATTTGTCCTTAGAGACAAAGTTATCAGGTGGCAGAGGCCCGAGACACAGAGAAGTAAACTCAAATGGAATGTCTGTCACAAATATGCTCTGAATAATCTTATAAACTTCCTGCCAAAAAGGCCCCAAAACTGTACAGGACCAGAATATGTGAAAATGATTTGCCTCTTGGCATCCAACATGCAGATGAGTTGGTGTAATGTTTTTTTCTGCTCCAGTGTTATAAAACATTGAATCAGGCTTTTCCAGCAAAACTCTCTCCATAATCTTGAAATTGATGTTTTCCATTGTATTGTACACAACTGTTCCCAATCTTCTGCAGTCATTAATTCAGTATATTTATTGTTCGTTCTCAACAATAACTTGTTGAAGACAAAGAACAAAGATGTCAAAACATAATTTTAGACATATCTATTGGTAACCATTCGCTTTTTACATAGTTTTGCCCTAAGAGAAAGCCCTAAGATAAAATCCTCAGGATCCAGTGCCATTTGTTTAGGAATCATTCTTTCTATTACTTTCTTGACCTGCTCCAGTATAAAATGTCCCTTTCTCCATACGACAGTTTATATAAATATCTGAAATATTGTCAATATATTTATGTTCCTTATCTTTGTGAAAGACATTAAACTTGTTGTTTCACTTGTTGTTTCAAACTATTTCTCTACTTTTTTTAAAATATATGAACGTAGTGATGTTTTTATTATTGTTTTGGGAAAGATATCTATAGGTGGCAGCACTGGACTACTTTGAATATAGAAGTATAGTACAGTAAGTGTGTTCATTTTCAGAGTGCTAATATCTCAATTTGAAGTTATCTGCATTGTCAAATGTGTAAAAGTGGTCCACCAATTTAAAATAGCTGACCTTGTTTACCTTTTCATCAAATAATAAAATAGGCAGAGGTGTCAAAAGTATTCACATTCAATACTCAAGTAGAAGTATACATACTAGGGTTTAAAAAGACTTCTGTAGAAGTTGAAGTATCAAGTCAAGTTTTTTACTCAAGTAAAAGTAAAAAAGTACTTGATTCAAAACTACTTAAAGCATAAAAGTAAAAGTAATGTATATTAAAAAATGACATTAAAGAATAAAGCTTAAGCCCCCCCCAAACGAAAGGCCATAGTTATTATGTTATATAAAATTTTTTATTTTGAAACATTTGGGACACACTAGGCTACCTGATGCAGCTGCATATATGCCCATTAAAATGTATTAAGTTTAGTGCAATGGAATTACATTACAGAACCAAATGTGGACTACTGAGCATTAATAAGTATATATATATATATATATATATATATATATATATATATATATATATATATATATATATATATATATATATATATATATATACATGGTATTCTGTCTCCTTACCTTTTTAATGTCTATTTGGATGATTTGTCCAAATTGTTGAATGTTTGTAAGACGGGCTGTCTTGTGGAAAACTCTGTCTTCAACCACCTAATGTATGCTGATGATCTGGTAGTGCTAAGCCCGTACAGTCCTGGGTTGCAGCAATTATTCAAGGTGTGTTCACAGTATGGTAATGATTTTGACATCAGATACAATTCCAGCAAGAGTAATATCATGATTGTCAGAACCAAGGGGGACAGGAGACTAATTTTTCCTGATTTCTATTTGAGTGATCAGCCTCTGAAGACGTGTAAAGAAATAAAATATCTGGGCCATATTATAACTGATGACATGAGTGACGACAGAGATCTGTACAGACAGTGCTGCCAATTATATGCCTAAGCCAACATGTTGCTGCGAAAATTTAGCATGTGCTCACCTAATGTTAAATGTTTTTAATTTAGATCCTACTGTACTCGTATGTACACAGCACATTTGTGGTGGCGATATAAGAACAGTAGCCTCTCTGTGGCCTACAATGATGCCATGAGGCTCCTCCTTCGTGTCCCAAGATGGCACAGTGCTAGTCAGCTTTTTGTGAACTCTGGTGTTCCCACCTGTGGAGCCTTATTAAGGCAATTCATGTTTAAATTCATGTGTCGTTTGGACAAATCTGAAAATGGAATCATACTGGCACTAACCAGTCCTAAGAAAAGCTGCTACAGATATATGTCTGGTCTTTGGAAACACTGGCATTTTAGTCTTTCATGAATTTTATTGTAAGCTATGTCATTTATTGTATTGTACTTCTTCCATACTTATATTTTTATCTATGGACCAATTGTGTGTCTGAAATAAAGTATTATATATATATATATATATATATATATATATATATATATATATATATATATATATATATATATATATATATATATAAATTAAGAATAGTATCACCAAAAGTCTTACGACCTCAGCACAGACCAGATTGTGCAGACCCCTGTAAATTTCTAATGACCCCCTTGTGGCTCACGAACCTCATGCTGGGAACCACTATTCTAGAGGCTGAATCCGCGCTGACTGGAACTAAAAGCTCCACTTCAGCCAAAGTTTTGAAATCAGGGAATATTTCTCTAAATCAAGTGATCAGAGGTCGGAAAGACTCTCTGAACCCAGCTTCATATCGCTTCAGCAGCAGAAGCTGTCTGAGCATGCGTTCTTTTGCACGGGTGGACGGCACAACACCGGGCTCCTTGAAGCACGTCTTTAACAGTCACGTTCCAAAGCCTCCTGGTCTGACATGATGCTCAGATGGCTTCATGGGAATCTTCTTCTTATTAATTTATTGATTCAGTTACTTGTACTCTGCGCTTCAACTCAAACCTAAATATGTCCGCGTGTCTGCACCAAATGTTCAGGGGTGTGAATAATAATCTGTCAAAATGACAAGTGGCCTTCGAATTTTCCCTCTCCGTTGTAAAAAAAAAAAAGGACTAATATGGAAAATATAACGGGACCCCGTGTACACAGTACGCAATGGATCGCCTACAAGCGGGGTGTCCGAATGGTAAATGTTTACAATTATGATCAAACCGCTGTCAATTCTATCCAGTTGGTGCATTTTTAGATCGTTTTTTGTGCCTTCTTAATAAAAGACTAAATGAAACAGGAGTAACGAGGCTATTTTTAAAATGTAAGGAGTAGAAGTAAAAAGTAGGCCCATAGATAATTACTTTAGTAAAGTATAAATACCCCAAATTTCTACTTAAGTAAGGTAACGAAGTATTTGTACTTCGTTACTTGAGATCTTTGAAAATAGGTAATTTTTCATTATTAATTGTGTATTCTAATACTTTTCACAACCTCTTTTTTTTACTTCAGCAAATTCTGAATTTGACTAAATCTGAATTTGATATGACATAAAGAGGATAACATTATCTGCATACAGTGGCTTGCAAAAGTACTTGGCCCCCTTGAACTTTTCCACATTTTGTCACATTACAGCCACAAACAATTCTACGTGAAAGACCAATACAAAGTGGTGTACATGTGAGAAGTGGAACGAAAATCATACATGATTCCAAACATTTTTTAAAAATAAATAACTGAAAACTGGGGTGTGTGTAATTATTCAGCCCCCTTTGGTCTGAGTGCAGTCAGTTGCCCATAGACATTGTCTGATGAGTGCTAATGACTAAATAGAGTGCACCTGTGTGTAATCTAATGTCAGTATAAATACAGCTGCCCTGTGACGGCCTCAGAGGTTGTCTAAGAGAATGTTGGGAGCAACAACACCATGAAGTCCAAAGAACACACCAGACAGGTCAGGGATAAAGTTATTGAGAAATTTAAAGCAGGCTTAGTCTACAAAAAGATTTCCCAAGCCTTGAACATCCCACGGAGCGCTGTTCAAGCGATCATTCAGAAATGGAAGGAGTATGGCACAACTGTAAACCTACCAAGACAAGGCCGTCCACCTAAACTCACAGGCCGAACAATGAGAGCGCTGATCAGAAATGCAGCCAAGAGGCCCATGGTGACTCTGGACGAGCTGCAGAGATCTACAGCTCAGGTGGGGGAATCTGTCCATAGGACAACTATTAGTCGTGCACTGCACAAAGTTGGCCTTTATGGAAGAGTGGCAAGAAGAAAGCCATTGTTAAAGGAAAACCATCAGAAGTCCCGTTTGCAGTTTACCACAAGCCATGTGGGGGACACAGCAAACATGTGGAAGAAGGTGCTCTGGTCAGATGAAAAACTAACACTGCACATCACTCTGAACACACCATCCCCACTGTCAAATATGGTGGTGGCAGCATCATGCTCTGGGGGTGCTTCTCTTCAGCAGGGACAGGGAAGCTGGTCAGAGTTGATGGGAAGATGGATGGAGCCAAATACAGGGCAATCTTGGAAGAAAACCTCTTGGAGTCTGCAAAAGACTTGAGACTGGGGCGGAGGTTCACCTTCCAGCAGGACAACGACCCTAAACATAAAGCCAGGGCAACAATGGAATGGTTTAAAACAAAACATATCCATGTGTGAGAATGGCCCAGTCAAAGTCCAGATCTAAATCCAATCGAGAATCTGTAGCAAGATCTGAAAACTGCTGTTCACAAACGCTGTCCATCTAATCTGACTGAGCTGGAGCTGTTTTGCAAAGAAGAATGGGCAAGAATTTCAGTCTCTAGATGTGCAAAGCTGGTAGAGACATACCCTAAAAGACTGGCAGCTGGAATTGCAGCAAAAGGTGGTTCTACAAAGTATTGACTCAGGGGGCTGAATAATTACGCACACCCCACTTTTCAGTTATTTATTTGTAAAAAATGTTTGGAATCATGTATGATTTTCGTTCCACTTCTCACGTGTACACCACTTTGTATTGGTCTTTCACGTGGAATTCCAATAAAATTGATTCATGTTTGTGGCTGTAATGTGACAAAATGTGGAAAAGTTCAAGGGGGGCGAATACTTTTGCAAGCCACTGTATATCACAATCTTATGTTATATCTGACCTATTGTTATTCCAGCGATCCCGACATGTGAGTGTATGTCCATTGCATGAGGTTTAATTGCCAACGTAAATAGAAAAAGGGGATACGATTCAATTCAGTTATCTTTGTCATTGTATCATGTACAAGGAAATTAAAAAGTGGAATTCAGTCAGCAACAAAAACATGATAAACGGCATCTTATTTTAATTCTGAATTGTTTTTATATATTCCTATTCATCAACACCTCTACTATCAGATTTAAACCTGTCAGCTAAACCATTTTAAGAATATTTTACCACAGCCTTATCTTCCCAATACATTGGAAAACTACAGTAGAAAAGCACTCAAAGAGTGCAGACCTCCACCAAGGCAGCTCAGTCCAACCCCTCAATGTTGTGATCTAATTCTAGCTTTTTTAGATTCCTTCACCATGAAAACATTAGTTTAGTAGTTATTCTCGAAAATTCATTTTTTGGTAATGGCGGTTTTCCGATAACTCCCAAATTCTAATCACTTGTTCCTGGTCCCATTGCAGACATTTCCTGAAAAATGTCATCAAAATCTGTCAATTAACTTTTTGAGTTATGTTGCTTACTAACAAACAGATAAACCCTGGCAAAAACATACAGGTGAAACTTCAAAAAATTTTAATACCGTGCAAAAGTTAATTTATTTCAGTTGTTCAACTTAAAAGGTGAAACTAATATATGAGATAGATTCATTACATGCATAGCGAGATATTTCAAGCCTTTATTTGTTATTATTACGATGATTATGGCTTACAGCTTATGAAAACCCCAAATTCAAAATCTCAGAAAATTTGAATTTTACATGAAATCAATATAACAAGGATTTTAAATAGAGAAATGTCAGACCTCTGAAAAGTATAATTTTGCATATGTACTCATTACTCATTGTGGCATAGCATTGATGCTATCAGCTGGCTTCCGCGGCCGGTTTGAACCAGGCGTCATCTTTCTCTTGGCAATGCCCCATAGATTATCTATGAGGTTCAGGTCAGGCCAGTTTTCTGGCCAATCAAGCACAGTAATCCCATGGTCATTGAATCAGGTTTTGGTACTTTTGGCGGTGTGGGGAGGTGCCAAGCCCTGCTTGTCTGTAGAAAGAAGCATGAAGTGTTCCACAATGTCCTGGTAGATGGCTGTGTTGACTCTGGACTTAATAAGCACGTTGGACCAACACCAGCAGATGACATGGCTCAACAAATCAACACAGACTGTGGAAACTTCCCACTGGACTTCAAGCATCTTGGATTGTGTGCCTCTCTATTCTTCCTCCAGACTCTGGAACCTTAGTTTCCAAATGAGAAGCAACATTTTGCTGTTTGCTTCTGACGTTGTTTGTTGTTCAGAGGTGACTTGAAAGGAGTAACACGACATTTGAAGACCATGTCCAGGATCCGTCTGTGTGTGGTAGCTCTTGATGCACGAACTCCACCCTCAGTCCACTCCTTGTGAAGGTCTTTTGAATGACCTTTTCTGACAATCCTCTCCAGGCTGTGGACATTCCTGGGGCTTGTCCACCTTTTTCTTCCACAATATTCCTTTCCACATAACTTTCTATGAATGTGCTTTAATACAGGAAATTGGGAACATCCAACCTATTTTGCAATGACCTTTTGAGGCTTTCCCTCCTTATGGAGGGTGTCACTGATGGCTTTCTGCACAACTGTCAGGTCAGCAGTCTCCCCAATGATTTTGATTTCTACTGAACCAGACTGAGAGACCATTTAAAAGCTCAGGGAACCTTTGTAGGTGTTTTTGGATTAATTAGCTGATTAGACGGTTACCCTTTGAGCCTAAAATATTGAACCTTTTCAAATATTCAAATTTTATGAGCTTTTGAATTTGGGATTTTCATAAGCTGTAAGCATTAATCATCAAAATTATAACAAAAAAGGCTTGACATATTAGTTGTTAGTGATGTCTCCTCCCCCAGAGGTTCTGACCTTAGATCAGGCCATAGACTCCATCAACAAGGAAAAAACTGGCAATCCTTTGTTTGCGGTTAATGTTTTTGTTTGCAGCTTTTACTTGTTTTATGTATCTATTCCTGTTCCTTCTATTCTGTTCCAAACCAATAATGCCCCGCATTTTCTCAGCATAGAAATATTACCTAGAGTAGTTTTCAACTTCAATTTTGGTATTTAGGTTAGCTGGTGATCCAGGGAGGGAAACTCCAGAAACTCCAAAATTCTGTGTCAGGGCTAACTGCGTATCTGAGTATCTCCCCACTGATTTATACAGCTGTGGGAGCCAAGATTTGCCTTTCACCGGAGAAGAGAGACCGAGGTCAGAACAAAACACCTGAAGGAATCCAGCTGGTTCTATGAGTGGTCAAACAGTTCAGTATCGGACCAAATGAGGTGCTTTCTCCTGTTCGTTTGTGATGCTTCTTGTACTAAACAGTGATAGATCAAGGCTCGTTCCTAATATTGGTTGTCTTCCTTCACCTTTCCATTCTGATATTAAATGAAAGACTAGAATTAAAATTAGGCTATTAAACCCCTTTTTTTGGATTCTGAGGGGCTGATAAATGCTTCATAAACTCTTCATTAGTTTAATTAGTATTTTGAACACTTATTTTCTAGTCACATCTTCCCCTTTTATTCAGTAATTTGTAGATTAGTTAATGTGTTATTCTATATTCGATGTGTGTGTTTCTTTGCTCAGTTTAATTATTAATAATATTAGGTTGGTTAATTTTAATTTAATTCTTGATTCCACTGATTACTAGCTCTTGTTGATGTCCTTATGATCTTTACTTGAAGTGTTAGTTTTAGTGTTGTTACCAGATTCATTTTGTGAAACATGTTGCCTTGGTTCCTTTCATGTAATAAAGGTCACTCCCTTGACATTGGCAACCTTCTAAACTATCTGGTTTTCATCGAGTGAATCAAGAATTTATCCTTCAGATTAATAGATTGAGAGATTAACTGGTTTATGAACAATTCAATTCAATTCATCTCCATTTGCTTGAACAACAACAACAAAAAACCCGATATATATTAAACAGCTTACTTAAGCTCTTTTAGACTTAGAGTAACTTCGGAATTTTCCACTAAGTCAGTCATACTTTAATCACCCCAGCCCTGCAATTAATCATCCGTCTGTTTAGTGTGATTGCAATGAATATTCAGTAACCTACTCAAGTCTTTCACCCGACCCTTCCTTCTGCCTCATCCTAATTATATTCGTGCAGTCGCCCCGTGGCGTAGCAGTGCCTGTTTGCCTTGCTCACTCAGCCTCCACCTTAGCAGTCATTAAGAAAAATGACACAAGTGCAGGTAGTGAGAGTACCTCAGAAATGAGTTTAAAGGCAGACGCCATAAAGCTCGCTGGGATGAATTCCCTTCTACCTTCTCCCGCTCTGCACGGGGGAGTCATAAATTACCTTGCGCTACTTCCTGACAGCTGAGAATCAGAGCGTCCTGTCATTGAAAGCATGAATCTGAGGTACCTTTGAATGCACAGCTGCTCCAAACTGTCCTTCAAAAATCCTCCTGCACGTGGCTCAATGTTGATTATTTCATACTGAAGGTTAATGTTGTGTTGAGGGGAGTAGCTTACGTATTGGGAGCTTTAGTCGTATGTTTCTTTTTTTTTTTACACATACTTTGGCATTGCATAGTTCGCTAGCTTGTTAGTTTTGCATGCAGGAACACGAGGTTACCATTCCCATGGTAACAAAGCCTACCAAATATCTTTCTCATATTTTTACGCTTCAATTCAGACACAAAAAACAGCTGGATTTATATTGTTAAGACAGAAGTTGGGTAGTTCCAATCAAACATTCTGTCCAAAATGGATCCTTGTAAATCTTCAAAAACTATGACTTTGAAAAATTCAGCCTGATTGGAGTTCGCAGAACTTTTTTCATAAGATGAAACAGGTAAAAATATGATCCTTTTTGTTATCTAATCTGGCCGTGGTGTCAATGAGCGGGGCGGGAGGGGCACCAATTTGTTGTTTGCCAGCCGCCAATAAACGTCACAAAGAAGAAGAAGGGCGCTGCTGTGGTATTTTTAGGCTAATATGAGCATGCTAACGATAGTTATCAGGAAAGGTTTGTAAGATATACACAAAAGGAAGGAAATCACCAAGGTTTTCAGCGGCAGACGATGTTGTATTGTCGACATAAGACTTGTTGTGGACTAGCTATTTTATTGGACTACGTTCATTGAAAGACGGCTTTGTTCTCTGTCAATGATATGTGGCTTTGAACGGTGAATTGCGAGTTATAGTTTACTGTGTCTACAGTTATAATCTTATACTTGATTGGCATACATGGTTGGTATCTCAAGGATCTCAGCTTTCCAATTATGCATAATACGTATATGTTCACAGAAAGGGTGTCGAAAAAAAGACAGGTTTGTCCAGGAAGTATGTAATGTACCGTTAACGGGACGTAAAAAACGCTAAGTGGTTAAATTAAAAGACTGTTCACTGGGCCCTACCCAAAATAAACCAGAGCCCTCCCTGCTAAAAATCATCTGGCGCCGGTTCTGTATTTAATAATATCTATGGGTTGTGGAAAGGATTTTAGTTCACACCAGAGAATGAGTTTGTTCACATAACATTAGACTTTTATCCGCAATGAAGTTAGCAGCTAGTACTAGCTGTGTTCAACATTCACACTTTGAAATTGTGACTTAGTAAAGTCAAAATTCACATTTTACATTAAAGCTTGCCTTTCTGTGTTACATGTCTGGTATTAGCAGTACAGATTTAATGCCTACATTTTTTTTGTTTTAACCAAAGATTTAAGTAATACAGAAAAGTGTTGATTGTTGTCGTGTTACATATCGAGTACGAATTTTGTTATGAAATTCGTATTAGTTGAGGCTAGGGGTGCACCAATCCCACTTTTTCAGTCCTGATACCGATACCGATGCCTGGGCTTTGTGTATCTCTCGATACCTGATACCGATCCGATACTATTGTTGAACTAATAATAAACTGTATACCCTCCACCTTATACCTTACTTGGAGAGACAAAAGGTACCAGACTTTACTAACTAAACATAACCAAGACTTCTTTTTTCCTTTTTGACCCACTCCTTTCGTTTTGCTGAGGTGCAGGAATTCAGCGTGCTCCTTAGCATAGTCTTTCTGGATGTGCTTGATTAAAGTGGTAGTATCGTACTTTGCAGTAATACCACCTCCCCTCGAAACATTTACTTTCCAGACATTGCAAACGAACTAGTTGGAGTGGCAAGCGTGATATATCTCCACACAGCCGACCCTCTGGCTCGCTCCATGTTGCTTCTAGCATGCGACACACGTGAAGCTGACGCATGAAATACGTTCTGCTGCGACGAAAAAAACCTGGATCGGCCAGTGGATCTGTTCAATTTTCCGAGCCCCGATCCACCTATTTTGTCAGTATATCAGTATGTCAGGTTGATATCCGATCCTAATATTGGATTGGTGCACCCCTAGTTGAGGCTTTATCTTGATATTTGGACTGATCGTTAACAAATTTGAACCGAAATATTACTTGATTAGTCACTTTTACTTATTTTTGTAATTTAAAACCTAACCCAGCATGCTGGGAAAAAGCCATAACCCAAGCCTGTTGTCTTAAATAAACCCAGCCGTGGATCTTTCCATATTTGACCATGGATTAGATTAGCCACATAACCCACATTGTTTTATTGTTTTTTTGTCTCCTTGTTTCCTCTATTAAAGTCAATATTCCAAAGTAATAGGGATTAAACACATGTATCTGTGCAATATGTTGTGAGAACTTTCTCAGCTAAAAATGTGCTTAGATGACAAACTCTCATAGAGGTGAAATCCCTTTAAAAATGTGCATAAATGTTTAAATCACACTCTAATCAGCGCATACATTTGCATATTATAAAGAAAAGAAATTACAAATGCTTAAAATTACATTTACAGGAACAAAGCAACAGTTATAAATTCCTCATTAATTTTTATTTTTAATCTGTCTGTTTTACAGCTACAAGTTAGTAAGGTCAGTATCACTATGATGGTTTGACCCCACATCACTTCTTATTTCTGATTTTCACTCATATCATAGAATATTTCTCGTATTGTATATTCTTTAAACTGCATTTACCTGATATATCTTTAAAAAAAAGGATTTCATGCTTCATCAATTAAATTTGATACAGTTTATGCACTTTTACAAGACTAGCAGGTCTAGTTCAATCCAAATTAACTTGATTTAATCTAATTCATTTAATGCAATGCAATCCAGTCAGATCCAGATTTAAATATAAGAAGTTCCACCCAGGTTCGACAATTGGAATAGATCACATAAGCGGTGGCATGGTGTGCCAACTACTGAAAGGGGCGGGGCTGTTGAGTTAAATACCCCTAGCAGATGGGTTCTGTTGTTGTTACAAGCTGAAGTTAGCATATGATTTGTAGTTTCTGACAGATCCGTTTCACTATTTGCGTTTTCCACCTGAAACAGTTGTGAACTGATGTTAGAACAGCCTGATAGGAGTTTATCTGCTGATTGGTTTTTGGACAGTATTTCCTGTGTGTACAAGTAGTTTTTCTTTTAGAGTAAATTTTAATCATTTGCTTCTTTTACACAGAAATCAGTCTGTCACTGAAAAATGTACATGAATATATACGCTCGAGTTTAAGCTTTTCATCTTCTGTCTCATCCTAAATATACTTCACAAAATAATCTGATTGCTTGTCACAGTCTTATTGTTACCAGATAAGGTAACAAAAGCTTTGAATGAAAGGGTGAAGAACATTAGTTTTTGTCCTCATTTAAATACCCTTAGTTGGATAGTTGGATTTGGTTAGATTAAATTATGGGGCCATATGTTTAGTTCTGATGAAGAGAGAACTACTCTAAATGTTAGCCGCACTGCCATCTTTGTCAGGTTATTGGTGCTTATTGAATGTAGAACAAGATGCGGGGTAGGAATTTCATAGGCTGGCTCAGTGGTTCTCAGTTTTTGTTTTTGTCATGCCCCCCTCAGCAACTTAAATGTTTTTATGCCTCCCCCCAATTAAAATACTATCGAAAACCTGATCATATTTATTTATGTATCTGTACGAACCACCAGCATTCTGCATAGAATCACCCGATCATCAAAACAGATTAATAAAATGAGCTGCAGCGATCAACATTTTAGGTGTTTAGTTAATTTCATTGCTTTAAGTCTTAAAATAATACAAAGTTCAGCTTATTAACTCAATGTGTAACATTTAATCAAGGCTGCTCAGTTTGTGTGATTCTTAAAAGAGAAAAAGTTCAAATGTTTCACAGTGATGTGCATTTTAGACTAAACAGTAACATTCAAAACTCTTTTAAACCGTAAACATTGGATACATGTCAGCTTGATCAGCTTATTACTTTTCAAAAAGGTTCATACGTTGTTGTTGTTTGCCTCTGTCACCTCCACCGTTTTTCTTTTTACTGTCACAAACTTCTATGGGGCCCTATGAAATCTGTTGTATTATTTTCCAATTTCAGTTTTATTTTTTCCCCAAATTCCAGTTCTGAATTTCCTTCTTTTTTTTTTATTCTGACCACATTTATTAACCCAGAAATTGTGTAATTATGGAGTGAAGGAAAACAATTTACCAAATCAATAACCAGAGATCCGCATATAGGCTACTGTTATTCACAAATGTAACAGTGCTGTGGCAAAGCATTTGCTTGTCATTTTTAAGAACTCAAACATTATGAGCAAAACAAATAATTTTTCACATTTTATAAAAGAAAATCTTCCAGTAAAAATTCTTTAGAGTTGAACCAAACATCAAACTATGTCTAATAAAGAGACCTGGAAACAGTCAATTATTTAGCTTTCTTCCATAAAGATCGGGACCGTTGCTCATTTTATTTCCTAGCTCCGACTCAGACATTTACACTGAACTACATGACTGTCCGTGTTTTTGTGTTTAGCTCTCATGTTCCTGCAGCCCTCCATCTGCATCGCTTGTTGTTTGTGTTTTTTCCCCGCAAAAGAATATCTGAACACAGAACTTGCTTCTTCTCCATGTTTCTGATGTGACTCTTCACTATCAGTGGTAGTCACTGTGAGCTGACAGAACTTATGGAAGGGTTGTTCTCTTGAGTCATGAACATTGCTAGCCATGCGCTGAGGGTCATTTTTTTGCGATCGCTGACTGGTTTATTACCTCCGCCAGAAGGTAATGTTTTTGTGCGAGTCTGTCTATTTGTTTGTTTGGTTAGCAACATTACTCAAAATGTTACGGACGGATTTCAATAAAATTTTCAGGAAATGTCCGCAATGGGACCAGGAACAACTGACAAAAATTTGGGGGTTGATCTGACATGAAGCTCGTATTCACCCACAGACAAACCTCCACTCCTCTCCCGTGTCAGAGAGCTCACAGACGGCTCCCCTCGAGAAGTAGACCCGCTACGGTTGGAGCATATGCAAAGCATTCGTTTGTTAAATTTTGCGATTCTGTCCGCCTTTCCCACATTGCGAACTCCTTAGGGTCCTTCTCCGTCAGCTCTGCACCAGTTTGTCTGTGTATACTCCTTCTTCTACTGGGTTGAACAGGCAGCCTGTTGATTAGTTTTAGCACTGTCGCCACCTGGTGACTGGAGCCTTGTCTATCATTCAAGCTGCTTCTCGCATCCCCCCCACAGCCACCTCACCCCCCACTATTTGAGAAGTACTGGGCTAGCTCAATTAACATAAAGCGAAGTTGCCTAATAATGATTCTGTAGGTAATATAGCTGCTCTGAATTTATATAGGTGTAACTAAATGTAGTGAAAGCTTCTTTGATTTTATAAATCCATAATCTCAACTAGATATTTTGATTTTGATTTTGAACACATCAGTTTGATCTGTCTGTTGCAGTGGCATGTTTTGCTTATACCGTTCAGCAACAGGTGACTCTAACCTACTGTACATCTGTCCTGGATAGATCCACATCTGTCCCCACACTGATCTAGCTTTCTTGCTCTTTTTTAGAGTGCTGTGTAAAATAGCTAACCCCTCAAAACTTTTCAAAACCACCATAGAGAAAGAAATCAATGTCAAGTTAGTGAATAGGAACAACTCTGATTCAGATTTTTTTAAAATCTGTATTGTCACATATTTGACCTTCTTAAAAGGATCTTAGAAGGCAGCACTATCTGTTATTAACAGCTATCTTACAGCCTTCTACTATTATGCACATTTAAAAAAAAAATTTATATGTTTGATAGTAAAAATAGTTCATTCATAGCTATAATCTTGCCTACGGCACCGAAATAGCTAGAACCAAATTCCAGTGTAAATCTGCAAAAAGTTGGTCAGCAATGATGTTTGATTACTGTTATGCCAATAAAGATTTTGATCATTGAGAAGGGCATGACGAATTTATAAAATGCCATTTTTCATAAAACGCAACTATAAAGACATTATTTTTTTCTTAGTTGAATGAAGGTAACTTTAAATCTAAAACGATTATATGGTGTGTGAGTAATGTTTGGCTCAACTGTGGTTTATCAGTCTAATAGCATGGGTATTAGAGGCACTACAGAGAGTTCTTGCAATAACCTTATGACCCACTGAGCCATTTTTATGATCATTTTATTGAACAGGATAGTAGTTTAAAAGGGATTTCGAGCCAATTCATATTTGCTACAAAAGTTCTGAAGATGAATATGAAAAAAAAATGAAACAATAGTCAGTAAACTGTGCCTTCTAGACCAAAATAGAAGAACGGTTTGTAAGCATTTTGTAAAAATATAGCATTCCTGTGCAATAACCACCGTCTGCATTGTGGTACTGATGCAAACGATAATGATGCGGCAGCATTGGAGATACATGCTATCTCAGGGGCCTTCACTTTTGTGTTTTGTTAAAATTAACAACAACAGCGTTTCATATTCAAAGGTGACATAAATTAAAAGCATACCTCCTCTGTGTGAGAATTCATTTTACACTTCAAGGACGTCCTCATGTAAAACCTTGACTTCTTATCATAATAATTTGAGCAGTGTGTGATGGATTTTTTGGGGTTTGTTTTTGATCTACAGAATTTCTTCTAACATGTTTTCCATGCAGAACTGGAATAAACAGATGTGAGGGTAATGGGTTTTGAGCGCAAACACACACACACACACACACACACACACACACACACACACACACACTTATCCTTAGTCAGCTTTAGTTTTACATACATTCTTTTCGGTACCTAAAAGGATTAAATCAGAATTCACACTCTGTGAAAATTCAAAATAATGTGCCTGCTTGGTGGTGGAATGCCGTTTGTTGTGTAATTGCTGGCTCACAGTCTCTCCACTTTGTTCAAAAATGTTCTGTACTGAATGCAGCCTGTGCTGGTGTCATACCTGCACCTTTCTGTTTTTTTTTGAGCCATCTGTTTCCCCCTTTATTGTGGTAAATGAAGTCTAAATGTTTGTGTCACTTCTAAAATGGCTGTCATTATCATGCATTGTGTTCCTGCCTAATGGTGCATGATAACTTGTTTGGTAAACAATGTAGCTGTCACCAACGAACAATGTGACTTTGGGGAGCAAAATATCTCATAAGTCCAATGACAATTACCTATTTCATGATGGCAGTTTAGAGCATAATTGCTTTCGCATTCACTTATGTGCATATCAAAAGTCGGACATATTTAAAAATGGTTTATTTAATCACATTTGACAGTTTTGATATTTCTGCATAAACAAGGCAGACAAATAAGATTCAATTACAGCATAAAGGTTTTTATCGTCTCTGAAATGTTGGTGTTGTGTATTTAACATGCACACAATCATCATGTTTTTGTTCCTATTATTGTACATGTTTTTGTTGTGTCTTATTTTCCAAAACTAAGTTTTCAACAGACTGCTGTTTTCTGTCAATATTTAAATTAAATAAAAAAAATTTTGGAGGTCATCGTCATAATGAATAATGATAACCAACCTCAAAAAATATCTTTTTGCAGTCACATTTTCTTACACAAACTTTTCAACATTGTGTCATATTACCACTACAAACTTGAATAAATTAATATCTAAAATAGGATGTGAAGTTGTGTCCGGCCCCACTGAGGTAATACTTTGTAGAACCACCTTTCTACTAAATTACACATGCAAGTCCATTGGGGTGTCTTTTTAGCTGTAGTTCTGAACATCTAAGGTCCATTCCTCTTTGGAGAATAGCTTAAGCTCAGTCATATTCAATGCAGAACAAACAACACATTGACTGACTTAAAGGGAAATGGCACAGGATTTTATGGACTGCCAAATGGAAGTTGATTCATTTTGTCAGTCTACCCCAGGGCAGCTGTGGCTATAATCATAGCTTGCTTCCACCAGTGTGTGAATGTGAGAGTGAATGAATAATGGAGTTGTAAAGCGCTTTGAGAGTCTTGAAAAGCGCTATATAAATGCAAGCCATTATTATTATTATTATTATTGTTTCATTTTGGGTATAGGAACCACAATGTGTTAGACGACTGTCACATTCAGTGGTTTTACATGCAGTGAGAGAAAACCGAATTACTGTCTTAGTCCGATTAAATTTGGACTGTTCAAATGCCTGTATATGCCAGGGGTTGTATTAACCAACTATTTTCCGTATTTGACTGTTTTTTTTAAACAGGGACGGAAATATCTGAAAGCCATAGGTCATTTTGACAGATTACGACTCACACCCCTGACCACTTTGTGCATAAAGTTGAAAATGTCTGTGTCTGCACTGTGTACAGGTAACTAAATCATTAAGAAAAAGATTCCCATGAGAGCATCAGAGCATTATATCCTCATCAGTTCTTCAATTTACTAACTGAACATGTGAGCTGAGGTGGCTCGGCCATCTGGCTAGAATGCTTCCTGTACGACTGCCTGGAGAGGTTTTCTAGGCACGACCCACCAGAAGGAGGCCCAGAGGAAGACCCAGGACACGCTGGAGGGACTATGTTCCTCGGCTGGCCTGGGAAAGCCTTAGGATTCCCCCCAAGGAGCTGGCCTATGTGGCTGGGGAGAGAGAAGTCTGGGTCCCTCTGCATAAGCTGCTGCCCCCGCGACCTGATCCTGGATAAACTAAAGATGGATGGATGGATGGATGGATGGATGGATGGATGGATGGATGGATGGATGGATGGATGGATGGATGGAACATGTGAACTCGGACAAAGGCTCCCATTCTGGTTAAGGCATTATTGCCATAGCTCAAATTAGATGTACATGTATACGCACTTACTATGAAGCATGGTGGCTCAGGCATCATACTATGTCTGGCCTAGTTGCATCTGACCCTCCCTTTGCTTCAAGATTGGACAAAGCCAATTAACGGAATAGATTCTTCAGTAGGTTAAGTTCAGGAACGAGGTCAGCATATTCTTCTCCTGCCCTCAGCCATAAATCCCTCCCACCTTTCCTTGGCTCAAAGCTTTCGTGTCACAGTTCAAATCTTTTATCTTTCTGCCTTGGTCACAGATCCTTGTTCTTAACCATTACTGTCTTCAGCTAAATCTGGAGAACCGGAAAAAGGTTGCATGTCCAGATGGTTTCAGCTCCAGATTCCTGAAGTCCTATGCAGCATCAAACTTGGCCTGACCCAGGATAAGATTTCAGTGCAGTGAAACACATTGTCCCAGAAAGCTCACCAAAGAAAGCTTGTCCTTAAAGTGTAACTGAACCCCCTGAAAAATCATACCCCCGCCCCCTAGACAAAATGGGAAAAATTCTACAAAGTGGGCAGTGCCAGGAAGAACGGGGGGGTATGGCCAAGTGTGGAGGAAAAGCGGAGGGGGGACGTGGGGGTGTGTTCAGGAGGACAGTGATAGCTCGCTTAATCTGACACTGAAACATGGACAGTGACCAAAGCGACGTTGGCAGTTTTGCTACTGATCGATCTGATCAACATTCATCTGTTTTGAACGTTAGCCTATGTTAGCATTACCACTCAGAGACTGGACCCATCCTGTCTCCCTCTGACTCAGCAGCACCGGGCTTGGGCGGCGCTGGCCCGGCGCTGGCCCGGCGCTGGCCTGGCGCCCTGAGCCAGCGGATCTCTGCCGTTATCGGAAATAGAGGAGTAGAGGGAGGCTTTATGGAGCCCACATGATGACAGTCCTGAAGAGACTTCTGATGGCCCTGTACATAGCTTATTGTTGTGAAGGGCAAATTAAACACACCATCATACACCTGCTTCAATAAACTTAGTGTCAGCTGGCCAAAGCAGTCAGCACTTTTAGGATCGTGTTCTTTGTTTTTTTTTCCACGGCATTTAAAACATTTTAGTCTGATTTGCTTTGATAGAAACTCCAGAATGATGGAGGCCCCAACCATTGCCTAAATCAATGACTACCTGACAAATAGACAACTGTTTGTGAGGCTAAAATGTGGTGCGTCTAACCAGGTGGTCAGCAGCACAGGAGCACCACAGGGTATCCTGCTACCATTCGTGGTCACTCTGTATGCCTTACCATGGGTGTCCAATTCCGGTCCTGAAGGCCCGGTCTCCAGCCAGTTTTAGATGTGTCTCTGCTCCAACACGGCTGATCCAAATAGTCCAACTACCTCCTCAGCATGTTCTGCAGAGGCCTGCTAATGAGCCATCATTTGATTCAGGTCTGCTGAACCAGGGAAAGATCTAAAACATGCAGGAGACAGGCCCTTGAGGACCAGAATTGGGCACCCCTGCTTTAGACTGTCAGTACAAGTTCTCGTTTTCAGCTTCACATGGAACAAATATGCATTTTTTCCTAAGATGCCTCACTCAACTGACTGCTCTCATCATTAATTTATAATCAAGGGTCATTGGTCCACCAATTCAGAAAATTAGACATTCTTGTTGCTGACCAACATTTAGGAGATGTATGCTTAAAAACCTGGTGGAGATAAATAATAAACACTACTGACATCTGTAGGGTGAGAAAAATACAACTTGCCTCATGCTATTTCATAAATATACATTAAAATGAACGCAGTAAAAATGTATGCAGACATGTATCGGCTTAGAAACAGAACATTAGTGTAAATCATTGTTTATTTTTCAGATCCATCTTCAGTTTGGCCCTAAAATATATTGGCTCTCTTAATGGTAGCCATTTCCTCTTTATTAAAGTCATTTATGGTTGCAGGCAGTATTTCTACAGCTTAATGACTGAAGAGAAGACCCAGCTGTTACATATATGGACTGTGTGGAGAGCTTTCCATTCAACAATGTTAAACATTTAACAAGCATTAAACAGCTGGAATCTTTAAAATATTGTTGTGGTGTCACTTATCCTAATGTGTGCAGTGTTTCCTGATTGGCTGATAAAAGGCTGTACAGCAGTTGTTCATGTCGGTATGGGCAAATAGAAAAAAAAATGAGTGACATGCATCGTAGGAAATGTAATTAGAATGTGGATTGCCAAACACAGCATGCTTAATGACATATCCTGCGGATAAAAATACCCATAATCTATTTTTACAGGATATTTGATTGATAGGCGGCAAGATAAAACAGACTGAAGTGATACCGGGTTTGATTGTGTGTACAATCCTAACTGAATGCTGAGTGGAAAATGAACTGAGAAATCAATCTATGATGTTTCTAAACCAGTTTTTGGCTTTCCAGATCAGACTCATGGAACCGACTGACGCAGTCATGCCAATCCTTTTATGGATCTGGCCCAGTGTTGCGAATTTATAACTGGAAAAAATAATATAACAAGCATACAAGGCTGTTAAACTTGTATGTGTTTTCAAGAAAACATGTCAGAGTTACAGAGTATATGTCAGAATGAGATTAGTAATATGGTAACCCTTTTTCAGTCAGAGGGCCACAAAGCGCTTTACACTACATTCAGTCGTTCACCATTCACACACACATTTACATGCTGATGGTGGCAAGCTACCTAGTAATATAGTACTCTTGTAGTAGTAGTTATGACAGCTTGGTGTAGCAGTGGCTCAGAACTTTGGAGTAGGCAGTGTTGTAGTCAAGTCACAATCTCTCGAGTCCTTAGTGTTCGAATCCAAGTGCAAGTCCAAGTCGAGTCCAAGTCAAGTCGCTAGGGCCTACAGGCAAAATCCGAGTCCAAGTCCCAAAAAGAATCTTCCAGTCCAAGTCAAGTCATTATCACCTGAGAGCAAGTCAGAAATAATACAGCAGGGTGTAGATTTTAAGACTAGAAAAATAGCAGCTTATATGGTTTACTTTGTAAAAAATAAAAAAATGTACTCAATGCCCTCATGCTATCACCAAGCTAACAAAGTAGCCTGTGCACAATAATAAAACATGCTTAAGATAAATTTGAAAACAATAAATAATCAACATGTCACCCATGCACTTACAAAGGTTTTGGGAAGTTATTAAATTTGTCCAGTAATTTGACCAAGTATAACAAGCTAACAATAGCATCGGCTCCATGCTAATTCCAAAAACAGCAAGTACTGGTCCGAATTTAAGTCCAACGATGCAAGTCTGAGTGCAAGTACAAGTCATCGGTTTCTGCTGTAAACACTGAAAATGTTGCAAAGAATCTTTTAATTTGCTGTTATTCATGTCTGTGGTAACCCTTTAACAAAATTAAAGATTAAATCAGGTACATTTGTTCTGAATGAAAAATGATTGAATTTGAGTTGAAGTCTGTTAATTTTACTATAATATGCCACTTAATTTGAGGAAGTTCAACAGAGTTTGAGGATTTTTGCTTATTTTGGCTCCTAATGAATCTCATTTACATCCCACACCATGGCAAGGTGCGCCTCCTCATCCTCCTCCCTGCTTTCTTACCTTGCTCCCTGTCTCAGTAGCAGTCCTGTGTCCTTACACTCCCATGACCCCTCGTAAGGGACCGGATTGAACTTGATCAAAGAAGATCGACAATATTGAAAGATAAATGAACAGAGATGATGGTAGTGTGTAGAGAAGCTTGTGGTGTAAATCAGATTCATCTGGGAAAAGCTCCGTTCACATTCTGCACTTGATATGGGCTTGGTATTTACAGTTGTTGACAATTCTTTCAATTCACCAGGAATGTCTTTTCCCCCTGATTCCATTCACTCTCTGTAGCCACGGATCACTGCACGGACAGTCTATGTTGGTATTTTGATAACTTGGCGCAGAGAGTTCCCGGATCTTAGTTAACAGTTAATGGAACACACCCTTTCAAAATTAGACAGTTTCCTGATCCTGAAATTGAGCCCTGATTCCATCCCAAAAGACACTCTGACGACTTGGTCTATAAGAGGCAACCATGAGTTGAGTAATACACGTGGCCCATACCGCAGCCACCAGCATATGACACATTGTGGCGACTCTGTGGGTAGAGTCGTTGTCTTACAATCAGCAAGTAGTAAGTTCGATTCCAGCTTCCTAATGTCACATGTAATTATGCCCCGGGGCAAAGCCCTTAACCTCAAGTTGCCTACAATCTGCATATCAGCATATAAATGTGTGCGAAAATGGATTAATGTGCTCATATCAACTGTGGTGGAGGGGTGATGGTTTGGGCTTGCGATGCAGCAACAGGATCTAGGCTACAGTCACTGAGTCACTGAGCCATAACCTCCTTTGTATACCAAAGTTATACAGAGTCAAATCCATCTGACAAGTTGAAGGTTGGTGGAAATCAATTCATTAAACATGACAATGTCTGAAAATGGTCCAGTCAAAGTACAGACCTTAACCTGATTGAAATGCTGTGTTGGGACCTCAAGAGAGCAGCACAGATATACATGTCTGTCATCTCAGTAATCTGAAGTACTGTTGAAAAGGAGAGTGGACAAAAATTCTGCCACAGCGAAGTGAGAGAGGCTGACAATGTTGGATGTCTTTGACCCTTTAACATTTTTCTGTTCGGAAATCTGTGATTTTTGTTGTTGTTGTTGTTGTTGTGACACTCTATGCACATATACATATTATACTCCATTGGAAAAGCTAAGTTTCTTGATATTCAAATGATGTATGTCAACTAAGGATACAATCATAACTGTAGACACAGTAAACGCTTTTGTCAAACCAAGTAGAAATGCAAAATAATGTCCAACTCACCGTTTGAAGCCACGACTAGCCCACAGCTGCACGCTAAAGCCACCTTCAAAGTCTGTATTTTTAGAAAATAAATAAGCGGCCATAAAAAAATGCATCTATTTTAGCGCATTCAAGATCATATTACTCTGTGACTATTGCACTTAAACAGATTCTGACTGTTGTGGGGGAGTGTTTTCTTTCCAAAGAGACCTCAACTATGCTTTTACTCCATATAGTTCAAGAGGAGCTTTAATGTTAATTTCTTGTTAAATGTTAAAGTTATTGGTGTTCTGTTGGTATCATTGATGAGGGGGACTTAGTTTTTCACTTGCAACGTGTCCCGCTGCCCTATTCACTCATTGTCCTCACCTGTCTCTCCAATCATTCACACCTGATCCTACTCACCTCCTGCCTTTAAAACCAGTCACTTCTCTCCACTCAGTGCCGGATCATTAACTACTAACTCCTATTGATGTCTCGTGTGCCTTCCCTGCTGTCTCGTTCCTGCCCGATGTCCAATCTCTCCGTTCCTGTCGTCGTCGACGTCTTCTTCATTATCATCATCATCATCACCATCACCTTCACCGCCTCCTTTAATAAACATCCTGCACCTTCCTTCAGCGTCTGCATTTGGGTCCATACTCCACACACATTCCTGACACAACGTTTCCACTATGGCTTCATTTTTGCTCAATAACGATTATAATGAAATAATTTTAGGTGGTGAAGATCAGATCTTTTAGTTTTTTATCCTGGTATTAAAAACCCTAGAATTATAAGAGGGTGTACTTTCTTTTTCGAGGATTGTACGCATCCAGCCCTAGTAAACATCTGCATTTCAGATAAGCTTCCCTAAAATGCTGAGAATAAGAATTCTAAAATATGATATGTACACTGGTGAAGGAAAATAACTGTGAATCCTTGCAGGGAAACATTCATCTCCCTCCACATTATTTGTCAGTCTGAACAGTTCCCCTTTGTGGTGACAATTATTGCTATCGAATGCACAGTAAGCTGCAGCTGAAGCCTATTCAGCAGCCCTGCTTTGTCACGGCTGTCTTTCCTCCCCAAAGTGCTACAGACCTCACGGAAAGCTGCATTCATGTCAATCTCGCCTTTATTTCTTTTTTTTTACTGTGATTGTTGCTTTATCTCTGCCACGCAATTTACAAGATAGCAGAAGGATGTATAATCCCTTGTCCCCATTCTTTCATATCGGCCTGTTTCATTCCCTTGTACCTCCATTTTATTATTTATGGTTATTATATGGTTTCAGGAGTTCCAGAGAGCCTCGGCTTCAACCCAGTTCCTCTTCTGTACGCCCGCTGATCCCAGAAGTGAGGGCTTATTCTGCGACTGCATGCTTTGTAAGTCATTTTGGATAACAGCTAAATTACTCGCATAAATATGCTAATACGCTGCCATTCAAAGTTAAAACCATTTTCACATTTTGGAGGAAGTGATGGGTGGTTCTTATGAGCTATATATATATATATATATATATATATATATATATATATATATATATATATATATATACGCTCTTCTTTGACAGAACTGTGCTAATAATGTCGTTAATGCCATGAAATGTGACAGCTGACAGATGGAGCACAACGTGTGCTGTTTGGTGTGCTCGTGTGCTCGTTTCCCTGGAGATGCTGCTCACGTTCGGACACAAAAGTGCTCATCGAGTAGCAGGCCGCATTCTTCCTTCCGATGGATGAGAGCTTGTGACGGTTTTGCACGTTTGTGGTCGCACAGATGGAAATGTTGGAATGTCTTAGAAGACACTGCGTATGTTTATGTGCAGCATATGTAATGAATAATTTACCGTTTCTGTTAATGAGTCATCATCACCTCAGAGAGGCCTGACTTCCCTCTCCTACAGAATGCAGCAACAGAAATATCCTTCAGCACAATGACTGTTTTTCTTTCTTTTCTTTTTTCTGTGCCCTACCTGACACGTGTGCATGTGTGCGCTCGTGTTTGCTGATGGGCATCTGTTGCTGGATCAAGTGGAGTTATAAGTCAGCCTAACATGCATGTTATTAAAGGGGTTTAAGGTTTAACAAGTGACAATAATCCCTAATATTATCCATTTGTCCGTCCTGCCATTGTCATCTGAAATCATGTTAATGGGGAAACAGCTTAAGGAGGAAAACCCAAACCTTTCCATTGTCACTCTCCAGGTCATTCCCAAGGCATTCCCAGGTCAGAATCTATTTATAGGCCCTCCATCCAAGTGTCCTGAGCCTCCAAATCATCCAAAGCGAGGCGCCTAGGAGGCATCCAGATCAGATACTCAATCCACTTAAACTCAGTACAAAAGAACAGCAGCTCTACTTCAAGATTCGTCCCAGATAAAGGATCTCTAAGGCTGAGTCCAGCCAACTTACAGAGGAAGCTCACTTGTACCCTGGATCTCATTTTCCATACATGAATGTTGGAACATTGACTGACTGGGAAATTGAGAGCTTTACTTTTTGGCCCAGACCAGGGCAACACCAACATCCCGAATCACTATGTCCATCCTTCCTTCTTCCTCTCCATCCTACCATCACTCTTGAACAAGATACTAAACTCTTCCTCCACATGAGATGAAGACTGACCGCTAACCTGGGAGGGAGAGATCTACTTTTGTTTTTACTTTTTTTAAAAGAGTGTCATGATCCAGGTACGTAATCGGAAATCAGGGCCGATCATGTGATTTTCAAATGATTGGAATGGGGTGGAAAAGATTGGATTAAACCTTATGAAACAAGCATGATGCTTTAAATTAAGATACAGGTTGTCAAACGGAATGACAATGGCTTAATTTTAATTTCCACTACATCAGTATTCATCGTTGCATACACAACAACAACACAACAAAGGCTAAATGCAGAGTTTTAAAATTCCTGAGGTCCCCAATCCATTATGCCATGCACATTAATTACAAAGTAGAGACCAAAATGAAGTCCAAAAATGAATTTAAACTATGTCGTCAATGGGCAGTAACGGCTAAGATGAGCAGACTATGTGACAATAGATGAAAATAAGTATAAGTGGTATATGGAGAAAAATCAAATTTAGGTATAACGTTTTTCCAGCTAGTTACCTGTTTTTTGACATTTAGTTTAGCTGCCTCATGTTTGTGGCCCCTCCACTGTAATCTGGTGTATTACAGATAACCACGGAGGCAGTTCGAAAGCATTCTTTTAATAATTTGTTTTTTTAATACACACCACAGAAATAACACTGGACCTCGATGTCCTCAACGGTAGATACGGCCTTGAACACAGCAACATCACACAATTTATGGCAGGCAGGGAATTCAGATGACACAATAGTGAGCTGTTAGCTAGTATAGGCAAGACAGGGCAAACGTGTCGCCTCAGGAGAACGAAAATGTCAGCTGTTTGGACGTATTTTAAAATGGACAGTTAAGGCAGCGCAAGAGCTACTTGTAATGTGTGCAAATCGGGCATTTCACATAGTGGAAAAGACAGAGCTGCATTAAACACTACAAATCTGATATGCCACCTTAATAGCAAACACTGATCCAGCCGACACTGAAAGATAAGTTGAAAAACAAAGGGAAATTGCCCAAAGACAGTGAAAAGACAAAAACGATCACAGCCCAGATAGCTGGATTTATCGCAATGGATGACCAGCAGCTGTTTGTTGTCGCAAATGTCGGATTTCGCAGTCTCCTGGAGCCACGTTATGAGTTGTCTTCTTGTCACTACGTCACAGAAACAGCTCTGCCGGGCATTCACAACAAGCTACGTGACCACCTCCTGGTTCTTTTATCAAAGGTACATACTTTTGGGTTAACCACACACATATGGAGTTTGTCTGCTTGTCTGATTTCACTGCTACCAGCCTCTACCACGCCGACAGGAGTCAACAATCCATCAAACCGCATAGGCTGGGTGCCCGTCGATATCAAGGGCGGGTGGTGGGGAGTCGGATGGAGGGCACAAGGTGCTGGAAAGGACTGGTTTAATCTGGGAAACATGGAACGTGGGATGGATCCGGAGGAGACGGTGGGAGTTTAAGACAGACCGTAGTGGGACTGATGACAGACTGGATCTCATATGGGCCAATGAACCTGGGAGACAGTTTACGAGACATGACTTTTAAGGGGATGTCACGGGAAGATAACCAGACTTTCTGACCTGGGAGATACATAGGAGCGGGTCGTTCCCAATCGGCGTAGTGGCGGTTTTGCACAGCTGTGCAGGTGAGTGCTTTGACAGTGGATACATTGATGGGATAACCAAGGGAGACTTCAAACGGCGATAATCCAGTGACTGCTGAGACGTGAGAGTTGTGAGTGTATTCGAGCCTGGACAGATGATAACTCCAATCAACTGGATTAGAAGCAGTGACACAGCAGAGGATGGACTCGAGTTCTTGATTCATGCGTTTAGTGATGCTGTTGAACTGTGGATGATAGCCGGAAGTAAGACTGACCTTAGCTCCAAGAGTGTTGCAGAAATGTTTCCAAACTTGAGAGATAAACTGGGGGCCACGGTTGGAGAGAATATCCTTGGGGATGCCATGTAACTGGGATTTGAGCAGTTTGAAGCGCTGACACATTTTCTTAAGAGAATGAGGCACCAGGCTTTGGAGAAACGATCAATTATAGTTAGGATGCTGGTCATACCTTTAGAGGATGGTAGTCCTGTGACAAAATCCAGGGCGATGTGAGACCAGGGTCGTGAGGGTATAGAGTGGTTGTAGCAATCCAGCGGGGGGGTTGATTACTTGACTTTCCACGGGCACAGACTGAGCATGCTGCAATATATTCCTTGATGTCTTTGTGAACGGATAGCCACCAGAATTTTCTATTAATCAAAGCAATCTGTGAATATGCTTTTATTTGGGCAGTGGCTTTACCCCATAGGTCATGGAAAGTTGTTCCCTGTTTTTCTACTTGTACACCATGGCAGCAACTAACAGAAAGTCAGTGTAGAGAACCTGTGGGGGGGTGAAATGGGATTTAGCATTAAAAAATTTAAATTCTACTAATAATTTCATGGTGCTTGACATGTGTGTGCTTGTGTGCAAATTTTCAGTCAAAATGAGTGATTCTATAGTTTAAAGCATTTAGGGAGAGAGAAATTCACCAAAATGTGGCTCCTTGACAACTATTTTTCAGAGGAGAACAGTTCTGCAGGCAAATCTGTTTGGTCAGCTCTTTAGTCAAAACTGGAAATCTAGATTATTCTAACCAAAGGTGACTGGCCCTGCATCTGCTGCCCCAGCAATTAATGAGCTGGGCCTTAGGAGTCACTGAGGCAGATCCCCAGATAGAGCTGTCCACTTTATCTTAGCCTACATGGAGCCATTGCAGCTCAGACAGTGATTTAGTGCCTGGGTTTCCATGAAAGGTCACAGCTTCCTGTACCACACCGCAGGACCTCCCCTACTGTATCCACCAAAGAGTAATGGGGGCTGACTCGGCATGCTCCACAGCTAACATTAACATTTTTCTTTTTTTGACATACTTTAGTTTTTTTAGTTTTTTTTTTTACACGTAAAGCGCTGTTTTTCTGCAGCCTAACCACTGTGACACACCAGCCACTGCAAAGTTCAGACTGTGAGCACACTGGAACTTCTTCTGTGGTGGGACAGTCATTTCTCACCATGACATTTATGGTTCATGAAGCCTTGAATAAAAAGAATTTAGTCTTCATCATGATATTTTAATGCAAGCTCTACAGATCTGTAAAAAAAGCCTTGTTCAACATAAAACCATAGGGGGAGAAAGGAAACTTTTTATGATGCGTTGAGGGTTTTACACTATATTATTGTATATTTCTTTCTGTAAAAATTTAAAGGGCAGGCTTTGGCAACTTTTTGCAGAAGAGGAATTTTAAATGCCAGATGATTATAGATGCTCAAGATAGGTGGTAATTAATAATTCAGTGCTATGGCGGTTGTAATTCGTAAACAGTGTGGACTTGAGTTGCAAACTAACTACATCTAGCTACACACCATCTCCAAAATCATCTGTCAACACAGGAAAAAAAATTAAAGGCACAAAAAGGTTGAAAAATCAACAGAAAAATTAAAGAGCCATTCAGTTTGCAGAAAAAAGACATATCAACAAGACATGACTCAAGACAAAATGTTCAGTCTGCTTAGAGTTGATGAAAACATGACATCTAAGATTAGATTACATCAGCCCATTTAAAAAAATGTAAATACAGAAATGTAGGCTTAATGAAAAGTATGTTCATAACCTGCTTAAAGGTTGTTATTTTAAAAACGTACTGTCAGTCTGACCAACTGGCCTCATCGGAACGCATATTCTGATTTACTAAGATGTACTTGTATTTTTCCTTTCATGAGGTTGGAAACTATGCTTTTTTTCCTTCTTTTTTTTTAAACATAATTTTTCCACCAATTTCAACATCTCATTGAAGAAAATGTATCCATCTAATATCTTCAAAACCTTTGTTTTTACTTAGTTTAAAACCCAAAAATAGAAATATAATGGTGGTTCTTTAAATAAACAAACACATTTCCTTTAGGTAGATATTTCTCAGAAATTATAAGTTGTCTCTTTTCAAAAGGTCATAAGGTTTGCGGCTCTAAACGAGTTTTATTCAGCTGGACTGAGAGCAAAAATGGCTCTTGGGATTGTAAAGGTTGCAGACCCCTGTACTAAACCAACACAAAGTGGTGCATAACTTTGAAGTGGAAAGAAAACTCATGGTTTTACATTTTTTACAAGTAAAAATCTGAATAGTGGAGCTTGTATTCAGCTCCCTCTACACTGAAACCCCCAAATAAAAGCAAGGGCAAACAGTTGTTTTCATTTATCCCCCAATTGGTATACAGAGTCCATCTGTGTGTACTTCAATCTCAACATGAATATCGGGTGGTTCTGTAAAACTCAGAAGTTTTTTAGCCATTTTAACACTTAATCAATGACCACTCCTATCCATAATTCCAATAATAGATAGCAGTAATATAATTTATCCTGATGCAAATAGTAATCTTCCTAGTCAAAATAGAAATTAAAGATATCATCAGCTGTATTGTTACAAGCAAAAATTGTATTTCAGGATATCTCGAATACATGTCCAGTCTACCTATTAAATGTTAAAACAGCTTGCCACAGTGGAGCGCATCTCGGCTGGTGGAAGCTAACAACTGGCAACTCCACAGCATGGCAGAACATGGTTGGGCTTGGTTTATTTGAGGACATAACACATCAGCGTTGTATTTTTTTTACCGAAGAAAGAGGAGGGAGGAAGAAATTGCTAGAAATCGTTTTTGGAAGACCACCAGCAAAGTGAGTTAATTACTTGCTCGAAGGTAGCTAAAACTTGCATTGCTGTTAGCCAATCAGAGGCGAGATGTTTGCATATGGTGAATTATAATGAGTCAGACTCGTGAGCCTGAAGTTACCCCCGAACCACTCCTCTGACAAACTGCAACCTCCTGAAACAGCAGCGTGAGACCCTTTTTTCACAAGGCATTCGTTATTGCAATTTATTGAAAAAAAACGAGTGAATGAGACCTTTAACAGCTCCACATCATGGCGGAGCCCGTTCGGGCTTGTGTTTTCACGTGGAGCATGCATATATATGCAACTCAGAGTGATAAAATCGTATTTCAAAAAGAACAAGCATTACATGGTGTCTCAGTGAATGAGACCTTGAAAACTTTATCAGTAACTTTAGGAAACTACGAACATAAATGCACTGCATAATTAAAAACGATCATCTAACCAATTACAATGCGGTAACAATAAAAACTAAACTGCAAAAGCAAGGAAAGATGCTTAGATATTGAAGTCTAAAATACAGTAGATAATAAAGAGCCTTATTGAAATAAACCAAACAATTCATAAAGGTAATAAAACTTCATTCAACAAATTGACCTTTCTGAATAAAAGGTTTTCTATACAGAATGAAACTATTTATCATACATTCTCAAAGTTTGTGAAATCCAGCCCAGACATATTGCTGTCTGTTAACTTATTTTTTTTTAGACTGAATCCAAGATTGACAGTCATTCCAAAAATCGACAAAGAATCTCACAATCTCAAATAAAGGTTCCGAAATCTCAACATAAGTACACCAAAGAATAGAGTCAACACTGACTAAATCATATTCACTTTTTAGGGGTGTCAAACGTCAGTTACTGGTGTCCTGCAACTTTTAGATATGTCCCTAGTCCAACACCCCACAACTGAATTACCTTCTTATGCATGGTTCTACAGAGTCCTGCTAATGACCTAAATATGGGATTCAGGTGTGCTGGACTTTGGACACATTGAAAAGTTGCTGGACACCAGCTATCCAGGACTGTAGTTTGACACCTGTGCACTTGAGGGGTAAACTCAACATATTTTAAATTCCATGTCATTCATTATAGGAGGTAGTGTACCAAAAATATGCCCGTTGGAATTTTCAGATTATCTTTTATTACCGCCACCAACTGGTAGGTTTGTTACTTCGAACTAGAGATCGACCGCTATGAGTTTGTCTAATGGCGATGCCGATATGCAGCGGTCATGGTCAGCCGATGGTCGATATGTGCTGCAGATTTTTTGGCCCGATTTTCATGGTCGATATCTAGACATTTTACACGCCTATTTGCTGCTAAAATGTCACAGTAAAAACGACGGTGGATTCACAACATTTCTTAACCTAATCAGATATCTGAATTTAATTTTGAATCTTAATTTTGTACACTGCAGAGTAAATACAGTAAAAATATTTAACCAAAGGTAATTAAACAAATCAATAAACTGACCAAGTATTAAATACACAATATAGGTAAATAAAAAGAAGGGCAGGATTTGACTTTTGTTGAGCTATTGGAGAGAAATTACTGAACAGAAGAAAAAGTTGTTAGTATTTTTGTGGTTCATCCATCTTCAATTCACTCTATAATAAATATATTAAATATTCTAGAAACAGTCAGTTACAACTATCTATTTGAATAAAAGTATATCAAAACTATTTACTAGTGGGGGGGTTTACAGACAAATTTCTGACAAATTACAAACCAAATTATAAAAATCAGATCACAAAAAGCAAACTATTTTCTTCATGTTGCACATAAAAGACCAATTCTATTTCCTTTGTGATTTCTGATATTCTTGAGTGTTAACGTCCTCACTAGAACCAGGAAAGTAGAGCACATCCCCCAGTTCTAAAGTCCTTACACTGGCTCCCTGTAGCTCAGAGAATAGACTTCAAAATACTTTTACTAGTTTATAAATCATTGAATGGCTTAGCACCAAAGTATGTTAAAAATCTGATGTCACTATACCAACCCCCCAGAACACTCAGGTCCTCATATTCCAGTCTATTAAGCATCCCTAGAATCAGAACCAAACACGGAGAAGCAGCTTTCAGTTTCTATGCTCCTCTAATCTGGAACAAACGTCCGGACGACTGCAAAGCTGCTGAAAGACTGAGTTCTCTTGATCAAGCCTAAAACCCATCTGTTTAAAGCTGCCTTTCAATAATTGATTAAAAATAGATGGACTGTCGCAACGGTAGTATGTTTTGATCTGCTTTATGTATTTGATGTTCTGTTTTCCTTTTTCTATTGTCATTTCTCCTTAAGAAGTATGTAGGCCGATGCCAGTATATATATATATATATATATATATATAAAGGTAAATATCGGCCGACCAATATATCGTTCTGTCCCTACTTCCAACAGTCGACCTTTTGAAGAGTTCCTACAAGAGTTTGATGCACACTGTCCTGTAGACTGTGATCCCTCACCAGGCGCGGTTGTTAAGCGCCTGATCCCCAGTCTTTGAGTCCTGAAACAAAGTCCGTTACTCTGAGCACCGAAACAACAAGAAACACTTTTGAAGTAAGAGAATCAGCCAGAAGGACAAATTCTCTCTAAAACCACAAATTCATGTCTGACTGCTGGGCAGTTCAAATCACTCACCTTAAGTTATCTGTGTACGGAAACAGAAGCTGTTAAGTCTAAGGAACAAGCCTTCCCTGACAGAAAGGGATTCAACGGAGATAATGATCCATCCGACGTCTGCCGCTGCTTGATGGTGAAAGTCTTCATTCGCGATAACAAGGAGACTTCAGTTCACTCTCAGCGTGCTCATCAACCACTCACGTGGAACCATAAAACAACCAAAAACACTAAGGCTTTTAAGTGGGAAATGGTCTCAGGAGAGCTCTGCAACACACTTAATGGAATGACTACTAAACACATGCACAAACGCTCCGTTTTTGATGAAGGAAATTCTTCAGAAGCCAAACAAAAGTCCTTGTAGGGTTCTCACTGAATTTATCAGGAATTCAATGATGTCTAGTTATCACCTCAGGCTACATAATCTGCACTGCAGTCACAGCGGATTGAAAGCGGAGGGGTACGTTTTTTTTTCTTTTCTGTTATCCACTGTGACAGTAGCCAACTAATGACCACCTGCTGAATACACTTGGAGTTATAGGTAGGAACACATAAACAAGCCCGTATTGGGAACTTAAAGCCGTGCATTAATGAGGCGACCTTGGGGTCGACATCAAATGCTTTGCAGAGATTGACCAATTCTTTCTTTATCTCCATCTTTGATCACATACCATTGATCTCCGCTGCCTGCTAAATGAGCTGGGGACGCCATTTATTCTGCGGCCCCTTTCATGCGATACAGATCAGCTATCTGGGGTCACAGAAGATAGCCTCCTGGTGAGATCTGACTGAGGAGATAAAGGAGAGATGTGATAAAGTCATTCAGATCCAGGATGATAGAGACTTTTTCTGTTCCAAAGGTTCAGTGGCCTCACATGCCAGCCGAAGAAAACCTTTGGGCTATGTGTGAGTCTGATTTCAATAAACAGTAAAAAAAAAGGTCATTTGTGAAAGAAGTTTTGGTCAAGAGACATACTTCGATGGAAAACAGTATTTTCCCCCTTGAGGATATCTTCTGTTGTGTTTTTTCTTTTCTTTTTTTTTCATGCTTATGTTTTAGACCGATTTTTGAAGCGCACTAAGGTCATGCAGCAAGACAACGATCCAAAGCACACCAGCAAGTTAGGTAATCTTGACCTCTGGGTCACACAATCCTATTCCCAGAGTTAATAGCTCTTTAAAAAAAATAAATAAAAATAAGCCAGTCTTAAAATTACAGCAATAGGCTTCCTAATATACAGGTACATCTCGAATAAATCTGGATGAGGTGTAAAAGCTCAACATGTTTCATCACTCATTTCAGAAAATAAAACTTCTATATTATGTACAGTACTGTATATTCATTACACATAGACTAAAATATTTCATGCCTTTATTTTTTGTGTGTGTGTCTGTGTCTCAAATTTTTTTTGAATGTTACTCAATAAAAAATGATTTTTTAAAAGGAAATACAAGGCTACAGGAAAATAGGTTCCTTTCTATGCACTCAATACTTGGTGGGGCTCTTTTTGCATGAATTACTGCATCTGTGAGGTGTGGCATGAAAGCCATCTGTCTGTGTTCTGCCAAGGTGCAATGATTGGTTCGGGTCATCTGCTGTCTCTCGCCTTCCTCTCGACGATAACCCATAGATTTACAGCTTGCTGCTTCAGTAACACCATGGTCATTCAAGCAGCTTTTGGTACCTTTGGCAAGTGTGGGCCAGAACCAAGTCCAGCTGGAAAATGAAATCAGCATCTCTATAAAGCTTCTCAGCTGAAGGAAGCATGAAGTGCTCTAAAATCTCCTGGTAGATGGCTGCGTTGACTGTGGACATCGGGAAAAAAGCCATGACAAGGCGCCCCGTACTGCATCATCACTGACTGGAAACTTCATGCCGGACCTAAAGCTACGTGGAATCTGTGCCTCTCTACTCTTCTTTCAGACTTTGGAACCATGTTTTCCGAATGAAATTCTAACATTACTTTTACATATTATAAGAGGACTTTGGACCACTGAGCAACCGTCCAGTTCTTTTTCTCCTTAGCCCAGATAAGATGCATGTAGCCCATGCGTAGAATCATCTGTGCGTAGTGCGCCGACTCCAGCCTCAGTTCACTCCGGTGAAGCCTCCCTAAAATTCTTGAATGGATATTGCTTGACAATCCTCTCAAGGCTGCTTTTATTCCTGTTGCAGGTGTTCCTTTGCCTGCCTCGCTTTGTGGTTTGTTTACATCATGAATCAGTGATAATCACTCACCTATTTCACATCCACTAAACACTCCTCCCATTATTTAGTCAGTGTCCTCGTTGGATATTCCTGTGGTTTTTCTCATCACTCTCTTGTTGCTCCTGGTCCCTCTTGTGCTCCACTTCATTGTGGCTTTATGTTTACTTGGATTCCTTTGCCTCCATTCCTCCTAAGTGTCATATATCTTTTAATTTTTTATTATTTTTATTAATAATAATAATAATAATACATTTTATTTGAGGGTGCCTTTTTAAAACCCAAGGTCACCTTACAGAGAAGAAAAAAACAGAAAGATAATACCTACACAAACAATAAACAAAACAATCATCCATCCATCCATCCGAGAGCCACTGAAAGCTCTGCTCCCCATGGTGACAAGCCGGGCAAAAAGAACAAGATGAGTTAAACTTCACTTTGCAAACAATTCTACCTGCCCGTGTTTAATAGGGCGTTTATAATGGATTTATCTCTTATTAATGAGATCTGCTATGTAACATGACCCTTTGAAAGGAGACAACTTATACATTTTGATGAATATCTAGGTCATTTGTTATTTTTAAAGAACAACCATTTTTATTATATTCTTAGATTTAAAAATAAAGAAAACCATAATAATTCAGCAAAAAGACGATGAATACATTTTCTTTTTTGGGATCTAGCTAGCACTGTTTTTAGGTCCTTTGCCCGTTTGTGCTGAAGTTGCGCTCCCATTTTCTCTAAGCTTCAACAATGTCTACATTAAATGTAGCTTAGTGATCATTAAATGTTAAACAGCTTCTCATTTGATCCTTTATGAAGTGAACTCAGATAAGTTGAAGCTGGGTCCTACCAGAGTTGCATTAAAAGTCCACAACCTAATATCCTTAGCTGGGCCCCGTGTCTGTTTATCAGTGATGCAGAATTCTGGACAGAAAAAATTGTGTTATACTTGAATGTTGTGTAGCAAGGTTTACATTTTGTGTTGTCTCGTGACAGCTAAAGGTGGCTAAAGAGAGTCTCATTTGTAAAATTAAGAATTGTTGAAAAAAAAATCTTGAGACTTTTACACTTTCATCTGCTCTGTTTAAATTTTGCATTTTCTTTGTTTGCCGTGGCACTTTTATTTTCATGGAGCAGCTAACTGTAAAAAAAACAAAACATTAAAATATTCATGGCTACATAAAATTCTTCTGTGTGTAGGATGTAAAGGTATTTGTCAAAGCCCACAGACAGATGCTTGGCTCTGACTCGCCACGTGTTTGCATGGAGCCGATAGCTCTCTCAGCTTGGACCTGCAACAAAAACAAAAAACAAAGGCAGCGTCTGGATTTCGACATAGAGAAACCAGTTGTGGTAGTATCTTAAACCCGACGGGGCACGTTTCACCCCTCGCTCGCCGTCCTTCCTCCCCGCGATGGATGGGTCCAACCTGTTCAAACCAGCTTCAACTGAGGACTGCAATGTCTGTTCCTCCTGCTTCCCTTCCTCTCTGTTGCCTACTTTGCCAGAATTAGAAAGAAAGTTGATCTTCAAAGAGTATCCTGATCTTCAAATGCTGGGAAAACTGCAGCAAAAGACCAGCAGGTATGATTGAACCTGGCTGCCATTATCTGTTAGTCAGTGAGCATCAGCATCACCCCAGGACGGCAGGATGAAAACCTTTTCCTGTTCAGAGAGTGAGCTTCGTTGAAAGACAAGGGGGGAAGGGGATGGGGGGGGGGGGGGGGGGCATGTATGATTTCCTGCAAGCAACTGCTTCAGCTGAACAGTTTTGAAATTCCAGTGCTGTTTTTGAATGTTTTTTCAAGGTGTATGAATCATTAATCTCGCTCAAGCTATATAAAACCTCATAACTCCAGATTAGATCCCCTTTTGAACACACGGAAATATGCCGCACTGCATACTTTGACATCACATTCTACTCTGATAAACATTCATTTTACTGGGTGTTTCAAAGGCAGTGACTGTCGGACCGGCACCACCTTGATGACTTCACAGGACACGCGTGTGTGTTTTTGTTTTATTAGCTTTTTGTTGTGTACCTACAATGATTCAACCCCCCCGGAGCAATATAGGTTTACTGGCAAAATATAACAACCAGCAGCTTTTTGCAATAAAAAAATCAAACAAGAGCTATTTAAATAAATCAAATCTTTATTGTCATTGTCACTTCCTACAAAGGAACGATGACACTAAAAAAGGTGCAGTCGACTCAGTGCAAGGCATAAAAGTTAAAAAAGACAGGAATAAATAAAACATGATAAAAACGTCACAGTATGTGCCAGTGGCAGGCAAATAGAGGCCTTTATTTCAACTCTTTACATCATTGATACAGTTACTTGATTTAAAAGCTCTTAATTATGTTTTACTTAATTCCATACTTTTCACACAAAAAATAAATAACAGTAAGAAAAAGTGAGGCGCTCAAATACTGGGGAGCTTGATTACTAGACAAGTCATAGGTGGTTGATTGGGAACAAGGTGCAGCTGTTAGAGGAGGCCAGGCGGGTAGGCTGAGGGAAGGAGACTGAGGGCGCTTTCACACATGCAGGATTTGGTTCGATTAAAACGAACTCAAGTACGATTCGTTTGCTAGTACGATTCGTTTGAGCTGGTGTGAATGCGGACCACTGAGATTTGGTCCGGACTAATGAACCGCTTCCAAACGGACTCTGGTGCGGTTCACTTCAGGTGTGAATACGAACCAGCCTCGGTTCGGTCCAACTTCCTGATAAAAGCCCTTTTTGTTCTATGTAGGCATCCGTAGCGTGCTGCGCTTTGCACTGTGGGAGACACCGTTTCTGTGTTGTAACTTGTTAGTATTAGCGGCAACAATGAATCGTGGTCAAACGCGGCGCCGGGAAGAAGTCCAGTGCTTCATCAAGATTTGGTCGATGAACGATGTAAATATAATATATGACGACCACCACAACAAGAAGACGAGCGCAATCCATCTGTGTGGGCAGAGCAGAGCCAAGTCTGTTTATTTCCAGGAGTTTCACCACGTCTGCTGCTGGACCAATACGGAATGACTGACATCATGCAAAAAAAAGAGAGCGTGGGCGGGGCTTCCTCTAAGGATGTTTTAAACAGTGGCGGATCATGTCGAGAGAGAGGCGTGGCTTTATCTGCTAAATAAGGCTAGACAACGTCGACGTCAGGCGCATTAGCGCCGTTTGTGGATACACCCCATTCTTGTGAGGCGTTCTGAGTTTGGAGAGTTTAACCATTTGCTCCAGGAGCTGCGTATGAATGACGTTCGCTTTCAGCGGTACTTTAAATGTGTAGTGATGTCACTACAGTGAGACGCTCTGATTGGTTGACGCTCAAGGGACGACGCCGAATGTTCAGCAAGCTGAACCTCTGCGTTGCTGGCTTTTGCGACTTTGAAGCTTGAAAAGCAGAAAAGCTTCAAAAATTGCCGCGGCCAAAGCATACACAGCGCCGCAGAGACTCTGACGGCCTCAACCATAGATTTAACATGTCTAGGCGTTGACGTTTTGGGTGGTGTGAATGTGGCATAAGGCCTGCTCCAAACGTTGACAAAACGGGTATAGTTTCAAAAACAGAGTCTGTAAAGATGACACCATAATAAATAAAGTGTGTCCACATGAATTCACACAAAATGCTGCAGTAAATATATCGGGCCAATTGGTGGTGCTGTGAGCACTGCCAGAGAAACACAGAAATGAACACTGAGCATGCGCAGTCAACCCAGGGGCAAACACAACAAATCTAGCTTCAAATGAGAGCTTTATCCAAAACCATATGCTGTCTGCGGTCAGTGTTGCCAACTTAGCGACTTTGTCGCTATTTCTAACGACTTTTCAGACCCCCTTAACGACTTATTTTCCAAAAAGTGCCTAGCGACAAATCTAGCGACATTTCTGACCACCCTTAGCTACTTTCTGTGAAACTTTGTCGCTGATATTTCCTGCAGTTTAGAGACCTAGCTTGCTCCTTCCCGATGCTCAGGAAGGGAATGATCTGCGCATGTGTATGCAACATGATCAGAGTATGTCCACTGACCAATCATAAACCTGCTCACAAAACGAAGTTGTTTAGTATTTAATGTTAATTGAAAAGTTAAAAATAAATCTGCATGTATATAAAACCGATCTTTCAGTGGGAATTAAGGCAGAAGCTCGTCTGTATTACGCTGCATCTCACACCTGTGGTGCATTCAAGGAACGTTCAAAGTGTATGATGTAATTAAAAAACGTAGGACATTTAAAATGTATGACAAAAAAACCCCACAGAAAATAATACCATAACCAATAAACGTCTGTCTAATGGTGGTTGGCAAGAAACATTTGATGCATGCTAAATTTGCCCTACTTTTAAAAGTACTAAATAACAAACAAACAACTATATTCTCTGTATTAATTTCGTCTTCTTGAGATATTTTAGCAAAACATTTTTTTCCAGAACTTATAATTTTGTTTAAAAGGTCTTTGATGTCCAGATGCAATTGAAATCTTGTACATTTTGTACCAGTTTTCTCAACAGTATACTTCAGGCAAAATAATATAACATGTTCCACAGTCTCTTCTTGAAGACAGAACTCACATGTCCCTGTTTCCCCTGTTTAAATAATGTATTGTTTAACCCTATCCTATGACCAAATCCTAATCTAAATATATATCTATTTCCTCCTTTCTGTTTCATTCGTCATCACTTGATGACATCATCATTATGCAAATTAGCGTATGACGTCATCTGGTGACGTCTAGCGACTTTCTGGGGCAACTTAAGCTACTTTCTGTTGGAGACAGTTGGCAACACTGTCTGCGGTTCTCCGGATCACTTTTCTGCTGCTGGTCATAGAGGGACAGTAAATCGAATTCTAGGATCCATTGTAAGGTCAGTATTTGCTTTATTAGGACCGCAACACCGTAAGGCGCCATGTTTGTTTACTTTATTACAGAGTTGCACATGTGTGTTAAATATAGGAACAGGGCGGCGACGTTATCCACTCCGAATAAATGCCTGAGAGCTCATCATCACAGAGACAACTAAGCCGGTGTTGTGAGATTTTTCTACTCTGGGACCAGGTTTCAAACATGACCGTTTACAGTGTCCTAGTGGACGAGACACCTATTTGATGAATTATCTTTGCTGCTACACCTGGTTTCATCTCTGTGTAGACAGGACCTAGAAATTATGGGCGGAAGCTAAGGAGAATGTAAAAAAAACAACAAAAAAACCACTGATCTAAGGACACCTAAGAATAATTCTAACCAGGATTTAATTTGAGACTCCAGTTGTCATTGCAGGTAGGATGTAATGATGGATTTGGATACAGAAAATCTTGCAATATTGTTTTTGTTTAACTACTTAATCTGTTCTTTTGCAATTTGGTTATTCTAGTATGACTGAAAATGTTTGCACTCTGCCAGTTAATCTAAATGGCTGTGGAGGATGAACAATTTTAGATGCAAGCCAGATTATGATAGATGTGTTTTTAATGCTCTATCATATTTCTTCACTTCAGCAGATGCTGGCTGAAACCAGAAACCCATAGCAAGTCGTACAAAGTCAGTTTTCTATCTGTCAGAGGATCCGCAGAGTGCCTCATTAACTAGTGTGACTCAGAAATGTGTAAAGTCAGGAGGATTGTTAGTGTGGCGAAATGGCATCTCAGTTCACCATCTAATCCTCCTGTTCAGTCTGCGGACCTGAAAGGGAAAAATTCACAAGCACAAAGAAGGAAAGGACAAAAATCTAAGGACAAAGAAGAACATTAAGAAGTAGAGCTGACAGGTCAGGATGGTAGCAGTGGTGGTGGTCACGTAATTGGGTTCTCAGCTAGATAATAATACATTACGTACCACTCCACCTGCTCCAGTTGTTGTTCTTCTTTTCCTGAGGATTAACAGACCAGTTGTTGTGATGAACGTTTTATATTGGAACAATCAATCTGCCACTGAATTCATCTAATAAAAGATCGAGACTTGAAAACTGGCCACCGTCACTTTACAATGCAAAGTTCTGCATGGGAAGTTCCGGTCCTGGCATCAGTGTTATTGTTCCTGACTGACACTTTACAGGGATCCCCCCCCCTCCCCCCTCCCCCCTCCCCCCGTGGGACCATGCATTGCACCACACAGCAAAAAACAAAACAAAAAACAAAACAAACTGAGACTACAGCCACGGTTGTTTGCCAGATTCCGACATTTCCAGGTCCTACACCACCTTGCAAAATATTATATATTCATACCTCCTGAACTTTTTCACTCTTTGACATTATTTTATTGATATTTTATGAGCTATATAAAGGCACAAAATAATGTATAATTGACCCATCTCTCAGTGCTGCTCAGACCCGCCCCTGAAGCGAAAACGAACCAATAGCATTCAACCACCAGTTTCCCGGAAATAAAAGGACTTGGACATTCTGGCTCCATAGAGAAGCATATAGGACCTGCAACACTTTTGTGGTTTTTCTGGCCTGTACTTGTATTGTATGGCACAAATATGCTTAATCGATGGGGGACTTGCAAACAAGGTATGGTATCCCAAGAGGTTAAGTAACGGAGTTTATTTTATTCTGTTTCCCCCCCCCCCCACAGATTCAAATATACACACTGAAGAGATATAAATTCTGTTAATGTTGTATGAGGGTTTAATTTTGTAGTGGATGTGGAATCACTTAGAAACCGTGAATAATCAAGAGGAATGTGGCACATTCTGTGTGCCTTTTGGTGGAGAAGCTGTGACCATTCTGTGAAGGAAGATCTATGTGGGAGGAGTTTCCTTTTTAACTCTTGTTTCAAATAAAAACCTTATGCTGAGATAAAGCTGTGCTCAGTTACTAGAACTGAGTCCAGTGAACGACGTCTCACTGTTAAAATATATAATTGTTGTTTGTTGTTCTTATTGCTCCTTCTTACAGAAATGAACGAGCACGCGGGAAGGTGAAATGAGAGCTCAGAGAGCCCAGGGTCATAAATTAAATGTGTGTCTGTTCCTTTAAAATAGGCTTTAAATTAGAATGAAAACACCTTCTCAACAACACCTTTGGGAGGGGCTAGTGCCAGTGTTTTTGCAAGATGGCGGCTGTCGATCTAACGTTGGAAGAGAGTCTCCATTCTCTATTTACTGTGGAGAGTACCCTGGCAAGGTTCGCAGGGTCAGTAACGTAAAAACTTTCAAAAGTGAAATGAACTTACCAGGTTGCCGTATCTTCTCACTAACATTCCTCCAAGCGAGGACGGCCGTTATCAGTATTTTGCCGGACCTGACCCCGTGAACTGGGTCACAGCATCACGTGACACCACGTCACCAGGCTCCTGATTGGTTGAAGCAGCGCGAACTGACGCCCAAGTTCAGATTTTTCAACTTAAGGGGCAGACGCCAAAACACCACGCGCGAATGCCCAAAATGCACCACATGAACTGACAAGCGTATTTTCTAACACGCGTCAAACGCTTCATTCACGTGAATGAGACAGAAATGCGTTTTCGCGATGCAGAAGCCCTGACGTGGGTCAACGCACTTCTGCGTTGACTTTACATGTAAATCTGACGCCCTTGATGGTTCAAACGCGTTCGGCGTGAACGCACCGTTAGCTCTTATTGTAAACATGCAGTCAGCCGCAACCACTTGTCCTAATTAGCAACAGTAACTAGGGAAGGTGGGGCTTAGCAGGACTGAACGACAGGTCGATTGTCAAGTAGACTGAAAAGAATACATTGTTTTTAACATACTCTAAAAACTCTGATAAGGGTGACATGCATATTTCGTCTGTCCACTTTATTTTAGTACCCCTATATCAATCCAGTGTAATCAATTTGCATCAGAAGAGACCTAGTTAGTAAGTAGAGGTTCTCTGAGTGTAAGTTATTCCTAGTAGAAATCAGAACAACTGCTGTGATCCATTTGTTGTCAGAATATTAGCTGGAACGCCTTTTTGGAATCCTGACTTATCTGACTACGTTAAATGGAATATTGTTTACTCAGGTCTGGCATCAAATCAGAGCCGTCTCCAGCATTCAAGGAGTACCTCGGCTTAGCCCAAAGATGATGTGATATTTCTGTGGGAAAAACCCCCGAAAAAAAGTGCTATAATAGATTATAAACTATAGCTTACCTAGTAAGGTGCCTAAATTATCATTTATTTTTAATGCATGCATGTCAAAACAGTGTTGTGTCACCTAATATACAACTGCTTATACCTTAATATCAATGTGTGTTCAATTTAACGTTTAATTTTCAATGTTTTGTGTTTTGGAAATTGACATGAGAAAACAGCAAAACCCAACAATTATTTAGTTCTATCAATCTTTCTTCACCTGCTTCTGTTGGTCTCCCTTTTCTCTTCTTTACCTGAATGTCCCTTTCTTTTTTTTATTTGTCTTTGCTTTTTCCATCTCTGTCCTTCCACCAGTGAACTACCCCCAAAAATGTTTTACTTAGAATTAGATTGCTCGCAAACACCGTGCACATACTATCATTCATACACTACTTACCCATTGCTGTCTCTCTCTGTCTTTATCTCAAGCTGTTGTCTCTCCTCTTCCCCCTCTCATCACTTGGTCTTCTCTCATCATTGCTGTCTTTGTTAGTCTGTTTGGCTCTGTCAATAATGCCAAAATGGTAAATGAGCAAATAATGTAAAGCAAAGCTTTACTTATTTTATTTATTATGTCTTCAATTCTGCACTGCTATTGACCTGTTTTGAATTTGCTTCTATCTATAGTTTAATAGGCATTATGATAGTTGGAATAAAATTTTCTAACTTAACAATTATCTATAACACAACGTCTAATATCCTTGCTAGCAACCAAGACAAAAAAAGAAAAAAGAATGTAGTAGATTTTTTGATGGAGTCTAAATTTAGCATGTTTTAACTTGAGCGAAAATTAGAAAATAAATATTTGGGACGTCACCAGCCAGTGGATTTTAATTATGTTCAAGGACTTTAAGAGTTTGTTATAGATTTAAAAGGGGATTTTTTGAAAGATTATACAATTATTGAAAAGTTTGCCCAGATGAAAGGCATTCTTCAGTTACATGAAATGGTGTTTATAGTGTGTAGATGTGTGCTATTTTATGTGGTTCATTTAATATTGAATCAATATAGTAAAATAAATTAATCACATAAAATACCAATCAATACTATTGATCAAAGTCAGATTGTATGGGTCACAGAAGAATTAGTTGCTGCTATTATTCACAGTAACATTATATTTATTCTGGAAATAGTATGGGAAAGTAGTAGGTAGGTCATAAATAAAAACATTTTATGGTTAAGTCTCTGGCTTCCTCTTCATTTCATTGTTTTCGCCTGCAAGGCCATTCCAAAGCTCTATTACCGTAATGCGCTATGTGTGCGCAAAGCTAATCTTTAGAAGAGCGCTAGAGTCGGCTGGCTTGACTCAAGTGTCCGCTCCCTTGACCGCGACGGCGGTCCTGAGTGGAGAATTCAATATGAGACATGGACAGGTGGCTGTGAAACGTTGTCAAAAACCTCAGATGAAACACAAAGACTCGCTTCGCGCTTGGTTGTGAGGTGCTACCTACCCTCTAGCTTCGCGCTAGCTAAGCTAGAGGTTAGAGTTTGTTCGCGCTAGAGCGAAGCTAAGCGCTAGAGAAGCTAAGCTAGAAGCTAGACCGAGAGGTTTAGCCTTCACTTGCTAACCCTACACCCCAGCACCTCACCACCAAAAGCACCTCCATTTTCGTCTGTTGTTCTCAGGTGATCTCCCTTTTAGTGACAGGCCTGGAGATGAACCAGCATTTATCTGGTTGTAAGATGCCAGTGGCCGGGTATCTTAACTGTGTGACAGACACAGGGTAGCCAGCTGCCGCTAGCGCAGTAGTACAGACCCAGGTTTATTTGGACAGGTCGCCAGTCCATCGCAGGGCAACACAGAGACACACAGGACAAACAACCATGCACACACACACTCATACCTAAGGGCAAGCCGTAGTACCCAGAGAAAACCCACGCATGCACAGGGAGAACCGAAAGAACTTGCTGCAAGGCAACAGTACTACCAACTGCGCCACTGTGCACCCCACTTATTTATCCCCACGTTTATTTATTGCTATATTTATTTATTGACAGATGTATTTTCAATGTTATGTATTTATTTCTATATTTATTTATTTACAAATGTATTTATTGATATCTCTATTTCTTTATTTGCAAATGTATTTCCAATTTTTATTTTATTTCCACATTTATGTATTTATTTATTTCTTTATTTCTATATTTATTTATTTACAAATGTATTACCTCATTTATTTCTTTCCACATTTATTTATTGTCAATTTTGGCAGGGACAGTCCTCCATAGCTACAAGGCTTAGATTTTCCGGTCTGTGCTGGAAGCGAAGCTTGTCGCTGTGTAGGAAACAGAGCTCTCTTCTGGACAATACTCGTAACTAAACAGGCTTATATTAATAAACAAAAAACGGACATTTACAGATAGTCTTAGAAATGTTGCTAATCAAAATAAATCTTCTGGTTTGGTGCTAGTTGGTTTTCTGCACATCCATTTGTACAGAGCAGCGTCGTTAGGAAGGGGGAGGGGCCGTGTGCCCACTGTAGCAACATACTGACTATGGCAAGCCATGGCATGGCAAGGCATTAACATACCCTTGGAAATTAACACCTTAATAAGGCGTTAATGCACGCCTTATTTTTGATACTGTGAGCGGTGAGCCTGCAGCTGGTGAATGACAAAACAGACTTAAAACAAAATCTGCTGACGACGCCACTGCGTCAAACCCAGCTCCAAGCTCAGACTTCCAATTTAATGGAACGTACCTAAACAGCATCATGAAATCCAAGGAACAAATCAGACAGGTCAGGGATAAGGCTGTGGAGAAGTGTCTGTAATACGACTGCAATCTTACCAATATATTACCATCCAGCTATACTGACAGGTTAAGCGAGGAAAGCGTTAATGAGAGAAACATCTTAGAGGGCCATGGTAACTTTGGAGGAGCTGCATAGATCCACAACTCAGTTGGGATAATCTGTTGACAAGAAAACCTTTGGCCGTGTACTCTACAAATCTATTTGATGTTCATAGATGCCTGTTAATTTAGCATAGAGGAATGGGCAAAACCCTTTTAAGGTCTGTAAAGCTAGTAGATATATAATGTGGCTCTATGACATATTGGCTAGATATAAATAGACGTTTCAGATTTTTGTTTGTGAAATCTTTTGAAAATGACAAGCCTATCCTTCCATTTGACAATTGTGCACTACTTTTGTGTTGACTTAGTGTTATTTAATGAAAATCAAAGAAATATATAGAGGTTTGTGGGGAAGTTCAAGGAAAGAACCACATTGAAGCGAACAGTGAAAAAGAAGACTTACTCTTTATTGAAGGAAGTGCACAGGAAGAAGAAATCAAGAGCAGCAGTAGACTCAGGTAATATGGCCTTCTCACTGTACCATTCACAAAGTGTTGGGCAGTTCTGTATAGAGAAGACACACCTGGCCACACTGTAACACCACCACCACCAAGGACTCCAGACAACAGTGGTTGATGCATAACACTCTCCTTGATGTCTTCACATCAAGTTCTCCTCCAAAGGTTATAGTGCATTTTAGGGTAATCTTAAATTGTCATCGCTTACTCTTTGTAAGTATGTGTAAGTTTGTAAATTTATATTACAAATTCTACATGAAATGTGCCGTTTTTTTTAATATTGCATACATTTTTTTCTTCTTCTAATGTTCATATGACTGAAACACCTTAATGTGTCAATTATGATACTTAAATCTTTGTTCAAAGTGTCCTATAAAGACATATTATTTTTTTGTATTGTACCTTCCAGTTTTACTTAATTATTTGGTGCAAGTTAATACTTTGAGCATCTCTGTGTTTTTACATGTAACACTGTTGTCAGGATTAGTTGTGTTAGTTGGGAGTTGTGACAGCTTTATTTCTTGCAATGCCTCAGTGGCCCTGAATGAGATGTGAAAAATACAAGGCTTGATGAACAGAGATCCTAAAAGTGGTTGCCGGCACAACTTTAGACTTGGGTATTTTAATCTCTTTAAGATTTTGGGTTGTTTCTGTTCGTAAAACTAATGAATTGGCTAAAATAAATTGTTTTTGGTAACTCATATTATCCACGTTTCTTCAAAAACTTGTTGGAGATTCTGATGGCTGTGGGCAGGGCTGGTCTCATGTAGCAGTCTGTATTACTGCAGATCTGATTAAGCCTCTGACCGAAGACACTCTGTTCATGTATAACAGTCTGACAAAGAGGGTGCTCAGGGTTGCCCATACTTCTTTGCACACTAATCTCTAGAGGTTCCACAGCATCTAACTTGTTTGGCAACAATCTCACATTCCCATTTATGATTGATGGAAGACCACTTCTCTCTTGCTCTTCTTTGCCTCTGCTCTGGATCCTTTTTTAACTCATCTGGGATTTGTGGGTGCAGTTGAGGTATTGTTTGAGCTTTTGTAAACCTCCTTGTTGCTATGGTTATGCAGCAAAGCAAACACCCAAAAGTAAATCCAGAATCAGTAAAAATCCTTCCAGCTGCACAGCATCCAAAACCAGAGAGAATAGTTGTCCAAAATAAAAGTAATCTTTCTGACAGAAACAGAGGAATAAAGTTCTTTTTTAAAGAAAAAAGTAACAGAGCTACTCCAACATGCTGCCACCTTGAGCAGTGCAATTCCACAATGCTTGACAACAATGTCAGTGGACACAAAGAGCCAACATTTTCCATGAAACCAACACAGAGAGCACCACTGATGCCTAATTCACAACGGGGATGGAACGGATGCGGTGCGGACTCCGCACGGCTTCCAGAAAGACGAAAAAACATTGAGCCCAATCAGAGCATTCACACCGGCTGTGGCATGCAGATTCCTATGAGGTTAAGAAGAAATGAATGGAAATGAAGAAATTACATGAGCCAGATAGGAAGTGGGATTTGAGCCAGCGAGGTGCATCTGCTATATTTCAAAATAAAACCCGTGTTCCATTTTACCCGGCTTTTTCTTTGATTATCAATGACGGGGACATCAGTTCTCATGTACGATAGTCCACGTTATACAAGTATATCTTTAAGCGTATTATGTCAAATTTTGTCAATGTTTTGCAAACTATTGCTAAACAATCTTTGCCCACCTCTGTGCTTTCCAGAGATGCTCCGCACATGCACCGCAGTCGGTGTGAATTGCAGTCCGTGCGGCAGCCATACAGAAACCGGACCGCATCTGTACCGCACCCAGCGTGAATTAGGTGTCACCCTCTTCCTGCTCTACCACGCCAACGGTATGGGAGTTGCCTTGTAATCAGGACCCCATTCTGGCCTTTCTGGGCCTGCATAGCTGCGAGCCATTAAAGTTCTTCACTGTTTATGCTGCTGTCAGTTTCTGTGGGATTCCTTCAGTCTTATTCAGTACGTTTACATGAAGCAAGAGAAATTCGAATTATTGCCTTAGTCCGACTGAAATCAGACTTTTAAAATGCATGTATACACCTTAGTCCGGCTGGAATCTAACCGAACTGGAGTTTCAGAAGCTCGGCTTCTCTTGCTGGATAATGCGATTCAAATTGGACTACTCTGCAACCAGCCCCCCCAACCCCACCCGCACTCGCGCACCCCCCTCGGGAAGTTTGGAGAGCCGGAAATGCGACCCAGCACTAACAACAGTAGTGTTATAAGAGGCATATGGCATCTAAGACAAATGTAAGCGGCCAATCAGTGCATGTTTGGACTCACGAAGAGGCGATGCATTGTTACTGTGAATATCCTGCTTTAACTCCGTCTGCTTCACTCCCGTCAGCCTCAGTTTACTGCCTGAATGCAGCTGGAAGCTAACGGCTATTAGGCTAACTCGTAGGAGCGCATATCGCCATCTATCGTCAGAAGTGGAACGTACTTCATTTAATAATTCGATTTTCTGATGGACATGTAAACTGGGACTCGGCTCGCTGCAGGAGGGAAATCTTTAGTCCGATTACTCCAAAAAGCTAGATTTAGCTGTGCATGTAAACGTACTGATTGGTAGCAATAAGAAATCCAAAATCACAGGTAGATAGTATTTACACAATAGTTAGACGATACTGACGAAGTAGATGAATGTCTATCCCATACAGCGGGTATTTTCTGCAGCAGGGTGTTTGAAAAGAAATGTGAAACATTTTTCACAGACATTTCCAGCTTCCGCCTTAGTTTGGACACAGCAATTTCTTACTTAAGGGGGCATAATGAGTACAACATACTGTACAAGTTCTAGGGTCTACCACTCAACGTCATGCAATTAAACATTAGTTTGTTTTTATTTTAGCCTTTTATTTTTGTTTACTAACCAATCAATTTCAGGTTAAATCAACAGAAAGACTTTGGTGCCTTGTTATTTGTGTTGCTGAGAAATTTCAGGGCTCCGCATGAGCTCACTTGGCAATCAGAACAACAACGTTGGGTTTATGATTTGCTCTAATTTTGTGCTGCCAATCATTTTTGGAAAATAGGTCTTACCGTATTTAAGAAGTTCCATTACTGTCTTGTAAAAAAAAACAACATAAATATTTGATCACACTTTCCCCTGAACAGGGTGGGCTCAGAGACAATGTTTTACCTCAGTGATTCTACCAGAGGTCATAAAGGAGATTTTTTTATGGTGATATCAATAAATGTACCCTTTCATGAAAAGCCTGGTGTTAAATCATTTTCAGTGTATGTTTTCATAAAAGCTATTGTAAAGAAGACAGTTCTACCTTCCATTCTGCTTCAGGAGCTCTAAGAGCTTTCTCTTTAATTACTGGGCAATGGAAAGTGAACTCAAATCTGCTAATTACAGTAATTGACAATCCATGACTGTGACAAAATGCTAGAAAGGTTGAGCTCACCCCACTCCCCAAAAAAGACTCCATCGATTACATTTGAAGTTTATTGAACAACATGCCAAGTGACATATTTTTGTAAATGGCTGATGTTGCTTCATTGTCAAATAGGATTACATCTGTGCAGCTTTAAATCACCATACCTTTTATAATACTGAAACTGCTTCCTTTCAGCTACATGTATGTAAAGTCAGATTGTCATGTGAACTTCAGAACCACATTACAAGCATCTGTTCTTGGATATTTGTTACCTACATTCACCAACCACTTTATTACATTTACCTTAGGGGTACTGTGTTGCCTTCCGAATTGCCTTAATTCTTGATGGAATATGTGCAACAAGCAAGAATGGAGTACTCGATTCCTGGACTGGAACTCAAGTCCGGACTTGAGTCACATTTAAGGACTTGTGACTTGACTCGAGATGCATGCCGATGACTTGCACTTGGACTCGAGCGTTAGGACTTGAACTTCTAGTCTTAAAATCTACACTCTGCTCTTTTATTTTTGACTTGCTCTCAGGTGACAATGATTTGATTTGGACTTGTACTCGAATACCAAGGACTCAAGTGTGACTTGGACTCGAGAGATGGTGACTTGACTATAACACAGGTAGCAGAGATGTTTGTTTATACTGACATCCGTGAAGTGACTCTCCCGTTCCACCTCATCCAAAGGGTTTTTTAAGGAATGAAGATCTGATGACTGCAGAGGCCAATGAAGTATCTAATTTTCATGTTTAAGAAACCAGACAGAATTTTTAACCTTGTGCCATTGTGTGTATTAGCTTGCAAGAAATAACCATCAAACATTGGGTACACTGTGGTCCTCAATTGGTACTCAGGAGTCTAAAGCGTGCCAAGAAGATATCCCCCTTACTATTTCACAACTAGCGTGAACTGTTGTTACAACCAAGGATTAATATATGCTTTCATCTGGTTTACGTCAATTTCTGACCCTACCATCTGAATGGTACAGGTGGAATTTATGGTCATCAGACCAGGCAGTATTTTCCCAATCTGCTATCGTCCAACCTCAGCAAGCCTCTGGGTTCAACAGGCTGCATGCTTTGTTTGTCCTCTCAACACTCCACACACACTGCGATATCAGGCCAAGATAGACAAACATGTTGAATATCCCTGATTCGCGTTTGCAACCCAACGTCCTTCCGAGCAGACCAGACAGGAATATCTGTTAGGATTATCTTAAGAGTCATCCCGATAATCATCTTTGCGATTGTCGAAATGGGAGAATCGAGCTTGAAATTGGCGTAAAAATCCTGCCGTGTGAACCAGGCCTTAGCTGACTGCTAGTGACTATTTAAACTTAGTGGTTAATGTAAATCCTGCCTTTATATCATTTCAAACCAGTCTGGCAAATCTCCTCTGAAGCCTGATATCAATAAGGCATTTTCATCTGCAAAAGTTTAATATTCTGGATATTTTTTTCTTTTTATTATGATTCCCAAGAGTGTACATTTCAAAGAAGCAAGTCTCTACAAGAATTTTGCTGCTGAAAGAAGCTGTAGGTCCAAAAGTCAGCCTCTGTCCGATATATGGAAAAGACACTTCAGGCTGAAAACTGGAGGTGTCCTTCAGACCATTTGGATACAGCTGTTTCAGTTCACAGAAATCAGAGAGGGAGTCATCCGTAGGGGAATAATGAACAGAGGAGCTTCTAAAAGACTGTTAGAGCGTTTTGGATGTAATTTGAGGGATTTTGTGGATAGATTTGGCTTTGAAGATGTGAACCTGTAACTGCTTTTTGATTTTTAATAAATCTTGCTTCATTTTTCTTTTGATAACCACAAATCCTTGCATCTGAGAGTTTTTGTTTGGTAAGTGTCCTTCAATTTATAATACAAGTGTCTGGTTCCTGAATGAGTTATTATTAGACATTAAACTACATAATTAATGCTACAATTTAAAGCATTCCTGGTTCCTGCCACAGTTGGTTTTCTCTCATTTCCTCGTACATTAAAAGGTCTAAGTCTTAGGGTGCGTTCACACTGGTCAGCGCATCCAGGCAGCAGGGCATCTAGATTACATGCAAGTCTATGGTATCTACGCATCTACGCAAGTGGGCGTCAAGCTGCCCCGCAGCAAGTCGTGCGCATCGGCGCAGCTGGCATCAGCGCGTCCACGCGGCTGCTGCTCGGATGCGTTGACGGACCGTCGGAGCAGCTGCTGCGTGAAGTTGGGAAAACTGAACTTTCGGGCAACAAACGGGGGGTCAACCAATCAGAGCGACTCGTTGTACTGATGTAGTTACTCCTTCCATGGGTGGATCAGCAAGTCATTCTTTCAAGATGGAGGATCAACTAATCGTCGCTGTGTGTAATTTTCGTGAATTGTATGACCCGTCTTTGTCTTTTTACAAAGACAGGAAGAGATTGGATCTTATTTGGAGGAAGATATCAGAGGATATTGGAGTGCCAGGTAAGCAGTTAAATATATATTTTTAAATGTTCTTATGGGTTAGACGACGTTGTCTGGCTTGTGTGGCTTCATTAATTAAATAAACCCAAGCCACTCGACATGATCCGCCATGTTGTAAACTACTAGCAACAGACAAATCCATGCCCGCACGCTGACGTAATGACGTGACGCGCCGACGCAGACCATAAAGTGTGCAAGCAGCGGGGTTTTCGTTTTAAAGCGTCGACTTTCGTCCGTTTGAGAGATTTGACGCCTGGACGTGCTGACCGGTGTGAATGTGCCATTAAAGTATCATGGGGTTGATACAGAATCCCACCCGCTCCTATAAGTTTGTTTCGGAAAAATGCCTTTCTCGCAATATGTTGAATTTCTGGGGCTGGAAAAGTGGGGGTCAATACTGAGGTCCATCATAAGTTCATACATCATAACCATAGGGCAAAGGGTTATATTTGGCAGCAAGGTATAGTCTTAATGTCAATACACTATGGGCTATAGTTGGTAGTGGTTGACCTAACAATTTTTAGCCATTCCTTATAAAATGGTTGTGGTAAGAAAATTCAATAAGATTATCAATTTCTGAAATTTCACTGGCAGACTCAGTAATTTTTGATCAAATTTGAGCAATCTGCAGTTGCTTTCTTTGGGCTTGGAATTCATAAGGCTGATAATAAATTTGTTCCTGAGCTGAACACTTACTGAAAACAAGGCTGAGAAGAGGAAACATTGTTTTCTCCAACAGCTCATTGTTTCCTTGATAGTGTCTTTGTTCACAAGACCAGTTGAAAGGAAAACCACTCTAACACAAAGCAATACAATTTCAGCTTTGATTGCATTGTTAGAAGTAGAAAAAAAACCCATAACAAAACAAGTAGTTAGCCTTGATGGGCGTCCTCCACTGGCTCTTTAAAGACTTCATACTGCCATTGAAAGGCTGCTGCGCTGTGGCACGAGAACACTTGAGGAAACAGGGAATATCTGGGCTGAACAGAAATGGGCCCATTTGCAGTGTACTTCATGTGAAATTAGCCCAGAAACAGAGGCATTTTTCTCAGCTGGGAGCAGTTCAAGAGATGTACTTTGGGACAATTTCAAGCAAATGTGCCATTTGCTGTATTTGAGCAACTACTTGAACTGTCATTTGCATTACAGATGGAAAGACTGGAGCCATCTCCCTGCTGCTGCTGTAGCCACTTTAAAACGAGCAAAGTTTGCAAACGATCAAAGAAACAAACATTTGCTGATCAGTTCTCTAAAATGTTCCTTTCAATAATTTTGTTCTTATTTAAATGTAATGGATTGTGCCATACTGTCTGCTTTTAATCTGTGCTCACAAATTCCCCTCCTACTGAGTTGCACACTCAGATTGGCACATTTAAATCAGAAAGTTTGTTCTGTCCAAGAAAAGTTTCCAAAGTGCTTCTCATCACGATGTTGCCAACTGTCAATTTTCAATTCAACTGAACTCTGTAATGAACTAAACAAAGGACCCGAACATTTAGCCAGATACAGAACATGTTGCAAAAGAACTGGCGGATGTATGGAAGCTTCTACAGGAGAACACTGGAATCTCAGTAAGAGGAGAAAACAGGTTAGTGGCTGTTTAAGACTCAGTCATTGCGTGTACAGTTGGGCAAAAAAGTAGTTGGCAGCCACCGATTGCGCATGTAGATGATCTGTAATTTTCATCATAGGTGCACTTCAACTGTGAGAGACAGAATGTAACAAAAAAATCCAGGAAATCCCATTGTATGATTTTTAAAGAATTTGTTTGTATAATTGTGCCGAAAATAAGTATTTGATCGATAACAAAAGTTCACCTCAATACTTTGTAATGTAACTCTGGATCATTCGGATGGTCTCTGGCAAACTTTAGATGGGCCAGGAAAGGTGGAGGCTTAAGCAGGGGACCTTTCGTGTGCTGCAAGATTTTAATCCATCACGATGTAGTGTGTTACTATTAGTAACATTTGTTACTGTGGTCCCAGGACTCTTCAGGTCATTGACCAGTTCCCCCATGCAGTTCTGGGCTGTTTCCTCACCGTTCTCAAGATCATGTGTACCCCACGAGGTGAAATCTTACATGGAACCCCAGGCCGAGGGAGATGGTCAGTGATCATGTATTTATTCAATTTTCTAATTGCTCTAATAAATGGTCCTTGAACAGTTCTCTGGTCTTGGCCATGGTGGAGTTTGACTTAAAGTGTGTACAGGTGTCTTTTATTCTGATAACGAGTTTAAACAGGTGCCACTGATACAGGTAACTAGTGGAGGACAGAAGAGCTTCTTAAATAAGTAGTAACAGGTCTGTGAGGGCCATAATTCTTGCTTGCTTTTAAGTGCTAAATACTTATTTGTTGCACCATTATACAAATATAATCTTTAAAAATCATACAATGTGATTTCCTGGATTTTTTACATTCTGTATCTCACAGTTGAAGTATACCTGTGATGGAAATTACAGACATCCCGCTTGTTTTAAGTGGGACAACTTGCACAATTGGTTGCTGCAAAATACTTTAAATGACCCACTGTACATGTGTACTCTCAGGGCACTCTGGCTTCCTCCCACAGTCCAAAAAATGACTGTTCGGTTAATTGGTCACTCTAAATTGTCCTTGTCAGTGTGCATGTTTGCATGGTTGTTTGTCCTGTGCGTCTCAACCTTGCCCTGTGAGATGACTGCTGGAGATAAGCACCAGCCCCCTGCAAGGAAAGAGGGGTTTAAATAATGGATGGATGATTTTATTCAGTAATACCAGCTATGAAACTAAGTAATGGTCCTATGTTTGTGTCAGTACGTATCCTTACGTGATCGAGTAATAACTAAAAAGTTAAAATTTTGGCTGCTCATATTTAATAAAACCCAACTAAAGCTCAATCCCAGATCAGGCAACATCAAAGGCCCTGCTAGTAAATGTCAGGTGACTTTGTAATGGGCTGACATGCACCACCGGCGAGGAGCAACATTGGCAGTAATTGGGAGAACAGCCCGCCACCCTCACACCATCAAGCTCCATTGATTTTCTGTTTATTTATGTCTCTGTTCTGTTGCTGAAATTCCACAGCGCAACAACTGCAGAGGAGAAGCAGCTCCCAGAATGCCTGCGCTCCTCTGGGAGCAGCTGTGTTCTTGAGGAAGGGAAGCTTGCATCGTAAACAACGGGCCCCCATTGTGGAGGTGTGTTTGCTAGTCCCTGCTTTTATGGATGTGTCCTGGCTTTATCTGTCTTGGTCTTCATGTTGGGGGCAATGACTCATCCTACAACAAGGGCCAAGAGACAAACAGACCACAAGCTGGAGACCACCTGCTGGGCTGGGGAGCGAGCTGAAGGGAAGTGGTTCTCACTGACATCCATCCTATCGCTGATTCATTATCATCTTTAAATAAGCTAAAGGCTGCTGTCTATTGGTTCTGTGAAAGTCGTGCAATGCATTTGTCCACCTACTATTCCCTCAAGGCTCTGAAAACGTTCCCTCCCTCTCTGCCATCTCCAAACGCATTTATTTAAAGTGATGCATTTCTCTTTGGCTTTCTGGTGGAGAGGACTCTCCATCACCTGCACTAAACTGATACACACACATGCCCACAAGTGTGTAAAGGCACACAGGAACACTAACACAAACAGACACCCAAATGCAGAACACGCATACCTGCGCTGCAAAGTGTCACGCTCAGAAATTCAAGTGGACAGGTCAAACTGTCCTGGGGCAGCAGATCCTTACCTGTGCAGCTCAACTTTATTTCAGGTGGCTTGTTACTTCACTGAGGCCAAGCTCAGTCGACTCCAGCTGTGCGCATTTGATGGTGTAAGACTTTAGGTTTAGATCTTAAAAACTCAGCAGATATTAACATAACTGTAGATGGACCAGTTTTGCTTTTGGACTCCTTACAATCACAAACATCCCTTTTTACATCAGCATTTACAATTGAGCAAAACAAGGCAAAAGAGAATGAGGAAGATGTCAAGGAAAGACTCCATAATTGTTTCAGAAGGTAAATCTATTAAGTGTGGTGAGCATTTGCCTCCAGCTCCCCTGTGTCGATATGTTGTAGTAGCACTTTGTGTAGCCATTACAGCAACGGGTCTTTTGGAGAATCAGATTTCTATATAGCTGAAAGTTTTCCCAGGATTCTTTGCAAAAGCAAACAAAAAAATTATCAAGCTCAGTCAGATTAAATAAAGAGTACTTGTCAGAGTCAAATGTACTTGCTAAAAAAAAAATATCACCTACATGACCGTGCCACCACCATGTTTCACTGTAGAGGTGGTTTGTTCAAGGTATTGCAAAGTGTTTTCAGCCATACATAGCGCTTTCTATGATGGCCAAAAAGTTTCCTTTTAGTCTCATCTGACCAGAGTGCCTTCTTCCACTTCCACTTTGTGTTAGATTATGTCAGATTTACTAAGTGAGAGAATTTGTGTATTAGTATAATAGACTGAAAGAACTGTATCAGCTGAATTACTTGACATATGTAGCACTTAGTGAAGTGCATTGCTGAAACTGTCTAAAACATTGTTTAACTCGGTTAATAACTTTTGTTCTATTGTAAAGTTCCAGTGTTACTGTATAATGTAGTTCTACCATCACATCGATAGGTGGAAGAAGCACCACACAGGATCGTTGACCAAGGATTGGTTCTTGCCGAGCAAAAATAAATATGAGAAAAACACAGGGTGTTTCTCAATGTCAAGAAACCTCGTATTATTGCTTCAGGTTTTCCTTTGTGAGGTTGGTTGGTTGCCTTGCTTACGAGGACACGGTCCTTCCTTGGTAAAAAAAAAAAACAGTTAAATGGAACAGACTTACCTCATGTGACTACGGCTGCACAGAGCCCGCCTTTTGCTTACGTGCTCTGTTTACGTCCCCGCCGATAACTGCTTTAGATCTAAAAAACCTTTTCTGATAGGTTCAATTACTTGACTTACATTTAAAGTGGAAATTCGCTCCCGATGTAGCTGCTGCCGGCTCCTGATCGGCCATCTTTCCAAAAATACCGCGCTGTATTCTGGGACGTTTTTGACCTAGGGAAGGCATCAAATAACCTCCCACATAAAATCAGTCTTCATGCAGATGATGTATTACTTTTTCTCCAGCATTCACAAACCTCTTTCTCTCAGGTAATCGGGTTGATAAACTCTTACTCAAATGTTTCAGATTATTCTATAAATTGGTTAAAATCTACAGTTCTTCCAATCAATTCTTCTGTCCAGAATCCAACTAATACACAACTGCAGTCAGGGAATATTACCTATTTAGGTAACAATGTCTCATCAAGACTGGCAGATTTAATAAAGCTAAACTACATCCCACTTTTTAAAAAAGTGGAAGATGATCTTGCTAGATGGAAATCCCTACCCATATCACTTATGGGAAGGGTTGTTTCAATAAAAATGATGGTTTTGCCCAGAATCACCTACTTATTCTCAATGATCCCAAGTAAACCATCACTAGACTGGTTTAGATCTCTGGACTCCTCTGTCTCTAAATTTCTTTGGAAAGATAAACCCCCACGTATCAGCTTAAAAACACTGCAGAAGACCAAAGAAAAAGGAGGTATAGATCTACCAAACTCCCATCATTATTTCTTAGCCAACAGGCTCCAATACATCTCAAGATGGTTAAAACATAGCTACCTAGACGAGTCCTGGATAGACGTAGAACAGACAATATGTAATAAGATAAAACTTTCAGACCTACCATTTATTAGCTCAAATATAAAACAATAAGAATGCTTTAAAAGCATAAATATCAGCTCCTCTCTGACAGCATGGTGGGCGAGTCCACAATAATCCCATGCAGACGTACACCCTTCTGGAATAACCCCGACATCTTGCAAAAAAGAATGTATGATAAGTTTTCCAGTCTGGAGGTGCAATGGAATTGAATACCTGGAACATATATTTGAAGGAACAGACTTTATCCCATTTAATACATTAATTACACAATATGGAATTGATAAAAACAAATTCTTAGAATATCAACAAATTAAATCTATTATTAAAGGTAAATTTAGGCTCAATACAGCTGAATTACAAATTCCAGCAAGAGTTTTAGATTTTTTTAATCTCAACCCCCCCAAATTGCTGTCTAAAATATACAAAACTTTATCTACATTAGATGAATCAATAGCCATCCCTATTTCAAAATGGGAGGTGGATTTATCAGCCAGCTTTGACCAAAAAGTCTGGTCCCAGATATGTTTAAGAACCTTTAAAATAACAAAAAATCCTCATTTGCAATTAATACAATACAAAATCCTTCATAGAGTACACTATACAGGTCAACGAATGTTTAGGATGGGTTTTATATCGTCTAATACCTCCTTACAATGCACAAGCAATATACCAGATACTTATGTTCATGCGCTTTGGTTCTGTCCACCTGTTAAGAAATTTTGGTACCAGGTATGTGAGGACTTATCAAAGTGTCTGAAATGTAACATCCCACGATCTCCCTCAGTTTGCCTGTTAGGAAATTTAAATGATATCACCATGGACACAAAGTCAGTTCTAATGGTTCACATTGCCTTATGCATCGCTAAGAAAACTATCCTTCTGAACTGGAAAAATAAAAAAGGTCTTAATATTAATCAGTATAGAAATCTCTTGTTGGACCATATTGGTCTTGAGACGGCCTCTGGCTCCATATCTGATCAATCTCTCTGGGCTCCTTTGATCGGCTCCATCACCTAGTGGGGGTGGGGGGAACTTGGTTTTGTCGTTTGGGATACTGTTGCTGATGTGGGGGTTTTGGGGTTGGAGGCGTCTGGGGGGGACCCCAGGGGGTGGGATCACTGGGCGGATGGTGCGCTGGACGTCGTGGCCGGCCTGGGGTTGGGCTTTGGGTGGTAACTTCAGATGGCTGCATCGGTGCCTTAGGGGGGTTGCACTGGCGGACATGGGTTACTGGCCTGGTGGCCGTGCTGCGCCTGGGTAGGGTATGGAGTGGGCCTGGGGATTCGGGGGTCTGGGGCGCCGCGCCCCTCAGCTGTGGTCCTGGCTGGGGGTTGGCCGGCGTGGGGTCTCTGTTGCCTTTGGGGGTCGGGGCCGGCCGGCGGCCGGCATGTGCAGCCGCCTTACTCTTTTTCTCTGGGCCGATTGTCATCACCGGTCCCTGTATGGCGTCTCGCCTTGTTTGCTGGTTGGGGTGCCTGGCTGCTGGTCGCAGCGGCTGGGTGGAATTTCTGGGCCAGATCAGTCCTTTTTCGCACTGGACTTGGCTCCTGGGTCTTGGTCTTTGTGCATGGCGCTGGGGTCGGGCATTTGGCCGGGTTCGGTCGGACTTGTGGGTGGACTGGCCGGGTGGTGGGCGTGCAGGGCAGGTGGGTGGGGCGCTGGGTTTGGTCTCCTGCCGGGCCGTTGAGCAGCAGTGGTCGCTCCACAAGGAATGGGGCTGGTGGATGTCGGCCTGGTGGGTCGGCCGCCTGGCTCATCGGTTTGCTCCTGGTCTGGGCAGGTACGTCGCCGTGATTCGGGCTACGGGGGGCTACGGGGGCCTCCGGTGTGCGGGTGGCGCTGGGGGCCTCCTTTGCTGGCGGGGAGGCTGTTGATGTGTAGCGACAGGTGCTCTCCCCCTACGAGGGCACTTGGATGGGGGGGAGGGGTGTGCGGGAGGAGGGGGGGGGGGGCAACTCAACCTGGGTTTCTAGTGTCTTTTGTGTTTTGAGAGTAGATGGGGCTGGGGGGACTGCCTTGGGGTCCGTGGGGCTTTGTGGTGCTGTGGCCGTGGGCCCCGGGTTGAACGTGCCATGGCCTCCCTCCCCTGGTGGATCCCGGTGAACAGCGGTGCCTATTGGGGTCAGTGGGGGAGCTGGCTCCCTGGGAAGACATTTTGTCTCCCAGTCCTTCCCTCCCCATCCCTGGACACCTCTGTCCACTCGCTCCATCACTTTACCACTCATATAGGGTCTTGGGGCATGGGCACATCACTGGGGTGCGAGGAGGGGCTTCCCTCCTCACTATATCGTGGCGTCCTGGGTCCCAATTTTAATATACAACTTAGACACTCCCACTTATAACATTCTCACGCAACACATATGTAGGGACTTTGGGGTGGGCACACTTTTCGGCATCCAGGGGGGGAGCGGTTCAATCAGCTTCACCTCTGGTGCCGGTGCCCACTGTTAAACCACATATAGACACTGAGGGCTCGGGGTGGGGATTGGGGGATGTGTGGCTGCCTTCCCCACATCCCACCCCTCTGTTTTAAATGCACATTACAACAACACGCATCAACACCATACTCGAGCGGGAGGATGGAGGCTAGGGGTCTTTTCATACCCCTGTTCACTACGGGCCATCAAGGGTTGGGGTCCGGAGAAGGAACAGGCGGTCTGGTCGGGGTCCTGGGCTGTCGGGCTGCTTTGCCACTGTAGGGCCCTTGGCGGTCTGCTTGTCTCTGTCCTAGAAGGTAGGGGGTCCATCTCCCGGGTCCAGGGGCTGGTGGCTCTACTGGGGCATCGGTACCTGGACCTGGGAGCATAAAGTGTGTATGGGGTGTGTGAGTGAGGGTACAGCGTTATTTTTTTGGGTGTCTTGGTGAATCAGTGAGAATGTATGGGTTTAAGAGGGAGGGAACGTATGACTGTGTCTGTATGTCTTTGTCTGTATGTCTTTGTCTACCTGTCAGGTTGGATCTTGGTCTGCCCCCTCGCCTGGCGCACCTCAGGCCTTACACTTAATGGGGGGCCTATTTCCCCTCCGTCACTCCCCGCCGGTGACAGGGGCCCCTGCCTGCCAGAGCATCGGTGGTCAATCCAGTTCGGACCTGGTGCGTGCCTGGCCGGGCCTGGTGTGTCGGTCGGCCGATGCGCTGGGCCGATATCTTCCTTTGGTTGGTTGGGGCACCTCTTTTAGGGGTGCCAGGTTTGGGATTGTTGGGTGGTGCCTGCTCGGTGGCTCGACGGGATGCGGGTCCTGCGTCTCTGCTCGTTTGATCACCTGTTCTGTGCGCACCTTGCGTGGTCGGTTCATTGGCGGGTTGGACCGGCCCTGGCCCTCGTTGGATGCCTGGTCTCTGCGCTCTTCATTGCACGGGATCAGGACCCGGGAGCTGGTACAACTTGGTGTCCAGATGCTGGCTGAGCCCGGCCTGGGGATGCTGTCCGTCCCCTGCGGCTATCGGTGGGGCGCCCCGACGTAGGGCAGGGGTGGGGCGCTGGGATGTTGGCGGTGGGGATTGGCCTAGGGTGGTGGCAGCGCGTGGTGGCCGGCCGCGGCCCCTGCAGTGCCGGGGGCCCCTCGTCGGCCGGTCCCTTGTCGGGTCCCTGCTGGGGGGTGGGGTGCCCCTGGGCCCTGGCTCTCCCGGTCCACTGACCAGGCCGCCCTGGCGCGGCCGGTTGCCGGCGGGGCCCGTGGGCTCGTCACTGCTGCCCCCCGGGCCCCTGCATAGTAGCCGCTGGACGTTCCCCTGGGGTTCTCCTTTGCTCCACTCTTGGGGGAGCGGTCGGCCCCGCCGGGTCCGCCTGGGGCTCTGGGGGTCCTTTGGATGTCTTTGCTCCGATCTCCTTCATGTCTGCATCGATTCCTGGGAGACGGATTGATGCCTGCTCACACCAACTATCGAACACTCTTATGGAGAAACCTTATATGCACCAGCATGCTAACACACACACATAGATGTGGGGGTCTCTGGTGTTTACAGATATATTCTTGGGCTGAGGTTATCATCACTAGAGCTTGATTAATCGCTACCATGAGTTTTTCAGTGACATTGTTGTTGTGTTTTTATATCTATTTTTGTCATGTTTCGACGTTAAGGAGGACCCAAAATGCAGCAAGTATAAACAAAATCATTTAATGAAAACAAGGACAAGGAACTTACATAACTCAGGAGGATCAAAAGGCAGCAAACGGGAAAAAAACAGGAACCAGACGGGCAACCAGGAAGGCAGGAACCAGAGAGGGAAGAATGGCAGCAAATAGGGAAAAACAGGAACCAGGATGGGCAACAACGAGGGCAGGAACCGGCAAGGGAAGAACGACGACGGACCAGCGAGTAGTGACTGAGAGAGGACCGAATTTATACTGAGGAGGAAATGAGGAAGTGACTGAGAAGACCAATGATCAATTAGTGGGAGAAGATGCAGGTGGGAGGGAGAGAGCAGGTGGAAGTAATCAACTGGGAGACAGAAGACTCTTAAGAAACTAAAGATGAGTCTGGAAGGGAATCTAATGAAACACCGGAAAACAAAAGGAGGAATAAAATATAACCACTGGGACTAATGAAGGATAAGTATGAACTTGGGGAAAAGAGATTAACACAAACAACTGCAACCAAACATTGTGTAATTCTTAGTTCACAATGTTTGGTTTGTTTTGTCGATGTTCCTTTTTCGTGTTTTGTTTTGTTTTTCCCACTCTCTCTGCCGTCCTGTGGGTATGGAGGCAGACTTCAATGTCTTTCTGTGTTTTCTTTGTTCCCCTTCCTCTCTTGTATTTTCAACTCACCCTCTCTCTTGACTTTTTGTTTCCTACCTCTCTTCTTCATCTTCCTTCTTTCTTCTCCTTAATTTTCCGTCTCCGTGTCCATAACATCAGGAAATAAAAACCCCAACAATTCATAATAAAGATTTTTCACACAAATATCAAGTGGAGGACTATAGCAAAAGCTGTACTGCTCCGCTTGTGAAAGTAAATCTGTTGGGCTTCTACTTGGTACTCAGACACCAATTCTTAGCTCCACACTGCCAAACAGGACACGTAAAAAAAAAAACTCCCATGTATCCTTGGTCAGTTAGCCAAACGACAGACAAACGGAGGACAGACGCCTCGGTAGCACATGAACTTTGGAACACGCCTTGGCGGTCCTTGATGACCTATGTCATAGGCAACCGGGGCGGGACCAAGGCATCAAGGCGAGGTTCGTTGGCATTGAGAAACACCAATGGACTTTAGCACATAGAGAAGATCGAGTTTGCAAAGTGAGTAGTATGTAACCACCATGCCCTGTATTACTGCGTCAGGTTTTCCTTTGTGAGGTAATCAATGCACTAATTTTTTCTTTTCACAAAGATCTTCTGCAGTGATCTTCTTGCAATTATTGTTTACTTGTGTACAAATGTATTTTCACAAATTGAGGGTTAACAGATCACAAACTATCTTCAAGTAGGAAAATACAGATCAACTCTTACGAATAATTTGTATCTTGTCCCTCACACTCGGTCAATGCTTCTCTTTTTCAACAAAGTGCCCAAAAATACTCCCTTACAGAGCTGTTAAAATAGGTGAGGGCATCAGTGTTGTCAGCCAGCCCAATGAGGAGTAATTTATCTGCCGACTTCTTCAACACAACAGGGCAACTCAAAACTTCCTTCCTTTTGTACTTCAAAATAAGTCTGAAACATAAATAAAACTGCGTGTCTAGTTTTAAGTATAGTCATCATATTGTTCTGAGCATCATAATAAAGTTAATTCAGCAGATGATGCGATGCTGGCAGCCCCTGGATAACACTTCATGACACAGACTTTACTTTGAAAAAATGAATATTTTGCCCTTTTCATATTGTGAGATCTCGTCACACCACGTGTCCTATTTCAGTGGACCCCGGTGTAGGTACCAGATGTGCTCAGGTAGCCAGATCTGCTTGGGGGCCCTGCCCTTGACGGTAATGTGACACTACTACAGCAACGCCACTCTGACAAATTACATTGTGCCCCATTTTTAACCCTGTCAAGCACTATATGGTCAAATTTTAAAAAGAAAAATGTTAAAAACAGTTCCCGTGGGGATCCTCAACAGTTCGAATTTTGCCATTGCTCAATTTAGATGCACATGGACATTGAGTGTAGAAGGTCTAAACCAGGGGTCGGCCACCTTCACCACTCAAAGAGCCATTTGGACACATTTCCCACAGCAAAGATAGCACTGGGAGCCAAAAAATCTTTTGACATTGAAAATGAAATAATACTGCATATAACGGTTGTTGTTTTTTTCTTTGCCTTTATGCTATTTATAGGCCGCTAAACAAACTAAAATGTGTTGCATTTATGAAATCACTGAAAAACTGCAGAGAAAACTGAATTAAATTTCTGCATTCTACCTACCAATGCAGTCGTATTCAGCAGGGATTGATAGAGGCTTAGGGGAGTGACAGAGAAGGATTATGTGGTTTTTTCCTCTCTTAACTCACACAATCGTTTCCCAAATGATGTTTGCATTGCGATGATTCCAGGATGTGAATTCTCAAAATTTATCATGTGAGCTTCTTTTAACTCTCTCAAATTGGGAAAGTGTGACAGTATTCCTTTCTGTAAATCTCTGGCAAGCACTGTCAACTTGCGCTCGAATGCCAAAACCTTATCCAAAATGTGCAGAGCTCTGCGTCCTCTTCCCTGAAGAGCTGTGTTCAGGTGCGCTGTCATGTCTACCATGAAGTGTAGCTTTTCCAGCCAGCCTTGCTGTTCCAGCTCAGGAAATGTGAGCCCCTTGCTGCCCAGGAAAGTTTTCACTTCTTCCAGACACTTGGCAAAACGTCTCAGCAACTCCCTTCTGGACAGCCATTGGACTATGCTGTGCAGCATGAGATCAGAATATCTGCTTTCTAGCTTGTCCAGTAAAGAACGGAACTGACTGGTGATTTAAACCTTCTGCCAATTATTTTATTGACAATCTGAATGACAATATTCATTACTTCTGTGCATTCCAGAGGAAATGTTTGAGCACAGAGTGCTTATTGGTGCAGGAAGCAGTGAAAAGTCAGCAGCTTTCGGTCCAGCGTCTTCTGCAGTGAACCCACAAAGCCCTTCTGCGCTCCTGTCATACTTGGTGCCCCATCAGTAGCTCATGACACCAGGTGGGTGGTGTTTATTCCTTTGGCTTTTAAACAATTCTGGACAGCCTCACATATTTCTTCCCCCCAGTGTTTGGCCTTTTAGCGGTATCAACTCAATCATTTCTTTCTGTGGCCCAGCAGAGTTTACATACCAGCAGAACGGCGCTATTTATTCAATGTCACTTTTGTCTTTAGATTCATCACAGGCATTTGAGTAGGCCAGAGCTGAAATGATGTCTTTAATTTGCTGTCCTGTGATGTCTTCTGCCATTTTTATGGTTCTGTCTTTGCAGAGAGGGGCATATCCCTGATTTTATTCACAATTTCACTCTTGTTTTTAAAGTCTGTTAATAGATGTTCTGAAATCTTAATGTAATTCTTTTATGTATTCTCCATCTGTAAACAGCTTCCCGTGCCTGAGTATTTCCTGAGCGGCTACAAAACTAGCATATGTGCTTGAATTTGCAGACGTCATCCACTTCTTGAAGGGATTTTTGCTCAGATCAACCTTCCGCATCAGTTCTGAAACAGCTTATTTTTCTCTCCTCTCCATCTAGATATTTTTGGGCAAAGGCCAAATTCTCGAAATATCTGGAAACATTCTGGAAATGTCTTGCAACATTTGACTTTTTGTTGTTTGCCAGTTTCTCATTACATATTAAGCATAGTGGTAAATCAGTCTCGTCTGCAGTGAAAGCAAATGAAGCTTCCCATGTAGCATTGAATCCTCTGTTTTCTTCAGACATTTTTCTTCTCTTGGAATTATCCATAGCTGGCCTACCTGGGGTTTGAAAAGTTCAAGAAATAGCGTGCTGGCGGGTGTCTCACATTGGGGGGTTGTGACGCATATAACCAGTGACAACATTTTTTTAAAATTTCTTTTATTGTACTATTTAGATGTAATAAGATCACCACAATATTCAAATTTAGAATTATATAAAAAGAAAAACCAGACTGATAAAAAAAATACACTTTAATTAAATACTCATTATTTTCGGAGCCTCAGTTTGCCGACCCCTGGTCTAAACAGCCGCTTGCAGTTCCGAAGGCGCAGGCTGCAGACCACTGGTCTAGATACGCAAGCCTGGTTCACAAGGCAAGGTAATTATGTTGATTTCTCGCCCAATTCTCCCCTTCTGACAATCTTAAGGACACTTAGATTATCGTGACGTCTCTAAAGATAATCTTGTCAAATAGTCCTGCCCTGTGTGATGAGCCGGATGAGACAAAGAAATTCTGAGAATATGAAAGGGTGAGGTTTCTTAGCAGACCTGCTGTATTTTTTATTAAAGCTTCACTTCTTGAACACAATCCATTAAGACCTTGGAGGCTGCAAAATGCAAGTTCAGCTTTTTAGCGCAATTTCCTCTGCATGTTTATTTAATGCATATTATTAATTTGTTTTTGTTATTGGAGTGTAATTTACTCGGGATCAAAACAAATAGTTATTACGAGACGAATACAAGCAACATGGGAAAAACAGATGTTCACAAAGGTGCTGAAGAATGAATCTTGACAGATTTGCAGTCAGATAACTTGTTTTTGCGATGTCCTGTGTTTAGTTTAGTGTTTAGATTTATAAGTGAATACCATCTATAAAAACATCTTATATAACAATCTAAACTAACCACAAAAAATAAGGAAATTAATGTTTGGTTGATTATTCCCTGCTTGTAACAATAATTATTGCCAATAAACCTTAAACCATTGGAAAGTCTGTTTATTTCCCTTGAAATGCTGCTACACTTGTAAGAAAAACGCATATCTGGGTTGAGCAGCAGAGTTGAATGAATGCATTGCTGGCATTTAAAAACAGGTTTTGGAGGAGGTGTTGGGATGGTGTGGGGCAGCATCATCCTCACTGAAAAAAAACCACGGCTTGTCTTAATTGGAGGTAATTTAAATGCAGAGATGCCAAAATGAGATTGTGGAATCAGTGGCAAACCCAGTCGCAACTCTTAGTGACCGAACTTTACCCTCCAAGATGTCAATACTCACCTCCACAGACCGGGTTCATCAGAGACCACCTGCAGAAATTTGGCAGGAGAAAGGTGTCGGAGTGTTGGTAAGACCCAAATGCAGACAACTAGGAGGCAGATGATTTAATGCAGCAAAGCTTTTTCAGTAAAAAAATAAATACAAAACACTCACAAAGTCTGTAACTATCTGCAGTTACTATCTGGAACTGAGGAATATAATCAGAAGTGAACAAGAAACTAATCTCAGGAAAAGACTGACAAAGGCTAAGCAACAACAGAAGGCCAAAATGCAACATAGAAAAAAAAAAAAAAATGGTCCCAGCTCCTGACAAAAAGATGCAGATGAAACCCTAACCTCAACTCGAATAAATACTTATAGGTTCAGACTGGGCATGCAGGAGTGACCACATTAACCTAATTACAATAAATGATGGCCGGAAAATGAGATCCCTTTCTATAGCAGCATGGGACCAATCTGCTTGCCAGTATGAGAAGAACGTCCCCTTGTATTTAAGTCCAGGAAAACATGAGTTATTGTAGATCTGAATATCCTCCCCCTTCCACACAACTTTGTTTTTTGAAAAGAAAAATGAAAAAACTCCATATACATCTAATTGCATAGGGCATTGTTAACAACATTCATAGGTATGTCAAACCAGTGGTTCCCCAAATCCTACCCAATCAGAACAACTTTCTAACTTCCACATACAGCAGTAATTGAGCTTGTAAAAACAAGGAAGCAAAGTGCGCCTGGACAATCCATAATGCCAACACAGCTCTGAGGGCATCCATGCTGTTTCTGAGTGGAAACACAGGTCGCACATGTGATGTCAGAACATTTCTTTGTCGTGGGAAGTGACGTTGTGAAAGCTAAAACCACTGATTATTTATGTCCAACAAGCAAATGCTTACAACTGAGAATTTGCAAATCTTCACTACGGTCGGAGTTTTTTTATTTTTAAGAATCGATTTTGATGCGCTGTCATGTGGGTGACAGGCCAAATTGTAGAAAAATACCTTTGTTTTGTCAGCTACCCTGCTATATGTGGCCAGGCCTAAATCTTCTGTGCACCTACTGAGTTACTAAGTTGTTGAATGACTAAAGTTTCAAATCGCCTTTCTTGAAGGTTCAATCATCAAAATCATGGTCTTTGGCCATATCTCATTAAAATTATTTTAGCACAGCTTTGCTCCTCGGTACCATGTTGAACCATATGGACTCATCTGCATGTCTAAGTTTCTGACTGCCAGTGAGACGCACTGAGGATTCCTCCTTTAATGTTTCAGCACTCAGCTACCCAGCTCTGTAATTTCCCAACCAGCGTGGCCAGGGGAGCTTAAGCACTAAATTGCTGCCTGGAGATGCTCCGTGGCTCTTAGAAAAGCAACCTCCTAAAATGTTCTTGTGGATCCTAGTGCATATTTAATCCCTGATTAATCAGTGCGGTTGGTAGAGCGTGGAAGCAGATTAGTCTGACCCTTTTTTATCCATACCGGGAAGATCAATGTCCATCCTTTTTTACTGAAATAGCTCAGTAGCATGTGACTAAGCATTTAGGTTTATCTTTGTTTGCAAAAGGGAAAAACAGCAAAAGGCAAATTAAAAAGATTATAATCGTATGTTTTGTTGTACAATACTGAAATTATCCAATCTTAAACCTCAAACTTTGTGTTTTTTCTGCCACAAACACATCACAACTATGAACTTACATGGTAAGGCTCCTCCAAACATAAATTCTCTGTTTTAAAGTGAATACCAGTCGGGATCACATATGTTCTCTGTTGAGTCTTTTCTCTTCTCAAAGTCATTTATAAGCTTCTCGTTTTAAGGAACCTAGCTTTAGCCCTGTTTAACAACTTGCCATCCAGGTCTTTCAGAAATGACATCACTGTATCTACTGTATCTCTTAGGACCTTCAGCTCACAAGACGAGATGACATGTTGGGTTCACGATAATGAGATGAGATGAGATTTTAACAATATTTTGGGGAATTTGGACGACATACTGACTACTTCTTATCACTCTACTTTTTTCTTCTACTACTCTCCAGTTGCATTGTTTGCTGTTATTTCAAATGTTAACTTTGTGATTTCTCACAGTTTTCTTTCTCTCCATAGAAGCTACACCTGGTCTGGTGCTCTGTTTTGTTTCTTGGAGTGGGGCATCGGCAGAGATACAGCTGCCAACAACTAAACGTTCTCCTGCTCCTGCTATTAATTTTTTACTTTAACATAGAAAGTACTTTTACATCAGCTCTTCTGTTCTTTCTGTGTTTCTGTTCTGTCTTCTCTAACCCATAGTCGGTCGTGGCTGATAGCCGCTCGTACTGAGCCTGGTTCTGCTGAAGGTTTCTTCCTGTTTAAGGGAAGGTTTTTCCTCCACTGTTGCTACATGATTGCTTAGCATGAGGGATTGCTTCAGGTCATTGACTCAATACAGTCTGCTGGGTTTCCTTAGATATAAAACTTTGAACTGAAGTAGGATCAATTGGAATGTATGTATGATTGGATTGAAAAGACCCTTCTTGTAAAGTGCCCTGAAATGCCGTGTTGTGAATTGAACTGATTTGAACTGAAGTAAACCTCAGCCGCTGGGTGGGGTGGGTGGGGTTGACAAGGCAAAATATTGCATTGTTAGTCTTCTTATTTCTTATTTACATGCAGATTGTTGCATAGCAAGACTCATTCAATATTCTGTTGAAGAAAAGCCCATGATAACCTCACTGAGGTTCAGGTTTCTGGGGTTCAGGAACAGTGTGCAGCAATATAATGAAAGGCACAGTAAGTATGCGGGGTCAGGGGTCATTTCACCCACCAACTGAATATTCATCGGTTTCACCTTTCAACCCTACAGTGATTATTTTGACCTCTGCTGTGATTAAAATATGAATGAGCTCTTTTTAAAGTCTAAACTCTCAGGGAGCCCCACATTCAAACTGAGTATTTCATGTTAAATTCATGAACCACTTAGTGATCTGTCTTAGTGAAACCACTTACTCCTTCAAGCTCTTCCATTCTCTACATCCTCCTCCACGGGCAATCAAATTTAGACCTAATGTCATTTTCTTTCTGATACAAAAAAAAAAGATCTGTTACCAGAGCTGTTTGTTCACACTATAATTCCCTCTGAAAGGGTTTAAGTATAACTGTGAGATCTGCCAGTGCTAAAAACCATGTAAGGGGTGGCATTTTAGCGATAGCACAACAGCACCTTCAGTGCCCTGCAGCATTGTGTTTCGGCCCAGTTGTGCAGCCAACCAACCTGTGGTTCTGACCCACTTTCTGGGCTCATCCGTCATGCTGAGAATCCCAGCGACTCTGATTAATTTCCCATGAATTCCATTTATTCCTCCCAGGCCTTTAAGTCATCATTGCAGACTTACCTGCTCCACCGTGCTGCAGGCAGCCAGGCTGGCTGCATTTGAATATTTCATTATGGCACGATAATACCTTAAATATGCCACAGGATATGATTTATACAGGTCACAGAAGACATTTGCACGTCTCTGTGCCTTGGTGTAATCGCCGCAGGTTATGATCAGTGACCTGACGTATGAATGTAACTTCATATGATAAATTAGGAAAGGGGATACTCGGGGAATGCAGTAAATCTCTTGCTCTTTCTGCAGACAGATGCTCACACAGAAGGATATCTCATTGTATGGGAACCTGTAGCATTTACATCTGTTTGGAGGATGTGGGAACAAGTCTTGAATTAATTTTCCTTCCCATCTTTAAACTGATTAGTGGGTTTTGGGAGATAATGCAGCCCTTAAGGAGCCTACACTTAGACACAGACTCCATGAAGTGATCCTTGAACAACATTTCACCCAGCAGTTAGCCAGCTTATCACCATCACAACTTAGAGTTCAACAACAACCAGCTGCGGAAAGCAATCAAGCTCAGTTTAACTGAAAGTTCTGCATTCATCAAATGATAGGGAGAAAAATTAAAGGCTGTTTAGCAAAATCGTATTAAATAAGACAATAGATGTGGCTGGGATTTACATTTCTTAATTATTTTTAAGCAGAAAATGATTTTCTTTCCTGGGCCCACTCTCATAGTTGAAACCAGAAGTTTACATACACGGAATAAAAAGACACAGACCTTTTTTTCCTCACTGTCTAAAGTTATGTTTCAGCTCAGTTAGAATGACCAAAATTCGATTTTGATTTGCTTAATGCCACAATAATGAGAGAATATGTCAGAGATTTACTTAATAATGTCTTCAAAATCAGTACTTTGCATACAAAAACTACTATACTATCTCTTTGAACAATGAGGTAAAGTCCAGATGAAGATGTCACCTCAGCATTTAAATCCAGATTCATCTGAATTAACTTGGACTGGAGAAGGGCGGCAAAACCCGATGTAAACAATGGATGAAACAAGTATAGCAGATTTTGTGATTGTTCTTGTGTTTAATAATTGCCCACTCACAAATGTTCAGAGTTTCATTGCTACTTACATACACTTCAGAGTAATCACATTGACAGGCTACGACTTGGTACTACTGGCCGAAGGGGGCACCCTGCCGCTAGGCGGCGGAGTCCATGGCTAGCCGTTAGCCGACCAATCCCCATAGCCGACATCCCAAAGCCCCTCCACCACATGTTGGGGCGCCACACCAATAGTCACAGTGGATGGACGGCATTCCCACAAATGAACCAACAAAGCATGAAACGTCTAGAACAGGTGATCAAATGGAGACACCGGACCCCACTCCCGTCGAGCCTTCTGACAACTACCACCAATCAATGCCCAAAACCCGTGCCTCCCAAAGAAGTGCTCTGGCCAACGGAGCCGAAAGGATAACATCGGCTCGGCACACCAACCGAATGATACATCGAACACCCGGGCCAGGCCAGGCAGGTACCAGGGATGAACAGGCATTACTCCAAGCACCCAGCCCCGGACACCCAGAGCCACCAATGCACCGGCCGACAGATGCATCAGTCACCGCCAGGTAGTGACGGGGGGGAATAGGCCCCCCATTTGGTGGGGGGCCTGAGATGCACCAGGTGAGGGGGCAGCCCAAGATCCAACTTGACGGATACAAAGGAACAGAAAGACACAGTCATACGTTCCCTCCCTCTTAAGCACGTACATTCTCACTTGCACCCCTAGAAAGAGACTCGAGCCAGTCTCTTTCAGAACAAAAGTCTTGCTACAACAGTAATTATGAACATTACAGTCCATTGATTGAATTAGTCATACATTTCTAACATCTCAACAATGATAAAAATGATAGTATTTTATTCTCCTCTCCAAACTTGCCGAATATTACACTGTCAGATTTTGGTTCTTTATCCCAAAGCTTTAAACATCAGGTGAGAAATCTGGGTGTCATCTTCAACAGTAGTACGAAATTTGATAAGCAGATCGATATACTTATCAAGATCTTCCAGCTCCAACTTTTGGCTAGAGTTAAACCATCTCTAAGCTGCTGTGACCTTGAAAAAGTTATGCATGCCTTCATCTGTTCCTGTTAAGATACATGTAATGTACTAATCCGGGAAATCACAATGTATTTTTTTAAAGATTTTATCTGTATAATGGTGCAAAAAAGTTCACCTTAATACTTTGTAATGTAACCTTGGTTGGGAATGACAGAGGTCAAATGTTTCCTGTAGGTCTTCACCAGGTTTGCACACACTGTAGCTGGTATTTTGGCCAATTCTTCCATGCAGATCTTTAGAGCTGTGATATTTTGGGGCTGTCGCTGGGCAAAACAGACTTTCAACTCCCTCCAATTCAATTCAGTATACTTATATAGCGCTGATTCCCAACAGATGTCATCTTAAGGCACTTGACAAGAAAGTCATTTCAATACATTTTAACATTCCAATGAGTATTAAGTTTTAGCTAGTTTTCTATTTAAGGAATCCCTGCAGATTGCATCGAGTCACTGACTGGTAGTTGCACCCTGTTGATGCAGACTCCAACCACAGCAATCCCTTATACTGAGCAAGAATGTAGTGACAGTGGAGAGGGAAAACTCCCCCTTAACAGGAAGAAACATCCAGCAGAACCTGTCTCAGTACAAGCAGCCATCTGCCACGACCGTCTGGGGGTTTGAGAAGACAGAGCGGTAACACAGAAAGAACAAAATAACTGATGTAAGAGTACTTTCTATATTAAAGAAAGTAAAAAGTTGATAACAGGACAGGGGGGATGCTCCGTGACTGGGATGTCCCCCAACCAAAAGGGCATTGTAGCTAAGCATGATACCAGACCAGGTGTACCTTCTATGGAGTGAAAAACACGAAGAGAATAGTCGAAATAACTGCAAATAATGCAACCGGAGAGTAGAAGACGAAAAAAGTAGAGTGAAGAAAAAGTGGTCAGTCTGTCCTCCACCAGTCTAACCCTAGAGCAGCATAACTACAGAGATAGCTCAGCATGACCTAAGCCATAACTAACTAACTACAAGCTTTATCAAAAAGAAAAGTTTTAAGCCTGTCCTTAAAAGTAGACAGAGTCTCTGCCTCATGGACTAAAACTGCGAGCTGGTTCCACAGGAGAGGAGGCTGATAACTAAAAGATCTGCCTCCCATTCTACTCTCAGAGAAAGAAGAAACAAAAGAAACTGCAACCCAGAACAAGAGATATCACTCCCCCTGGAATACCGCTGAGAAACAGATTTGCAGCCCTCAGTTCCTCGAAACTTGACGCAGTCCCTGGGACCAGTCAAGGTCACCAGGAGAAATCCGTCCACATGAACCGGACACATAAGAAAGCAAGAACCCCCCCAGCAAAAGTTCTCATCATACATGACGGATCAATTAATGGTATCGAAGATTTTTGTAGCCAGAACACTTATCAGCTGCCCCAAGAACACAGTGAGGGAAATATCAGAAAAAACCCAGACAGTTTTAGAACACCCTAAACTGTTAAAATCTTGTAAAAAAAGACTACTCTGATCTGCTACAGAGACTTGATGGACTCAACATAAACATCTTTATCAGTGGACCAGTCCCTGAAGGAAATGACCAAAGGTACAGTAGACTTTGCATGCTCCATAAATGGTTGAAGAGAAAATCTGTTGAAAAATCGATCCCATTTATTAATACCTTTAAAATATTTGGATGTGCAAAGCACTTGTTCAAGATGAATCAACTTAATCTTAGCAGAGCTGGACTAAGACTGTTGACCTCAAATGTTTTCTGTTATCTGAATAAACACTTGATAAAGCACCCGAGAGCTGACCTCGAAGCCTAGCCCGTGGATACCATCAGAGAACAAACATTTCTCCACACACACCAAATGACATCACCAGCCCAGACAGCTGCACGGACTGATAGAAAACAAAAATTTCCAGCTGCGAGCAAAGTGTTCTTCAAGTATTCCAATGTGATCAGACTCATCGACACCTAATGACTCTCCGTTTAGAGATTTCTCAGATAGACTGAAAGCACAAATTAGAACTGAGTCACAACTAACACAGAAACTTGGACTACATCAGGCCTTTGGGACTAAAACTGGATGTATTCCGCCGATCTCCCCGCTGGTAATGACAGAAATCTGATTTAAAAGGGAACCGAACAGTAATTCTACTCCGTCTCCCAGAAGTCCTCCTGCCACCCGGAAAATCTCATTCAAGTCATTATAAGAAAGACCACTAAACAAAAAACTAAAGCCAAATGCCAAACCTGTCAGAAGGTACAGCTACCCATCATCAAATCACTTATGTTAGCTTTATTAGATATTTATCAGGAAAGTCGTTCCTAATCAAGGAATTCATCACTGAACATAATATACATGCCCTTTTTTATCAGAAACCTGGATAGACATAAATAATGAAACATCTGTATTGATAGCATCTACTCCTCCAAATTACAATTTTTTAAGTGAGAGCAGGAAACACAGACGAGGTGGAGGCATAGCCACAATCTTTCATAGCTCAATGAACTTTAAAAAGGTATCCCTGGGTACATTTGACTCTTTTAAATACGTACCTAGCCACCCAGATAAATTAGCCTAAAAAAGCTCTATTTCTAAGTTTACATAAACCCCCAAAACCTAACTCTAACTTCTTTAATGATTTCAGCGACTTTCTTTCTGTAATATGTATCGATTATGACCAATTAATCATTGTGGGGGACTTCAACATCCATACTGACAACCCCCAGGATAGACTAGCAACAACATTAAGTGACACTCTTCACAACTTCGGCCTGACCCAGCATGTCAAACAACCAACACACAATAGAGGACACACTCTGGACTTAATGATCTGCAACGATTTAAATATGTCTGACATCTCGGTAATTGATACTGCACTATCTGACCATTTCTGTGTTTTCTTCGAAACTAAACTAAAAACTAAACTATCTAGCCACAGTGAGACAACTGTAAAAAAGCGTTTTCTAGGGGACAGTTCACTTGAACCTTTAAACGTTTTTACCCTTCCACCACATCCCCCTCATCTCCCAGCTCTAACTCAGTAAACAAGCTGGTAGATAATTTCCTCACGAAAATCTCAGCCATCATTAATTCCATTGCTCCAACTAAAATGGAAGTAGTCTCAGGTAGAAAAAGAATTCCGTGGACAAGCATTCCACTGGTACGTAGTGAAATAAGGGAGTGTCGACGAGCCGAGAGAAAATGGCTCCTGGTTCACTGTGAGATCTACAAAGAGAGACTGAAAAGATATCAGTTAACTTTAAAATATGCTAGGAATCTTTCTTCTCTGAAATCATTAACAGAAATATTAATAATGCTTAGACTCTGTTTGCAACAGTGGAAAATCTAACTAATCCTCCAATGACAGTAGCCCCTGAACTAAATTCTATGAGGGCCTGCAATGAATTTGCCAGCTTTTTCACTGAAAAGATTCTAACAATTAGACGGTCTGTCCGTACCGCAGCACCGAACCGACTGGCAATGTTATACTAATCAACACCAATGTAGAAAAAATGTCAGAATTCCATGAATTAAAACAAAAGAAACCTGAAGAAATCCTTAACCAATTAAGCTCTGCTACATAGCTGGACTTAGTAACACGTTAAAACAAACCAGTAAATAACAAGGTCAAGCTAAAAAATTGAGAAATTAAAAATCCTGAGCTGAGTCAAAACCCATGGTGATCTCACTGGGATGCTTTGGGGTAATGTGAAACAGGCTGCACATTCAAGAAACCTTTCAAGCAGCTCACAGTTGAATGTGAAGAGTGGGATGGTAGAGACTGGTAGAAGGCAACAAGAGTGGCCTCACATTTTTGTTGCTATCTTTTAATGACAAGGTTAATCTTTGGTGTTTCCCTGTAAATAAATCAATTTCTTTTCCAGTGATAAATTAAAACAAAACATCAGTATGGGAACATTTCTAGGTACATTTTATTTATAGACTAAGATCATATAATGAGAGTGTACTTTTTTTTGTATGACTGTAAATTGACTAAATAAAATATGTCTATCAAAACTAAATGATTATGTCAACATGTTTTCTTGCTCAATAGCTTGACTAAACACTGGAAAAATGGAGCCGCTCATGGGAAAAGCTAATGCACTGAAAGACAAAGTGACCAAATCAGAGTTCAGGGACACCTTACAGTGACAAAAATCTTCTGATGAATGATTTGCATTCAACTTTTCCTGAACCCCCCCTAAAAATCATAGCACCAAGGTTTGGTTTGACACATCCCTTGAATATTAAACAGTCAAAGCATCAGATGATTTAAGGGAACAATTCTCTAGTGATTTCACTTCGAATGCACTAGGAGACATTTGTTTATTGCTACTCTGCGAATCATTTGAGCACAGCAAGAAGGGAGAGTAATTACAAATGTGTCTGGAAGGTATGTTAAAAGGTCCTTGAAATGATATAATTTAGGCCTAGCTTGATTACATATAAAAGGGGGATGAGAAGAAAATACTTCTGATTTATTCAAGCAAACAAATAAAACCCTGGAAGCCTATGAGAAGCAAGCATTTGCGTCACTGTTTTTGCGTCAACCACGACCAAAAAGCTCATTTGCTTTGCCTGCCTGAAGTCTAGCCTGTGATCTTTCTCCAAACATTTACAATTCCTCATTAAAATCTTATTTTCACTACATGAACATTATCTTTTTTATTACAATCATTTCTTATTAATGAAGCTAAGAACAGATATTTAGAGTGCCCACCGAGCCACATTATCCATGTTTTATTAGCAGCCCCTCTAACATTAGCCAAGATTAATGTTGAGAGGAAGTCCCTGATTGAACTGCACTCCAACCGGTCAGATGTCACCCACAACCTCTTCAAATATCTCTTTAGAGCCTGGATTAAGAGAAATCTTTGGCACTTGAACATGATTTAAAGAGTTTCTAAAATGCAATATATAACAGCCAAGAAACATTTGAGCTCCTTTAGCCTAACTTTAGATGAAAAGATCTTTCGAATGCCAGCCTGTAGTTAGTAAGGGTGTAAAGGTACACAAAAATCACGGCTCCATTTGTATTTGGAGTTTTAAAATCACAGTTCGGTACGTTTTCGGTACACTTTATATAAGAAAAATAAAAACAAATGTGCATATTACTTTTTCTTAAACTGATTAACATTAAATAAATAACTTTTTTTCCTGGGCTTGGTCCTGCTCCTCTGATTCCTTTCAGTTCCTGACATTTATTTTATTTTATTATGTTCTCCATCCATCCATGATCTATACTCATTAAATTTATCCTCTGCAGGATTGCGTGGCGGGGGGGTGGTAAATATCTCCAGCTTTCATTGGGTGGGAAGCGGGGTACCTTCTTGGTGCAAGAGAGCAGTGCTACCAACTGTGCCACTGTACATTGTTCCATAACTTAAAAAGGTTTAAAGTATAGAACTTACTAGAGATTTGATTGGATTTTTTCTTTGTAAATAAAATAGTACAAACAGACATAGTCGGAGTAGAAAACCATATAACCACTTGAAAAGAGTCAGTTTTCAGTCAGTTTAAAAATGTTTTGATAATACTTTGAGAACAGTACATGCTTAAATCATTTTGGATTTGTTTTGATATTTTGACAGTTTCCCAACTGTACTTGAATGCAGCATAGGCAGCTGTTGGGAAAATCCCTTTTCATCAATGGGTATATGGCTGATGTTATATACAAAATAAAGAGTTTGGGCTGATTGCCACTGGTTGCCATGTGGAGGTCAGCTGGTTTTTCTCTAGTGTCAGGGATATACGTTCAGCTTGGCATCATTTCAGGTGAGTAATTCATTTCAGTGCAGAGCGTGTTATGGACCTTATTGCTGTTGAAAAATGTGTTTGCTGACAAAGTTCTGGTTCGGTTCGTCTTTCTTTTTCTTCTTTTTTTCATTATGAATTGCTGTGGGTTTTATCTTCTGATGTTATGGACACAGAGGCGGAAAATAAACGGGAAGAAAGAAAGAAAGAAGATGAAGATTGGTAGGAAACAAAAAGTCAAGAGAGAGGGTGAGTTGAAAATCGAAGAGAGGAAGGGGAACCAAAGGAAAAAAGAAAACATTGAAGTTTGCCTCCATACCCACAGGACGGCAGAGAGAGGGGAGAAAAGAAAACCAAAACAAAAAAGGAACATTGACAAAACAAACCAAAAACAATGTGAACTAAGAACTACACAACCACATCACACAAAAACGGATATAGAAATACAACAATGCCACTGAAAAGCTCATGGTACCAATTAATCAAGATCTAGTAATGATGACCTCAGCCCAAGAACGTATCAGTAAACACCGGGAGACCCAACACCTATGTGTGTGTGTGAGCATGCTGGTACATATAAGGTTTCTCCATGCGAGTGTTTGATAGCTGGTGTGAAGAGCTATCAATCCGTCTCCCAGGAATCGGCGAAGACATGAAGTAGATCGACGCCACAGACTCCCAAAGGACCCCTGGAGCCCAGGAGCCCCAGGCGGACCAGTGGAGGGCCGACCGCATCCCCCAAGAAACGAGCAGAGGAGAACCCCAGTGGAACATTCAGCAGCTACGATGCAGGGGCCTGGGGGCCGCAATGGTGAGGCCACGGGCTCCACTGGCAACTGGTTACGCCAGCGCGGGCCCGGTCATGGACCTGGGGCCCAGGGGCACCCCACCCCCCACGCGGGGACCCGATCAAGGATCCCCCCCGCCGCGGGGGCTACAGCCGGCCGCCACGCGCCGCCGCCACCCCTGGCCAATTCCCACCGCCGCCACCCCAGCGCCCCACCCATGCCCCACGTTGGGGCGCCCCACCAGTAGCCGCAGCGGGCGGACTGCATCCCCAGGCCAACCCCAGCCAGCACCTGGACACTAAGTTGTACCAGCTACCGAATCCTGATCCCGCACAATGCAGAGCACTGAAACTAGGCATCCAACAAAGGCCAGGGCCAGTCAAACCTGCCAATGAACCGACCACACACTAAATGCACAGAACAGGTGATCGAATGAACAGAGACGCCGGATCCATATCCTGCCGAGCCACCGAACAGGCACCACCCAACAATCCCAAAACTGGCACCCCCGAAAGAGGTGCTCCAACCAACAAAGGGAAAACATCAGCCCAGCACATCGGCCGACCAACACACCGGTCCATAAAGACCCGGCCAGGCACGCACCAGGTCCGAACCGGATTGACCACCAACGCACCAGCGGGCAAAGGCATCAGTCACTGGCAGGGAGTGACGGAGGGGAAATAGGTCCCACATTAGATGTAAGGCCTGAGATGCGCCAGGCGAGAGGGCAGCTGAAGACCCAACCTGACAGGTAGACAGAGACATACAGACACAGTCATACGTTCCCTCCCTCTTAAGCACATACACTCTCACTGAAACACCAAGACACCAAGAAAGGACGTTGTACCCTCACTCATACACCCCATACACACTTTATACTCCCAGGTCAAGGTACCAATACCCCAGTAGAGCAACCAGCCCCCGGACCCGGGAGATGGACCCCCTACCTTCTCGGATGGAGAGAAGCAGACCGCCAAGTCCCCCACAGTGGCGAAGCAGCCCACCAGCCCAGGTCCCAGACCAGACCAACTGTTCCTCCTCCGGACCCCAACCCCTGATGGCCAATAGCGAACAGGGGTGTGAAAAGACCCCTAGCCTCCCTTCTCCCGCTCCAGTATGTTGTTGATGCCTGTTGTGATGTGGGGAAGACAGTCACGCATCCCCCAACCCCCACCCCGAGCCCTCAGTGTCTATATGCGGTTCAATAGTGGGTGGTCTTTCTTTTTCTACTGTAGCCAAATAGCAGAAACGAAAGCTGGGAGTCCTTTCTGTTTTGTTTTGGTGTCACTTTTTAAAGTTACGCTGTGGAACGTTGCACTGTGCTCTGAGTTCTGCACATAAACATTCTCCATGTGTTTAGGTAGCTCTACCCTTTATATAAAGCTGCTGAATTTGTGTATGAATTTTGTAGTTTATGGATTACTGTAAAATTCCAACAGACCATCCATTATCTACACCCTTGTAATCTTTGAGGGTGGCAGGGGGGTTTTATTCAAATCAGTTCAGTTTATCGTTTCCATTGTTATGCAGATGATACCCTGTTCTATTTATTCACCAAACCCACAGATTCTCTTTTGTCCTCTTCCCTTTCTGATTGTTTAAAGGACATTAAAACAGGGTTATCTCCAAAACTTTCTGCAACTTAGCAGTAATAAAACTGACCTCTTACTCATTGGAACACCATCTACATTGACCAAATCCTCAAAAGGTCTCTCCCAATATGGATAACACTCTCCTCTGTCCCTCTACTCAGGTAAAAAGTCTTGGAGTCATCTTTAACAGCACTCTTTCATTTCAATCACATATACAGGTGAAACTCCAAAATTTTGAATATCGTGCAAAAGTTCATTTATTTCAGTAACTGCCATCCAAGATGAGACCAAAATAGAGCTTTTTGGTCTAAACTTCACTGTCCAAAACCCTGGGCACCTTGTAGAAGGTGAAACTAATATGTGATATAGACTCATCGCATGCAAAGTTGAAAGATATTTCAAACCTTTATGTGTTTTAATTTTACTGATTACGTCTGTTTATGAAAACCCCAAATTCAAAATCTCAAAATTAGAATATTGTGAAAAGGTTAAATATTTTAGGCTCAAAGTGTCACACTCTAATCAGCTTATTACTCCAAAGGGTTCCTGAGCCTTTAAATTGTCTCTCAGTCTGGTTCAGTAGGAGTTTCTGGGCACTGGACTTGGCTCCTGGGTCTTGGTTTTTAAGCGCTGCTAAGTATTTTGGTTGGGTGTGTGACCGGGGTTGGTCAGGTTCACTGGTGGGCTGATCGGGTAATGGAAGTGCAGAGTGGGTGGAGGGGTGTGGGGCGTTGGATTTGATCGCTTGCTGAGCCATCAGACAGCAGTTGTTGTTCTGCCGGGGATAGGGGGTGATGGATGTCGGGCTGGTGTGTTGTCCAGCCAGGGCATCGGTCTGTTCCTAGTGGGTATGTTGCCATTGATTTGGGGCAGTGCGTGCGCTGGGTTCCTCCCTGGACACAGGGGCCTTTGATGCGTGGATGTCGCTGGGGGCCTCCTTTACTGGCAGGGAGGCTGTTATTATCTAGCTAAATGTGCAATTGAACGGGGGGTTGTGCAGGGGGAGGGGGTTTGAACTCAGCCCGGACGTCTAATGTCTTTTGTGCTCTGATAGTAGACCGAATGTCGGGGTGGGTATAGATCTTCTTCTGGGATGGGGCCAGGGGGACTGCCTTGGGCTCCATGGTGCTTGGTGTTGCTGCAGCCACGGGCCCCTGGGTGGACGTGCCAGGGCCTCCCTCCTTTGGTGGAGCTTGGTGAACGGGGGTACCTATTGGAGTCAGTGGAGGAGTTGTCTCTTTAGAATCTGAGGTTGGCAACATTGTCTGATAAGTGTCTATGTTTTATAGTGCTTTAATAATATGTAGGCTACTTGTTATAGAATTGATTCTAATTTTAAAAATAAAATAAAAATTTGCTGCTCTTTTTAGTAAGCAAATACAGTATTCCATGTGATTTGTCCCCATATTTGTGTTAGGGCTGTTTTTGGGGCCATTTCAGAAACCAACAGAGTTGCTGTATCGGCGACTGAGTCGCTCAGCGGAAGCTCTGGTTACATCGCACTGATTGGTTGTAATTCAGAGAGAAATGAGCAGACGTTGCCAAACAACTGGCTTTGTAAAAATAAGATGAGTTACTGGCGAAGCAGTTTGTATCAACATAACAATCAGAAACACAGCAACAAGCCCTGCTTCTTTCATGTCGATCTCTTGTTATTTCTGCTACTCTTTTTGCGCTGTCACTAAAAATAAATGCAGTTCTGAAGGTAAAAATGAAATATACCATAATTTGATCACATTATTTCTACGTGTAGAATTTAGAAAAAAAACCATGAAAAAGCATTCAGGCTAGAGCTGAAGATCTTTGCCCGAACCCGTCGGCTGCCGATGGCTCCCGATGGCTCCCGATGGGTCGGGCTGGGTTCAGGCTTAATTTCTATGATTGTCCACTGGCTCGGGCCAGGCTCTGGTTTTAGCGGTCCGCTGATCATCTCATTAGCGCAAACAAGATGCAAAATGGATGCTGAGGAGGTGAAATGGAGGTTAGCCGCTTGTGAATGTGTTTTTGTTTGCAAATTATTTAATCTGATAATAGGTAGGCCTTTAGTTTCTTTATGTTCATGTTTAAAGAGGGCAGGCTTGTGCAATAGCCTATATTTTAGAAGTCATGCATGTGAGATAACCTAATTGACGGTACTCATTTGATTTCATAAAGCTAAAGACTTAAAAAAAAAAGATTATAAAACGAGATGCCTTGATATTATTCTTATAGGCAGGGCCTCATTTATCATTTTAAGCTTCAGATAATAGGCCTATTTGATGGGAATTTCATACATTTGTCCAGTAAATTGAAAACCTGCCGGTCACGTTGTCCGGTGCCATTTTTTCTAGCGGAAACCCTGATGTGTGACTTTTGAATAATGTCGGGCTGTAATCGGGTTTGGGCTTTAATAAGCTGTCAATTAAAATATACTCTTCGGGCTCGGGCTGAATTCTCTCGGGCCGGTTCGGGCCCAACTTTTAAGGCCTGATTACAGCTCTAATTCCGGCCAAAGAAAATGTTTAAACTTAATTTGGTTAACCATTATCTCTCGGCTTTAGCAGATAATAGATATGTTTTAAAACATAGCCTACCAAAAGTCTGGAATGCATAGTGTGTACACGTTTTTTCTAGTTTTCTATTTTAAATTTAGGACAACATTTTGATAATGGACCCCTGTGATATTTATTTTACCTTCGTGGTCAAAGTGGGTGTCTGCCAGTATGTCTGAGCAGCTCGTGCTGTATACCTGGCACCTGATGCGATGGGTCAAATGGAGTGCAAGCGATGTAGCTTTCCACTCTGATGCATAAATGGCACAGAGTCATATTCTCACCAATGCTGACCTAATATATAAAACCAAAAAAACCTTGGTTTGAGCTTTCAGTTTTTCAGGCTAAATTCAGTTACAGTAGAGAAAGCAGGCCAAGTGTTTTGTTACTATAGCAGGTATAGCAGCTTCTTCTCTTATGCTCAACAAGAGGTGTCCAGTGTGAACATGTGGAAAAGACCGATCTCTGTGATCCACTTGGAGTGCACTGCCTGTGTGTATGACTGAAGAAATCTGTGTGACCTTTGCTGCAGTGCTACACATGGAGATAATGATTCTCTGCAGAGAGACTGAAGTGTAAATGAGGGCTGCTTTTCAGTTTGTTATAGAGCATAATCAAGGCTCTGCTCTGGCACCTCAGGATGGAAATTAGCTGCAATGAGGCAGTGAACTGTGAAGGGCTGGGACATCACGAGGACAAAGCTCACTCATACACATTTACAAACTCACCGATACATTCCCCATGTGCTCAGGCGTGTTCTTAAGTATTTACTCTACAAGGCACCTGTGTTCATACCGTCAGTGCTCAGCAGCTTCCCCCGAGCAAATTTTGTTTAAAGAAAACGTGGTTAAGGCACTGTCGCCTTCAGTTTGAATGAATACCAAAGCGTGGCTGAAAGGTGAAAAGCCGTTCCCATGAAGGAATCTATAGACGTCTACATGTGGATAAATATTTTTTAAGAGTTGATGAAAAAGGATAACCAAGTATGACTTTAAAGGTCTTGCACCATTACCAAGTTCTTTGTTTTTTTCTCAGAGATCAAAATTTCAGACTATCAAACAAGTATTATTATTGTTAACGTAGACTATGGATGTTGAATAGTTGTGCAGGATGAAAAAAAAACACTGCAAGTTGGGGATGTGACGTTATTCCTCCTTTGATAAATAAAGCAACAATAAATAAATAAAAAATACTGTACAGCCAGCTGGTTTAAATGCTCTAACGCCAATGCAGAGAAACTTTACAAGTCTACACCAGGGCCCTTATTTATCAACCGTACTTACGCACAGATCTGAGTATTTTGTGCGCAGGAAAAAATTTAAGCATTGTGTGGTATTTACCATCTTGTACTTGTGCGTAGAGATGTTCCGAAACACAAGAACAGCTCTTACCATGCGTATGCACAGCATCTAGTGGTAGAACGGGGGAACTGCAACACTGAAACAGTTTTAATTTGACGGAATATTTATCTCATCAGTTTTTCACCTCCGCCAAGGAGGCTCATGTTGGTGTCCGTCTTTAGTGAAATAACTCAAAAAGTTATGGATTCGGATTGAACTTTCAGAAAATGTTTGGGGGGGATCATGCAAGGAGATCCTCTGAATTGCAATCTGGGGGGATGGGGTGTGAAAGGTGCTTCATGGAGGTCTGCGCTCTCCGTGTGCTTTTTTTACTTGACACATAAAGTGCTTCAGTTTAAAAGGATGTTGTTACACTTATAAATAAGAGATCTGCAAACTGTACTGTGGAAACTAGATGGTCCTATTTATCGGTGCAGCAGGTTGTTGCTGTCTCCATGCGTACTGATGCCAGCCAAAGCAGTGTCTCCAATAGGAATATAACTGTTGGGTGCTGGAGGGGGGGAGACATGGAGCAGAGGAACCGCTAATAACAGAGGGCAAAAATGATCGGTGTTAAAATGAATTTGCGTTAACAATGACAATTTTCAAAAAGTCTGTTCATCATGACTTTTTTTTCCGGATATGCAAACTGCAGAGTGCGGAAAAGAGACAGTGACCCAGGTTACATGGAAGGGGACTGAAAAAACATCTCCCTCACGACACGACCATAGGCAGAAATAGAAAAAACCTGGTTACCGCTCATTTTTGCCATACGTTTCAATGCATTGTGTTTCGAGTTGGAATGAGCTGCGCCAGAACCGACCATAAAAACTCCACTTCAGTGTTTGAAACAGTCAGAGTTAACATAGGCAGTTGTTTGTAGGCTTCTGAACTGAAATGTGCATGAGTACCAGTTAGTGGCTTTTGTTTTTCCTTCAAATATACTATAGCATCAGTTGTCCTTTTTAATGTTGCTCTTGAGTGTGGGTGCGCATGGGGTTTGGGTTGGGGGGAGGTAGATTAAATGTGATCATGCTTTTAAATCACACACTGATCCATGTAAAGGAAAGAATGAATGGGGCCATGTATCGTGAGATTTTGAGTGAAAACCTCCTTCCATCAGCAAGGGGATTGGAGATGAAACGTGGCTGGGTCTTTCAGCATGACAATAATCCCAAACACATCGCCCAGGTAATGAAGGACTGGAAGAAGCATTACAAGGTCCTGGAGTGGCCTAGCCAGTCTCCAGATCTCAACCCCATAGAAAATCTTTGGCGGGAGTTGAAAGGCTGTGTTGCCCAGCGACAGCCCCAAAACATCACAGCTCTAGTGGAGATCTGCATGCAGGAATGGGCCAAAATACCAGCAACAGTGTGTGAAAACCTTGTGAAGACCTACAGGAAACGTTTGACCTCTGTCATTGCCAACAAAGGGTTTATAACAAAGTATTGAAATGAACTATTGTTATTGACCAAATACTTATTTTCCACCATAATTTGCAAATAAATTCTTTAACAATCAGACCATCTGATTTTCTGGATTTTCTTTTCTCATTTTGTCTCTCATAGTTGAGGTGTACCTATGATGAAAATTAGAGGCCTCTTTCATCTCATCTTAAGTTGGAGAACTTGTTTCGAGGGCACTTGTCCAACAGCATTTTGATGTGTTTCTGGTCCAACACAGCTGAATCAAATTGTTAAATTGCCTCCTCTGCATGCAGTTAGGTTCAGTGGGGTCCATCTGATGACCTAATTATTTAATTTAGGTGTGTTGAAACTAGGCATGGGCTGGTTGCCGGTTTCAAGGTATACCAGAGTATTAAAACGTCTTAAGGTTTCAAAACCACAAAAATTTTCCATCATACCGTTCCTGCGGTATAAGCGTTATTTTTTATGTGACGTCTCGTCAGGGAGAAAGTAAAGGTCCCTCGTGCTGTGTGAAGCTGCAGCGTAAAGCGCCCCTGCCCCCCGTGCACCTGCGTTTGCTGTGAGTGACAAACGGGCAGCGCTGCAGGCTGTTTGATGGCTGAAGGAGGCGAGCCCCCAGAACTTTTTCCACCGTCTCTAAGCGAGCCAAGTCGGCTGTTTGGGAATACTTCGGCTATCGTAAAAAGCCAGACGGTCACGGCTTGGAAGAAGAAGTTCAAAAATAGGAGGAGACAATACATCAAATATGACTGCGCATGTTCGGGAGCACCACCCATCGTTATATGCTAAATTCAAGGTAAAGTTAATGCTGTCTTGAAATAAACAAGCGTATTAGCGTCTGACATTAGTGAAATGAGCTTGTTACCTTGGCAGATATGGTAGCTACCATATATTATCTTTTCTTCATCTCTGTCCTTTAGTAACTTTTTTTAACTGAGACAGATATGGTAACTAGCATGGTAATGATGGTTTATCTTAGCATGCTAGTTAGTTACCATATCTGCCTTAGTTGTTTTTTCCTTTTAAAAAAAAAATACAGACATTCAAAATACATATTTTAGAGCTGTAATCATAATACTGTGAAACCGTGATATTTTTGCCTAAGGTTATCATACCGTCAGAATCTCATACCGGCCTATGCTTAGTTGAAACTGAGACTTGTCTAAAAGTTCCAGGACACTGGCTCTAGAGGACTGGAGTTTGGAACGCCTGGTTTAGATATTCTGATTCTAATTTGGCTATTTCATGTTCTCTCTTTGATTGAGATTAAGTTCCCTCCAAACATGATTTATAAAGAGGACTGAACTCTTGTCACTACAGTACAGAAGCCACAGCAGGTAGTGACAGAAAAAGGAAAATAGCAAGTGAGTGCCATTACGTAAGCTGAAAAAGGAGAGCTGGTGACTGTGGTCAGTGCAGTCAATTCTACTGGGAAAGCAGCACCTCCCATGTTCATCTTCCCACAAGTTCGATACGAAGAGTACTTCATCACAGGATCACCTCCAGGATCCGTTGGTACCTCCACCAGGTCTGGCTGGATCAATGAAGACACAATTGCTGAGTTTCTTGAACATCTGATTTAGTACACCAACTGCTCTTCTGGCCATCCAGTGCTGGTAATCCTGGATAACCATGAGGCCCACATCTCACTCAAGGCAGTTGATATCACAAAGAGCAAGGGTGTTGTTCTGCTCACCATTTTACCCCACACATTCCACCGCATGCAACCTCTGGACAAGAGTGTGTATGGTCCATTCAAAACCTACTTCAACAAAGCTCTTGTTTGGTGGATGAGATCTAAGGTAAAACAGTCACCATCTATCAGATTGCCGGATGTGTGAATGAAGCTTTCGTGACAGCAATGACACCATGGAATTTAATTTCTGGATTCAGGTTCACAGGAATCTTTCCATACAACCGAGATATTTTCACAGATGCAGAGTTTGCACCATCCATGGTGCCAGACAGAGCACACCCTGGACTAGACTCCCACTGCAGTCATTCCATCTACTGCTGATGAGCCACCCTTTGCAGATAATCCACCCACTACTTCAACCTCCATTACTTCCAAACTGCCTTCATAAACCTCCACACATGGATGTGCATTACTAGGTGACACAGATGTGTGTCTCAGCCACACTGTCTGCAGAAGAAATCCTGACCTTACCCAAAAGTCCACATCTTAGAGCACAAACAAAGCAAAAGTGTGAAAAGACATGGATCCTAACCGATACACCTGATAAGCAGGAAATCAAAACAGAGAGAAAAGAAAAAGCAGGGGACAAGTAAACTAACAAAAGAAAAAGGAAAGCTAAAGAAGAAACAAACCAGGAAGAAAATCACAGTGAACAGTAGCTCTGAGAGTAATGTTACCATACAACTGAATGACACAAATGAGGATGATGCATAAGAGGATGAAAAAAGTGAACCAGAAAGCACAGACCAGTTAGTTGGAGACTTAGTAATAGTTACATTTGAAACCAAAGACAGGAGCTACCATTACATTGGCTTGGTTGAGAATCTTCAAGGTGTAGAAGATTTCACCAAAGAATCCGAGGGAGCACTGCTAAAGAGAAGCCAATTTTTGTTTTCAAGGAGGATGACGTGACATTTTCCCCTCAAAATGAAGTGGTAAAGAAGCTGCCTCAACCTCAAAAGGCTGGAGGAACAGCCCAGAGAGAGCAATTCATATTACACTGCAACCTTGAAGGGTGGAATGTGGAGTAGATAGAAAAACCACGTTATTCTTTGTTGTTAGTTCTTCAAAGTTGTTACAAATATAATGATAATCCATTGTATCATTATCTTTATTAAAATATTTTTGAACAGTACACTTCTATCTGACTTATCATACATAATTTGAATTTTCCTTTAGCATAATTCAAAATGACAGGTTTAATGTAAAAACAGGTGGGTACACCCCTAAGCTGGGGTGTACATGGTTTCCTGCAATTCTGTGGACTTCACAAAAAATATCACATAGTTTTACATGGGTTTCACAAACTTTTTACATGTAATCACGTAAGCCCTATTCACTCCTCCTCATCATTGTCCTCACCTCTCTCTCGAATCAACCACACCTGATCCTCCTTACCTTCTGCCTTTAAAGCCCGTCACTTCTCTCCACTCAGCGCCGGATCATAATTGTTGTCGTGTCTATTTCTCCATGGTGTGTCGTCCTGTTGTTTCCCGTCCCGCCGTCATCTTCACTTCAGCCAGCAGCTCCTCTAGCCTAATAAATATTCTGCACCTCTACTCGGTACCTGCGTTTGGGTCCTTACTACACACACATCCTGACAGAATGATCCGCCCCTAAAGATGGACCCAGCACTCGCCCAGGAGATCAGCGCCCTGCGCCAGGACGTCTGGGCCAATCTGGCCAAATCGCGGCCTCTCCTAACCTTCCTGTGCGCATCTCCTGAGCTGAGGAAATTCTTGGGGTGCTCCCTCACTTCCGGAGTGTCTTCTCTGCCCAGGATCTCGCCGCTCTGCAGAGAGGGTTCGCCAGGAGGCGTGGGACGAGATCACCGGTCCTCCATCTCCACCTCCACCATCTGGCTGCAGGCAGCGGTCCCGCCGAGCCGGAGTTTCCGGGAGCGAGGAGCAGAGCGCCGCTACTTCACGGACCACCAATCTCGGCTGCCTCTCCGCCCTGCACGCTCTGCCGGTTCTCTCCCCCGCCGTCTTTGCCCCTCCTCCAGCTGGCTCTCCAGCGGCTCCTCACATCAGGGAGGACGAACTGTTTGAGTTTTTCTATGGGGACAAGACGGCTTATCTCTGCTCCAGGGGAGATCCAGCACCTCGCCGCAGACGGCGATACCGCCGAGGTGGGGCCGCTTCCGGGGAGGAAGTCAGAGCTGTCAGCTCGTCTCCAGTCCTCCCTGCTGCGATCAGTGCACCGGCTCCTCCCAGTCCCTCAGCTCTTGTCAGCCCTTCGGCTCCAGCTCTGACCTGTCTGCTGGCTTCAGCTTCAGCCAGCTCAGCCCCGAAGTCAGCGTCAGCCAGCTCAGCCATGAAGTCAGCCTCTGCCAAAGAGCCAGTCTGTGAGCCTGTTCCAGTTCCAGTCTGTGAGCCCGTTCCAGTTCCAGTCCCAGAGCCTGCCGCCATCATGGCTGCTGTCTTCCTGGCAGTCACAGTGGCAGCTCTCCAGCATCTGGCGTCTCCCCATGGGTTGCCAGAGCTCCCGGAGAGGGTCGGGGAGGACCCGTCCCAGTCGCTGTAGCCTCTTTCCCGCCGACCGCTGTCGGTCGAGCCGCCAGAACCTTCTCAGCCGGCCGCCCGAGCCGCCAGAACCTTCTTAGCCGGCCGCCGAGCCGCCTGATACAGCTCTTCCGGCCAAGCCTTTTCATCCCCACCGACCTCTACCGGCCAAGCCTCTTCATCACCCCCGACCTCTACCGGCCAAGCCTCTTCATCACCGCCGAGCTCTAGAGCTCCTCATCGGCTGCCAGGTCCTCACGGGAGGATCACCAGGCCGTCCGCTCGCCCACCGTCCAGCCAGAGGACGCCATCCGGGCCGTCCGCCCGACTGCCGTCCAGCCAGAGGACATCATCCGGGCCGTCCGCCCAACTGCCGTCCAGCCAGAGGACGCCATCCGGGCCGTCTGCCCGACCGCCGTCCAGCCAGAGGACGCCAATCCGGGCAATCCGCCCAACCGCCATCCAATCAGGGGATGCCGTCTGCCTGACCGCCGTCCAGACTAGCACCACCAACACTGTTTATAGTGGCTATGGTGTGCTGTTGACTTCAACTCGGAACGTCATGGGACGGTGGAGGGAGAACTTTAAAGGTCACCTCAATCCCACCAGTATGCCTTCCCATCACTGGTGCTGGGGTCACTGAGGTGGTAAAAAAGCTTCTTTGTGGCAAGGCCCTGGGGGTGGAGGAGATTTTCCCTGAGTTACTTAAGGCTCTGTATGTTGTGGGGCTGTGTTGGGTAACGCAGCTCTGCAATATTGCCTGGACATCGGGGACAATTCCTTTTGATTAGCTGACAGGGGTGGTGGTATTTCAAAAGAGGGGACCACAGATTGTGTTTCAACTAAAGGGGATCACACTTCTGAGCCTCCCTGGTAACGTTTATTCAGGGGTTTGGAGAGGAGGGTCGAAAGGATAGTCGAACATCAGATTTAGGAGGAACAATGCGGTTTTTGTCCTGGCTGTGGCTCCATTCTCTTAAAACCTTAAACACTAATCCAAAATCAAACTATCACCTTAAAGTCATCCAGTGTTCAAAACCAAATGGAAACAAAAAGAAAATATTTAATGTATGCTTATTTAACAACAGAATTTTTGTGATTAGTGGTATGAAGTCCTGAATGTAGATAACCAGAAAAAAAAAACACAAAGCAAAAATAAAAACCAAAATGAAAAGCACATTACTATAAGATTCATTCCACATCACGTCTTTGTGCAGGGTCAGGCCAGAGGACTCCATACACATCGCAGGCAATATTTTTACTTGCCTGACAGCATCGGAAAAACTAGTCTTGTGTGCCGAACCCAGCCTTGACAAGATTCTACAGTTATGTCATCATAGGCGTCTTCCATTGTCTTCAGTAAAGCTTCCCTGGTGTAGGGCTGTTGGTCATAGACCTTCCACCTCCACAGAGAGAAAAACGGTATTGTATTTAGGAAGCGGCTGTAAGATGGAAGGAAAACTATCTATGAAGCGCTGGTTGTTTGAACCACTCGTGTATCAAGACAACACGGTGTTCACCGTCCCAAAGTATTGCATATAAAGGATGCACTGCTCACTCATTCAGCTGTTCACGTGCAGTGATAATATCCTGTAGATTACCCAGAAATGTAAGAAGATGTACGATGTGATGTGGCCCCAGGGTTGCATGACGGGCAAGAACCCCCCAACCCCCCCAAGTTACCAATTGCTGCACAGAAGGTGATATTGCCACTGCGCTGGCCAGGGACTCCCACAACGACACTTTGACCAAATATGTTCTTGCCTCCCCACCTCCTTTTCTATAAAAATAAGTAGTGTACTTGATATAGAAAGACAGAAATCCCTTTCTGCTGGATTTCAGAGTTGGATGGCATTATTTTGAATGACCATGTCAACAATAAGCGCTTTTTGTTAGTGCGAGAAAGGAGCAGGCGTCCCACCCTCATTTGGTCATCTTCAGTTCAACAAATGGGACAATGCTCTTAAAAACATATGTAGTCAGTGAAAATAGCATTGTAATAACAATTACAGCACTTGCAAGTACAGCATACTGTATGACGAATGTTATCTAGTAAGGAACAATTGCCTGTTCTCTTCTTTAAATGTCCTGATGATGCTACCCACACAGAATCTGCTTAAATTGGGTTGAACACTTTGTCTTGCTTCTCTCATCATCATCCCATGAACAAGGCGAACAACAATTGCCCCAATTTCATCAGTAATGACTGTTCTTGGTCGCCCTCGTCCCCTTCTTCCTCATCCACCACCTCTCACGCAGACTCTTCCAACTGTGCACTCTGAGCTGACTTTTATCCTGCCCTATTGGTCTGATCACATCACTAGAAATGTGTGCTGAATTGTGAGTTGCTGTGTGTAAAAAACAAAAACAAAATGACGGCTGTGTTTTAGTTGCGTTAACATTTTGCTGCCAGTGTTAACAGTTTTGCTATACAAGTGTGAAATATGCTTGGTGTCATGTTCCTGTCTAACCTCCGGACCCACATGCAGGACCACACTCGGACCACAGAACAAAGTTAAGATGTTTTTATTAAAGAAACGAAAATGATCAGCTGGAAACAGCAGGGACTGCTGGGCATCTGGATATGGAGAGATGAGGTTAGAGATGGTCGTTGACGGATGGGAATTAACTGAATTCTTGAGAGCGGTGGTACTCACAGATCTGAGGCGATTTCCAATTCCAGGGGAGATAAGTGAGATCTGCTGAGCGGAGTCAGAGGCTGCTGAGGTCCGGTGGAAGGTGACAAGGAGGAGGCGGCGTGGCTGAGAGCGGGCAGGCAGGTGGAAAAATGGAGACTGGCTGGATCAAGAGACTCCTCAGTAAGAACCGGTAGGGCAACCATCAGGCGTTGAATGTTTGTCAGCCAGCTCCTTAAGAAGCCCAGGGACACAAAAGGCCTGATTGAAAACAGGTGAGTGTAATCAGCCCGTGCAGCAGCTCTTCACCACAGATCCTCCCTGCGACAGATGACTCACAGCAGACACACAAACACAGAACCTCACACTTGGTGGTTGAGAATGTGTTTAAGGTTTTAAAGAAAAAAGTGGATTAGTTTAGCAAATTGTGTTGAAGTACCTGAACAATATGTAAGGTCTGACCAAAACAGTGTTCAACTTAATTTTCCCTTCTGTAATGTACAATTATATTGTCATTGTAAAGTCTCTGAAAGCTGACTAAAGATATAGAGGTAGAGAAGAGGAACACCCAGGAGGAGGAGTAGGTGAAGAAGTACGTGAAGAAAGAAGAAGAAGAAGCCATACAATAGAATGGCGTCCTCCATAGTCATGGCAAATAAGGTCCTTAAATCAAATACTGTAGCTCATTTTTAAATTTTTGAACAGATTACACTACATTATTACAAAACCAAAAGGACAAGATGAGATGCATTGTCGTCTGGGAAAATGTATCTTTTCATCGTTCTGCTAAGGTCTACAGATGGCTTTCACAGTTCTACACCTTCCACCAGACCCCCCCACCCCCCCCCCACCCCCCTTCCTTCCACTGACATGTTCTTCTCAGGATGGTTGTGGAATGTGATCTCCAGCATGTGATGTTGACAAGGACCTGTGGGACCTGTGGCTGAACCCAGCTAGGCAGATCATGTTTAGTGTGATCTTTTTTTCTTTTTTGGATTTAGGGAATTACAAAAACTGTGACATGAAGATAAATATATAATTCTATTGGTCGACACAACTGGCCTCATCTGGTGTTAATTTATTTTTACACTTTCACTTTGTAAATGCTATAAGTGTTTTTAAGATTAGCACAGGACTGTTTAACAGAATCAGACCATGTGACAAATGTGTTTTTATAAGAAATTGTACATTTTTGACTGAACTGTTCCATTTTGCAAATAATCTGAGGTAATGTGCTAATAGTGTGAGGATTTATGATAAACCGGTCATGTTTTCAAAACTGTGCTTAAGCAACTGATGGAAAAAAACTGTATCATGCAATACTATAAGGTATCTTTTAACCTAGTGGGCGTATGACAAAGCAATCACTTTCTTCTTATGGACTATTGGATGCTGTGTGTTTAGTGGAGTAGGTAAGACTGTTATTTGATCCATCCAAAATGCTTTGAACCTTTTTTCACGTTGCATTTCCACAAGGTTATTGTGATCCGGAAAGATAGAGCAATCCCTGCATCTGGATATCTGTTGGCGCAAACAGCTAAAAATGTCACTGTCAACAGAAATTATGGTATGTCATGTTGAACATTCATATAGAGGTCTGTTAGGGTCAAATTCTTTATTTAAAGGCTTTTTATGAACAGGAGGATTTTCACAGCATGAACATGGGACATCATGTTTTAACAAAAACTATCGCTAAAGGAACTTGTCCTCTTCCATCCCATATCCCGCAAGGGTTACATCAGGGAGACAAGTGGGTGAGATCTCTGCGTGTGCTAGCCGAGCCGACGCTTCTCCAGCCAGCAAAAGTCCACTCTGATCATGCTTGGCCCAGGCCAGAGTGGGGCACCCCGGAAGCTCCGACAAGGGGAACCTGGCCCCGCACACGCCACCCCCGCAGCTGAAAGGCCCCTGACATGGTTCCCCTTTTGGTTTGTCCAACGTGCTACCACGGCTCCCATCCTTTGTTCATTTGCCACACAACCTTTTGTTCATTTGGGATCTCCTTGGTTCTTAAGATTGACTAAAGTATGGCTTTGTGTCTGGGCAGAGATAAGTTAGTTAAGAATAAAACAAAGGGCTGGCTAAGAACAAGCCAAAGTTGAGACTATCAGAGATTCAAACTTTATTCTAAGAAGTGGTTTAAGCACTGATGGTCTGGTAACGTGAGCTTGTTCCGTTTTATCGGTATAGTTCCTTTCCTCTCTTCTTACTGAACTACATAAAAACATGCTTACAGGTTGTCTGTTATCCTGGCGGCTAATGCTAAGGTAGCTATTCTGTTTGCAACATAGCTTACTCCCTTCATGCCACGGTCAGCCGCAGCAGGCTGCTGGCACTCATAAAACGTTAATACTCTTATTAACGGTGTTTAAAAGTACATGTAGGACTAAAAGGGGTCACCAAAATAGTGCCAAGCGGTAGCTTCTTTATATATGTTTTAAGCCGCCATCTTGTGAGTATATATTTGTTTTAAATCGCCAACTTAAAAAACTGAAGCTAAATTAAATCTGTCAAAATTTTTATTTTACTTCTGCTTTGCATTTATACTCTGTTTTTTTTTATAGCACATATCCAATTCATCCACTTCTTAATTTAGTCCTAAACTAATCTTAACTAGCTTAAAACTAATTTAGCTACATTTCCAAATTTTTCAATAAAAACCTTGGTCTTTAAGCATAAATTTTCATACTGGACTCTGATATCACCGTATCATTCTATGAGTAACTTCATGTATATTCTTACATATTTTGGAGCAAACTAATCTTAATTGGTTGAAAGCTAATTCGCCGTTCTTTCCAAATCCTTAAAACAAACCAAGTTTAATTCACTGCATCATTTTTGTTGGTTTTATTCTTATTTGTTTATTTTGGTGTTTTTAATATTTGGTAGTTTATTACTTTCATTATTCTTTCTTTTTTTTTCTAAGTTTAGTTGAGCTTTACCAGCTTAGAGAGTTTGTTAATTAAGGTATTCTAACTAGAAGGTTAAATTATTTTCGTTAAACAAATATATTGGAAAGAAGTTGTGTTTATTCCGTGTATATCTGTAGAGCTAAGCTGTTAGAAAACTTCAGTGATGAACATAATCCTTCATCTATTGTATTTAATACCTAAGCTTTGTAGTGCAACTATTCATAAACAATAACTTAGACTGATAACTATCTGGCTATTTCCTGATAATCAGTTGGTGCCCAGATTTGGTAATTTTGATCTAAATTATGAACGTTGTTAATAATTACCTTTGCTGTTTATTAGTAGTTATTCATAGGCAAACCTATTGTTGCAAAACACAAGCAAGCATCTATGGTTTGAAGTGAAGAACTTGAAAGATGCTCACTCCTTCCTTATTATTCTATCCACGTTGTACAGATGGCAGAACAACCCCACAGCATGATGCTACCACCACCTTGTTTGATAGTGGGAATAGTAATCTTTGGTTTTTAAAGCTTCACCTTGACTCCTTCAGACAATGTCTTTCTTGACAATGTGGCTAAACATCTTGAGTAAACGACATAGCTAGGTTCTAGTTGGGCTTATTGTAATGTACTTAAACGGACAATACAACAAATTGTTTACAGAGATGCAGTGGCTATATCATCAACTTAAGATATTTTTAAATTTTAACTGTGTTTTATATATTTGCACCTGTTTACAGCTTGAGGAACTGTCTCCCTCACCCATTTTCCTTTTTGTCTCTCTTCAACTCAAAGTGTCTAAATTCTTTAAACAGTTTTTTCAGATATCAGGAACGCTGTTTCAAGCTGTTTTACTGGCTGTAACAAATTATGACATGATAAAGACATGCAGACAGTTTGGAAATGCAAAGGAAATTAGCATGTTAGTGTTATATAAGCTATGTCTTTTTCTGGTTTAGGTTTTCCTGGCTTTCTAGCTTTTGTTGGCGTTGATACATGTGTGTATTCGCGTGCGTTTGGATTGGGCGGATAGGGGGACACTAGACGTTACGAAGTCTGGCAGCTTTGGAGCCGAGCTTAGCCGTGAGCCACATTAACTGATGCGTCAGGTGTTGGCGTCTCTTTCCTGCCATCTTTCCTCAGTTCAAATCAGCAGCCATGTCAAGCCAAGGCAAACCAAGCCCAACCTACCCTTTTCTACCTCACTGCTTTCACCACGCAATTTGTAAAATTTAACTGAAGAATTAAGCTCACTAGCCAGAGCTGAGGTTGTTAATATCTATGGGAGTGACTAAAACAGACAGGAATAAAACTGAGTTAAGTTAGGTGGCAGGGTTTGGAGACAGAAGAAGGATAACGGATAAACAGTGCTATGAATTGTTAGTGTGTTGACACTAACAGTCAATGAGCAAAACACCAGCAAAGATTTGGACAACTATAAGCACATTAACAGCTTCATGTCATGATGCAGAGCAGTTAGAACCCAAATGCAGATAACACGGTTGAATCGAATTTAATGAAACAGATTAAACAGAGTATTCTTACAGCATAAACTGAGGCAAGACTATAGGGGAAGAAGAATGAGGATCCAGCAGGGAATTAACAAACATGAACGTCTTAAATACTGACCGGGGAATGACATAAGAAACCAGAGAGAGACTTTATTTAGTGATTAGAGGCAGGTGAGTGAGTGATTGAGCAGAGAGAGGAGAAAGCAGATGGGAAGGTGGCAGAATGGCAAGATAAAATAAAACAGAAGGGAAAAGAAAGGATGAAACAAAGGATCTAATAAAGGGATCATTCTACATGCCTATATAAGAAGAAAAGTAATGCAGGAGTAACTAAGACAAGATCTAAGTAAATAAATAAGAATGAAGAAGCATGAGAGAAAGTCAAAGCACTAATGAATACAACAGGAAAGAGAGGAGGTAAGCAGAACAGAAGGAAAATATAAGTATAAACACTAGGTAAAAGGAAACTCGGATCAGAGAATAATCCTCATGATAGAAATAATGTAAAACAGAACTAACACCTAGGAAAATAAGATAAGATCAAAACAATCCAGAAACAAATGTATAAGCATCTAAGGATCATAACCCTTCACAATCTTTGCAAATCACTAAAGACACTTCTTTACCTTTTACACGGGAATTAATCAAAATGTTACTTACTTGGAATATCAAAGCAAAGAGTTTCAAATGAACACACCTATGACCCAACTGATTAAACACAGCAACCAGGTGTGTACACATACAGGCAGGGGTGGACTGGGACAAAAATTCAGCCCTGGCATTTTCTGTCCACACCAGCCCAGTACGTTATCAGCTGACACTACATACAAGTCCAGAAATCTCGCAGCATCTCCTCTCATATTATTATTTACTATTTTTATAATTTTAGTGCGGATGCGACAGCAGATTTGGCATTCTATTTTCTGTCTCACTGTTTCCGGTTGCCTGTTAACGCGAAGCCGTCTAAACACAAAGTCCCAAAAAAAGAAAAAGTTAAAAGAAAAATGTCCAAAAATGGTATGCCTGTTTAAATGAATGACCAATCACAAACACGAAACGAGGGATTCGAGGGTCATTTGTACTTCACATTGCATTGAATTATCTAAAGCAAATCTTTAATTGCGTTTTTCTCAAAACAAGTTTTTTCCAACATTCAAAACAAATAATCTTGAAATCAGTTATACCTATGTACACCAAACTTTCCACCATTGTTCTATGCTATGAGCTGAAAAGAATGGCAGAGCGATTTGTCAAGACATCGTTCTAAAAAATATATATGTGCTATTTTGAGTAAAAAAAACAGGACGAAATGAGTTTTTTGGAGCTACTTACTGTACTGTAGTTGATTTATGAAGTAATGAAATGATATAAACCTATTTCCCTCTGTAAAAAGTTTTTGATAACATATATGATTAGAAAATTAAAGAAAAATATAATCTGTCTCTCACCAATTTTGATATGATACGTTTACAAATACATGCAAATTAGCACATTTTTAACCAGATTTACACCTCATTTGCATATTGTTGGAAAGGTGTTTTCACTCTAATTTAAAGCCTCTCTTAAAGGAACAGACACCCATTCAATTTTATGACCCCTGGGCTCTCTCGGTCTCTTATTTCACCTTCCAGCGTGCTCGTTCATTTATGTAAAAAGGAGCAATAAGAACAACAAACAACAATTATATATTTTAACAGCGAGACGTCGTTCGCTGGACTCAGTTCTCTTAACTGGGCACAGCTCTACGTCAGCATAGAGTTTTTATTAAAACAGTTGCATGAAACCCCTCCTACATAGATCTTCGTTCACAGAATAATGATCAAAGTCTCTTCACATAAGGAACGCATGCTGAACTACATTCTTCTTGATTGTTCACTGTTTCTAAGTGTTTTCACATGCACTACAGAATTAAACCCTCATATACACAAAATAAATGTACTCTCAGCATTTACAGAATTTTTATCTCTTCAATATCTGAACAAAATTTATATCAAAACTTCTAATCCAAAAGATGTTTGTTTTAATACTAGGATTAAGTTTGTCAAGTTTCATGAAGGTATCTTGAAGCTAACCGAAACTATCACAATCTGGCATATTTAACAAACCAACAGTCAGCCCTTCAACTCTGGGCTAATATGTTGTCACAAGTATTCAGTTATTGAGGTCACAACTCCAAGCTAACGTTACTTACCATGGATGTCTCCACTTTGCGCTCTCCTTACGCAGCAGCCGAAACACTACTGACTTCGTGATTGGTAGATGGGTGGAGGGTGGCGCTTCAGGCCAAAACACAAGATGACAACATCAACATCAGTTAAGGGCTGCAACTTCACTTTTTAAACTACAGTATCCTGGCCGTACTACTGTTGTCAGTGAAACAAGTATTTGAAATGAACATGATTTCTTCATGTCTAGTGACATATCAGGGCCATTTTATGATTAACTGAAATGCATTTCTTACATACAGCTCCTTTAAGCTCCTTTGTAGGCATATTTTTCCATTGGCTTCTTCCATTATATCCATGTGTCCTCCATCCCGCAATGTTGTTCCTGGTCATGGTTATTCTTGTCTGCTGTACGTTTATTTTTGTTCTTTGTTCATCAAAGTATTTACCACTTAGCACATTAGTTTGTGTTTAGGTCCTCTTCAAACACCTCATCATGACATGAGCTCATTCTTACTTTTTTTAATATTTTTTTTTACATCACATTATAACAGCCGCAAACCAAAGGTACCAGATGAAACATGGTAGATAGGATAATTAATCTGTTGACTTTCCACAGACACCTGATGAATTTGCACCTGCGTTCACCAGTGGCTCCTCTCGTGCAAGACCCTTGAATCTCCGCTCTCCACTGAAAGAGCACAGTGACACCACAAACAGCCATGCGTCTCATTAAGATACTTTTTTTTAAGTGCCTAAAGTTAGACATTTGGATAACATGTGGGGGATGAGTGGTTCTGGCAGAGGTTTCCTCTCTCTGAGTGCTTTTAGAGCTTTAATTAAAGATGTGCTTTTTTTTCAAAGTCTGCCTGAAAATCGGCAATGGGGCACAAACATGGCATCAACACAACAGGGCAGTAACATGCCTGGTTTGAGAATAAAACATACTTTAGCGTACCAGAAAAGTCATTGGTCGCTACCTTCATCTTCCTCTTCCGTCTTGTTCAGTGTCTTTGTCCTCTGAAAGCTTTTGTCGTCTTTTTACACTGACTCAGTTCTTCCTGCTGCCTCCTCCAACGTCTCACTGTCAATTCACTGATGTCAAGCTTATGTGCAGTAGCTCTATTTCTTTCTATGACGGCCAGCTCGATTGCCTTTAACGTTAATGCTGAATTTCTTTGTGTGATTTCCATGATGAGGGTGTGTGCATGTAAACTATGAGTAGGGTCTTCTTTGGCACATAATCTTTCCCCACATGTCTGTCTCACTTTCACGCTTCCTGCTATAGTGCTCTGGCTGTTACCCAGTAAAAAAAATCTATAAATTAGCCTCATCGTTGTATAGGCCACAGGGTAGTAGTAAAAAGTAGCAGCCATAGTCCAAAATTACGGTTATTCCTTTGTGTTCTTTTCATTTGCAATCGATATGATTATTGAGGTCACCAGAAATAATTAAGATCACAACTGACTAATTGTCATGACTTTTCCACAAAAAATGCTAGCTGTTTATGCTAAGCTAAAGCACATATACTGCTGGCAGATTAGGAGAATGACTGGGCTGGTTACAAAATGCTTTTTCTCACTTATCTAACTCTGGGGAATATAGCAACATATTAAATTCCACTTAGGGGTGGAATATTCCTTTATTTACATACAACATATTATTCATCAGATGCCTCAGTATCACCTGCTTAATTTATTAAGGTTTATTTAAGCAACATGCTTGTGAATGCTTCATAACCCTTACCAGTTGATTTCTCAACAGCGGTTAAACACAGTTTTTAGAGCTAGATGTATCAACACTCTATGGTAAAAAATTAAAATATGCTATGTTTAAGTCACTGTTCAGCTGTAAGCAGCACATTGATCTATTTTAACTTTGTGCTATCAAGTCGTCTTCAACCTTGGTCTTCAAGATCTACTGTCCTGCAGGTTTTAGATGCATTCCTCCACAGCTGAATCAAATGAATGCCTCTGTTAGGAGTCTGGGGTGTTTGTCTGTCTTTGTTTGTCTCTGTGTCTTTTTTCTCCACCTTTCTGAAGAATTCCACTGGAAGCCCTGTGTGAGCTCAGGATCCGTCCATCAAGCCGGGGGGGTGATCTCCAGTGTTTTTTTTGTTTGTTTGTTAGTGACAAACCTGCTTACGTCTCTCTGTGTGCCTTCCAAGGTTTTCCTCATCATAACCTCCCAGTAATCCGTTCTCCAGCACCTCAGGAAGCCCTGGTATCTTTCCATGTCTGACTGCCTTCATGCCCCAAGCTCCTCCGTGATCCATGCTCCATCTCCGTGCTCTGCCTGCCTGCCCTCCATGTTTGGTCCTCGCTCTTGGATTCCATCACCTCTGTGTCCCCAGGATTCCAAGCTCTCTCTCCCTGGCGTTCTACTCACCATCTATCTAGCTTAAGCTTAACTACAACATGACAGGCTCGTTACCAGGCCAAACTTGATGGCATGCTGAAGAGGTAATTCCATCATTTAATTCAGCTGTGTTGGAACAGAGATGCATCTAAAACCTTCAGGACACTAGATCTCAGGGGCCAGGATTTCATACCACTACTCTAAGACTAATGCAACACTGTCAAAGTGGTGCTCACAATGCCTTGATTGGCTGCTGTTCCCCATGACTCCCCTTCTAGGTCCTGTGGAGAGCAGTTCTTTCCTATGGTCCAGCAATGCCTCAGTGCTAGATTAAGGTTTTTCTTCTGAGTAGATGCTAGAGTTTCCACCATCAGAAACAGAAGAATCTACTGCTGAATGGGCACTAGCACCAGATAAACAATGGAAGTGCTGGATAAGGCCCTACTGTTTATTCACTAAGCTGTCTTTCTCGGGTATTAATTAAAATTTGGGTGATCTAAAACATTTACATGTGAAGAAAGGCAGAAACGGATTAAATCTGTAAGGGGGGCAAATACTTTTTCACAGCTCTGCACTAGACAAAAGGTTTTTGAAAAGAAAACAGGATAAGCAGAGATACAGCAGAATGGTGTGACAGTGGAGGATGTTAGGGATCAATGAAGCCAGATGATGCATTATAGAAAACCCTAAAGGGAGCAGTCTAGAGAAGAATAAAAAGCATAAACGTAATTTCTTTTCAAAAAAGGTATTATGCATGTTCCCCTCAATATACTCTGCAAAAATGTGCAGACACTGAAAAAAGTCTAGGATCTTTCGGTTCTAAGGTTGTTTTTTTTCCTTTCTGGAGCTACTGCAGTCATAATTACCTAAACAATTATTTATTAATCAACAATTAATGTGTATAAAAGAATCAGTGCAGTTAGTGGAATGGGATGATAAAAAAAAAAAAAAAGGAATGGGGTGATTGATAGATTGCTAACCAGGCCCCCTATATTTTCTGCTCATTGTGGCTCATTGTGTTCAGTCCAGAGTCTGATCAAGGCATCAGGCTTTAGCCAATTACAATGGACGTAAAAGAACGTGCGGCAGTTGCATGCCCCTTTCACAAGTGTCTGTGGGTGCGGTTTGGCGTAGACAGAGTAAATACCATGGTGGCAGGCAAGATTGGCATCCATCAATCACCTGACTTCAAAGGGGCGGTTATTGAATCCCAGAAAAGTCATTGGACTGAGCTTCTCTTTAAATAAGGTAGGCCTTATTTAAAAAATAACTCTTTCTAATGTGCGTGTTGATTTTATTTCATCAGTGTGAAACTTTATTTCTAAGTTTATATAAATCCCCTAAACTTAACTCTAACTTCTTTAATGATTTCAATGACCTTCTTTCTGTAATATGTATTGACTATGACCAAATAATTATTGTGAGGGATTTTAACCTCCATACTGACAACCCCCAAGATAGACAAGCAAAAACATTAGATGATACTCCCCACAACTTCAGACTTAAATATCAGCAAAGGTTTAAATGTATCCAACATCTTGGTAATTAATATCGCATTATCTGACCTTTTCTGTATTTTCTTTTAAAGTACAATCTCTGCTAAATTATCCAGCCACAGTAAGGCCACTATAAAAAAGCGTTTTCCAGGGGACAGCTCAGTTGAAACTTTTAAACGTATTTACACTTCCACCGCATCCCCCTCATCTTCCAACACAAACTCAGTAAACAAGCAGGTAGATCATTTCCTCGCGAAAATCTCAGACATCACTGATTCCGTCGCTCCGACTAAAGTAAAAGTAGTCTTAAGTAGAAGGAAGTCTCCGTGGGCAAGTGATCCACTGGTACGTAGTGAAAAAAGGGAGTGTCGACGAGCTGAGAGAAAATTGTGGAAAACTCGACTCCAAGTTCACTGTGAGATCTATAAAGAGAGACTGAAGAGATATCAGTTATCTTTAAAAGAAGCTAGGGAATCATTCTTTACTGAAATCATCAACAGAAACATTAATATTGCACGGACTCTATTTGCAACAGTGGAAAGACTAACTAATCCTTTAGTGACAGGAGCCCCAGAACTAAACTCTACCAGGGCCTGCAATGAATTTGCCAGCTTTTTCACTGAAAAGATTATAACAATTAGACGGTCAATCTGTACCTCAATATCGAACCCACAACCAATGCCATCTGTAATCCACACCAATGGGGAGAAAATGTCTTAATTCCAACAAAAAAAAGAACGTATCCTACTAAGCTCCTCCTCCTGCTGTCTTGACATCATACCCACAGCTTTTCTAAAGAAAGTTCTTCCCATCATTGGGTCTGATCTTCTTCAAATAGTGAACTCATCCCTGTTATTAGGTGTCTTCCCCCAGGCTTTAAAAACAGCAGTTATTAAACCACTACTAAAAGAATAATCTTGACAACAAGTCAATGCAGAACTACAGGCCAATCTCTAATCTTTTATTCGTCAGTAAGATTATTGAAAAAGCTATTTCACCTCGTCAAAGTAATTAATGACATCCGTATAAATAAATACTGTGGCAGAACCGCAGTGCAGCATTTGACTATGGTTGATCATGATATACTATTGGAGCAACTATAGACTTTGGCCGGACTCTCTGGTACAGTACTTGGCTGGTTTGAGTCTTACCTAAAGAATAGGGACTTCTTTGTTTCAATAGGAAACTTTTCATCAGAACAAACAAATGTGGGGTGCCCCAGGGCTACATCTTAGGACCCGTCTTATTTAATATCTACATGCTCCCACCAGGCAAAATAATAGCAACCAATAAGATTAGCTACCATAACTACGCGGTTGATACTCTGATGGATGTGCCATAACTTTCTCCAGCTGAATTGAAACAAAACTGAAGTAATTATTTTTAGACCCAAAGAGGAACGATCAAGAGTCAGCACACAGCTTCAATTAGTACAGCTAGGAACTATTGATCAGGCACGAAACCTAGGTGTAATTATGGACTCAGACCTAAACCTCCAGGGTCAAGGCAATAATAAGGTCCTGGATAGGTCCCCAGTCTATCGCAGGGATTAACTGGTGGAACACAGAGAGACACAGGACAAACAACAATGCACACACACACACTCCTAAGGGCAATTTAGAGAAACCAATTCACCTAACAGTCATGTTTTTGGACCGTGGGAGAGTACCCGGAGAGAACCCACGCATGCACAGGGAGAACATGTGAACTCCATGCAGAAAGACCCCAGGCTGAGATTTTAACCCAGGACCTTCTTGCTGCAAGGCAACAGTGCAACCAACTGCGCCACGGTGCAGCAGGACTAAGAACCCATCTCTTTAAAATTGCCTTCAAGTAAATGATTAGTGTCATATGTATCAAAAGTGTTCATGCTCTCTTGCTTTATTGCGTATCATGTGTAATGTGTGTTTCATGCTAATTTGCTACTTTTACTTTTAAATTTCCAATGTTATATTCTATGTTTGTTTTTTTAGTCATCAAATCATGTAAACCACCTTGAATTACCCTATTGTTGAAAGTGTGCTATACAAAGAAAATTGCCTTGCCTAGTAAATGTGTAAAGGATTGTGGTGCAATGTTATGCTAACTTGTTTGACAGGAAAAAAGCAGCTGGATACATTGTAGTTGAAACCCTGAGGGGCAGTCAAGTATTGGAGAGTTGTGACAAGAGGCTCTGTGTAAGCTTGGTTGTTGGTGATGGCTTGTTGTGCTCAGAAGGGACAAATAATTGTCTTTAAAGCAGTTTTTCTCCATTTCAAATTGGAGGCTTTGTGTTGTTGGAATCTAAACTGCAGCATTTTAATATGTCTGTTAGCCCACCCTACAAATATAACCACCAACCGCAACTTCATGGATGTATAACTTTCTTTGACAGGATTTCCTTAATGTATATATCATCTGCATGTCTTCATCGTCATCTACTGCAGCAAGAGTTTTGATAAATATTAAAAACAGACATCACATTTCTCCTGTTTTAGCTTCCCTTCATTGGCTCCCTGTTAAATCCAGAATATAATTTAAGATCCTCCTTACATATAAAGCCCTTAATAATCAAGCTCCATCATACATCAGAGATCTGATTGTTCCTTATGTTCCTAACAGAGCACTTCACTTCCAGAATGCAGGTTTACTTGTAGTTCCTAGGATTTCTAAAAGTAGAATGGGAGGCAGATCTGTTAGTTATCAGGCTCCTCTCCTGTGGAACCAGCTCCCAGTTTTAGTCCGTGAGGCAGACACTCTGTCTACTTTTAAGGCCAGGCTTAAAACTTTCCTTTTTGATAAAGCCTATAGTTAGAGTAGCTTAGGTTATCCTGAGCTATCTCTGTAGTTATGCTGCTATAGGCTCAGACTGTTGGAGGACAGACTGACCACTTTTCTTTACCCTGGTGGAGGTTTCAAGAGGAGTTTTTCCTCTCCACTGTCGCTACATGCTTGCTCAGAATGAGGGATTACTGCTGTTGGAGTCTGTATCAACGGGGTGCAACTGCCAGTCAATGACTTGATGCAATCTGCTGGGATTCCTTAAATAGAAAACTAGCTAAAACTTTAAACTGATTGGAATGTTTGTACTGATATGACTTTCTTGTTAAGTGCTTTGAGATTACATCTGTTGCGGTATATAAATAAACTGAATTGAATTGAAAGGAAGGGAAGGGGACGAAAGGATGAAACCTCTGTGGAAATATCCCGATAGAGGCTTAGGGAGAAGACTCAGTATGGGGGTGTCTTTCCCAAGCCTGCTCAGCCCCTGAAAGAGATGTAGAGCTGGATCTTGTCTGGGTGAGACACAAAATCATTTTAAAAGACATACCATTCCAAGAGGACAGAAAATTGCGCCAGAGCCCCATTTCCATGTAGGATGATCAAGGAGATCCTGTAAACCTTCTCAAACAGCAACGACACCTGCAAGGAGGACAAGTTGAGGGTGATGCCCAGAAACTCAAAGGAGGTAAGGGGCCGAGGGTCTTCTCCTCAGAAAGAGGGACGCCATTGTCTGAGAAGGCCTCAGTGAGATTGCAGAACCCTAAGCAAAGAGGAGACAAAAGGGGGTGATAACAAGGAAGTCATCAAGGAGGTGTAGGACATAAGGAAGGCGGTAGGTGTTGATCAGGATCCAGCATAAAGCCTCAGAAAGAACATCAGAGATTCTTTGGCTATTTCTGCAACCAAAAGTGAGCCGGAATGCAAAGCTGTAAGACTTCTTCCAGCAGACACCGAAGAAACGCCAGAAGTGTGAGTGAAGTGGCAAGATCTTAAAGGCACTGGTGATGTCAGCCTTAGGCCCGCCAGACGGATGAGGTTGATGGTGGTGGCATACTGCATAAAAAAGTCTGGGAAGGGAATGAAGCTGTTTATGCTGGGCACAGAGGAACCATGGGGAGCCAACCGGTCAAATATCAGCAGCTGCTTGCCAGAGTACTTTCCGGTGCCGACACCCAAGGCGCTGACCCGAAAGACTGGATAATGGGGGCGAATGAAAGGACTAATCATAAACCCTCCTGAACGTCTTTAGTGAGAATAGAGTCGACCAAGTCAGGCTCTGTGAGGGCAGACTGGAGCATTAGAGGAGCAATCCGGAAGAACCTCTCTGTCCAGGATGAATCCATGAGTAAACTTCCTATCCAGGTGACAAGCCAGAGCAGAAATGAAAGCACTCAACCTGACGGGTGCGGCGAGGTGCCACGCTAGTCAGTGCACTCAGGAGGTGGGGGGCTGGACCACCTGGAATGTGCCCCACCACAGAATGAGCAGGTATGCACTTCATTGGCAAGGTGCACAGGGAGAACGTGCAGCCTGCACAGACAGGAAGGAGCAAAGATTTGACATTTAAAAAAACCACAATCAGACAAAGAGGGAGGCAGGCCAGCACTCAGCTGGACCAAGGAAAGCCAGACAAGGCGGGAAAGCTGGCGCATCACAGTCGGCAGAGATGGTCTAGAAGTGGAAGGACCACTGTGAAGCAGCTCCTCGTCTGACCCGTATGGATCTACAAAAAATGTGAACACAGCCATAGCAACCTACGAAAGAGGGAGAAAGTAAGCTTTGTAAGAACATGCAAGCGAGTACGTAGAGTGCCAGAATGTCTGGCAGGTTCAAAACAAACAAGACAGAGGTGGAATACAAAGTGGATTGAGTTTATATAGACCACTGAGACATTTAATAAACCGTTGGATTAAATTAAATTGCTTACATTCGTTTTTTTTATAATGTGAAAACTTTTTAACTAATGAAATGTATTTTAATATTTGTATGTAATAAATGTTTTTAAGTAACTAAAATAAAACTGAACTTTTTAGAAATAGAAGAAAATGTCAAGTAAAAAACATGTCTCCGGCAGCGACGTCTTGACATAAAGGGGTCTTATTCAGGCCAAAGAGACAAGAATTTTAAAGCAGATCAAAAAAGTTCTGCCTGCAATTTCTGAACTGTGTCACCTTTGAGAGCAAGACCTGGAGTTCCTGCCATTATATACTCTGTGGCTCCACCACAATGTTTTCAACAAAAACTGTTTTGTGCTTTTGAATTTCATAACGTTTAAGCTCAGTTTGCCCCTTTCTATGAATAATAATTTTTACAAATTACAGTTGGGCAAAAAAGTATTTGGCAGTCACTGATTGCACAAGTTGTCCCACTTAAAAAGATGAGATCTGTAATTTTCACCAAAGCTAAACTTTAACTGTGAAAGACATAATGTAAAACAAATGCAGGAAATCCCAGCATATCATTTGCAAGTAATTTATTTGTATAAAAAAGTATTTAGCACCTACAAACAAGCAAAACCTCTGGCTCTCACAGACCTGTTACTACTTCTTTAAGAAGCTCTTCTATCCTCAACTTGTTACCTGTATTAATGACATCTGTTTGAACTCACCTGTAAAAAGACACCTGTCCACACCTTCAAAAAGTCAGACTCCAGCTGTTAAAGCAATTATTAGAAAACTTAATAAATACAAGATCACTGACAATCTCCCTCAACCTGGGGTTCCATGCAGGATTTCACCTCGTGGGGTACACATGATCTTGAGAACAGTGAGGAAACAGTCCAGAACTACATGGGGGAACCTGAAGAGAGCTGGGACCACAGTAACAAAGGTTACTATTTGTAACTCACTACGTCGCCATGGATTAAAATCCTGCTGCCCTCGGAAGGTCCCCCTGCTTAAACCAGCACATGTCCATGCCCGTCTAAAGTTGGCCAAAAGTCATCTGAATGATCCAGAGAAGGATTGGGAGAATGTCATGTGGTCAGAGTTGCATTCCAAGAACACCATACCCAATGTGAAGCATGGGGGTGGAAACATTATGCTTTGGGGCTGCTTTTCTGCAAAGCGGACAGGACGACTGATCCATACTAACGAGGTGATGAATGGGGCCATTCATCATGAGATTTTGGGCAAAAACCTCCTTCCATCAGTTAGAGCATTGAAGATGAATTGTTACTGGATCTTCCAGCGTGACATTGATCCCAAACACATCGCCCGGGGAATGAAAGAGTGGCTACGTAAAAAGAATTTCAAGGTTGTGGAGTGACCTAGCCAGTCTCTAGACCTCAATCCAATAGAGAATATTTGGAGGACGTTGAAAGTCCATGTTGCCTAGCGACAGCCCCAAAAAATCACAGCTCTAGAGAAGATCTGCATGGAAGAATGGGGCAAAATACCAGCTACAGTGTGTGTGAACCTGGTGAAAACCTACAGGAAACATTTGACCTCTGTCATTGCCAACCAAGGTTACATTACAAAGTATTGAAATTAACTTTTGTTATTGGCCAAATGCTTATTTTCTGCACCATTATACAAATAAATTCTTTAAAAAATCATACAACATGATTTCGTGGATTTTGTTTTTTTACATTCTGTCTACCACAGTTGAAGGCAAGGCAAGGCAAGGCAAGGCAATTTTATTTGCATACCACACTTTCAACAACAGGGTAGTTCAAGGTGCTTTACGTGATTAAGGGGTAAAATAAAAATAGCAATAAAACACAGACAAAGCATATAAAGTAAAAACAGCAATGAAGCAAGAAGCACACACAAAACGTATGATACATGAAAGCATTACTCAAAGGCAGCTCTAAACAGATACGTTTTTAGTTGTGATTTAAGAGAACTCAGTGTTTCAGCAGCTTTCCAGTTGTCTGGAAGTTTGTTCCAGATTAGAGGATCTTAGAAACTGAAAGCTGCTTCTCCGTGTTTGGTTCTAATTCTAGCGATGTTGAGTAGACTGGAATTAGAGGACCAGAGTGTTCTGGGGGGTTGGCATAGTAACAGTAGATCTTCAACATACTTTGGTGCTAAGCCATTCAATGATTTATAAACTAGTAAAAGTATTTTGAAGTCTATTCTCTGAGCTACAGGGAGCCAGTGTAAGGACTTTAGAACTGGGGTGATGTGCTCTACTAACCTGGTTCTACTGAGGAACACAAGCAGCAGCGTTCTGGATCAGCTGCAGCTGTCTGATTGACTTTTTAGGCAGACCTGTGAGGACGCTGTTGCAGTAATCAATCCAACTAAAGATAAATGCATGGATGAGTATTTCGAATTCCTGTAGCGACATCAGTCCTTTAATCCTAGAATTTTTCTTCAGGTGATAGATGGCTGACCTTGTTATTTCCATTATGTTAGGTATACCTATGATAGAAATTAGAGACCTCTCTCATCTTTTAAGTGGGACAACTTACACAATTGAATGTGAGTTCCCAGAATGATTGTGAAAATCACCCAGATCCAGATGTATCCGGTCTGCCTTCCCCTTATGTGAACAAAAAGCTTTAAACTAATTGGAATTTGTATGATTGCATTGAAATGACTTTTCTTGTAAAGTGCCTTGAGATGACATCTGTTGTGAATCGGCGCTATAGAAATAAACTGAACTGAACTGAATGCTTCCAAATACTTGTTTGCCCCACTGTATACATACTATGGATCAGTATGTTTTAAAGATTGTTATGTAATTTTTGAACCTCAAATATATATTTTTATCGAGTTTATAAATTAAAAAAAATATTTTAATACCTTTCAGTGTGATTTGTCCTATCCCATGAAGTATTACCCTTACAATATTTTTTTATTATAAATCAGTCTACTGCAAAGATATTTTTGGGATTATTAACCTTTAAATGTATTCACCAAATAAAATATATTTTTGTCCCTTTATGTTTATATTTATTTATAATGAAATAAGTTATTATTAATCAACTTGATGCAAATTTCAGTGGTATGACATTTTTTAAATTAAAAAAGCATGCCCAAAATGTATTAGGGGTGGTTTAGGAGTAAGATTATGAGTAGGGTTAAAGTCAGACAATAGAAAATGGTTAGGATTGGAACAAAACCAGGGTTGTGGTTAAGGGTTAGAAATGAAAGGGGGATAGGGTTTAAAGTAAAGGCTAAATAATGGTTTGGGGTAGGCTTAGGGGTAGGTTAAAAGATAAGAACTCTTTATGTGTGACATTTCAAGTTGTTTACACCAACCCACAGCCATCTCTCTCAGCACTTCAGAAGCACCACTGAATCTCTAAAACTACGAAAACGCCCCATAAGAAAAATAAGAAACAAGAAATAAACTCAAACATAGATCGCTTGTTTATCTTGCACCAACCTGCCGACATGCAAGCACACTATTACAATTCCTGCATTCTTGCTCATGGTTCACTTTCCAGAGAGCCTGCCATTAAATACACAGTTTCATTTGAACATGTTCTATAGGGATAAATAATGATTCTGGGGTGTGAGCACTTGAAGCAACTCGCTTACTTTCAGAGCTTGTCAGGGAAGTTAGCATTTATCTTGTCACTGGGACAACACCCACCCTGCTTTTAACACAAGTGAACAAAAACCCATTTGCATCAGTGTGCTGTAGCTGTGCATATAGGCATCTGCTTTTAGACCTGTAACACAAACTGTTACTGTTCAGCGAGTTCCTGAACCCAGATCAAGGTTTAAAAGCGTGATACTGTCATTGCGTAGCACAATGAAACCATCTCTGTGTCAGCACCAAGGTACAGAAAACATTCATGAAAGCAGTGCAATGAGGAAAAGAACGACAGTAAGAAACACAAAAGTAAAGGAATACAAAACTGTGGGGTAGCAAATAGAAAAAGTCTCATTACATGTTATTGTTAGCAGCAAAATATTCAAAAGTTAGCTGCAATTAGTTAATACAACTGATACAGTTGCATCAAAAATTATTCAACTCCCACTGCAAATTAGATTTATTGACAAAATATACAAAGTAGCAGATATTTGAATGAAACAAATTAAACAAGAACAATTTAAATCAACCCAATATTACAAGTGGTTTCCCAAAATTAAACACAAAATGATTTCTGCAGTCTCTAAATTATTGAACTCCTACATGAAATGCCTCTTCAGTAGTTAGCACATCACTTATTTGCAGTTATTATCTGCTTCATAGCCAGATACCAGCTTCTGGTGACATTTCTGAGGAATTACCGTCCTCTCCTAATGGGCAAAGGCTTTCAGTTGATTACTGCTGTGACTATGATGGCCACTGTTGTGTTATCCAAGACTTCATCCTAAACTAATTCTTATTGGACTTTGAGGTATGTTTGGGATATTTTTCCTGTTTTTAATTCTAGTAGACTAATTCTTCAGCTTCATCACAGACGACATGACATTTTCTTGTAGAATTCCTAAATACTGGTTTTAATCCATTTTGCCTTCCACACGATGCAGGTTTTGACTGCTAAAACAAAGCAGCTCTATAACATCACTGAGTCACTGCTGTGCTTTACAGTATGCATGGTGTTCTTTTCAGTGTACGCCTTAATATTCTTCCTTCAGGGATTCCGCTAATTCGGGCCTTTGTCCTAAAAGTTCCCATTTTGATTTATCGCTCCAGAGAACAGAATCTTAAAACCTCTCTGACTGATTTATACGTCTGAGCTGATTTAAGCCCATTTGTGCTTGTACTTTTAGCATTAGTAGTGATGTATGTCTTGGAGTTCCAGCATGGAAATCCATGTCATGGAACCCTTTAGCATTTAGTTTGTACCTTACTGCTGCTATTAAGTCTTACTGAAGGTCTTTTGCAGTTAGTTTCTCCTCAGGACTCTGGTAGCAGCCGTTAATAGCTTTATCTTTATGCCAACTCTATATGATGTAGACTTTATTTTATCTTTAAACTTGCAAACTGTCCTGTATTTCTCGGAACATTCAGGGTCATTGCTGTTTCAGGAATCTTTCTCCTTGCATGTGCAAGATAATGATTGTGTTTCTGAACATTTTGGACATTTCCCCCTGACTAAGCCATATTTTTAACATGCAACGAAACATTGCCATCAATCATCCAAGTTGCCTGGGGTTTTAAGATCCATAATAATTTTTTTTGTCTATTTAGAGCTCCACCAAGTTTTCATGGTTCTGAACCTTCTCTCTATAGGCAGTTTTGCTGTTGTTTGAAACAAGTCCAGTGACAATTGTATCATTAAATTTGTTGATGGTTTGCAGCCATACAACATATGTTGATGAAGAGCCTTAGTACACAACCCTGTGGCACACCACTCCAAAGCATAAATCTTAAAAAAGCCTTTGTATTTTTAGTGAAAATAAGGATTATGTGTGAGCTGGAAAACATTCATTTAGTATTTTTTCTTCTAACTACAACTACAACTTCAAAATTTTGCACTGCTTTGAGTTGCTTTGTCATATAAAATCCTAATAAAAACCACTGAAGACTGATTGTGAAAGGTGAAACAGTTTTTCAAGATGATTCAGACATCTAAGATGTTTAAATAATTCAATTCAATTCAGTTTATTTATAAAGCATCGATTCACAACAGATGTCATCTCAAGGCACTTTACAAGAAAAGTAATTTCAGTGCAATCATACAAACATTCCAATCAGTTTAAAGTTTTAGTTAGTTTCCTGTTTAAGGAATCCCAGCAGATTACATCAAGTCATTGACTTGAGGTTGTGCCCCGTTGATGCAGACTCCAACCACAGAAATCCCTCATACTAAGCAAGCATGTAGCAACAGTGGAGAGGAAAAACTCCCCTTTAACAGGAAGAACCCTCCAGCAGAACCTGGATCAGACCAGGTGTACCTTCTATGTAGAGAAAAACACAGAGAAAACAAGGTTAACCATCAAAAAACAGAAAATAATTTAAGATGGCTAATGGAGAGTTGTAGAAAAGAAAGCAGAATGAAGTAAAGTGGTCAGTCTGTCATCCAGCAGTCTAAGCCTATAGCAGCATAACTACAGAGATAGCTCAGGATGACCTAAGCCACTCTAACAATAAGCTTTGTCAAAAAGGAAAGTTTTAAGCCTGGCCTTAAAAGTAGACAGGGTCCAAAGACTACAACTTCTGTCATGTCAGATTTTAAAAGCAAAACGTTTTGTGTCATACTTGTTTTTATCTCTTCCAGACATGCCTGTAAATCTACCTAACAGGCTTGATACAGCACTATTTATGTATAAATATAATTTATGGATAAATATAGTTGTGTATCATCGACATAACTGTGGAAATGTATCCCATGCTGTCAAATTATTTTACCAATTGGAAGAATATATATAGTAAAAAGAATTGGTCCAAGCACAGAACCCTGTGGTACTCAGCAAGTAACCCTCGAGTGTAAAGAAGATTGATCATTTAACATGAACAAACTGGAATCAGTCAGACAAATATGATTTAAACCAGCCTAGTGCTGCCACTTTGATCCTTGCAACATGTTCAAGCCTTTCTAAGAGAATATTGTGATCGACTGTGTCAAAAGCAGCACGAGATCTAACAAGACTAGAACAGACACAAGTCCATTATCTGAGGCCATGAAAACGCTGCACAACGAGAAGAGGTGACCGGACCCTGAGGAAGATTGTGGAGAAGGACCGATTCCAGACCCTGGGGGACCTGCGGAAGCAGTGGACTGAGTCTGGAGTAGAAACATCCAGAGCCACCGTGCACAGGCATGTGCAGGAAATGGGCTACAGGTGCCGCATTCCCCAGGTCAAGCCACTTTTGAACCAGAAACAGCGGCAGAAGCACCTGACCTGGGCTACAGAGAAGCAGCACTGGACTGTTGCTCAGTGGTCCAAAGTACTTGCATGTCATTCGGAAATCAAGGTGCCAGAGTCTGGAGGAAGACTGGGGAGAAGGAAATGCCAAAATGCCTAAAGTCCAGTGTCAAGTACCCACAGTCAGTGATGGTCTGGGGTGCCATGTCAGCTGCTGGTGTTGGTCTACTGTGTTTTATCAAGGGCAGGGTCAATGCAGCTAGCTATCAGGAGATTTTGGAGCACTTCATGCTTCCATCTGCTGAAAAGCTTTATGGAGATGAAGATGTCATTTTTCAGCACGACCTGGCACCTGCTCACAGTGCCAAAACCACTGGTAAATGGTTTACTGACCATGGTATTACTGTGCTCAATTGGCCTGCCAACTCTCCTGACCTGAACCCCATAGAGAATCTGTGGGATATTGTGAAGAGGAAGTTGAGAGACGCAAGACCCAACACTCTGGATGAGCTTAAGGCCGCTATCGAAGCATCCTGGGCCTCCATAACACCTCAGCAGTGCCACAGGCTGATTGCCTCCATGCCACGCCATATTGAAGCAGTCATTTCTGCAAAAGGATTCCCGACCAAGTATTGAGGGCATAACTGAACATAATTATTTGAAGGTTGACTTTTTTTTATTAAAAACACTTTTCTTTTATTGGTCGGATGAAATATGCTAATTTCTTTAGATAGAAATTTTGGGTTTTCATGAGCTGTATGCCAAAATCATCAGTTTTAAAACAATAAAAGACCTGAAATATTTCAGTTGGTGTGCAATGAATCTAAAATATATGAAAGTTTAATTTTTATCATTACATTATGGAAAAGAATGAACTTTTTCACAATATGCTAATTTTTTTTGAAGGACCTGTATAAGTAGTGCTGTTTCAGTGCTATGATGAGCTCTAAAACCTGACTGAAATTCTTCAAAGAGGTCGTTTCTTTTTAGATGCTCACAGACTAAATTAGCAACTATTTGCTCAAGGATTTTAGATAAGAAAGGAAGGTTAGATATAGGTTTGTTATTAACTAAGTCATCTTGATCGAGGGAAAGTTCATTAAGTGAAGGTTTAATTACAGCAACATTAAATTCCTGTGGTATGTATCCATTTACTAAGGATAGATTCATCATATCTAAAATGGGGCCAGGAACCAAAGGGAGCACTTCCTTAGATAATTTGGTTGGGATTGGGTCCAACATCTAAGTCGAAGGTTTAAGACTTTGTGTTCAGTTACCTAAAGATTCATAGAAAAACTGCATTTTCATACATTTTGTTTTGACTGATTTGACTCAAGAACAGGATGAAGGCATGTTATCTATCCATCACTCATTCTTTACAGAATCATCCATAGGACTTCATAAGTTGAAAGTAGTATTTATTTATACAGCTACAGACATCTTGACTTGTCAAACTCACATTAGTCAAGTTCAGACAGACGCATAGGGGACTTTGTGATGAAATATTCCCTAACCATAACCTCCGCTGTAACCTTAACATTCGGTATCCTCATTCTGTCCAAACTGATCTCACTTCACTTTAAAGGTTGAAAACTCAAGGTGCTTCTCAGAGGGTATTAAGCGGCTATGCGCAGACACAAAAACATACACACACAGGGAGTTCCATTTTGAAGACTTCTTATTTGTATTTCAAGGTTGAGTACCGCTCTCATTGCTGGAGGGCAACGTCTTTGTGATGACGACACGGTGGAGTTTGTGATGGAAACAGCCAGGCCCCCCTCTGCAAGGCGGAGAGCGAAATGAAAAGCAGCTGTTAGCGATGTGTGCGTATACCTTTAGATTCTTGTCACATTTGCACTTGACTGAAGATCACCTGCTGTTGTGAGAAAGAAAGTTAGGTGCTCAGCTGAATGATGAAGTGATAAAGTTATGTGGGAGGGCCAAAAAGGATACTGTGTGTGAAGGTTATGGGTTGAGTTAGGATTTTACTTGCCTTAGTTAAAACATACAGTTGTACAGATCACACTAAAGCGTAGCTGTTTTTGATGCAAATCTGTTGCTTTTACTCTTTTCGCACAGCATAGACTTTCACTTTTGATCTAATACTAAAAAAAGGCGGTAGAGGTGGGATGTGTGGAAGTGACGCTCGTCCTGGCTAACCAGAGCAGAGGATTTGGCAAGTTTTCTGCTCAACCCACAAATGCAGACACAGATTTCTTTACTTTGTGCTAAGAAAATTTAAAATGAAATTCTGAAGGAAAAAGAATAATTGTTCAGAGTCTCAATACAGGTCTAACGTTATTCAAAGTCTATTCATATTCTCTCTCTGAAACATGAACTCAAGGTTTTAAAACATAAATTGTTGTTCAAAGTACCTGACCTCATTTTTGTTGGAGAGGAAAACAGAGAAAGCACCTTTGAGATGTTGGCAAAAAGTTTTGAGAGCATTTAAGAACATTTCTGAAACATGTTGGACAATGTAGTCATGCGCTAAAAATTATTTATTTATTTACTAGTGAGTATTGTGGTGACCCCTGAGATTTGAATATTTTTATACTGTACATTAAAAAAAACGGTAGATAAAATCACATAGATACAATAAAAGTGTGAGCTCATACCACTTTGGTTACCAATACCTTATCTTTCATTACAGTTGAAACTGTAAGCACAAAGAGACGCTGAAGTCAAAAGTACAGCAGCCGCGTTCAACTTCTTACTGTTGGTCTCAAAGTCCTCTTCATCAAAGCTCTCATAGCCTGCATCATTATCAGATCAATCAATCAATATTGTCAGACATTTCACTGTCCTCTTTAGAATCTGGTAATATAACAGCAGCTGTAACCTCTACCGTATGGCCTAAATTTAGACAATTGCGCACCCAGACGTGGCTACATCTTTGCAGCAGGAGGTTATATTTATTCTAAAGCCAGCTACTGATCTGAATAATGATAGGCCGGCACCGGTATCTGAGAGGCTGGCTTTTGAAATGGAGTGGCTGGTGTTAGCAATGGATAGGCTAACGACAAACATCCCTAGGCTGATAATATTCCCTTGACAATATTACATTCTGTCAAAGGAATACCTGTCAGTGTAATTCCGCTTTTAGATGTATGTCAACCAATCTCCCTAATGAACCGGCTGACCAGCTTAGGGATGCTAGTCCTTAGCCTCACCAATGCTAACATTAGCCTATCCGTGCTAAAGGACAGCTGAGCTGTGACCAAAGGGCTCATTTGTTCCTTGCATCTTTTGAGGAGAGCATCGTTGTGTTTTTCAGCATGGACTACGAGGCTTTTTATCCTGGCAGTGGAGAATGGCATTACATGACACCACACATCCTTTTTACAAAGACAACACTGAAAAGGAGAAGGCATGGACCGAAATATCAACGATTACGGGTGTGGGTGATGAGTTAAAAAAAATTGTGTAGACAAAACCCCATCGCTGCCGAAATGCGCCGCTCTCGCACCCGTTGTAAATTGGGGGTGAAAAAGGGGTTCAACCATTGTGTTTGTTTCAGAGAAACAGACAGAGAAAACCTGGATATGATATACAACTCCTTGCAGCAGTCCATGACTAGCAGTCTACTCAAGGACTACTGACGTGCTAAAAAACAGATTAGAATGCAGTCAAAGTCTAAATCTTACTATTAATTGAATATGGGTCCCTTAGTTTTAAACTAGCTGAATAAAAGGATCACATTAAAGTGCTTTATTTGACATATATAGAGGGCTCTACATAAAACATTAGTTGGAGGTTTCTAGAACATCATCTGCAGGACAGATTATTCTAGCTCCATCCAATATTACGGTGAAGGCCTAGACTAGACTATCAAAGTATATTAGGTGTACGTATAGGTGCAGAAAATCAGGTCTTTAGAGTCACTACTTCTGCAGTATTTCCTTTGTGTTCCCCTAATATTAGCTTTTCATAGCAACCAGGATATAGGTTTCTTTTAATGAGGGATATTCTGCCAGAGAGCTAACCTACGGAAGATTGAGCCAGACCATACATCCGCTTCCCTACTGGGAAAATTGCATTTCCACAAATGTGTAAATAATGGATAATCAAGAGAGGCAAACTAACTTGGTTGAAGAAATATAAACTTGTAATTGTATAGATTTGCTACGTGTGAATAATCTTTTACTGTTTTTCCTCTGAAGTGTTTTTACAAAAGGATTCTTCTCTACAGTAGCCCATGAGGACAAAATTAAAGCATTCTAGGAATTGTGTTACTAGTTTTTGTAATTCTCTTTTTTTGGATTGTTTCTTTAATTTTTATAGCCGTGTCCACAGCTAACAAGAATTAATTCTGAATGGTAAGCAGTCAGTTTCACTGTAATGACAGTGTGTTAAGAATTCATAAAAGTCCCATCAAGGGACAACTGGCAGCTGATCGTGGAGCTGTTTGGAAACAGACGCCTAAAATCGTTTGGAAGGAAACCATCCATCCATCCATCCATTTTCTTCCGCTTATCCGGGGTCGGGTCGCAGGGGCAGCAGCCTAAGCAAAGAGACCCAGACTTCCCTCTCCCCAGCCACTTGTTCCAGCTCCTCGGGAGGAACCCCAAGGCGCTCCCAGGCCAGCCGAGAAACATAGTCCCTCCAGCGTGTCCTGGGCCTTCCCCTGGGCCTCCTCCCAGTGAGACGTGCCTGAAACACCTCACCAGGGAGGCGTCCAGGAGGCATCCTGACCAGATGCCCGAGCCACCTCAACTGACTCCTCTCGATGTGGAGAAGCAGCGGCTCTACTCTGAGCCCCCTCCGGATGACTGAGCTTCTCACCCTATCTCTAAGGGAGAGCCCAGACACTCTGCGGAGGAAACTCATTTCAGCCGCTTGTATCCGTGATCTCGTTCTTTCGGTCACCACCCAGAGTTCGTGACCATAGATGAGGGTAGGAACGTAGATCGACCGGTAAATCGAGAGCTTCGCCTTTTGGCTCAGCTCTCTCTTCACCACGACAGACCGGTAGAGCGCCCGCATAACTGCAGATGCCCCACCAATCCGTCTATCGATCTCCCGCTCCATTTTTCCCTCACTCGTGAACAAGACCCCTAGATACTTAAACTCCTCCACTTGGGGAAGGACCCCATCCCCGACCCGGAGGAGGCACCCCACCCTTTTCCGGCTCAAGAAGGAAGGAAACAAATAACTAATTCTGATGGATTCTTTTGTACATTTTTGTGGGTTTTTTCTTGTTTTATTTACAGTGGAGGCTCAGGAGAGTTTGATCCTTTCAATGTTGAGCATAGGTGTGAATTACTGCTGTTGGGATATTTAAAGAAGTTGTTTTTTAACAATAATTTCATTAAGTAAATACATTAACACTGATCCCAATTTGAGACACTATTCGTTGCCTTTAAGATACTTTTTCATGATTGTCTCAGGAATGCAGTCTTATTGTGACAGAGCTTTCAAAAGCATATTGAAAGAAAAATAAAAGCCCTTTCCACCATATTTATTGCATGTCTTAGTGAGACAAGCAATCTGCCAACTGCAGATAGTGGGGTTTTTAATTACTTCCTCTGTGTTTAATTAGCACAGCTTATTGGAATTTTGTGCTTGGAAGAAGAAAACAAACCCAAGCAATCAGTCACTGGTGGGTGTTGTTTGGGCGGCTTGAGAAAAATGGCGACAACAAATCTCATTTTGCAAATTTCCCAGATTCCTTCTTCTGTTACGCCTACGTATATTTTCACTCTCCTGGTGGCAGACAAAGTGGTTGAGGGTGTCTCCTTTTTGACACGGTTCAAGCTGAGGTCACAGGAGCAGCAGCGTTGCCATGGGAACTCTGTCTGTGTAACATCAAACAAAAATGGCCACCGTGGTCATCCATCATCTCTCCACCGAGGCCCATCCATCATCACAGAGGCATGCTGACACCCACTTTGCTCTGCCTGCTCTTAGCTGAGCTGTGATTGGAGGGTGTGAACGAGCTGAGGTGCCAAAGTGTGGGGGGTTGGGGGGGTGCTTTCACGCTCACGGAGCAGTGAAATGTCTAAACTGCTCAAGCTGACAAAAACACATTGATTTAGAGATCTATAGAGATAGGATTCATCAACCTTGTGGCTCAGCCGTGTCCTCACATGAAAGTTTTTCGTCTTCTGCTTAAGACTTGAGTGCAACATGGGGCGCACCGAAGAGGATAAAACGCGCCAGAGGCATCTGTTCTAGCATGCTGGGCACCAATACTTTGTGATAATGACCTAAAATATAACATTAGAGACATATACCATATGGCACATTAAAACATATGAGCTATTATTAATCACTCACTCAAAGGCGGGCTCTAAACAGATGGGTTTTTAGCTTTGATTTAAATGAAACCGGTGTTTCAGGAACTTTGCAGCCGTCTTGAAGTTTGTCCCAGATAATAGGAGCATACAAACCGAAAGCTGCTTCTCCATGTTTGGTTCTGATTCCAGGGATGCTGAGTAGACTAGAGTTGGAAGACCTGAGTGGTCTGGGGGGGTTGATATAGTGGCAACAGATCTTCCACATACTTTGGTTCTAAGCCATTCAATGATTTATAAACTAGTGAAAGTATTTTGAAGTCCATTCTCTGAGCTACAGGGAGCCAGTGTAAAGACTTACTGTAAGAACTGGGGTGATGTGCTCTACTTTCCTGGTTCTAGTGAGGACATGAGGAGCAGCGTTCTGGATCAGCTGCAGCCGTCTGATTGACTTTTTAGGCAGACCTGTGAAGACGCTGTTGCAATAATCAATCCGACTAAAGATAAACGCATTGATGAGTTTTTCGACATCAGTCCTTTAATCCTAGAAATGTTCTTCAGGTGATAGAAGGCTGACCTTTTTATTGCCTTTATGTGACCCTGGAGTCCATTACTACACCTAGATTTTGGGCCTGTTTAGTAGTTTCTAGCTATATCAACTGAAGCTGTGTGCTGACTCTTGATCGTTTCTCTTTAGGTCCAAAAATAATTACTTCAGTTTTGTTTCTGTTCAGCTGGAGAAAGTTATGGCACCAAAAGTACCACCACTGTGGTTCTACCACAATCTGTATTTATGTGGATGTGACTTTGGATTCTGTGTGCACCACAGCACCGAAACCACCCTCATCGGACTAAAAAGATATCAAAATGATTGGTCATTGTTTGGAAGCTATTTAGGTGCTGAAACACAGCTTTTTCAATAATCTTACTGATGAATGATTAGAAATTGGCCTGTAGTTCTGCATTAACACGTTGTCCAGGTTGTTCTTCTTTAGTAGTGGTTTGATAACCACTGTTTTTAAAGCCTGGGGGAAGACACCTGATAACAGTGAGGAGTTCACTATTGGAATCAGATCGGACCCAATGACAGGGAAAACTTTCTTAAGAAAAACTGTGGGTAAGACATCGAGGCAATAAGAGGAGGAGCTTAACTGGGTTATGATTTCATCAAGGTTTTTTTGGTTACAAGAGTCAAACATGATTCAAAAAAGTCACATTACATAGCTCCCAGTAAGGAGTCCAAAATCCTCCCTTAGATGTAAAAGGAGAAAATAAAACCACAATCAAATGTAGGTGGGGTTTAAAGCAGGCTGTATGGTGGTGTAGGCAATTCGATTAAATTCTGTCCATTTAAAACATTGCTCAGATCAATAAACTGAGAGCACCAAACAAATCTAAATGTGCGGCTTTAACTGTTTCTTGATATTCATAACTGGCATGACACATCATGCCATAATATAGTCTGTTGCTGTTTTCATTTTGTTTGCCATTTTCTACTAACTGTGGGAAACCTTGAAGCATGGTGTTGTTACTATATGTTTTTATGCCTGAATTTAGACTTTGAGTGGAACAACACTGTTAATGTTCACCTGTATTGCTGTTCAATAATCAAACAAGGAATACATCCTGTTCTTTTTTTTTCTTTTTTTTGCCATTTTTGTTTTTATTCATATAATAAGGTGCCTTTTATACAAATGTGTGATTACCATATAGCAGAGTTCTGTCTGTTAGAGCTTGTGTACCCTCACATAAGCACTTAAATGTGTAGTTACTTTTGCAAGGGGATGGGGAGTCACCGTGTTCTGATAGGTGAGGGTTGGGGTTTTACTGTACCACACTTTGAAAATTGCTTCATTTATTTTAATCTACATTTATTATCTGCTTTTCCTTCTGAGGGTCCTCCTAACTTCATATTCAAGCTGAATATAAATGATACACCAATAATATTTCCCCAGGTTAAATATGGCCACTGTTAATGCAGATCTTTCAAACAAACGAGTCAGTTGTGATGTAAACTTTATAAGCTGGAATGTAAAATCCTTAAACACGCCAACCAAACGGAAAAGGGTAATGAGTCATTTGAATAAATTAAATGCAGGAATCGTGTATCTTCAGGAGACCCATCACCGAACCTTTGATCACTTTGGACTCGGAGGAGGGGGGATCGGACAATCATTTCACTCGAATTTCTACTCCAAATCTAGAGGTGTGGCTATTCTTATTAAAAAAAATATCCCATTTGTAACGTTGAAAGTTGAAACCCATTCCTCAGGACGCTACTTGATTGTTATAGGTAAGCTGTACAACACACCAGTCATTCTGGTTAATGTTTATGCGCCATATTGGGATGACAGTTCTTTCTTTTTAGATTTCTTTGCCAAAATCCCAAATATGAACACGCATCACTTAATCTTTGGAGGAGACATGAACAGTGTCCTATCACCTATCTTAGATCGCAGCTCATCTCGAGCTGTGTCTACATCTAATTCAGCCCTTCAATTGCAGCTCTTTCTTAGCACAAATGGTGCTGTTGATACATGGCATTTTCTAAATCCCACATCTAGAAGTTATTCCTTCTTCTCCCGGTCCATGGGACATATTCCCGCATAGACTATTTTTTCTTGGATAAGCGGCTGCTCTCACTGGTGAGAAAGTGTGAGTATCAAGCCATACTTATTTCAGACCATGCCGCCTTTTTGATGACTCTATGTATACCAGTGTCTTGCGCTAACTATCGCCCCTGGCGCTTTAATACCTTATTACTTTCTGATGAAAATTTTACTAAATTTATCTCGTCTGAAATATTTTTTTTCTGAAATATAACCAGACCCCAGGATTATCTTTTTCAACTATTTGGGAGTCAATGAAAGCTTATCTCAGGGGACAAATTATATCATATAGTACACAACAAAGGAAACATCACAATATGAAATTAGAACAGCTAGCAAATGAGATTCTCAAAATAGATGCAATACTTGCAGTAACCCCATCTGATGATATGTTTAAACTACAACTGAACCTTCAGACTGAATTCAACCTGTTGTCAACCAGACATATTGAAAACCTCATTGACAAGTCGCAAAGTAAAATATATGAATATGGGGAAAAGGCAGGAAAGAGTCTAGCCCATCAGCTCCACCAAAAAACTGTTGATAAAGCTATTATAGAGATAAATGATCATTTGGGAATTAAGCACTCAGACCATTCAGAAATTAATTCATGCTTTCACAAGTTTTACTCAAACCTGTATGACACCGAATCACATGGCAATGAAGATTTATTTCAATCATTCTTTGCTAAATTAAATGTCCCTGTAATGGATGGTAGAAATTCCAAGGAATTAGATAAACCTTTTTCTATAGAGGAGCTCACAAATGCAATTAAACCCATGCAAAATGGAAAGTCCCCAGGACATGATGGATTTCCTACTGAATTTTTTTTAAAATTTGCTGACCAGATTTCTCATATTCTACTCTCCGTTTTTGAAGAGTCACTTAATACTGGCTCTCTTCCTCTGAACATGCGATCAGCAGTCATCTCTCTCATCCCTAAACAAGATAAGAACCCCTTTGAATGTAGTTCATTTTGTCCCATTTCACGTTTAAACGTAGATATCAAAATCCTTTAAAAAATGCTGGCCTCTTGCTTAGAGGTGGTTCTGCCTTCAGTAGTGGCAGAGGACCAGACTGGTTTCATAAAAGGTTGTCATTTATTCTCTAATGTCAGGCGCCTATTTAATATTCTTTATGGTCCCACTCCACCCGATATCCCAGAAGCTTTACTGTCACTCGATGCAGAGAAGGCATTTGATCGGGTGGAGTGGGACTATCTCTTCTATACCCTTAAACTATTTGGTTTTGGCGAGGGATTTATCAACTGGATAAAGATTTTGTATTCTTCCCCCTTTGCAGCCGTTCCTACAAACAATAACCTATCCCCTTATTTTTCTCTCCGTCGTGGCACCCGACAGGGCTGTCCCCTATCACCCCTTCTTTTTGCCATCGTAATTGAGCCATTAGCAATAGCACTACGAGTTGAAGTCAATATTAGAGGCATGCAAAGGTATGACTCTGTGAATAAAGTTTCCCTTTATGCTGATGATATGCTCTTATACCTCTCTGATCCTTTAAATAGCTTACCAATCACCTTGAATTTATTAGAAGAATTTGGCAAAATATCAGGATACAAGGTTAATCTACATAAGTGTGAAATCATGCCAGTGAATTCAGAAGCAAAGCAAGTTAACTTTGACTCATTCCCTTTTAGAGTCAGTCCACAGAAATTTAAATACTTAGGAATCTGGGTAACACACTCCCTCAAGGATATTAAAAAATAATTACTCACCATTATTAACTCAACTTAAGCAAGATCTGGAGCGTTGGTGTCTATTACCCCTTTCAATGGGAGGGAGAATCAATACAATCAAAATGAATACACTACCAAAGTTTCTATATGTTCTATATGCAAAAGTTTCTAATTCTCCAAGAACCATGTCTGTTTTTGTTTAACTTTGTTGATGTGTGCATTAAGAAAAGATTGTTTTAAACTCATGTTACTCCTACGCACTCTTTAGAATTAAACTGCTTTTCACAACAGCATAGAGACAAGATCAGACCTAACACTTGAGCTCTGCCTATTATTAGCCCATGTTTTAGAGCAATGAAACCTCATCAAGGAATTGACATTAAGTCCACTAATATTAATTCCACTGCATGACAAAGTATTCATTATCCCAATTCAAACATTTGCAACAACACATAATCAGTAGGGTAAAACTAACCTGTCTCACGACGGTCTAAACCCAGCTCACGTTCCTTATTAGTGGGAAAGCCATGAAGTGCAAGTGGAAAATACTTCTGATGCGCATTTATTGCTTTATTATTTTCGCACTGTTCTCTGCCATACGCTTCAAAAACCAATGGCCTGACTGACTAAGATGAGCAGTCAGAGGTCAGGACCCAAGAAACCAACACATCCACAGTGTCAGCAGACAGGCTCATTTTAGTTTGAAATCAATCAGCCACAGCAAGTACAAGTGTTTGACTGTTTCATCATGGTGAATGCAAAGACTCACAGGATTGTAAATGTTTCATGGAAATCAGCATTGTTAGACTGAACAACTGTAGATGAGTCAGGTTGGTTTTCAGTGTCTGCATGGCCAAGAAATATGGGGTAAAGTTACATAGTCAAAAATTAACAGCAATAATTAGGGTTATTTAGCCTGTCATAAGAGAAGTAATTGGAGTTCACTTTTCAAAGTCATATTTGTATCTATGTTTTTTATATATTTTTAAATGTCACAGTTTCAAACTAAATGTTTTGCTTGCTAACTGAATATTCAGTTGGCAAGCTAAATATTTAGCTAGCAAACTAAACTGGCTAGCTAAGTACATAATTCTGAAGGGAATATTTAACTCATAGCTAAATACTTAGCTAATATGCACATTCACATGCTGAGAAGCGGAACTGGACTATCAAAATAAAAGCTGGGTCCTGCCAACCTCGATATACAGTATATGTATAAACTCCTGCTGCTGGTGCAGTCACTGTTGCTGTAAATCCATTGGTACACATCTGTATTGCCATAAAAACAGCTCATCCTTAGACTTTAGACTGAAATGTCGAACATGTCGGGATGGAAATAAACAATGATAGAGTGGTAACATGAGCAACAACATTGAGTCTAGGCAGCAGTTCATATAGAAGTTCGCAAGACCCAGCTTTGATTTTGGTAGTCCACTTCTGCGTATCGACAACTTAATTAGCATGTTAGCAAAATCTTTACTTCTCAGTTAAATGTATCAAAGCTAAATATTTAGCTTGCCAGTTTAGCTTGTTAGCCAAATGTTTAGCTACTAACTAAGTATTTAGTTCAAAGTTAAATGTTTAGTTTGTAGGCTAAATGTTTAGTTGACAAGATCAATGTTTAATTTGTTATCTGGTGTTAACACCGATACTAATTTCTCTGTACTGGCTTCCTGTGAAGTACATGGATTCAGTACAAGGTTCTTGTCTTGACATTTAACTCCTCCTTTCCACCGGACGCGTAAGCGGCACGTTACAGGAGCAGCACGTTTCACTTGCGTATTCTGCTGCTTGGCCCTTTCCACCGGGTGCGTATGAGGCGCATAGCAGCAGGGAAGCAGTTGTCACCGAGAGCACGAAATCACACGAGATTAGCAAAATCACGCGTGGTTTCGTCAGTAAACCTAACAACCATAGACATATATAAACTTCTATGAAAAAAATAACCAGGAAAAGACAACATGGCTCCAAAAGGTTTGTGTTTTATGTTATGTCCGTTTTATATTCACCAATAAGTTTATGTTATGTCAGGGAATATCCAAAATCGCTCATTTGTGTGATGACACACAAATGAGACCCTCCCGCGAGGTACTGACTTCTCACCGGGCCGCACAGGTAGTGACGTTTCTTTTATTTTGAAAATTTTCGGTGCCGAGCCGTATATTTCCTGTCTCCCCTATCCAAAATGTCGAAATTTACGTGTTTCAGAGGCGTGCTGCTTAGAAAATTGGACTGCCGCATATATTTAGAAAAGTGTTGCAACATGTCGCTCCTCAGACGCGGCAGACTCGTGCTGCTTTCGCCTCTGGTGGAAAGGGTTCTATTGACTACAGTGGTGGCTTTCAGCTGCGTATGACGTGCTGCTCCTGTAACGTGCTGCTAACGCGTCTGGTGGAAAGGAGGGGTAAGGCTCTACATGGCAATGCTCCATCATATGTCTCGAACATCATAAACCCATATCGCACCCCAAGAACTCTGAGAACAACGAATCAGGGACTGCTATCCATTCCAAAATGTAAACTGAAGACCAAAGGAGACTGAGCTTTTTCAGTAATAGCGCCTACACTCTGGAACATTTTGCCTTTTCAGTTGCGTTCTATGGATTCTGAGGAGCTCTTCAGGAAACGTATTAAGACTCATCTTTTTAAACTGGCTTATTAATACCTCATGTACTGTTTTATTGTGTTTTTATCTTTTCTGATTATATCCTCCTTTTGTACAGCACTTTGTGATGAAAGGTGCTATATAAATAAAGTATTTTTATTATAAATATTTAAGTCAAATTTATTTGAAGGATAACCCCTTGAGATGCACCATCTCGTTTTCGAAGCGGTCCTTGGAACAAGCAACAACACAGACAACAGAATTACAGTGTGCAACACATAACAATACTTCACATTGACGCCAACATTCATACAGCTCTTCATAACTATTTCCTCACATACCAGCCCTCTAAGTAGATCGATAGAGTAAATATACAGTTATCATGGCTAGCTTGTTACCTAAATATTTAGTTTAGAGATAAAAAATTTATTTGAAAACTAAATATTTAGCCTGCAAGCTAAATATTTAATTTGTATACTAAATATTTATTTTGCAAACTAAATATTTAGTTTGAAAATGTTTTATGTATAAATAAATACATTAAAGCAAAAATGACTTTGAAAAATGAACCCTCATTTATTTATCCTATGACCCAAATTTTTACTGATTGTTTGACTGTGTGACTTTACAAACAGCAGCACGTAAAGAAAAGTCCCAAATACTAAGAATATACTGTACCCCTTCAAATTCTAGGATTCTATAAATCAGGACTAGGGCAACAACTTTTAATAAGAATCTAAATCTGACCTCAGGTGAACAAAAATACAGACCAGACCCTACAATTTGTTTTATTATATAGTGAACAGAACTACAGTCCTGGCCAATAGTTTTGAGAATTACATAAATATTGGAAATTGGAAAAGTTGCTGCTTAAGTTTTTTAACTCAGGTGAGAATGTTGACGAGCACAAGGCTGGAGATCATTATGTCAGGCTGATTGGGTTAGAATGGCAGACTTGACATGTTAAAAGGAGGGTGGGGCATGTTTGGGGCATGTGGAAAAAGGCTTGTCTGGAGAAGAAAAGGTGAGCGCTACCATCAGTCCTGTGTCATGCCAACAGTAAAGCATCCTGAGACCATTCATGTGTGGGGTTGCTTCTCATCCAAGGGAGTGGGCTCACTTACAATTTTGCCCAAAAACACAGCCATGAATAAAGAATGGTACCCAAACACTCTCCAACAGCAACTTCTTCCAACAATCCAACAACAGTTTGGTGAAGAACAATGCATTTTCCAGCACGATGGCGCATAAGGCAAAAGTGATGGCTCAGGGACCAAAACGTTGAAATTTTGGGTCCATGGCCTGGAAACTCCCCAGATCTTATTCCCATTGAGAACTTGTGGTCAGTCCTCAAGAGGCAGGTGGACAAACAAAAACCCACTAATTCTGACATACTCCAAGACGTGATTATGAAATAATGGGTTGCTATCAGTCGGGATTTGGCCCAGAAGTTGATTGAGAGCATGCCCAGTCGAATTGCAGAGGTCTTGAAAAAGAAGGGCCAACACTCCAAATACTGACTCTTTGCATAAATGTCATGTAATTGTCAATAAAAGCCTTTGAAACGTATAATAAAGTGCTTGTAATTATATTTCAGTACATCACAGAAACAACTGAAACAAAGATCTAAAAGTAGTTTTGCAGCAAACTTTGTGAAAACTAATATTTGTGTCATTCTCAAAACTTTTGGCCACAACTGTAGAATACTTATGGTAAAGGGACTGAACTTTACTTATATAGCGCTTTTCTAGTCATACTAACCACTAAAAGCACTTTACACTGGAGCCACATTCACCCATTTGCACTCACAAACGCGCACATATTCATACACTGATACTGAGCTCGGTAGACAATTTAGGATTAAGTGCCTTGCCCAGGGGCACATCGACATTTGCAACATCGACCGATTGCAAGATAACTACTACCTACTGAACCACTGTATATAAAAGATATCATTCTGTTATACCAAAGCATTAGAATTGGAAGGATTACCCACCTGTCGGCTTTCATCCTCCAGCACCGGCCTGTTCACCCATTCAAACCTCCAACATTCCTCAGCTACTGTTCTCCTACATACCTCCTCTAAGCGTCTCTGAACGGCAGACCAGTAAGCTCCTTTACCTCACATTACTCCGTCATTCTTACAGTCTTCTTTTCTTTCTAGTTATTTTACTTTCATTTCTCAGACCACCCCCTCCGGCTCTGTGTTCCGGTCCTCGTTCCAGTTCTCTCCTTGCAGCATCTTGTTTCCTAGTTCTGGGTTTTTTGCCAATAAACATCCTCTTCTATAATCACTGTTAAGTTGTCTGGTTATTGTGCCCATCTGGAGTCTGGTTAAACCTCACCATGACAATATTCTTTAGATTCATTACAGAGTGAAATTCTTTCTTTCTATATTATATATTCTATATTATCTATAATATTTCTTGTATTTTTGATTACTATGGCCAACAGAAAATAAAAAACCAAACTTCATAGTCTCAAAATATTAGAATAATTTGAAAAAGTTGAATATTGAAAGCTGTCACACCATAATCAGCGAATTACCTCAAAACACCGGCACAGGTCTCCTGAGTCTCTTGATGGTCTCTTGTACTGGGTCAGAAGGCGACACAATCATAGGGAAGACTGCTTGACATTACAGATGACCAGAAGAAAGTCACTTACACCCTCCACAGAGAGGTTAGGAGACAAATGGTCATTGCTAAAGAACCTGGTTATGCTGCAGGCCCATCTCAGATTAGGCAAAGCTGTCCGCTGGCCTGGCTGTCACCTTCCTCATATCAAACCAATCCTGAACCAGAGACAATGTTAGAATTATCTTACCTGGGTCATCGAGAAAAAGTTTCAGTTTAAAGTAAAGTTTGCATAGTCTGGAGCAAGAGTGGAAAGGCACAAAATCCATAGGTTGAAGAAGCTCAGTGTCTTTCTACAGTTGAAATGATTTCAGGTGCCGTGTCATCTGCTGGAACTGGTCCACTCTGTTTTCTGAAGACCATAGTCAGTTCAGCCATGCTCCCTTCTGCTGACAAGCTTTATAAAAATCCTGACTTTATTTATCAACAGGACTTGGCACCTGCCCACTATGCCAAAGGTACCAACAGCTGGTTCAATGACCATGGTGTACTGTGCTTGATTGGTCAGCAAACTGCCCTGATCTGAACCCCAAAGAGCAGGGTTGTCCAACTCCACTCCTCAATGGCCGGTGTCCTGCATGTTTTAGATGTGTCCTTGTTCCAACACAGCTGATTTAAAAGGCTAAATTACCTCCTCAGCAAATACTGAAGTTCTCCAGAGGCCTGGTAATGAACCTATCATTTGATCCAGGTGTGCTGACCCAGGGTGACATCTAAAACATGTAGGACATTGGTCCTAGAGGCCCAACACCAATGCCATAGAGAATCGATGAAACACTAATAATCAATTAAAGTTGCTGGTAAGGCAATGTGGCAAGGCAAGGCAATTTTATTTGTATAGCACACTTTCAACAAGGTAATTCAAGGTGCTTTACATGATTAAGGGGTTAAACAAAAATAGCAATAAAACACAGACAAAGCATATAAAGTAAAAACACCAATAAAGCAAGAATCACACACAAAACACATGATACAACAAAGCATTACTCAAAGGCAGCTCTAAACAGATATGTTTTTAGTTGTGATTTTAAAAAAAACTCAGTGTTTCAGCAGCTTTGCCGTTTTCTCGAAGTTTGTTCCAGATTAGAGGAGCTTAGAAACTGAAAGCTGCTTCTCCGTCTTTGGTTCTAATTCTAGGGATGTTGAGTAGACTGGAATTAGAGGACCCGAGTGGCCTGGGGGGTTGGTATAGCAACAGTAGATCTTCAACATACTTTGGTGCTAAGCCATTCAATGATTTATAAACTAATACAAGTATTTTGAAGTCTGAGCTAAAGGGAGCCAGTGTAAGGACTTTAGAACTGGGGTGATGTGCTCTACTTTCCTAGTTCTACTGAGGACATGAGCAGCAGCGTTGTGGATCAGCTGCAGCTGTCTGATTGACTTTTTAGGCTGACTTGTGAAGATGCTGTTGCAGTAATCAATCCGACTAAAGATAAACGCATGAATGAGTTTTATTAGGTCCTGTTGCAACATCAGTCCTTTAATCCTAGAAATGTTTTTCAGGTGATAGAAGGCTGACCTTGTTATTGCCTTTATGTGACCCTGGAGGTTCAGGTCTGAGTCCATTACTACACCTAGATTTCTGGCCTGATCAGTAGTTTCTAGATGTATTAACTGGAGCTGTGTGCTGACTCTTGATCATTCCTCTTTAGGTCCAAAGGTAATTACTTCAGTTTTGTTTCTGTTCAGCTGAAGAAAGTTATGGCAGTTCCATTGATTGATTTGCTCGATGCATTCACATAGGCAAATATGACTTCGAGTGACGTGACAGCTCCTACATCAAAGAAAATAAGTAACATTTTGGGCAACTGTCCAATCGGTCCTCCCTTCTATGGAGCTGCACTTGGTATTGCCCAATCAGCACTTCCTGTATGGATGCCAGGGCCAATCTTTTCATGTCACAACACCAGCCCAGAGGAACCCCTCATCAATAAGAAAAAGCACTTCCTAAAGTGGCACATTCAAAAGACAACTAAATGCACTTCGTGCCACAAATAGAACTAATGTACTTCAACAGTGTCAAATGAACATTTGATATATCAACATAGATTGTCATGTTTGTGTATATGAACAAAATTAACCTATGTTGTATAATGTGTTGGTGCATAGGGGTTACCAACATTCAGAGGTGGATAGTAACTAGTTACATTTACTTGAGCGACTTAAAAAAAAAAGTACTATGTGTAGCTTTACTACACCGTACTTTTTACTTTTACTTGAGTAATATAATTATGAAAGTATCGCTACTCTAGAGTAACATTTCTGGATTCTCTATCCACTGTGAATAACGTCATTGAACAAAAAACAAACATGTTTATACCATAAATGTTCCAGACTCAGACACAAACCTCCAGTTTTCTACACAAGCTTTGTTGTTCTAATCTTTTCTGTCTGCTGAATCTTTTGTGCCATTTGGAGACTAAGAAGATGTAGTGAAAACTTTATATTGTCACTGGAAATACTTATACTTATTATATACTTATATAATAAGGTGAATCTTTTCTTTTTAGTTTGCTTCGCTTTGCTGACTGTGGCAGTTTTAAACATTTTATTGTTCCAGGATTTTATGTTATGATTTTATTGTTCTTCCTATGCTTTTCTTTTTTTTCTTCAGATTTTGTATAATTTTTTTGTGATTTATGTTGTTCAGTGGTTTGTGACTATTTTGTGTCTGTGAAAAGCGCTTTATAAATAAACTTTCCTTACTTACTTTGTAAAATACAAAAATTCACTCATAAAATTATATTTTTCCCCATCTGATGACATAATCAGTTACTCAGAACTTAAGTAGCCTTATTATGAGATACTTTTTAACTCTTGGGTAATTTCTTGGACAGCTACTTCTTACTTTTACTTGAGAAAAATACATTAAAGTTGTGCTACTCTTACTTGTGTACAATGCTTTGGTACTCCACCCTCTACTCTCCTGAAATACTGTTTTAAGGGATCAAGATTAGTGCGGCAGTTGCCCACTGAATCCCTTTATTGACTTTTAACATTAGCAGTCACACCACCGCAAAAACACCCAGGAAGCTTATGGGTTGTAATCTGAGTGAAGTCGATAACAACTGTAAAAACTAAAAGGGTCGCAGCTTATACCGGGAAGGAAAAAAATACATTTATGACCACTTGTAAAACGACATTCATAGTAAATTATGCTAAGGAACACCTGGTCTGGTATCCTGCTTGGCTGCAATGCCCTGTTGGACGGGGGGCATCAACTGGGATGATCCTCCCAGTAACTGAACATCTACTGTGTCCTGTTATCAACTTTTTACTTTCTGTAACATAGAAAGTTCTCTTCTATCAGATCTTCTGTTCCTTCTGTGTCTCTGCTCTGTCTTCCTGAACCCCCAGACGGTCGTGGCAGATGGCCGCTCCTACTGAGACTGGTTCTGTTGGAGGTTTCTTCCTGTTAAAGGGGAGTTTTTCCTCTCCACCATCGCTACATGCTTGCTCAGTATGAGGGATTGCCGAAGGATTGCTGTGGTTGGAAAGTCTTCCCAACCTCATGCCAATGACTGACGAAATCTGTTGGGATTCCTTAAATAGGAAACTTTTTAACTGATTGGAATGTTTGTTTAATTGTGATGAAATGATTTCTTGTTAAGTGCCTTGAGATGACATCTGTTGTGAATTGAATTGAAACATTTCACTGTAAAAAAAAAAAAGATGGTAGAATTCCCAGCCAATTACTGTAATTTAATTAGTTTTACTGTAATTTTCTTACAGTTTTGCTGTACTTTTATTACAATCTTACTGTAATTTTCTTAGTTTTACTGTAATTTTCTTCTGGTTTAACTGTAAATTTATTACAATCTTTCTGTAATTTTCTTACAGTTTTACTGTAATTTTCTTACAGTTTTGCTGTAATTTTCTTAGTTTTACTGTAATTTTCCTAGCTTTGCTGTACAGTTTGGCTGTTTTATTACAATCTTACTGTAAATTTCTTACCGGTTTACTGTAATTCTCACAGCAACCATGTAACAGAACTACAGGAAGTTACTTCATTCTGCAGTAGTTTAAGTGCCCTACCAAAAATATAATTTCAATAGCAACTATACATACTATGGTTATTGATAGCTCTGAAATCTGAAATGGCCATGTGCAACTTAACTTAATAAACATGCATATATATATATATATATATATATATATATATATATATATATATATATATATATATATATATACATATAAACCCTTTGCAGTTTGTGATTAGTCCTTCCTTCCTCGGTGTACTCCGTCAGGATGTAATGTTTTCGTGCCCATCTGTCTGTCTGTTGGCAACATTACTCAAAATGTTATGGACGGATTCCGATGAAATTTTCAGGAAATGTCCGCAGTGGGTCCAGGAACAACTGATTAAATTGTAGGTTAGGTCAAACATGAAGCGCGTATCCATCCACCGACCATCTGTGCTAACCTCAACTCCTCATAAGCAGGGCTCATAAGCGGCTCCCCTCACACAGCAGACCCAAATCTCCGCTCTCCGCTGGAAGAGCACAGCCATGCGTCTCATTAACAGACATTTTATTGGAAAAGTACCAAAAGTTAGAATTAGATCACAACATGGGGATGGGGGGATGAGTAGTGGAGGTCTGCGCTCTCTGAGTCATTTACTAGTTTTAATTTAAGATGTGCTTTTTTTTTTTTTAACTCTGCCTGAAAATCGGTAGTACGGCACCAACACAACACGCCAGTAACATGCCTGGTTAGAAAATAAAACATTCTTTAGCCTATGAGAAAAGTCATTGGTCGCTATCTTCATCTTCCTCATTAAAGTCACTGAAGTCATCTTCTTCAGTGTCTTTATGTCCTCTGAAAGCTTTTGTCGTCTTTTATGACTCACTTCTTTCCGCTGCCGCCTCCAACGTCTCACCATAGATTCATTGATGTCGAGCTTACATGCAGTAGCTCTATTTTCTTCTTTGACGACCAGCTCCATTGTCTTTAGCTTAAACGCTGCATTTCTTTGTATGTTTTCCATGATGAGGGTGTGTGCATGAAAACTACCTGTAGTGTCTTCTTCCGCGCATAATCTTTCCCCACATGTCTGTCTCACTTTTGCGCTTCCTGCTATAGTGCCCCCCAGAGGCCGTTAGGCAGTAAAAAAATCTATAAATTAGCCGCATCATTGTATATGACACAGGGTCCAAAGGGTGTGAAAAAAGTAACGGCTTATAGTCCGAAACTTACGGTACATCCATTTAGATAATTTTACACAATCCACAGGAACCATGCCGGCAGATATTTAATATTAGATAGTCGAAAACTTTACAAATATCTAAACGAAAACCAAAATGAATACATATAAGTAGAACTTAGTCCATAACCCACCTCTGAAGCTTTAAAGTTGACAGATCCATCCAGGTCCTGCTAAATCAAAGGATTGCTAGAAGGTAAAGAAAGGAAAAATGTTTATTCAACACATACATTTTAGATTCCGGAATTGCGCCGCTCAAGGTGGCAGCATGTTGGAGTAGCTCTGTTACTTTCGTTGTTTGTTTTTCTTTTGAAAGACTTTTATTCCTCCATTTCTGGCAGAAACATTATATTTTTTGGACAACTATTCTCTCTGGTTTCGAATGCTGTGCAGCTGGAAGGATTTTTGCTGATACCTATTTCACTTTTGGACATTTGTTATGATGCATAACCATGGCAACAAGGTAGTTTACAACTGGGAGCAGATGATCAACATCACAAAAGCTCAAATAATACCTTCACTGCAGCTACAAAACCCTGATGAGTAGAAAATGAGACACAATGGATACAGAACAGGAGCCAAGAGGAGAGACAAGGAGGAAGTTCAAACCATCTCTATCAGTCATAATGGGCACTGTGAGATCATTGGCAAACAGGCTGGATGCCGAAGACCCTCTGGAGATTAGTGTTCAAAAAAGGATTCTTCATAAAATGAAAATTATGGACAACCCTGAGCATCATCTACATCAGACTGTTATACAACTACATGTACATCTACATATATTTTATTTCAGTTTTTTGTTCATGAACCACAAGCTGCTAAGTGTTCTCAACAATTTGGATGCTGTTTTGAATTACCCAATGGCATTTAACCCTCTTACACCCCTCCAATATTTATAGCGTATTTACCCCTCGAGCACACAAAAATGCACGAGGGGCGTAAGAGGGTTAATAAAGCTTAGAACTTCACTCCGCTCATCATAGTTGCACATTGAATTGAGTCTTAAAAGATTAAATCGCAGTCGGTAAATCTTCATTTGTTAAACCTGGTTAAAGGTCTGAATTCCTAACTACAGCAGTGCAGTGTTATATGCAGACAGAATCGGGTGAGAAAATGTTTCCATGTCATCAAAGACTTAATATTTGACTTGGACCAGAGGAAATGCAGCTTTAGTTTCCCCGTTGTTAAGCATCAGCTTTAAAAACTAAATTAAATCAGCACCATATCTTATGTTGCCCTATCTCTGTTGCGAAGGAGTTTGTGTTCGATCGAAGGTTCAAGGCTCACAGAAGCCATACAGGCTGAATGAGTGAAGCTATAGGAGGAAGTTTAACGTGGAACAGTGGATAGGTGCCATGACTCCTGATTATCGTCTGTAACTAGCAGATGGACAAACAGACGGTGGCAGACTGGTGGAGTTTCTGACACTGACGATGGAGGGCTGAGTGGCGGAAAGTCTAGGAATGTCCACAAACATCCAGCTGGCACATGAACCTTAGACCAGGAAAAGATAAAAACGGCTATTTGACAGAAAAGAATGCTCTTACTCTGACTTGACTCTAGCTTGAATGTGTTGGATGTAGCCAGTGTGTATGAATGAAAGTGGAAGGACAAATTATACAGCTGCATCTTAATTATTTAAATCATTCTAAATAAGTTAACTTATTTCACTAGTTTAAAAAAAATCATATGTTATATAGATTTATTCCAGACAGAGAAATATATTTCAAGTGTTTATTTTTGCTAATTATATTGATTGTGGTTTACAAATTAAAAAAACAACAAATTGATTTCTTATGGCCTACACACTCATGAGGACAGTGGTTGACCCGACAGCTGTCCACCAGACAGTTGTTGATACCCTCAACAAGGTGGGTAAAACAAATAAGGTTATTGCTTAAAAAACTAGCTGGTCTGTGCGATAAATCCAAGAAGATTAATGGAAAATTGAGTGGAAGGAGAACTTAAGGACAGATGCACAAACAACAAGGGTAATCACAGCCTTTTAGAGGATTAAGAAGCAAAGTCTATTCAAAGGTTTGGGGGTCTGTGGCTGCAGTCAGAGACTCAAGACCCATCACACAGAAATATTTAGAACATGGGCCATACTGTAGCTGTAGCATTCCTTTTGTTAAGCCACTCATGAATCAGAGACAGCATCAAAAACATCTTACCTGGGCTAAGGAGAAAAGGGACTTTAAGGTTTCTCAGTGGTCCAACATCCACATTTATCATAAAGGAAATTTTAAATTTAATTTGGAATTCAAGGTAATTTGGAGGTCAAGAGTCTGAAGGAACGTTAGAGAGAAACAGAATCCACGTTTTTAAGGTTCAGTGTAAAGTTTCCAGTATGTGATAAATTAGGGTGCCATGTTGTCCGCTGGCGTTGGTCCACTGGGTTTCATCAAAGTCAGCACTGGTGAACACCAGGATATTTTAAAGCACTTCATGCCTCCCTCTACTGAAAAGCTTTTCAGAGTTGCTCATTTCATTCAGATTTCATCAACCCACATTTCCTAAATGACCAATCTACTTTACGTACCACAAAATCACGATGCTTGATTGGTAAGCAAACCCGACTGCTCTGAACCTCACAGAACATCCAGGGCTTTAATCCAACTGGGTCACCAAAGCACCTCAGCAGAACCTCAGGCTCCATGCCTTCATGCCACTAATTCATGCAAAAGGACTCCTGACCAAGTAGGGAGTGCACATACTATACAGTAGATGGAGATTTGTCAGTAAGCTGACATTCCAATAATGAAAATCTTTTTTTTTTAGATGTTCTAATGTAATATTAAAATTTTCTGAGAAAGTGAATTTTAACCCCAAAAGACTTGAAGCTGGTAATAAAGCTGATGGTGATTATAGTTTGCCAGTTGTTTTTAGCCAATTTGTTTCATGTCGACTCTCTTTATCTTCTGCTTTTATTCGTGTAACTGTCAAGCTTGCACAAAAACGAACGTTTGTATCGACTCTAGCGGGATGTATACAAATACACCCAATACTTATGGGTTTTTATTCATTAAAAAAATAATGCAGTATATCAGTGTATCCTTCTACTTTACAGTTATGGTCTGTATTATGTGTCTCTAGCACATTAAATCCCTCCAAAAGACATTACAGTTTACGGTTGTAATGGGAAAAATTTAATGCTTTTTGTCAGGCATTGTCTGTTTAACAAAAATTAATATGCAAGAGTCTTTATGCAGTTTACCAACATTACAAAAAACTTAAAAGGTTTGATTAAACACATTGTTTACAACTGAGTCTGATCACTTTCTGTTCACTATCTCCAATTCCCGTTAGTCACCGTCTTAATGCGATGTCTGCAACAAACCATTGTAAATTAAATGAAGTAATTAACATAATTGACAGAAATCTATGTTGCTATTAAGCTGCCACTCTTTAAGAGCAGGCACATATATCTTAGCCTCTTAATTGATTGCTTCTCTACATCACAAACACAGAGACCCCCATCGCTCCCAGAGACACGTCTCTGTCATCGCTTTAAACAGCACATCAACAGAGTTTCTGCTTCATGAAGACGGATGTGTTCTCACTGCTTATACTGATGTGGTTTTGAACAACAAAAACATGGAGGACAAAAACAACCCTGCTTTAAAATCGAACACTGGCAAAAGACAGATAGCTCTGTTATTCAAATGTCACCACATTTCAAAGAGATTCATTTGAATTTGAGACTTCTCTGGGAGGGGACGGGTGGGGGTTTATGCTCTTTGCGATTGGCTTCCTCTGACTTATCTCCAGCTGGATCTTATCTGTCTCTCAATGGGTTCTGGTCCAGTCATGCTGGTTTCATCTCTGAAGAAAACGGTGATCTTAAAGTTGTAAAGGAAAAGCTCTTTGTTGTGGTGGTGTCATTGTTGTTGTCGTCAACTGAAGAAATCGTGCGTGGTTTTCAGCTGTCATTGGACCGAATGTGTATTTTGCTTGGTTCATAGAGAAACCTGTGAGTTTGTCAACAATCCAGGTCTGTTGATGGCTAAATTATACTTTTGCTTGCACAGCCAAGTGTTTTTCTTTTGTTCTCCTTTACTAAATGTACTCCTAGCTCATTTCATCGTGCCTTCAGTAGTCCTAAAGTGCGCATATTCCTTATATTTGCAAAAGTGTTAGAGCAAAGAAATCTAACATCATAAGCATCAAGATCAGCCATCTCGTCTTCCATAAGTTATATTTGTGACTTACCTTCTACTTCTATTCTGTCAGGAAGTCTGTGTTGTCTGTTGTGCTCTCCTGAGTTTCTCCACCAGATGGCACCACCGGAGTAGGATCCATCTCCCTGGGTTGGAGGGTGGAGTTTCCCGCTGCTACCACCTGCGCACCTGCAGGTCATTCAAGCTTATCAGGCAGGCTTCTTAAGGAGCTGGCTGGCTGACAGACATTCAGTGCCTGAGTGTTTGTCTCCTATGGTACCTCTAGCCTTCCACGTTCCTGAGAATCTCCTGAGTTTTTATAGTTCATCTTCTATGTTTCGCCCTCAAGTAACTTACCTGTGTTCCCTCTCCAAGGTTCCTGTCTGTTCACCTCCAAGTCCACAATAATCTCTTTTTCGCTCCTTTAGTCTCCGGATTTAAATCTACATCAGACAGCCTGTAAGCTCCTGCCTCTGATCACCGCCTCTGCCTGTCCGCCCTCCACCTTCAACCTCCGGTGTATAGCTTCTCGGGATCCATCTACAACATGTCCACTGACAACCCGGACTGCTCTCTCTCCTCTCAGGCTCCTTGTCTCGTCTTAATCAGTAAGAAGGTCACCATTAAATTATCATTTAATATCCTCAACTGCATCTAACCTCTCCACTTACCTCTCTCCAGTGTATCTAGTGCGCTCCCTCCGTGAAGGTCCTCCTGGGTTCCAGCCATCTACACTACCTTCAATAAACCTTTTAACTCCTTCTCGCTTCTGGTTTGCAATTGTGTTCTGTATGTGGTTCAAGAAAGCATCAGAAATCATGACATATTCATGGTTTCGGTGCTTTAAAATTGAACTGCTTGGTGGCTTTTAGGCAAACTCTACCCTAATATATCCTAATAGTCCCATTTACACATTTGTTTGAATTCTACAGTGACTACATGATGAATGATACAAAAACATTTTTTATTTAATGAATCAATCACTAGAATACAATGTTTGGAATAACACTAAGGCTTCAAAAATGACCTTTAGTTGACATCCGGAAAGTTCAACAAGTCCAGACGAACACTGTGATTCCTGCTTTATTTTGGTCAGTACACTTGACAAAGGAGATTAAGGTCATTTTATGTATATCTTGGATCCTGTATTTAGAATTTTCACCTTGAGAAACACAGTTGTGTGTCAAAGTATTTGCACCCTTTCAGATTTAATCTGTTTTTGCTTCCTTTGGTGAAAGCTGCAGATCATTTCAATTTAGCCGAAACTTGGCCCGATACCAAAAATGGACACACAAGTGGAAAAACCTCCTCGGAATCGGCCAAAAAATTGCAATGTACGCCCAGCTCCACTGCTGTTGTTTTGCTTTCAACCAGCTCTGCCTGCTCCATTGTTTTCTGCACTTTTCCCTCTAAAAGTCCCATTAGTGGTCACGGCTGATTTTGGGCTCGGGCACCGACATCTGTGATCAAAGCATCATCTTTTGCTCCAGCAATGGATGCTACAGCTGTAACAACATGCCTGCTCGCAGACTTTGCACAATCGTCAATGCTCACATCTCTCTGAATCCCTCCGTCCTCTAAAACCTTTTTTCAGGTTAACGTTGGTCCAATACGGATATTTGATCTGCTTCAACATGCACAGACATTGAATGTTGTGGAAATGACTGATACAGCAAAGCTACATGTTACTGCAGGCATTTGGCAGTAGCAATTCAGTGGTGAGTGTGGTGTGTTTTTTTTAGTTGACGCGGTGTTCTGCCTACGTTCATTATGTTTGAGCGGTAAAACAACACGACCGTTGGCAGCTGAACACCGTTAAGATATGATTACCCAGCAGTTCTGTCCTTCTAGCAGGCCGCTACACTTATATACAGCATTTTTGTTCATCAAGGGAAATGAAAGTCCACCTTGTATATTACAATATGTATACTGAAATACAAAAGTTCTAAAATAATTTTTTTGTTTATCATTTTGTACCACACCAACAGTGTTTTCCAACACTTCCTAAACAACAGCCTTGAACTTTTTTTCTTAGTGTGGTATGTTGGTTTATTGAGAACTGCAGTAACTTCTACACCGTTTGTAAAATGCTATAAAATATAAAGTTGTTACCAGGAAACTTTAGCACAGTCTTGATTAATAACTACTAAAGCACATAGGTTTCACTGTGAGATTTTCTACTGCAGCATCTCTAAATATTAAGTCTTTTACTCAACAGCAAGGTCAAACTGACTGTCCAGTACCATGGACAGCAGCACCCTAGAGGTCAGGCTCAAATTAAACTGGAAAACTAGTGATGTTTTGTGCATCTAGTATGTCTCTTGACTTTGGCACACTTAGTTTACATTGTGTTCAACATAAGGAAATCAGCCCATTCCTTAAATGTTCAGGCTTATGCAATTACCCTTAAGTTCCTTAGCTTGGTCAGTGACAAGTAGGAGGGGATAGACACTTAAACACTTTGAGCAAGAATGTACACAGGAATACAATGAACTATGGTAATGAAAAATAATAGTTGCCTATTTTGTTCAAAGAGTCATCCCTGATTTGAAATGCTTCTAAATAGGTTTAGATTAAGTTTGCTTGGACACTTTCTGATAAAATGTGATTGATTTCAGCATTTTAAGAGCGATAGAAGCGAACAGACATTTGGCCAGATTTTATCATTTGAGAAAACGAATGTACAGTTGAAAAGATTATTTGAAGATATAGCTCTGCAAGGGATAAAATACGACCATTAACGTCTGATGGGCGGTTCCTGATTACATGTAATCTGTTCATACTAAATATGTCATGATGGAGTTATTTAAAAGGGTTTGAAAGGGTTAAAACAACAATATAAAGTATTTATGCATAAATGTAAAGCAAAATCTCAGTATGAAATGATTGGTGGTAATGCCTGAGTTTATAATACAAATTCTTCTTTGTTGTCAAAATAAAGCTCTAATGCTGGCTCTAAGTGCTGTCTTCACTTTGAGACAACTGATGCTGATATTAGCTACAACTGTGTGTTATGTTGCACATCTCATTTCTCAAAGAGATTTCAATTATCTCTTTCCTCTTCCTTTCTTTTAAGGTAATCTGATTTTTCCTTTCATAGGTAAGGGCATGACTTTTTCCTTCCCTTCCGCTGCTCTTCCCACCTGAGTCAGATTACTCTATACAGAAATAAGAAACCACTTTGGTTAGAACATGTCTGACTTTCAAAAAGCAATACACTTAGGAAAGCATCTAGGAAAATTCAATGCCATCTATTGGCCTTGAAAGGGTTCCAAAGGCATTTTTAATGGTGTATTTACATCAGGAAGGTTCTTAAGTTCACTTGCTTATTCCAGACTAAATGCTCTTTTTTTTGCTGCGGTTTTCTATTCACATTGTGAGTAAATTCAACAGAACCAGAGTTTCTCAAGAAATATACACGGTGTGCTTTCAGCCATTGGACAGTTAAACGTGTAAGCAGGGTAAAACCACGTAGCCATGTGAAAAGAGGTCAACGTAAACAATGGAGAGTGCTGTTCTTGTTGTCTTTCTGGAGTTATGGTTAACACAAAGGGGTCGCGTTAATCGAATATTTTCCGTATTTGACCGTTTTTTTAGGCCCCGTTTACACGAAGGAAAGATGCAGATATTTCCCTGCGGTTTGGCCTCTCATTTACACAAAAACCCAGTTTTTATCACAGAAAACGATTATTTCTAAAAGTGGAGATTTGCGTTTTCTCCGTTTTAAGTGTTTGCGTGAGTTTTCGGCTCCGCAACGTCAGTTTCCGCGACAAAAATCCTCCGACCTCACTTGTGCGACTTGTGTTTACGCTCAGAAACAGCATATATGCCCTCAGAGATGTGTTGGCATCATCGATTGTCCAAGTGCTTTTTGCTTGCTTGTGCTCTGTGTAGAAGTTAGAACATAGAAAGTTACTCTGAGTGGATAGGATTTGGGGGAACTACTGCCCCCTACAGGTTTGGCATGTCTATGAATGTGCATAACAACACACTTATGCGGTTAGGTGTGGACAGAGTTTTTTTTTTTAAACGAGGTGGTGAGGATATTCGTTTTTAAAAAGCCCCGGCTACGTGTGCACATGGCCTTAAACGGTGATGGAAAAATCTGTAGGGTGTTGGTCATTTTGACCGATTAGTATTCAAACCCCTGAACACTTTGCGCAAATACACTGACATTTTCAACTTTATGCAAAGAGAACAGGTAACTAAATCATTCCAAAAAGATTCCCATGAGAGTATTTGAGCATCATCTCAGACCTAGACACCGTACTCGTGAAGTAATTTGCTACTGACTCATTTAATTAACATTTCTGCTCAGTTTATTTTCTTTTAACTTCTTGTACTGTTACTTTTTTACTTTCATTGCACAACTACACATGCACATTCTGTAAATATTCTGTTTTTTTATTATCCTACTCAGCTGCACATTCCAACCTGAGTGTGTCACTTTGTTTGTAATAACTGCACAATACTTTACTTTTTGTAATTGTTTCCTTAATGTACATATATTAATCTTAATTCTGTTTTTATACTTTTTCTACCTTTCTTGCGTGATCGTGAATGCTTCTATTATCTGTCACTTTGCTGCTGTTACAGCTGAATTTCCCTTCAATTCTATTCTACTCAATATATCTCGCTATCTGCAAAATGACAGCGGGTAGAATAGTTACTGAGGCCTTGGAGAGCTACTGTGGTTGTACAAAATACAAAGTTGATGGGGGAGAAATTGTTCTGAATGCCCGACAGAAAAGAATGGAAAAGTATACAGGTCTGAAAGATGATCTAAACACATATGGAGACCAAACCCAGGAAAATATAACAAAAAAAGGTTAGGAATGCAATCAGGAACTAAGTGCCAAAACATAAAAACCCGAAAGTATCCCCAAAAAGGTGAGCAAAAGAAAAAACTAACCTAACATACGAACTAAAGAACACAAGTAAATCTAAATAAGCTGAACAAATATAAAGCTATAAAACTAGCCATGAATTGGCATTGCAGAGTAAACATGAACTGAGGAATAAAAAGGCTAACAGGAATAAATAAACAAACTGCAAACAGACAGAAATAATCCAAGAAATACTGTGAAAGAACACAAAAGGGTCCACTGTGAATCTAAACATGAAAAACTCAACCTGACCGCTAGTGGAGAATAGGAATAACCCAGATTAAATAGAAAAGACCCAAAAATTCTACAAAATGGAATATAGCAACAATAATGACAACAAAACCCCTTAAACACTGGCGAAATATCACAGGTTTGCTTAGTCTTTTCCCCTTGATAAGTTATATCATAATTCAAAAACAGATTTTCTTATTTACTCAGGTTATCTTTGTCTTATTTATTTATTTTAAAGATTTCTTCATATCTTAAATAAATTGTGACAATAATGTAAAAACATGCACTTTATAACACCAGCAAAACCAATCCAACCAACCAATGAAACAACAAAAATCATGAAGCTGTGGCTCATGCATAAAATACTAAACACAACTGTTCAATTTAGCAAAAGTTTAAACTGCCTTATTATAGGGTTTGCTTTTTATTGAACAGAATATCCTTGAAGAGCCATTGTGTAGCTCTATGCATTTATTAATTATTTCGACTGAAGTGTACCTTTGAAATGTGTTTAATGCTCTCAAGTATTCTCTGAAAAACTGTAAAAAGATTACATATAGCTTTAAACAGGTCACCCTCCACATGATGATCATTATTATGATATTATCACATCATCTTTATCTTCATTATCATTATCAGCATAGTGTCATTCTCATCTGAGTCATCATCATCCTAATCTTTTCAGTCAATGCCAGAAAGAACAGCATTTCATATGTATATACAAAGCTGATGCAGAGGTAGGACTTGTACAATTTACAGATTCTGGGGGTTGTGCTAAACATTACCATAGAGGGGTAATGAGCGTTTCCTATCAGACCTCTGGGACTGCACTCAGGCCATTAGGTAGTGGCTGAGCGGTGTAAATGGTCTGAAAAGGGACCAACATACATCGTAAAATCGCAACAGAATGTACTGTAATAGGGATTTCAAATAGCAGAAATAAGTCAAGTCTGAAAGAAAAAAGAATAATATTAGAAATGTCGGGGGGGCTACGGATGTATTTCTTTTTCAGTAACAATACTGCACCTTTTTAACTTGAAGTGAAATCTCCGAATTGCAATGTAATTTTATGTTTCCCTAGATTTTACTTACATTTCTCATTTTTTTTTAAAATTGAGTTGAAGTGAGAGACCAAATGCTGGACTTGTTGGAATTTGCCCAAAACACAAGGGCACAAATCCACTACTTTTGTTCATAGGCATGAGTCAGTATTATCGTTTTATAAAAACCTTGAGTGAAAATACCTCTGCTGCATGAATGGAATAGATAGATTGTCCCACAGTGGGGAAATTCAGGTGTACAAGCAGCAAGTTATAGATAAATGGAAACTTGCATAAGGTACGGAAGCGTTAAACTGCCAGAGCTAGGAAATAAATTCAGGAGCAGTATCTCATTATAATGAGAAAGTTTTCTTATTTAAACCAGAAAGGTTTCTTGTTTTGTCTAGATTTGACATATATAAAGTCGTTATTACAATATTTATATCATGTTAAAAACCAAGATATATTCTTGTTTTAAAAAAAAGATCCTAACAGTAAAACAGCAGCAACTCTCAGGATGTTCATGTGTCTAAGAAACACTTAAACATTTAAATGAGAAAGCTTCACTTTAACGAGAAAGTTTCTCTTTTTAAAGATTTTTATATCTCGTTATGACGACAAGATGTGCATGTATCTTTGTACATTACAAAAAGTGAAAAACGTGTGCAAATAACAGCAGAGATGTAAACATTCATTGAGTTTGTTGGGAGCAAAGATGGTTATAGAATTTAACAGCTGCTTGGAGGAAGGACCTATTATAATGTTCCTTTATGCACATAGACCCCAGCAGTCTGTCACTGAAGGAGCTCGCCAGCTCAGCAACAGCTTCTTGCATGGGGTGGAAGTCAGGTGAAGAGGCAGCTGGAGACACTGAACCAGAGCAAGGCTGAAGGTTCAGATGGTGTCAACCTCAGAGTCCTGAAGGCCTGTGCAGCTGCACCTCTTCAACCATAGCCTGACCCAGGAGAAGGTCCCGGTGTTGTGGAAGACATCAGGCCTTGTTCCAGTACCAAAGAGAACTCACCCATCTGTCATCAATGAGTATAGACCTGTTGCCCTGACATCCCACATCAAGAAGGTCCTAGAGAGACTCCTGTTGGCCCACCTGAATAAGCAAACAAGAACGTATCAGGACCCACTGCAGTTTGCTTATCACCGCAGAGTTGGGGTTGAAGATGCCATCATCCACCTGCTACAACCAACCCACTGTCATCTGGACAAAGCAGGCAGCACATTCTTTAAATTTCTCCAGTGCATTTAACACAATTCAGCCTGATTTGCTTTGTCAGAAACTCCTGAAGACACAGGTGGAGCCCTCAACAATCTTCTGGATCAATGACTACCTGACCAACAGACCACAGTTTGTGAGACTGAAGAATTGTCTGTCAAACCAGGTGGTCAGCAGCACTGGAGCACCACAGGGGACCGTACTCTCAACATTCCTTTTCACTCTGTACACCTCAGACTTCCAGTACAAATCAGAGACCTGTCATCTGCAGAAATACTCAGATGACTCTGCAATTGTCGGGTGTATCAGAGATGGACAAGAAGCTGAATACAGAGCTGGTGGACCGCTTTGTGACATGGTGTGGAAACAATCGTCTTACCTGGAACGTGAACAAAACAAAGGAGATTGTACATTTCAGAAGAAACAGGGATAAGTCAAACACTGTTTCATCATGGGAGAAGAAGTGGAGGTGGTTGAGGAGTATAAATTCCTCGGAGTTCACCTTGACAACAGACTGCACTGGAGGCACAACAGTGAAGCCGTCTACAAGAAGGGACAGAACAGACTGTACTTCTTGAGGAAGCTTAGGTACTTCAAGGTTTGTTGCAAGATGCTGCAGATCTTCTATATGCCTGTTGTGGAGAGTGTAATCTCTTCAGCCGTCATCTGTTGGGGTAGCAGCATCAGAGCCAGGGACTTAAAAAGGCTCAACAACCTGATGAAGAAGGCTGGTTCTGTTCTTGGGACAACTGCGGACTATCAGGAGAAGAAGGATTCTTCATAAAATCAAAAAATTATGGACAACCCCGAGCATCCTCTTCATGATACTATCCTGCAACAACAAAGCATCTTCAGTCGGAGGCTTCTTCAGTTTTGTTGCAACAGAGATCGCTACAGGAAATCTTGGCTGCCCACAGCCATCATGATCTACAACTCCTTAAAGAGGCTACATGCAACTTTTCCCCCAAAATAAACGTAACAATAGCCTTTTTATTTGACCATTTATGTCTCAAACATCTCCTGATGATCATACTGACACCTTGTCAGCTCACAGTAAGTGCACCTATAAGCCTGTATCCAATTTTTCCTATTTTCTTTCGGGTCGGATTTTTCCCGTGCTGTCTGCGGATGTGACGTCAAGCGCGTTCATGTTAAACATTTTAGATCACTCTGTCACCACAGCTAGTCAGCAATTAGCCTACACTCGCAAGCAGTGCAATGTGTCATATATATTGCAAACATACTTAGTTTCTCAAACAATATATGCATTCGACTGTTCTTACTTCTGTAAACATAATGTTGACTTCTTTGCAGCGGATGACTTGTGAAGTGTGCACGTACGAGCGCGCGCTGCGAGAGTGAGCAGAAAGGAAGAGCAGTTCCGTTTTTTTGGCCACAGGTGTCAGTCGCGAGTTTAAATTTCAGAAAATTGCATGTAGCCTCTTTAAAGAATTAATTGTATGAGCTATACCAACACTTAATTTCCCTCCGGGATCAATAAAGTATTTTTAAATTCAATTGAATGTGGGAGAGGACTCCCCCCAATTCCATGTGCTGTTTTTACTACCTTGGCCAATTTTTTCCAGGTCTTGTGATGTGCAGCTGCTATACCACACAGTCATATTAGTCATATTCAGCCCTGTAGATGTTCATAAAGCAGCCGAGAAGAGAGACCAGACCTTTTAAGCTTCCTGAGGAAGAAGAGGTTGTTGTCTGTACACCACTGTGTCAGGTTTTGACTCTCCACTCTATTGTGAGTCTCATCATTGTCTGATGTGAGACCTTGATGGTCTTTTTTGGAAGGACGACATAAGTACAAAACTCCACATAGGAAAGACAGGTCATTGTATATCCCTCCACATATGCACCCTCACTGAATATTCTCCAGACCGTGCACTCAAAACAGTCCTGTGCTGAAGAAGCCTCCCAGACATACCTAGATGTGTAACTGCCACTGCCTTGAAAGATCCAGGGATGTTAAAATAAACCTGGTTCAAAATACTATCTTGTTGTAAATATGTATCTTGTTGTAATGTTAATTAAATTTTTTTTTTTGAAACATTGATTTCAGGACCACGTGATTAAAATCACCTTCCACAATCACAGCGGGTTCTTGACTTGCATTCATCCAGTTTATATGGTCTGCATTCAATTGCCAAATCTTCTAATTCAGGAGAGCAGTACGTACTAATGATGTTCAAAGCAGTACGCCAGGAGTTGTTGGTGTATGGTACCAGACCTTTGTGTTTAGCTTCAATCAACATGAAACAGAGAGTACCGCTATAGCTTCACCGCAGGTTGCTGTCCAACCAGGTCTTGGTAATGATCGCCCCACAGCTGTTCATTCTGCGTGAGGTAATCCTCAGCCGAAACTCATCTATTTTATTCTCGAGTGATGGTACATTGGCAAAGAACAGACTGGGATAAGCCGGTCTGTGCAGGTTCGCATGTAGACGAGCAGCCCTTCTTATCCCGCTTTTGTATACCATACTTCCTCCATCTCTAAGGCCCCACCGGGGAATAGCACTACCACAGCTGGTCTGCTTAATCTTTGGTGGAATCAGAATCAGAATCAGAAAGGGTTTTATTGCCAAATGTTGGGTAGGTTTACAACATTAGGAAATTGCTGCGGTACTTTGTGCAAACATACAAGAACGAACAGACAAACACTTAAATAAAAATATAAAATGCTAAACAGATTGATATATACATGAGTGCAGGTAATAGGATCCAACTTTGAAGACATCCATTAAAGACATCCATTCTGATTCCTAATGTTCCACAGTTCGGCCCTTCCATGTTGTATTAAGGCTTGGAGTGGCCTAGCTGGCAATAAAAAGGTAGGTAAAAACATAAATAAAGCCTTAAAAAGCCAAGTGCCTCTGAGCCGCTGTGTGAGTACACGCTTCCATCACCAATTTAATTCATTGTAACCTTTTTATTGTAACTGTAGAACTTATAAATATTGCTATTCTCCTTTTTGTCACCACCAACTCTGTTATTAGCAAGTGCTGAAAATGTTATTTATTAATTGATTTTACATTTGCGCTTGTACTGTGGCTACACCTGGGTATGAACTGAACTTTTTGTTTTTTTGTACTTTTTCTATTTTTAAAAATAATAAAAAATACCAAAAAAGTTAATCTGCCAGTACTCTTCGAGGCACAAGAAAGCAACTCAATAAAAGCCTTTATAAGATGCAAGTCCTGTTGAAAACAAATGAAGGTTCAGATTATACCTCCAAATCTCTGACAGGTCATCCAATACACTGCGGTTTAAAATTGCTCATTTGAGTTTTATTGTGATTGACAGAACAAAGATTGATCTCCTCCACTCTCAAGCAGTGAACTTTAACACTGCCACAGACACTCCTCCACGGAGTGATGCAAATGAACGCCTACACTTGGTCCCCTGAGAGGAAAAGTGTCATCGCTTTCAGTATATATTGATCTTCTGGAGGGACTGGATTTAATATGCTTTGGAACTGTCAACAGCTACAAGACATGAGGGCAAAAATGTTCGCAATGATTTGATGAAGCACAGGAGGAAAGGAAAATCTCAAAAGACTTTTAAGGAATACAAAGAAAGCTTACATAACTTTGGCACAGCAAAAAAAGAACATGTGGTCTTTATACCTCGGGGTTTTGGCTGACCACAAGCCTCTACTTAGTTTTAAAATTAGAATATAATCCTGTGTGTAAATAATGAAAATCACTTTTTATATAAGTAAACTAAACATTTCTGTCATGCAGACGGCTTGCATACAGTTTCATTTGTTTTTATACCAGGTTGAAAATATATAACTCTTTTTTTTTATAAAAAAAAGAAAAAAAAGAAAATATATAACTCTGTGAACAACGATTCCAACTATTAATCAGTTTTTAATAAGGCTTATACATTTCTAATCGACAAAAAAGAGTCCTTGATAATGTTGATAAGGATGCTCTGACTGATGCAGCATACCAAAATAAAAATAATTCAGAGGCACAAAATATTTATAATTCATTAGAACAACGCCTATTCTGATTGGGGTCACAGGTATATAAATTTATAAAATACTGGGTCAAAAGTTGGTACCCAGGATAAGGGTTGTAGAAGTGAATGACAAAGAATTCCACCTATATTAAATTAAAAATGACCTGACTGGGCCTCTCTGGACACTTCTGGTCATAACAAATGGTAAGACCTTGAATATAAACTGCAATAAACTTTTTTCTATGTTCATAAATTTGGTTTTCACTAAACAATACCGTGGATTCAAGGATGTCACAAAACATAGCCGCAGCCTATCCAGGACAACAAACAATCAGGGCAACTGTAATACAAATTTTGATTACTTATGCGTTTCCATTGAGCAGTACAGCACTAGTCATTGTGCTTCGGTTCACTTTTTTGTCTGTGTCCATTGTAAAACCAATCTGTACCACAGTCGGGCTGCTTCCAATTCAATTATTCAATCAATATTATTCAATCTCAAGGCACTTTACAAGTAATTTCAATTAAATCATAAATACATTCCAATTAATCCTTAAATTCATTATTCCAATCAGTTTAAAAGTGATTTTCTTTAGTCCTTTCTTTGGTTGCCTTGCAGCAAGACGACCAGGGTTCGAATCCCCACCTCAGGTCTTTTTTGCACAGAGTTTGCATGTTCTCCCTGTGCATGCGTGGGCTCCCTCCCGGTACTCCGGCTTCCTCGCAACAGCCCAAAAACATGACTGTAAATTGCCTTTGATATGATTGTGTGCGTCTGTGCATGGTTGTTTGTTCTATGTGTCTCTGTGTTGTCTCTGTGTTGCCTTGCAATGGATTGGCATACCCCGCCTCTCACCCAATGATTGCCAGCCCCCCGCAACCCTGCAGAAGATGGACAGGTATAGATAATGGATGGATGGATGAGTTCAAACTAGGGCTGTCAAACGAATAAAAATTTTAATCTAATTAATCACAGGGTAGCTGTAAATTAATCACGATTAATTAACATTCCTAAATATGACAGAAAAAGTAAAATGTTTGGTGTAAATAAAAGACGAAACCAGAAGCTGTTGCTCTTTTTTTAAGGAAATACAGGAGAGATGCATGGAACTTTTGTTTTGAATTCCACAATCACATTTACATGTGGAGATTTTTACCAATAATCTTTTAGTCAGTTGCTAAGGCAAACTAACTGGTTAACATTTTATGAATGTAAAGCTGACAGTTTCTTATTAAATTTTGGACAAACCTGAGCATCGTGTTCATGGGACTATCCTACAACAACGGTGTCTTCAGTCAGAGGCTTCTTCAGTTTTGCTGCAACACCGACTGCTACAGGAGATCATTCCTGCCTACAGCCATCAGGATCTACAATAGCTCCTTGAAAAATTAAATGAGCTACAACAACACTTAATCTCTCTCTGGGAGCAATTAAGTATTTTTTAATTGACATTTTCTGACTAATAGAGGGATCATTTGTTTATCAACACCAAACCTTTACGTACATTACTCCCTGGTTCCCACTGTTATTATTTGCAATCATCAAATTATCAGTTTGCAGTTATCAAGTTGTCATGCTGTTTACGCGACAAGCAAGCACTGAATGCAGCGCAGGTTTAATTGAGGGGTAAACAGGGCAGGTCATTTTGTGCATGCGTTAATTGCGTTAAAAAAATTAATGCCATTAATTCCACGAATTAATCAACCCGCATTAATGCATTAATTTTGACACCCCTAGTTCAAACGTTTTCCATCTAAGCAAACCCAGCGGATTGCTTCGAGTCATTGACTTGCAGCATTCACTCCTCCTTGATGAACATGTAGCGACAGTGAACCTTCTCCTGCGCTGTGTCTTTGACTTCACAGAAGTCCATCTTACTGAGCAAGCATGTAGTGACAGTGGAGGGGGAAAACTCTCCTTTAACAGGAAAAAACCTCCAACAGAACCAAAACCAGGCTCAGTACGAGCGGCCAACTGCCATGACCGACTGGGGGTTTCAGAAGACACACAAGAAAAGAAGAACTGATGTTGGAGTACTTTCTATGTTAAAGAAAGTAAAAAAGTTGATAACACAGAAGAGGGAGAAAGTTCAGTTACTGGGAGCATCATCCCAGCTGATGCACTCCTCCAACAGGGCATCACAGCAACAACAAAAAAATCCCAGACCAGATGTATCCTCTATGGAGAGAAAAACACTGATAGAAAACATAAAGTTAACAGTTGAAATAAGAGCAAATAATGCAACAGGGGTGTAGTAGGAAAAAAAAGTAGCTGAGTGAAGAAAAGTGGTCAGTCTGTCCTCCAGCAATCTAAGCCTATAGCAGCAGGTCCAGAAGGTGTCAACCCCAGAGTCCTGAAGGCCTGTGCAGAGCAGCTCTATGGGATTCTACTGCACCTCTTCAACCTTAGCCTGACCCAGGAGAAGGTTCCAGTGTTGTGGAAGACATCAGGCCTTGTTCCAGTACCAAAGAGAACCCACCCATCAGTCATCAATGAGTATGGACCTGTTGCCCTGACATCCCACATCAAGAAAGTCCTGGAGAGACTCCTGTTGGCCCACCTGAATAAGCAAACAAGAACATATCAGGACCTGCTGCAGTTTGCTTATCACCATAGAGTTGGAGTGTAAGATGTAACTTTCACCAGTGCTGTTTCAGCGCTATGATGAGCGCTAAAACCTGACTAAAACACTTCAAACAGGTCATTACTGTTTAGATGCTCACACACTTGATTAGCAACTATTTTCTCAAGGATTTTAGATAAAAAAGGAAGATATATATCTATAATTTATTAAGTCATCTTGATCGAGAGGTTTCCTAAGTGAAGGTTTAATTACAGCAACCTTAAAATCCTGTGGTACGTATCCATTTACTAAGGATGGATTCATCATATCTAAAACTGGGCCAGGAACCAAACGGAAAACTTCCTCATATAATTTGGTTCCGATTGGTTCCAACATGCAAGTTAAAAGTTTAGATGAAACTAATATTTTTGATAATTCCAAAAGCTTGACTGAATCAAAACAGTCCAATCAGAAATGAGATTGTACGGTTATCTCTGATGCTGCCTCACTTACTGAGAACGAAGTAATCATATTTGGGAGGATGGCAATGGTTTTATCTTTAATATAATCAATTTTATTGATGAAGGATTCCTTAAAGTCATTACTGCTGACAGCTACAGGAATAGTTGACTCAACAGAGCTGTGACTCTGTAGCCTGTTTTAAAAGACACACCGTGGCGGCATATTAGGGCAATATAGGGTAAGACAGTTTGTCTTTTGAATGCGCCATGGCAGCATGGCGAGGCTAGAGTATTGCAGCATTCTTGCTGGCAAGCTTCACAGTAATATTACCGCAAAATTGTCGCAAGCCTGGACTTATGAATGAAGATCACGCCTTGCTGCAACAGAGGGTGATGTCATGATGACACTCCAAACTGGAGTGATGCAGAGGTCTGGGAGCGTCTAGCCTTTAGAGCTGAAGACCAGATCGCCAGATAGTTCACAGGACTGTGAAGGACAGCCACCTTTTGAGGAGCGGGGCTTCAATCAGGAAAAAAACAAACAATCTACATCCAAGATATTTTGTCTGTTTACCACGGACTCCTCCGTATACACGACCCTGCATGTCGACAGCCTGGACACCACCTCCACGCAGATTAAATTGTTGCCCTTCACTGTGTTCCTCGACGATACTTAGCAAAATTAGGAATGGAACAGATTTGTTAAAACTTACAGTATTGTGTGATAAAGCTCTACTGTAAATATTTTCTTTCAGGTTTGGAATACGCCGTTAAAATAAACACAAAGTTCTCAAAATTGGTTGGATAGGGTTATGTGGAAGGACTGTTGTTTCTTCACTCTTAATGTTGTATGTCAGAAAAAGGTCCAAAAGATGATGACCGGGGTGGGTGGGTCTCTGTATTTTCAAGGAGGAGAGTTGTCCCAAAATGGTTATTTTCCTTCTGCATATTTTTTGTCTTTTCAATGAATAGAAGAAGAGCACGCTGCAACGTGCACCTGTAACACAGTGGGGTTACAGGTGCTTATGGGGCTCAGCACCACCCTAAATCCGTACTTTCTGCCTCACTATTTACATTATTACTACCAATTTATGATCAATCGGAAAGATTAAATATGTCACACACATTGATTTCATATTTTAAACAGACTATGTGGTGTGTCAGCATATGTAGTACATGTGTAATCAAACGTAATTTGGCAATATAAAGCGAGACAGCAGTGTGCATGAGCCAACTGCCTGCAGCAGCGATGCATCGATGCAGAAAACATGTCAGAGTTGGAGCAGAATTTTTTCTGACATTAAAAAAAATTCTACTGCAGGCTGGATTATCTGGTGATCAAACTGCATATATTACATTGTTGAAAAAAACAATACCGGTGCCAAAGCGTTATTTCTCCATGGTGATGTGTCTTAGACATTGAAACAAAAGGCAGATACAGTGAGGAACATAAGTATTTGAACACCCCGCAATTTTGCCAGTTCTGGAGGTGTCTGAAAGTGGAGGGGTCTGAAATTCACATTGTAGGTGCTTTTTTTAAATTCAGGAAATCACATTGTCTGATTTTTAAATAATTTATTTGTACTTTATTGCTGCATATAAGTATTTTAACACCTGAGAAAATCGGTGTTAATATTTGGTACAAGAGCCTTTGTTTGCAATTAGAGAGGTCAATTGTTTCTTGTAGTTCTTGACCAGCTTTACACACACTGCAACAAGGATTATGGCCCACTCCTCCACAGAGATCTTTTCTGGATCTGTCAGGTCTCTGGGCTGTTGCTGCGCAACACTGAGTTTCAGCTCCCTCCAAAGATTTTTTTGGATTTAGGTCTGGAGACTGGCTAAGCCACTCCAGAACCTTGATCTTGCTACTTCCTTTTCTCCTACTACTCTCCAGTTGTATTACAGTACATTTTGTTATTTCGACTGTTAACTTTGTTTTCTCTCAGTGTTTTTCTCTCCATAGAAGATATACCTGGTCTGGTATCCTGCTTGGCTGCAATGCCCTGTTGGACGGGGGGCATCGACTGGGATGATCCCCCCAGTAACTGAACATCCACTGTCTCCTGTTATTAACTTTTTACTTTCTGTAACATAGAAAGTTCTCTTATATCAGATCTTCTGTTCCTTCTGTGTCTCTGCTCTGTCTTCTCAAACCCCCAGACGGTCGTGGCAGATGGCCGCTCCTACTGAGCCTGGTTCTGTTGGAGGTTTCTTCCTGGTAAAGGGGAGTTTTTCCTCTCCACCGTCGCTACATGCTTGCTCAGTATGAGGGATTGCTGAAGGATTGCTGTGGTTGGAAAGTCTGCATCAACGGGGCCCAACCTCACGCCAATGACTGACGCAATCTGCTGGGATTCCTTAAATAGGAAACTTTTTAACTGATTGGAATGTTTGTATAAATGTATTGAAATGACTTCTTGTTAAGTGCCTTGAGATGACATCTGTTGTGAATTGGCGCTATATAAATAAACTGAATTGAATTGAATTGATCTGCTTGATATGCCACCTGTGTGCTTCGGGTCATTGTCATGTTGGAAGACCCAGCCACGACCCATCTTCAATGCTCTGACTGAGGGACGGAGGTTGTTGCTCAAAATCTCACAATACATGGCCCCATTGATCCTCTCCTTGATACAGTGCAGTCATCCTGTCCCCCTCACAGAAAAGCACCCCCAAAGCATAATGTTTCCACCTCCACATTTCACAGTGGGTATAGTGTTCTTGGGATGCAACTCATCCTTCTTTTTCCTCCAAACATGGCAAGTGAAGTTTAGACCAAAAAGTTTTATTTTGGTCTCATCTGACCACATGACTTTCTCCCATACCTCCTCTAGATCATCCAGATGGTCATTGACAAACTTCATATGGGTCTGGACATGTGATGACTTGAGGAGGGGGAACCTTCCGTGCAATGCATGATTTTAAACCATGACGGCGTAGTGTTTTACCGACAGTAACCTTTGAAACTGTGGTCCCAGCTCTCTTCATGTCATTGACCAGCTCCCCCCGTGTAGTTCTGGGATGATTCCTCACCTTTCTTATCATCAGTGGTACCCCATGAGGTGAGATCTTGTATGGAGCCCTAGTCCGAGGGAGACTGACAGTCATCTTTATCCTCTTCCATTTTCTAACAATTGCTCCAACAGTTGATCTATTTTCACCAAGCTGCGTGGCAATTGCCCCATAGCCCTTTCCAGCCTTGTGGATCTACAATTCTGTCTCTGGTGTCTTTTAACAGCTCTTTGGTCTTGCCCATGGTAGTAATTGGAATCTGACTGTGGGGTGGACTGTGGGGTATCTTTAACGAGTTCAGACAGGTGGTACTAATTTAGATTAATGAGTGGAGTAGAGATGGACTTTTTAAAGACCTGTTACTCTGGTAACAGGTCTTTGAGAGCCATAATTCTTGCTCATTGCCAGGTGTTCAAATACTTATGTGCAGCAATAAAATACAAATAAATTCTTTAAAAATCAGACATTGTGATTTCATGAATTTTATTATGCTGTCTCACGCAGTGAAAATGCACCTACAATGTGAATTTCAGACCCCTCCATAATTACTAAGTGGGAGAACTTGCAAAATCGCAGGGTGTTCAAAAACGTATGTTCCTCACTGTGTGCAACAGCGTGATGGGGGTACTAAATTGTAAAGCTCATGTTCTTTTAGCTGCAAAGGATGTGCAAAAAAGTGGATATGAACAAAGACCTATGGAAGAAATCACGGGTGTTGTTTTTTCCTCCAACCAAACATTTGTGAGGTGTTTGATTAAATGAACGAAATACAAAGAAAACAAGTAATTTGTATCAAACTCTGTTTCAGTCTGCTTTTACCAAACAATAATTAACCCCAGTATTTGCCTATCATTTACTTTATTATTTCAACAAATAAATAAAGATTGTGAAAAGGCTTAATATTGTTCCAAGGCAGCTGATGGAGAAGGAAACAAAAAGCATTGAACTTATTCATCAAATGGACAGAAACATGGCTTCAAATCAATGCTAATGTTTCTCATTGTCAAGATGAATTAGTTAGGCTTTTGGAACCTAAATCATTAACCATACGTCTAGGCTCTGTGTGGCTAAAGATGAATGCAAAGAACACTTTCCTGCATTACTGTGATATTACAACACACAATAGGGCCATCAATAGCCAACAAGGGTTTGCAGGAGGTGTTTATTGTCCTACTTTTTGCTTAATGCTCTTTTTTCTGCCTGACTGTTGGAAAAACATTGTCTAAAGAATCTATAGAAAACATGCTGTCTACTGGATAAACTATGCGAACACATATCATAAGTTGCTTCTAATACTCCAAAACTAATTTCAATGCATTTACATTCCATTTTAAATAGTTTGAGTTCATTAAAGTACAATTTTTTCATACTTTTGGATCAAAGAGAAGAGACGGTTCCTTAGTGTGCTGCCCAGGCCAGATCTTGTTTTTTCAGAGCGGTATGTGCCCAGAGCCTCCAACTAGACCCTCCCTAGTAGGGTCTATAGACAAACACAGAGTGGTGTGTAACTGTGATATGGAAGAAAAATAACAGGACAGTGGCTTCAATTTGTAATTAGCTCCATTACTCTGATTTCTCTGAATACCATTATTTGCTTACATTGTCTTTAGAAGACAACTTTTTGGTAAATATAGTTTTCCTGTTTGCAGCTTTATCTCAGCTTGTGTTCTGTTGAGGCCTCAGAGGTACTGCATGTTAGAGAGCAGCAGAAAACAAAGATCATCATGAAGGACAAGGTCCTCACCACAACAGTTCTGGAGAATGTCAAAACAATTTGAGGTCATAAAAGAACATCCCAACCATTGAACATCTTACAGAGAACTATATATCAGTCATCTGAAAACAGAAACAAATTACCCAGTACTGCCCCCTTAAAGCCCGGACAATTCAAAAAAGCTGTCGCCAAGAGGGTCATGGGAACTCGGGAGGAGCGTTGAAGATCCATGCAGAGATCTAACTTCATCCATTCATTGTCTGAACCCTCCATACAGGGTAGCGGGGGGTTGGTGTCTATCTCCAGTTATCCTTGGGGGTGCACCCTGGACATATCGCCAGTCCATCACAGGGCAGAGATCCCACTTGAGGGAGAATTTATTGACAGGCCAATTATTAGTTGTGCACTCCAGAAATCTGCCCTGTATGGAATAATGTAAAGAAAAAAAATTTTTAACATCATATAAAGTTCAATTTGCAACAAACATGACCATTCTTTGGTCAGAAGAGACCAAACTCAAACTTTTCTGCCTGCATGCTAAAACATTTTTTACATCACCTTGAATGCACGGTTTCCTATGTTGTACAAATACAGCTCAACCTGAAAGGAAACCTGTTAGAGGTTGCAAATAGCTTAGGATAAAGTCAGAGTCTATCAAAGTGGCCTAGTCAAAGTTCATACCTAAATCAATTTAGGAAACTATCGCAAGACCTTTGAAAATTAATGTTCACGTACTACAGCTGCACATAATGCTGAATCGTAGTCGTCATCACTATGTTCGTGTGTGCAATATCACAAACGACAGCTTGAAAGCAATATTTGGTGCAACATTATTGTTTAGGTGTTGGATGGACATTTACTGCAACACCCACACATAATGTATATGTTCAATAGCCAAGATGCTAAATCTCAGAGAGTGGAGGGTTCATTGTAAAGAGGGAAGTGAAAGTAAAGAGTCAGAAAATATAGGATAATCATAAGTGAAATAATTTCAATATTCAGCCGCTGTGTCACAATTAAACGCTTTCCTGATATTGTCTAACCTGCCCTTTCCATCCAAACTAACTAAGCATGTCTCATGTTTTGGTGTTGTTGGGAACCCAAATGCAGTGATGAGAATGGCTGTATTATAGTGAGAAACCTTATTTAATGTCCAGATGAACCTGGAAAAAACAGGGTAAAAGAGTAACACAGATGTGAACACTAAGTAACACTAGTAAGCAAAAGCACATGAATACAATGAAACATAAAATGCTGGAACCAAAATTATCAATCTCAGCTACAATGCCAAGAGATTATGGCACCTTGAGCTATTTTTCAAGGAAGAATGGGCAAAGATTTCGATCTGTGGATATCAAAACTTGGAGAGCCATACCTCAAAAGATTTGCAGTGAATAGTGCTTCAAAATGAGACTATGGGGTGTTGCATGGAAATGTACAGCACAAATTTGCGATGTTTCTTTGAAAAAAAATAGAAAACCCATCCTTATTCTTCCAATTCAAATTGTTCATTGTTTGCTTTGGTCTATCACATACAATCTGAATGAAAGAGGCGGTGCATAGAGTATGGGTAGAGCCCATATACGGGGAGGCCAAGTCCAAGACAGATTACAACACCCATCTAAATTAAGTTGCAAGCATGCAATGTACTGACCCAAGACAACCAGCAGAGGGGGCTGTAGGTAATCTGAACTTTTGGAGGCAGTAAAGAAGATACTTTGATGCTGTTGTATTCCAAAATGGACATTAGAGCTTGTGTTAAAAACAAGAGCAGGGGCAATGCTAATACATCACCAGTTTTAGGGAGGCAAGTATAACCTTGAGTGACATTCTGATCCACCCTCCATACCAGTTGGTGGCAGTAATGCACCAATTTGTACTTTGCCAGCCGCCAATAAACATCACAAAGAAGAGGGGCGCTGTGTTACTTTTAGGCAAATATGAGCATGCCAACTGTAGTTATTGTGAAAACTTTGTGGGAAATACACACAAGAAAGAAAATGATCAAGGTTTTGAGCGGCAGATTATGTTGGATTGTGGATGTAAGACTGTTTTACTGGAGGACATCAATTGAACCCTTGTGGACGTAAAAAGGCCGTTGTTGTTCAAGATGGTTTGGTTCTGTCAGGAGTTTGTGGCTTGAAATGGTGAGTTGCATATTATCGTGATTTCTGAGTGGTTTGAAATAAGCATTTTTCTGTGTCTGCAGTCACAATTGTATCTTTGATTGGAGTTAAACAAAAAGATGACTGCACCCCCAAAGTTAAATTCCTCTGGCACCGGTTCTGTCTTTGCTGCATGTCTTCCTTCTTTCTTCCTCTACCCATTTCCAGTTTAAGCTCCTGTTAATAAACCCCACTAGTGCCAAAAAACCTAATTAAAAAAAATCTGAATGAAATGCATTGAAATGTGTTGCTGTAGTGTGATAAAACGTGGAAAGGGTTAAATGTTCTTAATGCTTTTGAGCGAAAATCTGCTAAATCCCCAGATGCATATTCTTAAGCTTTACAAAAAATGTACCCATCAAAAAGAGTAAACATAAGATAGATTACCGTTCTTACCTTTATTAGCTAACCCGCCTACCCATTGATCACTGCATTAACTGTGTTTTTCACAGGAAGCCTTGCATTTTACCAGGACATGTCTGAGGATTGCAGTCTACACTGCTAATGACTGGCAGAAATATCCACAGATTAAAGTCAGCAGCATCAGAGACCTTGCTGTGTCAATGTGCTGTCAGCTCAGCGTGATGAAAAATGTTTACAGCACTACATTAAGAGGAAATTACCTCATTTTGCCAGAAGCCAGATCATTCATTCGAAGGCGTAGCGTGCCTATCGTCGGCCCCGCCGTAAATTAGTCTGCGCCTTTCAGCAGGAAGAAAGGTGGGGAGGATTAGGGGGATCAATCTTTGAGACGGGCAGTTAAAATCATTATTTGGCATCCTGCAGGACGCAGGTTGCGTTAAAGAGTGACAAATCGTCCCAAGCTGTTATAAACATCTCTATTCATAGAAACCCCTGAGTATGGTGGCTGTCTATCCAAACGACCAAAGTGTCAGAAAGGAAGAAGGAAATACTGAGTTAGTGAGGTTATAAAAGCTGCAGGATCTCCAGTGTTATTCATAAGGCGAGACCATAATGAGCCCACAATGGCTTTCCAAGGCAAAGATTTACAGTGTGCCTCAGAAAAATCCTGCCACGTTCCCAAAGAACTCCCTAGCCTCTGTCAAACTGGGAATTAAGATTTAAAAAAAGGAAAAAGACTTTCCTCAGGCCTGGTATTCTCCTGGAGTATCTCTGCTATGCAACAAATGAACCCCCAAAAAAGACTCACAAATTGACTTATTCTTAGACTTCAAAATGTCCTTGACACGCTGGAAAAACTATTGTTTGTATTCCAGCTTTAAGGCAGTGGGAGAATTTGCATCTTTAACAAATAAATCTAAAAAGACTTTCCTAACGGATGTGTTTTAAACCCTCAGCTATCACTGCTGGGCTGCGTCATCCTGCTGCTAATCCCGTTAATCTTTCCATTGGCAAGAGTTCCAAGGATGTTTCCCTGTTATTTTAGGGTAATGATTACATATTGTAGCATTGACAATGGCCTAACCCCTTCACAAGTTTTATTTATGTCCTGCCTCCAGAAGGCTGGGAGGGGGGGGGGGGATACTGTTGCTTCCTGCAAAAGCAAGACTGAAAACTCTCGGATGAATTATTTAAATATCCTTCTCTACATGAGAGACACCTCAGAGAAAGTTACTTTCTTTTAGAGACGGGATTCACAGCTCTAGTAGAGCCTTTCCCTTTTTCTGCCACTCTTTAATGTCTCAGAAGAATCAAGTTTTATTAAAAGACAAAGATCATCTAAGTAAATGTAAAAAGCAATGTCTTAAACAATATACTAATTTATTAAAAAGAAAAGATGTCTGAACCAACATGACCCTATGAAAATATAAATCCATCTCAATAATCTCAGCAATTATAACGTCCAAGGATCATGTCCTCGACTCTGTCTTTCTGCCAAGGCTTTCAAACCATACATTTTTAGAGGCGCAGCAAAATCAAAGGAGGTGGATTAGCAGTGCTCGCCATCAACTGATGGTGTCATCCAGGACATGTTGTTGGGGGATGTCGTCTTTGCTACCTCGGAAATTCAGCTGTTAGCATGTCATGACAACAGCCTTTATACAGAGGCCTCCCCAGACGGAGAGAGGTGGTGGGTGTTCTCTGGGTCTTTTTTGAACTGCTTGAGGAGTGGCATAATATCCATCATACGCCAAGGGGCAAACTCCGCCGCTCAGAATTGAGACCAACCCGGAAGTAACAAAAATTGCAGTTCACCCCTCATCCGCTGGGATGAGGGGTGAATAAACATATTTACAGCCTGGTTCTAAAAACCATTTTAGGTTTAATAGGTCAGGTTTATCGGCATGACAACTCTGAGGGGGGTGAATTAGGGGCGTGTCCCTTTGATTGACATGTCTCAGATGAGTCATCAGTGCTAAAGCTGGTGGCTAAAGGTGGCTAACGGTGGCTAGCAGCTTGCCGCCATAGACTGCTTTCCCCTCCTGTTTGCTCCGGGGAAGGCCTTCAGCTTGGGACTCACGTTAAGACTTTGGCCATTTCCTTTCTCTGAACTTGAGCATCAGTTCTATCCGCAAACTTTATTAGTGTTTAGATATAAATCGTGCACTTATTGGACAAAGATGGCTTGCTGTGGTACTGATTGCACTAACAGACGGTCCAAGAAGTCTCTGCTCCATTTTTTTTGGTAAGTAAAATAATATTTCTGTATGTTATTTTGTAGATGAAGCTCCTGCAATCTGAGCTCCTAACAAAGTAGCTAGTTAATCACGCTGGGAAACTACAAACTGAACAGGTTAAGATGTTGTGCATTTAAGATAAGGCTGCTTGGTCGTAAATGGGTTGAAATGATCACATTTCTTATTTACTTTACATGTTGATTTATTCAAACTTCACAAAATAACGTATTGATCGCTTAGCGGTCAAGACACACACACACACACATATATATATATATAATGTGTGTGTACCAGCACAATATTTTGACGATTTTAACATGTAAAATAGATAAAAAATGTGATCATTTCAACCCGTTGTCGACCAAGCAGCCTTATCTTAGAGGCCCATTTGTTTAAAAAATAAATCCTCTTTTTCCCAACTAACTCCAGATATATTTCATATTTTGTCACATCATATGGGATTCACCTTCATTGTTGTACTTTTATACACACACCCATAAGTGTTATATGTCTGTGTGCTCATTTGTTTACAGCACGTTTGTCTTGTTGTGGTGGGTTTCCAAGTTAGACGGGCAATGTTGAAATTTTAAGTTTTTAATATACATTGTTTTTTTTTCCTTACAGATTATATCAATCGCCTAAAACTACAGGAAGATCATAAGGAGAAGTACTTAATATATGTGCATCACCTTTAATGCCACTTCTTTCATATCCTTAGGTGCTGTCCATTTTTTGTTTTTGATCAAATGAACAACAAATGAATGAAGTTTCTGTTTTTCTTTAACACAGATATTGTTTCCATTTCAGGAAAAAGAAATAATAGTTTTGTGGCCGCATAAGAAGTACGATTTGGCTTTGTAATATTGCAGACACCAAGGTTTATTTTAATATTGAGATGTTGAAGGAATTTATCAAATTAAAAAATTAAGTTGGCTGATTAATTACTTGGTTGACTTCTTATTTCTTCCCTTGTAATATACTGTTGAAAGAAATTTCAGTCATTGTAGAGAATAAAACATTTCTTTTTTTAAACACAAGATTCTATAAAAGAAAGGGACACAGATAAATAAACAAAGCAAAAGAGACTTATGTACAGTAAAATGGGGTTGGGGGGGGGGCAGAGTTCTCAACAGTGTTATGGCAACAGATGTAATTGTTGAAATAAGAAAACTACACCAACAACACATTAGACATAACAATCAGGGCTATAGTTATACTTTTTGCTTTAACATCAATTGTTCAAAAGGACTGTCATGTCTAATGTGAGGATGCATAAAGATGGCAGCATTTAAACTAGGAATAAAAGAAGCCATGACACTCTTGACAAACTTCCTGGCTTTTTCTATTTTTGCTGGGTTTGCACCCGCCCTCTCTCGACGCCTTTGGGTGATGGAGGAGAAGATGATGGACATCTGAGGGTGGAGAAGGTAAGGCTGGTGCAGGTCCTCCATCATCATGTTCACCAACTGGACACTGCTGACCACCCCCATGTCATCTCCACCACAGCTGATGATGAGGACATCTAGAGCTGCTCTTCCTCCTTTCCACCTCAGCCCCCCCAGCCAAACCAGAAGATACGGACGTCTGGGAGGTTTCCTCCGATGGTTTCTTCATCTCTCTCTGAACTATGTCGACATAGCTGTCTCCAATGATCCAAATGGCTATGGAGAAAAAAACTAACATAATGAATGGCAGTTGCACAGGTGTGGCTTATCGGCTGAAAGTATAATACTATTAAAATTCTACATGAAGTGATGGAGACAGGTACTTACATTTTCTGCTTTGTGTGGCTGTTGTGGAGGACAGGCATGCAGCCATTGTGACCTGGTAAACAAAATCTATACAAAGAAACACAAGTGTCTTACTAAAAGTGCAACTTATCCCTTCCCAGACCTCAATAAATGATTAGTAAAATTCATACATTACAGAATTGACTAGGATCGAAATTATTCATATTAGCTGTTGCTAATCTACAATAGCTGTGGGAACCGTTTTTTTAACTGGGAGATCCTACATGGTAGTACAATCACTAACAATTAGGGTAAATACAAATATTAATATAAATATGTGAACTATCCTTACTAACTTAGCTTGATCATGTATCTCATGCATGGACTAAATAGATCTCATACACTATTAATAACTAAGTTAAAAATATTATTGAAAACTTGCATTAAGTTAATGATCATTTCATTTGAATAAATTATTTCAATTTAAATGTTAACTTACCGATTTAATATTGTATTTACAGCCTGGATGGAAGAGGGTAGCAGAGTAGCTCTACTGCGGCTTTCAGGCTAAAGGCGCCCGCTAAACTCTGTTAGCTTCAATTAGCTACAGTTAGCTCCAGGACTAGCTCCTGGCTAAATCAGCTCAGAGTGTCAATCATCCACCCCCGCCCTCACAGCTCCACTCTTAGCTCCCCCTCTTTGCCCATTTTTGTATTTTCTGGGCGTGACGAAACGCGTGACGCAAACAAGATGGCGGCGGTGGGAACAGCCCATTTGGCTTCATTTTTGCTCTTCAGAAACCAATGGGTGACGTCACCTAGGCTTCGTCCAGTAATTATACAGTCTATGTCATACACCTAAAAACCATATGAAGTTCAAAATATGCATAAAACTACAGCCTAGAGGCTTTGACATACAAACACTAACCCCTCCTTTCCACCGGTCGTGTAAGCAGCACGTTACAGGAGCAGCACGTTTCACTTGTGTATTCTGCTGCTTGGCCCTTTCCACCGGGTGCGTATGAGGCGCATAGCAGCAGGGAAGCAGCTGTCACCGAGAGAGATCGAAATCACGCAAGATTAGCAAAATCACGCGTGGTTTCGTCAGTAAACACAACATCCATAGACATATATAAACGTCTATGACAATGATAACCAAGAAAAGACAACAACATGACTCCAAAAGGTTGGTATTTTATGTTATGTCCGTTTTATATTCGCCAAAAAGTTTGTGTTATGTCAGGGAATATCCAAAATTGCCCCCCTCCCGCGAGGTACTGACTTCTCACCAGCCGCACAGGTAGTGACATTTGTTTAAGTAAAGCAACCGCAAAGCAGCACGTTTCTTTTATTTTGAAAATTTTCGGTGCCGAGCCGTATATTTCCTGTCTCCCCTATCCAAAATGTAGAAATGTACGTGTTTCAGAGGCGTGCTGCTTAGAAAATAGAACTGCCGCGTATATTTAGAAAAGTGCTGCGACATGTCGCTCCTCAGACGCGGCAGACTCGTGCTGCTTTCGCCTCTGGTGGAAAGGGTTCTATTGACTACAGTGGTGGCTATCAGCTGCGTATGACGTGCTGTTCCTGTAACGTGCTGCTAACGCGTCCGGTGGAAAGGAGGGGTTAGGCTGTAGGGAATCCCATGGAGTTCTTTGAACTGTTATTCTTGGAAATGTAGAGTTTTGTTTGCAAGTTTTTGAACTGTTATACCTTTTAGATTGGGCTCATATGACTCTGTTATCTGGCCTGATCCTTACCTTCCATCTTGTGCTGCTTTACTCCCCTTACGCCAGGCTGCTGCTGATCCAGCTAAAAAAACATAACAAGAAGAGGAATATATATGAGACATTTATCATTTATTTGATTAAAATAATTCAGTATCCATTTCATCCAGTGTCCTAAACTGAAACTGACCCCTAAATATCTCTTTTGCTGTTCACAGCATCACAATTCACAATGACTCTTTGAAAAAGGCAACTTAAAATTACCTTTAATTTCCCTTTGGGATAAATACAGTATTTTTTTTATTGAATTTGAATTAAAAATAATTGCCCTCTATCTTAAATCATGAATGATCTGAATAACCTCATTTTTTGGTTTAATTAAACTAACCTCATCCAGCCTTAATTACCACCATGTTCACAAAAAACACCTTGGTGGTTCTTTTGGGAATATTTCTGTCAACCGATGAGACAAAATTGGAAAATTGTGAAAGGTCTGGCTCCTGTGTGGTGTTAAATTAACACAGCATTTCAGAATAAGAAATTTGGACTTAAATCCGAATGAGGTGCTGTGCCACAAACATCAAAAGGCTGTTTATGCTTAAAAAGCCTCTAATGCGGCTAACTATAACAATTGTGCAAGGGAGAATAGGCTAGATGTCTTCCACAGAAATGTTGTGAGTTATTGATAGGGCTTGATGACGATCTTTCCCTTCAAGGGTGTGTTGAAAACCAAGCCATGTACAACTGAACTACATACAGGTAACAAAGAGACTGGTATAAAAACTATTGGCCCTTTTCCACTAGGGTGGGGTCAGCCTCGAACGGCTCGGGTCAACACGGCCCAGAACGGACTGGTTGTGTTTCCATTACTATCTCAGGAATGCGGACGTCGGCAAGGGCATGGGCGGACTCAGCTTAAATGTTGGTGATGTCATTTGTAATCGCCACCAGAGTAGTAAACAAATGTGGATGTGCGCATTGAGAGCAGGATATGACGGAGCAAAATCCGCCCCCTTTGTTTTCTGTAGTCTTCCCAGGCTAATTCGGACGCGACCTGTGCACCCAGAGCTCGCCTTCTTTGTTGGGGAAGTGAGGTACTACTTCTTTGATGGAAACTGGATCCAAAGTAAATATTGAGTCTACCGACTGGTTAATCGGTGGCTGCATTTTGGCCGAAGGAATAAGCCTTGACCCTGGCTTATTTATAATTCTGCAGGATTCTTTGATTTATAGATTTCCCAAAAAGAGACACTTTTTCTGATCGCTGAACCAACCCCATTGTTCTGAAGAAAAAGAACCACAGCTCCACGGCCGTGTGCGCCAGCTGAGCTGGTCGCTGCAAAACCCCTTTATTCATCGGAGGACATCTTTTGTTCTTAATGCCTGAAGTATTTTTGGTGGGCTATTATTTCCTGATAATCAGGTGGTGCCCCGACTTAGACATTTGTTATCTAAATTACCAATTTTGTTGATGATTGCCTATTGTTGCACAACTGGTGGCACACCCAGTTTTGTTTTTTTTCACCCAGGAGGTTTTGGGGAAAATTATTATTTTCACATAAGGGGAAATTGGCTTGGATAACTGTTCCCTCAGTACATTATATCATAGTTTAAAAACTTCGTTTTGTATTTATTCAGGATTTTGTTTTTTAAAGGCTGCGGACAAGAAACAAAAAAAAATAGTTGGGGGCAAAATCTTCTTTGTAGCACTGTGGGTTTTTTTTGGGGTTTTTTTTACCCTCTCACTCTGTTATGGGCAGTGCAGGTGAGTGGAGCTGCATTCCATTTAGCCAATTAGGCAGGCCCAGAGTACTTATGGTGTGGCAAACCTGCAGAGTTTTTCAGACCTTAATTTCATTTTCATTTTACTTTTATTGTAAAAAGTAAATTGGCTACATCCTGCCTGCTGCCCCCCCCCCCCCCCCCCCCTCCCATCTCCTAGACTCAATCTTGCTGGGACGTAACCCACTGGCTCTAAGAACAAAGTCACAGAATTCGTCACACATTTCTAGTTTGTGTAAGATTTTTTGGCTGAGATGTTTTGTAGAATCTAATGAGCCTTTGTAGTATTGTTACCATAAACCTCATGCTAAATCAACACTGGATAACTGAACCGGTTATTGTCCAGAGTCTACTTTTGTTGCACCACAACCCTCCCTACCCTGTAGCTATTTAGAGTTGGACAGTCACCGCTCCTATTAGACACAGAAAAATATGTTGAACATTAGTGTCTCCACATTCCCTGTCCATATTTAGCCTCAACAAAGACATTAAAGGCTGGGCTTAAATAAATCAAATAAACTCTTAGTAGGTTATACATGAACATTTTGTGGATGGCTTTTCACAAAATTGCCATATTTGTTTAGATGGAAGTCATTTTCAACCTGCAAAGGAAAATCTCATTGCTTTGTACGAGGACTGTTTTTGCACTCAACACTCTAGTTTGTTCTTAAAGAGTAACTAAACCCCAAAACAACTTTTTTTTGCTTCTAAACTGTATAAATGGGTCTTTACCAATGCAGTCTTTCAGTTTCTGGGGATTTTTTTACATTTTGGTTTAAACTTGTTTAATTCTACACCTTTTGGTCTAAAAACGTCTTAGTGCTGCCCTCTTAGGGTTGAACGGTGGCTACTGCATTTGAATTTTGTGATTGGTGGAGAGCGGTACATCTCTACGTCACAACAGCCATGGTCTCACAGACACGCCCCGTGGGTTTGGGTAAAAAACTATCAGACATACCTGCTCCCTCAGCAGCAGCGCCTGCCTTGGGCAGCGCTGACTCAGCGCCCCGAGCCAGCGGCTCTAATTGATACGGTTCACGGCCGCTGAGCTCCATAAAGCCTCCCTCTACTCCTCTATCTCCGGTGACGACGGAGGAGATCCGCTGGTTCAGGGCGCCGAGCCAGCGCCGCCCGAGCTTGGTGCTGCTGAGGCAGAGGGAGACAGGAGGAGTCCAGTCTCTGAGTGGTGATGCTAACATAGGCTAACGTTCAAAACAGATGAATGTTGATCAGATCGATCAGTCGCAAAACTGCCAACGTCGCTTTGGTCACTGTCCATGTTTCAGTGTCACATTAAGCGAGCTGTCATTGTCCTCCAGAACACACCCCCACGTTCCCCCCTCCGCTTTTCCTCAACACTTGGCCATACCCCTCTGTTCTTCCTGGCACCGCCCACTTTGTAGAATTTTTTTGAAGTTGTCTGGGGGCGGGGTTATGCCTTTTCAGGGGATTCAGTTACACTTAAAGCTGTCACTATTGTGAGTTAGGACGTTGTTTTTTCTTGAACTTTGTGTAAAAAACTGATTCCATGCCCCAAAACATACTCAAGAAAACAACATAAGGGTGAAGAGTGATGAAGTTCAGTTTTCTCTCTGACTCTTATGAGTGTTTTAATATTCTGCAGAGGCAGATTAAATTATATCCAAAATAGAAAATTACTGAGCAGTATTTTAAAAAGATTTATGAACTTGGAAGCAACACTGGGGGTTTACAGAGTTGAGATGTGCCCAGACATGGTGAAGTACTTCCTACAGCCTCCTATAAAGAGGAGAAGGATTTAAAAAATACTGTTTATTTTGCCTATAACTAATTAAAGTTTGTATAAAAAAAGTTGCTTGATGGCAAATATATAAAACTTTAAGTTTTAACAATTTGCAAAGTTCCTCATATTCCCTATTACTCAATCATTCCATGCATTAACAATGTGTTCAAGTATGGAGGTAAAGGTTTCAACATGTTATAAGGGGAGTTCATGAGAACATGTCAGACATTACAGATAATATTTAATATTGTCCTAAGAAAAAAACTAAAATCATTGGACATGTTGACCACCCTGCGGTCTCCTCTAACCTTGCAGATTATATTGCATATAAAAAAATTGAAAACTGGCAAGACAGTACAGTGTGACAAATATGTTGCATTTATGACGGAAAAAAAACTTTCTGTGCAAAAAATTATTTTGCAAATGTGACCTAAGTCTGCAGTGGTAGTGTCGGTCTTCGAGCAGACACTTTAGGTGACAGATGGGATCTGAATCATTTAGGATTTAAAGCTGTCAACAGCTCTTTATATTTCTGAGAGGCTTCACATCATGGCACACTTTAACTGCGACACATCCAAGCTGAGCAGATTGTGGCGCAGGAGTGGGAGAAAAGCTCTATTTGCACTTATCATGGTAGAACAAACAACTACTGCTGTGCACATAATAAAACACAGACTAACATATTTCAGAGCTCTGTGCAGCAGGTTCCGGTACCGCTAAGGGGAAAAGCAAACCGGTACTTATCACCATTAATACACTTAATGCTGTGCGTAATGCAAAGAAGCGTTCAGACAGAGCAAGTTCTTGGGCTTCAGCCATGTAGAGGTTTATCAGAGCCAGAACAAATGGAAAAAATGTGGGAAAAATCAGAAAGAAACAGAGACTCTTCTGAGAGTTTGAATTATTAACAGTATTTATTAATGTGCGAGATACCTGCTGTGTTTAACCCTTAAGTGAGTTTTTATTTAGTGCGTCATACTCAAAATCCATCTATCCATCTATTATCTATACCGGCCGGGGGTTGGGGGGGGGGAGGGGGGGGCTGGTGCCTATCTCCGGCAGTAATTGGGCCAGCGGCGGGGTACACCCTGAACAGGTCGCCAGTCCATTGCAGCATATTCAAAATATTTATAGGTATTAATGCTTAAATATTAAATGTTTTTGTAAGCTTAAAAATGCTTCATTAAGACTGCTAAGCAGAGGTGTATTCAGGAAGTTCTTAAAGAGGGCTAAATGGTGGCCAGTGATGACCTTGGGCTGCCACACCAAAATAAAAGCCAGGTGGGAACCAGGGCTCGAATCCAGAGGGGGTGGGGCCTAAACAAAGTGAAAGAGGTCAGATTTACATGATGGTCCAAGATTGACATAAACATAAATACAGAAAACACAAATAATTCTGACTAATTGAGGCTATTTTTCTTTTTTTCTTAAGTTAATATTTATTAAAACATTTGATCCACATAAAACCTTCTCATCGGGGGGGGTTAGTGTGGTACATCTTTACGTCACAGGCATTGGTCTAATAGACACGCCCCGTGGGTTTGTTTATAAAACTATTAGACAAACTCGCCCCGCGGCGAGTTTGGAGTTGGATTGCGTTTTTCAGGTTAACATTATTATCACATTAGCACTTAGTTAGCATAGCTAACATACTGTTTTGAACGTTAGCCTATGTTAGCATTACCACTCAGAGACTGGACCCATCCTGTCTCCCTCTCCCTCAGCAGCGCTGACTCAGCGCCCCGAGGCAGTGGCTCGAATTGTTACGGCTCACGATCGCTGGGCTCCATAAAGCCTCCCTCTGTCTCCTCTACCTCCGGTGACGACGAAGGAGATCCGCTGGCTCAGGGCGCCGAGCCAGCGCCGGCTGAGTGGTAATGCTAACATAAGCTAACGTTCAAAACAGATGAATGTTGATCATATCGATCAGTCACAAAACTGCCAACCTCGCTTTGGTCACTGTCCATGTTTCAGTGTCAGATTAAGCGAGGTGTCACTGTCCTCCTGAACACACCCCCACGTTGCCCCCTCCGCTCATCCTCCATAGTTGGGTACGCCCCTCCATTCTTCCTGGCACCGCCCATTTTGAAGGCTTTTTCAGATGTTGTCTGGGGGCGGGGTTATGATTATTCATGGGGTTCAGTTACACTTTGAGTTCAGGAGCAGGACCACACCCCAAATCCACTTCCCACTCAGCAATCTACCCAGCCATCTCCCAAGACCTTTCATCCCTCCATCCCATTCCTTCAATGAACTTTTAAATTCAGATCTAAGAAGTGTGGTCCTGGCTAGTGAATCTGCATTTCTGACTAGTAAGATTTTTATATTTTTGAGTCATTTTAGGTTGGGGGAGTTTGCGATTTGCGAGGCTTCTTCAGTTTCGCTGCAATACAGACCGCTACAGGAAATCCTTCCTGCCCACAGCCATCATCATCTACAACAACTCCTTAAAGAATTGATTATATGAGCTATACCAACACTTAATTTCCCTCTGGGATCAATAAAGTATTTTTGAATTGAATTGAATTGAATTGAATTCTGTAGGCATCTTAATGAATTCAGAGCAAAAGGTAGCAGAGAAAGCAGAGCTGGATTAAAATCACTGACTAATCATCTAACATCTTTACTGGTTTATTGACAACCAAATAATTATCAGCTGCAGCTGTTGAATGAAGCAAATAGTTTACATCTGCATTTAAAGAAAATTATTTGGATGAAAGTTGGTAACATTTTTGGTACCAAAAATCTGAGGATCTACATGTTCAAGAAAAAATACATTATACAATTAAAACAATACATGCTTGCATATGGCCACTTATAAATAGATGCAAATTTGCAGCACGCGAGTATGTTATCCTACATGTTTCAGAAATGAAATGAGACACTCACACGTCTGCCAGGTTGGTAGGCGTAGCTCAAAAGTTTTTGCGAACACCATATATAAGCCACATGACGACAGCTCATTCTACTATCATATAAATTCTGACCGGCACCATATGTGGATGTTTTTCTTCTGAAGCGAATGACATGAAGCAAAGCAGACAAGGCCTTGTTTTCCTTGCTGCTTATTTTAAGTCAATTTGGCAATGGATAGTGTTAAAATTATGCATGTGAGTCTCATTTTGTTTTTCCTGATCTGCAATCAAATAAACATCTTTCTTTATTAATAGGTTTACTGTAGCATCAATTGAGAAATTTGGCCGGATAAAACAAAGAGCAAGAACAAATTACAACTTATTCTTTTAGAAATAAACCCCAAAAAAAGGCTTTTTTATTCATATATTCAGTACTTTACCAGCTGCAGAGAATACAGTGACTGTCATACTGCAACCATTATCTGCAACATCGATGCCCAAACTTTTTACATTAAGTACCCCTTCAAAAAAGAACAAGCTCTACAGGCATCGGAGATATGTCAGATGTTAAAACACAGTACCAGCTTATATTCTAATCCATCACAGACAAGCAAACAGGCCAAGTCTGTCATATTGGTTCTTTTGTCCAGCTGGATGGAAAATATGTTTTAAATGTGCTCGCGCTGTGTTTTTACCTCATCTGCATACACTTAAAAGCGTAAAACTGAGGAGACGTTACAAAGGTTTTGTGCTGCTGAGTATAACTTGTTTGTTGGCAGGACTTCAAAATGTTAAAAAGAAGAAACAGGAGCAAGAGACAAAAAAAAAGCCCAAACAGGCTGTTCATCAGCTGATCAAAAGTTTAGGACAATCTGCACATGAATCTGGCTTTCATTTGTTTTTCTGTCTGGCATTCACACTCACATGGCTGTGCAATGGCTAATGCAAAAAGGCTTTCTGTCCATGAATGTGGCAGGGTTGTCTTGCAATGCTTTTTTCGCTGCGAAGATTGGAAGCAGCAAGACAGTCATTTAACATTTTCTTAAAAGATCCAAAGGATAATGGAGCAAAAAAGCCTAAAAGGGAAGACCATAGGGAAACTCCTGTGGCTCATTCTGAGCCATGGGATTTAAGGGCCAATGAGTGCAGACTCAAGCATACCCTAAACCCAGATTAACACCATTTCTGATAGTGGCTACAGCCCATTAATCATAGGAGGGCATCTTAGAGAGAAGCACTAAAGGAGCAAAAAAGAACCCCAAAGTCCTCCTCTCCTCCAATATCACAATCTTGCCCTTTTTATTCCCATGTCCAGTTGCATGAGAACAACAAACATTGGACTGAAACTGAATCTGGACAGTCCTGATTGCCACCGATCTTAGTAGCATGAGAAGAAGATCCCTGTGAAGGTGTTTTTCTGTAAGGTGCAGAGGTGAAACCTCCATCGGGATCTGGAGAACTTTGTCCGTCACTTTAAACAATGAAACAATGTAGGCAAGGCAAGACACATTCATGTGTATAGCAAACTTTCAGCAACAAGGCAATTCAAGGTGCTTTACATGATTTGGAGGAAAATAAATCCACAATTAAAACAGAAAAACACAACATCAATAACACAATGAACAATAAAACACACTATTGTTATGACATTCCAATTATTATTAATCAATTAATCAAAGGAAGCTCTAAACAGATGGGTTTTTAGCTTTGATTTAAAGGAACTCCGTGTTTCAGCAGCTTTGCAGTTTTCTGAAAGTTTGTTCTAGATAAGAGGAGCACTGAGACTGAAAGCTGCTTCTCCATGTTTGGATCTGATTCTAGCGATGCTGAGTAGACTGGAATAAGAGGACCTGAGTGGTCTGGGTGGTTGGTATAATGACATCAGGTCTTCTACATACTTTGGTGATAAGCCATTCAGTGATTTATAAACTAGTAAAAGTATTTTGAAGTCTATTCTCTGAGCTACAGGGAGCCAGTGTAAGGACTTTAGAACTGGGCTGATGTGCTCTACTTTCCTGGTTCTAGTGAGGACACGAGCAGCAGTGTTCTGGATCAGCTGCAGCTGTCTGATTGACTGTTTAGGCAGATAAACACATGGATGAGTTTTTCAAGATCCTGTTGCAACATTAGTCCTTTAATCCTAGAAATGTTCTTCAAGTGATAGAAGGCTGACCTTGTGGTTGATTTTATGTGTTCCTGGTTCAGGACCATCTCTACACCTAGGGTACGTTCCATTTGTAGTCGGAACTTGGAAATTCGGACTTCTGAGTGGAAAAAAACTACTAGCATGCCTCCCAAAGTCGGACTTCCCACTCGGAAAGCCTGAGAAAAATGTTTTGCTCCAACTTAGACTTTCAGTGTGACCGCTTCTCGCATCAATAATAGTAGCTGTGGTGGAAACATGTTTATTTTACAAGACACGCTAGTAAGAATCCATTAAAATCAATGTTGCATGTAGAGCCTGCAACGCTAAACTTAGCAAAATAAAAGCAATGTCTACCTGAGCATTGCCATATTGGAATCCCAACTTATCCGACTACGTTAACCGGAACCAAGGCCGTATCCAGAGTTTCAAAATTACAGAGTCCACCATCCATTATCCCATTCTCATTTATTACAAAGTAGAGACCAAAACTGAATTGAAATTTAATACCTTATTTAATACGAAAGTAAAACTTGTATGTGTATAAGACGTGTGTTTGTTTGTGTGCACTCATGTAAGTGAATACATGGAAAGTGACATCACCTGAAGCATGAGGGGGAACCCAGGCTCATCCATGAAGACTCACTGAAATTCCATGAAATAGTGTATCAAATACTTAATTGCCCATTGTATGCAAAATGTTGCCATAGGTGTCAATGTAATAACTAAACAAATACTTCTGTGTACTATAGTGAATGTAATAATGCCAGTCAGTTTTTTTATAAGATTAGGGACAAAGGTCCAGTCTCTATCCTGAAATGGATGGACAGTAGCTGTCAATGTTTTCTATCTCACCTGTCCTACATCATCTCCCCCACCTCCATCACCCGTCTGCCTTTTCACCACATTCTCCGTCTTTTCATTGTCTCAAAAAAAGTAAACCTGTAGAGGATCAGCGTGAATTTACAAAACGTTGTTGAATATAAGACGCAACATTTGCATGCCAAGATGATTCCGTATTTTACGGGACGGTTGGCATCCCCACACAGCGCAAACAAATCAAACTACGTCGTCAATGGGCAGTAACGATTAATCTTAACAGACTGTGTGACAATAGATGAAAATAAGTGTAACTGGTATTTGGAAAATAATTTAATTTAAGTAAAACATTTCCAGCTAGCTACATCTGTTATGTTTAAGACATCAACAGTCATCTTCTCGTGTTGAGTGGAGGTTGGCAAACAAATCGAGCAGCGCTCTTCTTCTTGGTCATGGACATTTGGTTTGGCTGCCTCGCGTTGTTGTAGCGCATCCACCCAGGACTGTAACCATCATCTCAAAAGTGAGGGGAACACATTGGTCAGAGGTCAATTGAGTGATTTATCATTCTCTCACATTCAATCCCACCTTTCCTCTGTGGCTAAATAACAATTTAAATCACTGTTGGCCATGTGTGTGCTGGCTTAGTTAGTAGCAATATTAATAGTGGTTCAAAGACTGTTATTAATTATCATAATTACTATTAACAAAATGTATAGTTACAAGGCGCCACCTGCTCAGCAGAAACAAATAACTAAGCTCAAATGTCTCAATTGACTGTTGGACTCAATCTGAAAACACCAAACAACTACAGGTTAAAGAATGAAGGTTTGAGTTCACGCACTGTTCAGCTAATCACAATAAATCACACATGAGGATGACTGATCACCTCTCTAGAATACAATTTTTTTTCTTACAGGTAATCAAACTCACTGACATCAATCACCATTACCAGAACAAACACTATTATCTACGTTGCTAGATCTACTATCTACAAAATGTCTGGTAAGAAGGAAGATGGCTAAAGGTTCTAAAAAATATTCAGGATGGCTGATCCTGGTGGGCTGCCTACTAAAATATAGACGAAACACATTTTGGAGTGGGAATGAGAGTAATTCTGAAATATCTATGAAAATCCTGTCCTGATGCCTGGATCTCTTTTTCTCAGCAAGTTCTAATTTCTCCTTACCTGTGAAGACCGTGCATCATCCGACCTGCTGCTGGCCTCTGGTCGTATGTCTCCTCCCTTACTCTGGTTTTTACTATTGTGGCATTAAAAATAAATCAAAATCTAGAAAGCAAAGTTTTGAAATAGAATTAGGATACGTAGCTGTGATGTTATTGTGGAAATTAACCTTTAAGTCCCTCTTATGCCATACATATTTTTTCTCAGCCACTTATATTCTCTTTGTACCTGTGCAGACCCTAGCTGACCTTGCTTTGCTTATTGTGGAAATAAATATTCCTTTCAAATATGTGGAAAACACTAAAGTTCTGCACAGAAATTAAATAGGGTTTATTCCTAGCATGAACTGACAAGCAAGGGATGTAACATAGGTAACATTAGTATTGTTAACCAGCTTAACATGGTATATTGCCATGTTTTAACATGTAACATGTATTAACATGTTACAAACATGTAAGGCTTCATTTTGCTAATATTACCAGCATGCAACAGCATAATACAACTTATATCTTGTTTGAAAAGAAATGTGCAAAGTTTCTCGCCTTTTGCTGGCTCTGGCTGGTGGTTTACTGAACATCCTAGTCTGCTCTGCTCAGAAGGACCTGTTGGCAATCCACTGATGCACATGTGTACGCTTAAGGTGCATTTAAAGATGGCTCAGAAAAATAGGTTAGCACATATTAAAGGACTAAACGGCTGTAACGGCAGAAAAAGTGTGGGGGACATGTCCCTCGCTTACCCGCGTCTGTTACATCTATGCCTCCACCGGTGGACCACAGATAACCACGCAGGCAGTTCGAGGACTAGACCTTGGTATCCTCACTGGTGGATACAGCCCTGACTGGAACGCTGTTTACTCAAGCGTGACGTTAAACCCAGCTCCAAGTTCCGACTTCCGAGGTAAATGGAACGCACCACTAGATTTTGGATTTTAGATTTTCCTTTTTAGGTCCAAAAATAATTACTTTAGTATTGTTTCTATTTAACTAATGAAGGTTATGGCACATCCAGTCATTGATTTGCTCAATGCATTTGCTAGCGTTTCGATGGGTTCAAAGCCATCTAGTGACATTGTAATGTCGAGCTGAATATCATCTGCATAGTTGTGGTGACTAATCTTATTGCTTGTTATAATCTGGGTTTGCAGAAGCATGTCGATATTAAATAGGAGGGGCCCCAGGATGGAGCCTTGGGGCACCCCACATGTGATTTCTATGTTCCGATAAAAAGTTGCCTATTGATACAAAGAAATCCCTGTTCTTTAGGTAAGATTCAAACTAGCCAAGTACTGTACAAGAGAGTCGGACCCATCTTTTAATATTATGTCATGGTGAACAGTGTCAAATGCTGCCAATGTCCTACAACAGGACAATGCTGCAATTCACAATCTCCATCTGACTTTGTGGACTTCTGGGTGGTCGGTTTCTGAGGTGGTTCTGCGTCTCATTCAATTCCACAGGTTCTACACTGGAGGGCACAGCGAAGGCACCTTACCTGGCAGTTCTCCCTCGGGAGGCAGTAACTAGCAGGTGTGTTCCGGTGCATCTGCAAACCATCAAGGTCGTTTGCAGGAGGATAACAGGAGCTGAAAGCCAGTCACTCTTCGGCTGAGTGTTAGCCTAAGTGGTAAAGCCAAGCCCGTTATTTCCTCTTATGTTCCTCCTGAGTCTATATGTTTACCTGTTGTTCTCCTCTTTCAAGGTTACCCATCTTTGTCACCTTCATCCTCCTTCATTAGCCTACATTCCTCCAACTGCCAAGATGCCATGTCTGGTTACTCAAGCAGATCAAATTGATAGTAATAATATGTCAGAGGATGTCATCTAGAGTTGTTTGGATTATTTTTTTGAAATGATCCCAGGCCCAGCACTCAGACTTAGTGCTGTCCGACATAACCATTGCCGTGTTGTTTGTGTTTTGGCAAAAGAAGGAATAAAGTCGCTTTATGTTGTTATTGAATTTATTGCCTGTTGGCTTTTGTGTATGGCTTTATCCAGATGCTCATAATATTGGCAGAATATATTCTCACTCTTTTAATGCTGCCGTCTAAATCCAATTGGCCAGTGTTGCATCTGCATCTGAGTGCTGGGCATGGGATCATTTCAAAAATATCATCCAAACCACTTAAGATGACATCCTCTGATAAATTATTCTTCTCATTTTTTTCCCTCACGTGTCCTGTCAAGCAGTGTGGCACTCAGAATTGATGTCTGAGTACCAAGTAGAATCCCAACAGATTTACTTGGGAGCATTACAGGTTTTGATATAATACTCCACTTGATATATATGTGTAAAAAATCTTTATTCGAAATTGCTGTGGGGGTTTTTTTATATGGACACGGAGACAGAAAAGAAAAGAAAGGGGGTAAAAGAAAGAAGATGAAGAGAAGTAGGACAAAAAAGTTGAGAGGAAAAGGGTGAATTGAAGATATGAGAGGAAGGGTAATAAAGAAAATACAGTAAAACACCTTAGTCTGCTTCTACACCTGCAGAACGGCAGAGATAAGGGGAAAAAAACAATGATAAAACAAAACAAACAATGCGAAACAATGCGCCGGCCAAGTGTGAGGTGTTGGGAAGGTGTTTTCACTCAAATTTAAAGCTTCTCTTAAAGGAACAGACACCCATTTGATTTTATTACCTCTGGGCTCTCATTTCACCTTCCAGCGTGCTCGTTAATTTCTGTAAAAAGGAGCAATAAGAACAACAAACAAGAGTTATATATTTTAACAGCGAGACGTCGTTCACTGGACTCACTTCTATTAACTGAGCACAGCTTTACGTCAGCATAACGTTTTTATTTGAGACACTGTTGGTTATTTTGAATGTTGGACAAGGTTAACATGGAAAGATATTGAGTCCAGTTAAACAAACAAACAAAGCCAACACAACTTCAGTTCTGGAATACAGCCTCTGCCGGTTTATTAGTTTACATACCTTCTCTCACCAGGACAAAGCATTGATGACATACAGTTCTGTCGTCCTCAAATACCCCAGCAAGACTCTCCGGCGAGCCCCAGACTAGACTCCCCTTCTACTATTAACACCCAGATTTTATACCTAGTTCGCGCGCCACACCGGCGCCAGTGCTATCTGCAATCCAGACACACAAATTCCTTCACGTAGCACTTTCGATAAGAACATTTAACATTTTGGACATTCATCATTCTACCACAACAACATGAGTTTGCAGGAAACTCCTCCCACATAGATCTTCGTTCACAGAATAATGGTCACAGCTTCTTCACATAAGGAACACATGATGTACCACATTCTTCTTGATTGTTCACTGTTTCTAAGTGTTGCCACATGCACTACAGAATTAAACCCTCATACAACAAAATAAATGTACTCTCAACATTTACAGAATTTTTATCTCTTCATCTCCCTCTTTTGATCTCTTATAATAAGAGATCACCATATATAAGGTAAACGTCAGGCAGCACACTTATAGAATCATATCAATTTTTAATTCTTTCTTCGCTGGAACTTTTCGGATCAGCAGTCATCTTGTTCTGGCCGGGAATTGTGGTCGTCCGGCTCGCTCTTCTATGACCTACGGTGAGAGGTTACCAGCACATCACCTATATGCAGCTAAAGTATATCTTTTCAGTAGCCCTGAGTTTGAAAACTCTCAGGACTCTGCACGCAGACCAGAGGATTGTTCTGCCCCTTTTGGCAGGGGTCTCAGCTTCTTTTCCTTCGAACCCTGCTGCCCCAGCTGGGCAGCTCTGTGCTTCAAGCCGCCCTCCCACCTGATGGTGCAGGTGTGCTGAAGTTGGAAACCTCTCAGCAGAGGGTTCAAGTAGGTTGTGTGGTCTGCTCATTGCTGTTCTGCACCCGCTCTGGCTTGCTGCTCCTGGATGTCCTCTCAGGTGCGTCCTGGCTCCTCAGTGGGAGTGCATTGGCTCCAGCCTATCTATTTAGTCTGATGACCTGAGTGATCCTGGTCTGGTTGGCTGCTGGTCTCTCACCTGGTCAACAAAGCCTAAAAGAACAGCTCGCAACTAAATTGCTTTTTCCTGTTTGCTTTAACCATAATTGTATCTAATTTGAGATTAATTTCTTATACATTTGTCCTTTTTTTTAATCCCTCACTCACCCCATAGTTCTAAGAAGTGCCGCACTGATCACCCGCACTAACACAAAATCAAACTATTTTCCAGTTTGATACAAACATTAGGTCAATCTGTAGAAAAAGCCATTACTTTTGCTGTGTGTTGAAATCACAGAAATCATCATGGACGCAAAGTGCACTCTAAAAGTCCTGTATCAAAAATGAACAACACTGGAACAGCCTAGACCATAAAGAATTTTTCTTCAAAATATATAGTAGGGCTTATAATGTAAATAAAAACTTCCAAACAAACACTAAATGCATAAACATGCCACAAGGTAAGATGAATGGGTTGTGTGCTAAAACAACCAACCGCACAAAGGTGCCAAAACAGGATGAAAAACAGGAAACATCTGGTTTTTGGATTGTGCAAATGGTATGATGAACATATGAGACCGCTCAAAAGAAAAATGCTTTGCTGCTTTAAAGCTCAACCCCCAGAAAAGGATCACAGTCAAATTTTTTCTAGATATCTTGCATTTTGTCACCATACGCTAGTTTCAACTGGGTTTCTGTGTGTCCTTCTCTGAGTGAACCAAGACAATAAATCAGTATTCTCATGTGCTATATGTCGTTTTTCTGTGATTCTTATGGAATAACACCACCGAAAAAACTGTAAAAATAAAAGTACTAGATAGCAGAAAACCTTCATAGTTACTATCTCTCCCTTCAAGCACTCTCTATAGAAAAGTGGCTCTCCAGGTTCTCTTCACTGAAGTTGAGATAAGTGAACCCTATTGTATTCACCTCCCTTTGTAATGAGTCTGAAACACAACTTTTCTTAGACTGCTTTCCTTATATCTAGTGATGTTCTTTGCTTTCTACAATGGGTTAAGTGTATCCAACTCACTCTCTACAGCCGTTGGTGTGGTCAAAAATACCTGGAATGGCCCCTTCCACCTGGGTGTTGACCAATATCTGTTTACAGCTTTTAATCGGGATCCAGTCACCTACTTTCAGCTCACTTCTTCCTGTAGGAATATAGGATTATCTTGCATATGATTAGTTTGCATTTTTAACTTATTTACTTTTCAGTATTTTGATCATGAAAAACCACCAGATCTTAATCAATTCAATTCAATTCAATTCAGTTTATTTATATAGCGCCAATTCACAACAGATGTCATTTCAAGGCACTTAACAAGAAGTCATTTCAATACATTTATACAAACATTCCAATCAGTTAAAAAGTTTCCTATTTAAGGAATCCCAGCAGATTGCGTCAGTTATTGGCGTGAGGTTGGGCAGACTTTCCAACCACAGCAATCCTTCAGCAATCCCTCATACTGAGCAAGCATGTAGCGACGGTGGAGAGGAAAAACTCCCCTTTACCAGGAAGAAACCTCCAACAGAACCAGGCTCAGTTCTGATATAAGAGAACTTTCTATGTTACAGAAAGTAAAAAGTTGACAACCGGGCACAGTGGATGTTCAGTTACTGGGAGCATCATCCCAGTCGATGCCCCCCGTCCAACAGGGCATTGCAGCCAAGCAGGATACCAGACCAGGTGGAGCTTCTATGGAGAGAAAAATACTGAGAGAACACAAAGTTAACAGTCGAAATAACAGAATGTACTGTAATACAACTGGAGAGTCGTAGGAGAAAAGGAAGTAGCAGAGTGAAGAAAATTGGTAAGTATGTCCTCCAGCAGTCTAAGCCTATAGCAGCATAACTACAGAGCTAGCTCAGGATGCCCTAAGCCACTCTAACTATAAGCATTATCAAAAAGGAACGTTTTAAGCCTGGCCTTAAAAGTAAACAGCGTGTCTGCCTCACGGACTAAAGCTGGGAGCTGGTTCCACAGGAGAGGAGCCTGATAACTAAAAGATCTGCCTCCCATTTTACATATGATGTAATCATGTAATCACATTGTTCTTCAGATGAGAGTATACCAAACTAAGGAATTCTATATCTACGCCCATAGATTATTTCAAATATAATGAGGCCAATATTCAAATTTGGTATTAAATGCATGTATAGTTTACCAAATCAAGACAATATCCAATTTTGTCCTGTTTCTTCTATTGCTTTTTTTCCCTTCAATTTGCAACATCTTTATCATAAAATCATAAATCAATTTGTAATTGTTCCCCTTATTTTAATATACCAAGTTGTAGGAGGGTTTTAGGTCTCCCACAGATTTTTTCAAATCTATTCCATTACTTGATTTGATATTCATATATAGCTTTTTCATAACCAAACAGTATCTCCAATTCTGTTTAGTCTTATCCATGGCCTTTCTTAGTCTGCTTTTAGAATCCCATTGTCTCTTAAAAACAATCTATAATCTTTGTCCTATTTTATCAATTATTTCATTCACAAAATGTGTTCCGTTACCACTATAGATCATTTGTGGATCTCAAATCTAGGCATTATTTCTCTAAACAACATTTCTGCAACAGTTAGTGTATCTAAATGTTTCACTGGTAACATTACATTCCATTTGGAGAAATTATCTTTTCTTGCTAAACAGAGCTTCTTCAGTACAGCCTTTGTTTGCTCAAAGCAGTTTCTTAAATTTATGTGATAAGCTTTTTTTTCATGTCTGACACACTTCTTGTCCACATACTAATCAGTTTGAGAATTGAATTGTCTGTAAGAAATGCTCTAATTAGTTCGCCACTAGAGGTCACCATACCCCTGTTCCCCTTTGTTGGCCAAAAACATGTAAGCATAATATTATTAAAACTTGTTTTTATTAGAATTCACATGGTTTTAGTGAAAGTTATAAACCAACAAGGCTTCATGATTCATGCCTAGAATGCAAAAGGATAGCCGAGTCGCTCAACCGTGTTTTTCTGGCTAAAAGCGCCCGCCAACCTCTATTAGTTCAGTTTGCTCCGGGTTAGCTCAGTTAGCTTGTAGCTTCATCGGCTCAGAGTTTGATTGGTGTCAGTCATCTGCCCTCACCCTCATAGCCCCACTCTCAGCTACACCTCTTGGCCCATTTTTTTGTATTTTGTAATCTATTTTTTATCTATTTTTATTTAATTTAATAAGTTTTGATTCCAAAATGTCATTTTCCCAAAGTCAGACGAAAAGGAGGCAGAGACGAAACTACAACTTTGTGACGATCGGAGCGACTCAGACGCATAGGCACCCATGCAAAACGGCACTTGTTTGTCTTGGGCTACCTCCCAGAATGCATTGCGATGTTACGTGACGATCTATTTTTAGCTACTGTAAAAGGCGCAATTTCATTGTCACATTATATATGCCTCTATTATTTATTCATGCAGATGTTTATTTCATAATGTTTTATTTATTTGATTTTGAGCATATTGGCGTTCCACAGGCAGGAAAGGTTATGGGGTGCAGTTTGTAAAGTTACACAGTCAAAAATAAACAGCAATAATTTGGGGTATTTTGCCGGTCATGACAGAAAAAGTGGGATTCATTTTTTAAGTCATATTTGTGTCCATGTAATTTTTCCATTTATAAATGTCACAGTTTCAAACTAAATATTAGGTAATCAAGCTAAATATTTAGTTTACAAATAAAAGATTTAGCTTCTTAGCTAAGCATTTATGCATAAACTGTGACATTTATGAATGAATAACATGATGAAACTGAACTTCCATTTTCTTTCACTTATGACAGGCCTTATGACTAAATAACTCAAATTATTGTTGTCAATCTTTGATTGTGTAACTTTACAAACAGCACCCCATATGAGGTTTACTAAAATGGACATCAGTTCTAGATCGCGGAAGCATTTCATTGAACTAAGTGGAGTAGAAGAAAAAAAGTGGAAGTGTTGCCATCCCAAGATTATCAGTGGCATCCATCTTGGCGCCTCTTTGAAAGCTTTCTGGACATGCCCCTTTTAATAACAGTATACATATAATGCCTGTGAAACTGACAACAACAAATGCTCCCACATATCTCCTTCTCTTACAGTTTGAATGCCCTTTAACTTTCTGTAATTCACTACTTTGATTCAGAGGTATTCCATGTGAAAAGGGCAGAGTGTAGCCTTTGGACCTACCACACGCGTATTAAAATTAAAAGGCCAGTCAAACCGAGCTGGATTCCTAAAATAATCCACACATGACCCGTGGTTTGCTCCCACCAAGCCAAAGTGGCGCGTTCGCAGTGTGACAGTCGCCCAAGGGAGCTGCCTTGTATTTTATGCATTCACACAAACTGGTTGTTGCTCCTCCACAGCAGCCTTTTACATAATACATATGGAACGTAGCAGAGGGAATAACACCGAGCCTCACAGCTGTAACACCATCAGTCATCGACAATAACAGCATCAGCGTCATTGTATGTATTTAATAGATCACTTAGGGAGTGTGGAATTATTCAGGGATTATTAATCTCTGATTTCTAGGGGATGGTCCAGCTAATAAAAAAATTCAGATAATCATGATGTTGTTTGCTAAAGATATTTTGGTCACGTTCAATTATAAATAATTTGTATGTTTTCCATTAGATGTAACATATTAAGTATAAATGTATTTATGTTGCATCAACCTAAGATGGGTCATACAAGTTTTTTATTATTATTTATTGATTAACAATAAATATGGTTTTAAAATCAAGTCATCCAGTCCTGTGAGCTCGTCTTCCGAGATCCCGGACCACCAAAGTCACTTCCTCGTTTAATAAACTTACCTTGATGCTGGATTGTTTCCACGGTAATCCCTGGCATCACTGCCCTAAATTCTGAATGTTTCTCTGTGCTACCGTAAACCATATTCTGCTCACCTTTCATCAATCAGTTACAACTCCTCTCCCATTCTTCTTCTTCTTCTTCTTCTTCTTCTTCTTCTTCTTCTTCTTCTTCTTCTTCTTCTTCTTCTTCTTCTTCTTCTTCTTCTTCTTCTTCTTCTTCTTCTTCTTCTTCTTCTTCTTCTTCTTCTTCTTCTAGTAAACTTATTTTGTCTGATTACTATATGGGGGGTCTGTAAATTAAGCTCAAATGTGACAGGATGTTTTTTTTAAATTATAAAATAGCATGTTTCTTTTCACAGAGTCTGTGGCATTCGAACCTACTACATTTGCTTAACAACATTTGAAAGAGGGAAACTCTGACCATATGGGGTGCAATTTGTAAAGTTACACAGTCAAAAATTAGCACCAATAATTTGAGTTAGTTAGCCTGTCATAAAAGAAAGAAAAGGGGAGTTCATTTTTTGAAGTGATATTTTCACCATGTTATTGATTCCTTCATAAATGTCACAGTTTATACCTCAATATTTAGTTTACAAATTAAATATTTAGCTTTGTAACTAAATACTTAACTCCAAACTTAATATTTAATTAAGAACCTAAATATTTAGTTGGGATGCTAAATATTTAATTTATAAACTAAATGAGCTAAATTGCTAACTTAATATTTAGTTTGAAACTGTGACATTTATTAACTAGAAAAGCACTCAGAGAGCGCAGACCTCTGCCAGGGCCACTCCTGGTCCCATTGCAGACATTTCCTGAAAACTTCATTTGAAATTCGTCCATAAACTTTTCAGTTATCTTGCTAACTGACAAACAAACAGACGGGCACGAAAACACATACCTCCTGGCGGAAGTCAATGAACATATAACATAGACGCAAATCTGACTTTGAAAAATGAACCCCCACTTTTTTTCTTTTATGAAAGGCTAAATAACCCAATATATTGGTGTTTGTTTTTGACTGTGTAACTTGACAAACCGGGAGATTATAAAGTCTTCCTATTCCTGCCAACGTAACAACTTTATCAGTATTTTTAGCCAGGATTCAGAGGCTTCTAGATATTTATTTATTTTCAAACAGTGACCGATGATAAAGTAACAACTCTTTCTTGTGTGACTGGAAGCTTTTGGGGACTGACAGGATAGCTATTCTCATCAGTTCAAAGTGTTGCTTTTTGGGCCCCTCCAATGTAGCAAAGCCCAGTCCTTGCTCAGCAGTCCCTCTCAGCTGCATTCTGAACAAGAGATGTTTATCCCTCAGCATCTAAAATACTACAAATTTATCTGCATGTGTGAAGCCACCGCTGGTTGTTGTTGTAGCCTAGAGGGTGATATGTTAAAAAATCAAACCAGATTAAAGAAAGCTAAACAAGAACTAAAATAACTTCATAAATTAAACTTTAGGTGGTCCCCAAGCCTAATCCCACGTTTGTGTGTGTGTGTGTGTGTGTGTGTGTGTGTGTGTGTGTGTGTGTGTGTGTGTGTGTGTGTGTGTGTGTGTGTGTGTGTGGGTGTGTGTGTGTGTGTGTGTGGGTACATGTGTAGATATACTTGTGAGGACCAACCTTTGACAGCCCACCACCCTCGTGTGGACATTTGTAGTTGTGAGGACATTTTGCCTGGTCCCCACAATGTTTAACTAGCTATTAAACTCTGCTAGTTAGGTTTAGAGGTATGGTGTGAATTAGGTTTAGGTTAAGGTTAGGGTTAGGCATGTATCACTAATGGTTAGGTTTAGGGAAAGTGTCTGGGTTAGGCATAGTAAAATCAATGGAAGTCAATACAATGTCAACACAAGGATAGTAAGACGTGCGTGTGTGTGTGTGTGTGTGTGTGTGTGTGTGTGTGTGTGTGTGTGTGTGTGGTGGGGAGGGGGGTCAGCAAAAGGGTAATGTTTTGTTCTAAACATGGGGTATTTTTCATTAAATGCACATATTTAATTATGGAAATTAGGTGACGTTTTTTAGCAACTTGTGGCTGCTTTTTAGGACAAACAACAACTACTTAAACTCATTCCTCGCATTTTGTAACTTTACCTTTCAGTGGAAGCTTAATGTGAACTTTCAGAAGAAACAAGGCTAGATACGAAATGACCCATAAAAAGCAGCTTCACTATTGTTGTGGTTTGTAGTGCAGAAATCACCAGAGTGGGTCTGTGTGATATCCTGTGTACAACGTTGTAAAAAATCTCCACTTTTAAACTAATATAAAAACTGTTCCCCACCAAAAACCTGACGGTCAACAGGTGTTCCAAAGCAGCAAGAAGTCTCCATTTTACAAAAAAATCAGTTTTTGAGCTGTAAGGGCCTGAAACTGAAATGTTGTTTCATTCGTATCCATAACTTTTTCTTTTTGTAAAACTTAACCATGCACTTAGGCTAAATGTCGGCACAGCTGGTAGCACTGTTGATTGCTGCAACAACGTCCTGGGTTCGGATCCCGGCCTGGGCTCTTTCTACATGTAGTATGAATGCACCCCCCCTTGTGTTCATGGATTTTCTCCATCTTCCTCACCTTCCTCAGACAGTCCAAAAACATGACTTTTATGGTAACTGGTTTCTCTAAATTGCCCGTAGGAAGCGTTTGTATGCATGGGTGTATGTCTTGTGTCTCTGTGTTGCCCTGTGATGGCCTGGCGACCTGTCTAGGGTGTATCCTCCCTCTCGCCCAGTAACCACTTGAGATAGGCGCTGGGTCCTTGCAGCCTTGCAAGGGTAAACTGGTTAGGACAATAAAAGGATGAACTATTCTCATTCTATTTTCAACATTTACAGTCAGCATTAATCTTCCTAATCTGAACGGATAGATAAAGAGGGTCCACAACCTCAGCCAATTCTAGTGCACCAGGCCGTAACCAGTTGAGTTGTTGCTGGTATTTCTCCTAGCACACCTGAGTAACCTACTAAAAGCCTGTTTGGAGGGTTGCCTATTAGCTTAGAGCACAGATGAACTTAAGATGCTCTTCCTGGTTAGGATGGAAAACTAAGCTGACATGGGGGGCTTTTGGCTGTTGCAAGGGCAGCTATTTCTGGCCAGGCTATTATGATTCATTAGTGGCTGTTTGATGGTCTGATGTGTCGAGATGTGTCATTTCAGCAATTGTCAGTCTGACTTATCTTAAACCCTTTCTCAGCCTTTGAGCTCTCCCCTAAACAGACATTATTCCAGCAAAAGAAAAAGAAAAAAAACTATGCAGGGTGATAGCTCAGGGAAGCTGAATCTGGTTTGTATCCCTCAGGGTTGTTATAAAGCTGGACAATAGTAATGCAATTTTCAGTGGTTGGCTTGTATTCCAATATCATTGTTAACACAATGGGGTTTTGATATTATTTTTTTCAGAGTTCAGAGAGCTCTTGTTCTTATGAGAGAAGGCTAATGAAAAAGAAAATCCCAATAGGCTGTTACATATTGTCATCTTTCTCTGAGTATAATTCACTTGCCGATATACAAAAGAGCATTAGAAACATGATATATAGAAGGAAATAACAGTACAAAAATATGGATGTAGTATCAAAAAACAGAATCCTATACTATAGTGCCTTGAGAATATTATTCTGGGGACTCCTCCTTGGTGATGGACGGTTCAGATTTTTTGAAGTGAGGTTATGGCAAAATGTTCCAAGCAGTTAATATCTTTCTGTTAGAGACAACTCACGTTATGTGTTCGTCCGTATAAATCTTTATAAATCCTAACTGCTTGGTCTGAGAGGCTGAAGCAAACACCTAACTGGAAATCCACAATATGCAATTAAAAACCTCCAGTTGATCCAAAATGCTGCAGCAAGAGTTCTGATGAATAAAAAAAGAGATATCATATTTCTCCTGTTTTAGCCTCCCTTCATTGAAATTTCCCTTCAAATTTAAGATCCTCCTTCTTACATATAAAGCCCATAATAATCAGCTCCATCATACATAAGAGATCTGTTTGTTCCATATGTCCCTAACAGAGCTCTTTGTTCTCAGACTGCAGATTTACTGTTGGTTCCTAGGATTTCTAAAAGTAGAATGGGAGGTAGATCTTTTAGTTATCAGGCTCTTCTCCTCTGGCTACTTTCACACTTCTGGTCTTAATGCTCAATTCCGATTTTCGGATTAAATCCGATTTGTTTTGTGTGTGTGGTTATTCACAGGAGACACGCTCCAATGGGAACGGTTCACGGCCCTAAAGCGGCCCCGCATGCCCAGAAAAAGACAAGATGTCACGTGTTAGTGACGTACAAGACAGATTTAATGCGACATGATCACTCAGACTGCAATTGCTTTCAAAAACTTAAGATATGTATTGGATTTAGAATCATCTGGGATGATGCTAACTGAATGTTCTTGCTCTGCTGGTATCAACTTTCTACTGCCTTTAGCATAGAAAGTACTCCTACATCAGTTCTTCTCTTCTTTTTGTGCTTCTGCTCCATCTTCTCAAACCCCCAGTCGGTCGTGTGGCAGATGGCCGCTGGTACTGACCCAGGTTCTGGTTCTGGTTCTGCTGGAGATTTCTTCCTGTTAAAGGGGAGTTTTTCCTCTCCACTGTCGCTACATGCTTGCTCAGTATGAGGGATTGCTGTGAAATCAACGACAACACAGGTGTCTGTCTACTGTCGCCATAAGTTCATTCAGGAGGATCGGAATGCTGCAAGTCAATGACTCGATGCAATATACTGGGTTTCCTTAGATAGAAAACTTTTAAACTGATTGGAATAATGAACTGAGGGATTAATTGGAATGTATGTATGATTGAATTAAAATAACTTTCTTCGTAAAGTGCTTTGAGATGACATGAGTTGTGAATTGGCGATATATGAATAAACTGAATTTAATTTGAATTAATCCAAGATAGGGCAGGAATAAAGTGGACTTCTGTTCTTCTGTCATCCTGATGTTTGTTGACTGTCAAAGTTTTGGTACAAAGGTAATGAATGGCAAGAAGATAATAGTTCGTATGTGGTTACATGGGAAGAATCCAAACAGACTTAGATAATCCTAAAAATAAAGTAAGTGTTGTTGTAGCTCATACTAGTTTATTCTTCAAGGAGTTGTTGTAGATACTGATGGTTATGGGCAGGAAGGATCTCCTGTAGCAGTCTGTGTTGCAGCGAAAGTGTTGAAGCTTTTGATGTTGTAGGACAGTCCCATGAAGAGGATAGTCAGGGTTGTCCAATAATAATAAGTTGCATGCATCTCTACTGTATTTCCTTTAAAAAAAAAAAAAAAGAGAGAGAGCAACGGCATCTGGTTTTGTCCTTTACTTAGACCGAAAATGTTCGTTTTTCAGTCATATTTAGGAATGTTATTATTCGTGACCTGTACGGACTTCAGAAATGTGTTCATTCACGTACCTTTCCGTAACCAGAAAGCAAAACATGTCTTTGTAAACAAATTTTGTGTACTATTAAAATAAAAATCCAGGTATGTTTTTTTATTGGGCTGTAAGAAAAAAAAACATATTAGCAATTTTTTTCCCCCAGTTATATTTATATGTGTGATCACAAAAAAAGTATCCTAAATGTGTTTCTTTTTTCTAAGAAAGAGGCTGCTTCATTTCACTGCTCTTTGCTGTACACTGAGATTATGGCTGGCGACATGCATGCTGAGTCTGGCTTGGACAGATAACTCTGCATTAGCGTACATTTTTGAAGTCCAACATGTGAGCTTTCAGTTTACATACCTAGAGAAGGGATATAGATTAAAAGCACCTTGAATTACCCTGCTGTTGAAAGTGTGCCATACAAATTAAATTGCCTTTGCCTTGCCTTACTCATAGTTCTGTATGAATGTGGGAAACTACCTGATCGTCGCTAATGTCTCAGTTTACACCAGCTCTCCATTCCTCAGTAGAACATTGTTTTACGTCTCTGGAAATACGGTCAGTTCCTCATTTAAAAAAAGATGAAAGCAAACCTGTTAGTTCAAGGCAAGGCAAGGCAATTTTATTTGTATAGCACACTTTCAACTGCAGGGTAATTCAAGGTGCTTTACATGATTTGGTGAATTAAAAGAAACACATAAAAGAAACACACATTACACATGATACACAATAAAGCAAGAGAAAAATAAAAAAAGCAAGAGAGCATGAACACATTTCATACAGTTCAGAGGTCACAATAAATATTAATACCTCTAATGAACATGTTTACTTCCCTGCATTGTGCACAAGACTGACTGGAGCACCTATCTTCCTGAATCTTGTTTTCAATTTTGCTCTCCAGTATCTAAAAGATAAATGTTTCATTTTTTCATGCAGCATATTGTGTAGAAAAACTATCATAGAAAAATAATGTTATATTTCCATGCCGTTTAAAAAAAAAATTGTATTCTTTTCTTCCAAAGCCTGTTGAGATGAGAGGTAAGGAGTTCTGAAATAAAGCAACTCTTTTAAAAGGATCCTTTGATAAATATACTTTTCACTTGCCTATGATTGACAACTTATTTATGAAGAGGTGAGAAACACTGATCTGTTCAGGCTGTATACTGTTAATTATGAACATGCGCTTAAATATCTGCTAACCATGGCAGATGCTTGTATTTTATAATAAAGACTGGCTTTGCCTGTTTCTATTGCAAGATTATTGAGTAGTTTTAATTTTGATGATTATGTGCAGGAGTGCGCTCGTGTTGCGGAAGGTACCCTTTGTCCTGTTATTGTGGTCACAGTAGGATCTGCTTCCACAGTATTTAATTATGTATCCTGGGGTATTTGTGATTCAGATATGAATATGCATGTAAATAGATTAGCCTAAACGTGACCCTATAACTGGAGCTCTGAGCTGCTAGCATCCAAGTCCCCTCTCCGACTGGCTGCTCATTTTACTGAAATGTCCCAATCGGTCATACTTAACAGGCTCAGCTTGGACACTTCTGAATATATATATATATATATATATATATATACATACACTCACTGGCCACTTTATAAGGTACGCCTTATTAGTATCGGGTTGGACCCCCTTTTGCCTTCAGAACTGCCTTAATGCTTCGTGGCATAGATTCAACAAGGTACTGGAAACATTCCTCAGAGATTTTGATCCATGTTGACATGATAGCATCACGCAGTTGCTGCTGATTTGTCGGCTGCACATCCATGATGCAAATCTCCCATTCCACCACATCTTAAAGGTGCTCCATTGGATTGAGATCTGGTGACTGTGGAGGCCATTTGAGTACTGTGAACTCATTGTCATGTTCAAGAAACCAGTCTGAGATGATTCAAGCTTTGTGACATGGCGCATTATCCTGTTGTAAGTAGCCATCAGAAGATGGGTACACTGTGGTCATAAAGGGATGGACATGGTCAGCAACAATACTCAGGTAGGCTGTGGCGTTGCAACGATGCTCAATTGGTACTAAGGGGCCCAAAGTGTGCCAAGAAAATGTCCCCCACACCATTACACCACCAGCAGCAGCCTGAACCGTTGATACAAGGCAGGATGGATCCATGCTTTCATGTTGTTGACGCCAAATTCTGACCCTACCATCCAAATGTCGCAGCAGAAATCGAGACTCATCAGACCAGGCAACATTTTTCCAATCTTCTATTGTTCAATTTTGGTGGGCCTGTGCGAATTGTATCCTCAGTTTCCTGTTCTTACCTGACAGGAGTTGCACCCAGTGTGGTCTTCTGCTGCTGTAGCCCATCTGCCTCAAGGTTCTACATGTCGTGCGTTCAGAGATGTTCTTCTGCATAGCTTGGTTTTAACAAGCTGTTATTAGAGTTACTGTTGCCTTTCTATCAGCTCGAACCAGTCTGGCCATTCTCCTCTGACCTCTGGCATCAACAAGGCATTTTCACCCACAGTAATGCCGCTCACTGGATATTTTCCCTTTTTCTGACCATTCTCTGTAAACCCAAAAGATGGCTGTGTGTGAAAATCCCAGTAGATCAGCAGTTTCTGAAATACTCAGACCAGGCCGTCTGGCACCAACAACCATACCACGTTCAAAGTCACTTAAATCACCTTTCTTCCCCATTCTGATGCTCGGTTTGAACTGCAGCAGATCGTCTTGACCACTCTACATGCCTAAATGCATTGAGTTGCAGCCATGTGATTGGCTGATTAGAAATTTGTGTTAACGAGCAGTTGGACAGGTGCGCCTAATAAAGTTGCCAGTGAGTGTGTGTGTAATATATATATATATATATATATATATATATATATATATATATATATATATATATATATATATATATATATATATATATATATATATTAGGGCTGTCAGAATTAACACGTTAATACAGGTTGATTTGTAGAATTAACATGATTAAGTTTGTTTTTTTAAGCAATTAACGCAAGCACAGGATAACCCGCCCTGTTTATCCTACAATTCAGCCCGGGCTGCGTTCAGTGCTCCTCTTGTAAACAGCATGGCAGATCCAAACTACATACATGGTTCCATGTGATTGTTTCTTCTCCGTCGCAGGCCAGACATTGGAATTATGGGTCTACGTCAATCCCTGCTCTACTGTGCATTTAGTCTGCAGAAATAGACGGGATATGGGGTTGTAGATTATCAGAAGGAGCGAATGGAACGAGCAGATGATTAAAAATGCATCAATCTGCAGCGATAACAAACAAACTCACAAGCTAAGGGAGGGTACCATAGTTCTTTCCACTTGTAGAGTTATCTACTCACAATAATGTGTGTTGAAGCCTCCTTGTGGTGGCAAAAAGATAGAGCAGCTTTGATCTACAGAAACTTCAAAAATAAAGTTGAAATAATTCAATTCAATTCAGTTTATTTATATAGCGCCAATTCACAACAGATGTAATCTCAAGGCACTTAACAAGAAGTTATTTCAATACAATTATACAAACATTCCAATCAGTTAAAAAGTTTCCTATTTAAGGAATCCCAGCAGATTGCGTCTGCTGGGAAATAGGGAACATTTAATTTTTTTATAGATGAATGTGTGAAAAAATTGGGTTAGTATGTGTGTTGTGGAGAAAAATTAATAAATAAAAATGACACAGCCAAAACAAGTGTCACTATTACAGGAAGCAAGTCAAGCATTTTGATTTGAGTCCATAACTGCGTTAATCGAGACAAACCGACAACATTCCATGTCCATTATTTTCTTTTTCTTTTTTACAGATAATAGTCTAAAAACTCACAAGAGAGCAAGAAAAATATTCCTTAATTATTTTATTCAATTCTTGCCAGCTGCGGGACCAAGTCATTGTTTTGTCCCAAGTTTTTCAAGTTATTTGGAGTCATTTTCTAAAACAAAATGGCAATAATATATTTCATGTAAATCAATGACCATGTGTTCTTTTTTAAATCTGTATTTAAAATGGAAAAGGCCACCGCTCATCCGTCAAAATCTTATTGTAAGGTGCTGCTGAATTTAATCTCCATTGGAATCATAAAAATATAGCAGCCGCACACTCAAATACTGTGCAATATCAATTTTAATGCAAGCTTTCGCTCTTGCCCGAAGAAGGTGGCAAGACCGAAAGCTTGCATTAAAATTGATATTGCACAGTATTTGAGTGTGCGGCTGCTATATTTTTTATAAAATCTGTACAAAAAAATCTGCTTAATTTCATTGCCTGCGCTGCATCACACACACACACACACACACCTACACACACACACACACACCCACACACACACACACACCAGTCCGTATTGCTACCCATATTAGAACTTTATGTTGACTTTTATTCATTTTAATAGCTACATTTATGCCTAACCCAAACCCTTACCCTAACCATTACCAGTTTATTCCTAACCCTAACCTTAACCAAAACATAATTCACACCATACCTCTAAAACTAACCCCTAACCCAAAAAAAGGGGGTCCACCATTTTAGGACCGGGCTTTGGTCCCTATAAGGTCCATCGGTCTGCAGAAGGTTGGCGAATATGCCAGAAAAGGTCCTAAATAGGATAGCAATACAAGAACACACACACACACACGTACAGAGAGACAGTCTCGTGTTTGTTTATACGGGATGACGAAATTATTTTTGAAATAACAGGTGTTTTAAGATATTGGGTAAAATATCAAGTCTTTTCAAGTAAAACAGGTTCAAGTCTAAGTCAAGTCCCAAGTCATTGGTGGTACAGTCCAATTCAAATCACAAAGTCTAAAGTCACACAATTAATGACTTGAGCCTGACTCAAGTCCAAGTCATGTGACTCGAACCCGCACCTCTGGTTCTTGCTGGGTAGCAACTATTATAGTGATATTTACAAAAGAGTGTAATATTCAGTGCTACTGACGAAGTAACATTGAAATACTCCAATATTGTCATGATGAGTTTACTTGGTACTTAGGCCAAAAGTTGGTTCAATTAAATTAAATTGAACTGAATTTGTTCATGCATGACAGTGACAGCTTGACTGTAGCACCCCCTGGAGGACCAAATGTTACTGAAAATCTCCTTACAAACACCAGATTGCTTTTTGATTCGAAATAAGCATCTTACAATTAGCATATCAAAATGAGGTATTTGTTTAAAATAAAATAAAACTGTTTTGGTCAAATGTAATAAAATCTATAACAAATTGTATCTTAGATAGTATACAAAAGGTTCTGTCATCTTATTATATATTTTCTTCTCAAAAATACATTTTGGTTTGAGTCAACAACTGCATTCATTCTATCTAAAGTCTCTCACATTGTTTTAATTGTATAGGACATTGTCTTGTATTTCCCAGTACCAGGCGGTCTTAGAAAGAGAAAGAAATGTTTTTGAAAGGAGAAAGAAACGGCAAATGAAAACTTTGTGAGAATGCTGCTTCCTAATCTAGGGCTTAGGCTCCTGAAGAGCCCTGTAAGAGGTCCCTGTCAGAATGAAGGTTGGTTCAATTTCACTCTCCCTGTTATCTCCCCTTCATCAGTATAGAAAGGCAACAAAAGCCTTTGAAGGCTTCATGAGACGAAACCTCTATTAAGTCCTTCAGACCCCTATTAGGTGAAAATTGATTTTTTGACATAAGAGTTTGGGCACATTGGCTCTAACTTTACAAGAATGGTCTCTGACTACCTCCCAAACATGCAACATCAGGAACCTGTGAAAAAAACAAAAAAACATTTCAAAAGTGATTGTCTTTTACTTTTCAGTCAGCCAACGAAGCGGGCCTTAAACCTTAAATTACTTTGTTTACATTTTCTTTAATGATTATTTGAACCTCATCCTGCCACTAGGGGAAGAGGAGAGTGAATGAGAAGGGATCAAAGGCAGCAAAGTCCCCCAGGCTGCCCCACTCCATTCGATCACATAGCTCTATGTACATAATACCTACACTATGTTGACATCAAACTTTTTCTCACTGTCTGACATTAAGGGAGAGGGAATTTATTAGTTTTTTTAACACTTAAATTCACAACTTCTCTTGTAGAAAAGCCTTTTAACTGCACGACGCAGGTCAAATGCTATATGCCAGAGGTCCCCAACCCCCAGGACCGGTACCGTGCCGTGGGCCGCACAGAAAGAATAAATAACTTACAGTAGTTCCGTTTTATTTATTATCTGAGTCTAAACTGTTTTCTTTTGAAAATAGACCGGATTCTCTGTTACATCCGGCTAAAACTCACTTTTCTACAAATGTCAAGACGCTTGCTTGGTCACGTGATATTTCACCATTAGAAACAAACCAACAAGGTAGCAAAAATTATTAAAAACTGTGAAAAGTATCTTTACACAAAGGAAAAGGTTCAGTGAAGAGACAGAAGAGCCTACAACTTCCAAGAAAAAGAAAGCTACATTTAACAAAACCAAGAGTCCTACTTAAAATATGGATTTATCGTGACAGGCGATTTCCACGCACCAGGCCCGCTCATCTGGTTGCCGCTAATATGAAGCACTCAGCTTTCTAATGAGGCAATGAAACCTTTAAAACTGCCCTAGACGGGACGTCTTGTTCCTCCCGAACAAGACGGTCCCACTGATTCAGCATTGTAGTGAGTTGTATTTCTCATGCACATTATATTCATATTTTTTTGTGATAAATCTTATTTTAAAGGCATGTTTAAACATTACCACAGCAACCAGAGAGCGTTAGGGGGCAGAAAGGATGTTACTTATGTTATGTTGTTGGCTCGATGATACGAGGACGCTGCTAATAAAGTTAGGAGCACACATTGGATTTATCTTAAATTTTTCATTTAAAAATTACAACAAAACAAAATTATGTCGGTCATATCTTTTTATTTTGTTGTAATTATCCATGTGAATATTGTCTGATATTAAAACCGGTCCGTGGTGAAATAAGGTTGGGGACAAACCTTTGTGATGATGGCCATACAAAAGCATCAACTTTGTTGATCTTAAGTCATGTTGTAACAAATTTGGTGGTATGCTTGGGGTCATTGTCCATTAGGAAGACCCATATAAGCCCAAGCTTTACCCTTACTGACTGATGTCTTGAGATGTTGCTTGATTATTTCCACATAATGTTCTTTTCTCATGATGCCATCTATTTTGGCAAGTGAACCAGTCCATGCTGCCAAACCTCCCCCACAAAATGATGCTGCCACCTCTATATTTTACAGTCGGGATGGTGGTGTCAGACTTGCAAAGTTGTTGTTTTTACTCATGAAGTGACGAAAGTAATCATAGCCAAACACTTCAATTTTTGTTCCGCATGTGTTTTAACAAAATATTTTGTTCCTTTCTATATTGCTTTTGGAGTTAAGGTTTCTTCCTCACATAGTGACCTTTTAGCCAGTGTCGGTATGGAACTGTTTCTCTAGATAATGACTCCCTTACCAGCTTCAGCCAGCCACTTCACAAGATCTTTTGCTTTTGGGTTTATATTTTGCACACCAAAACATCTCTTTGTTAAACAGAAGCCATCTTCTTCCTGAACTTCATGGTGTCTGGATATTGCTGTAGTGTTTATGCTTTCATACGTAGGCTATCTCTGTTTGAACAGATGGCACCTTCAGGCAACTGAAAATGGCACCCAAGAATAAACCAAACTTGTAGAGGACCGAATTTCTTGATTGTTGTTCCCATGATGTCGCAAAAGGAAGCGGGGTGTTTGAGGTATGGCCTTTAATTACACCCACAGGTGTGTGTCCAGTTCACTGAAATATAAACTAATCTATCAAAGGCTTCCAGTGATATTAACATCATTACCAAAGCATTGAAAAGGCATAGTAATTATTTGTAAACCTCTGACTTTGAAGCAAGTCTTGAAAAGAAAAAAAATCGAATTATTCTTGCATTAAGAAAACAGGAGAAAAGAAACTAAGGTCGTCTTAAATTACCTAAAACAGGAAAATATTCATTTGGTTTACTGAGGCACCGAGAAAACATAAAGGTATGCACCGTTTTATACAGTGTATGCAAATATTTCACTTTAACTGTATGTCTGCAATTTATTTTATGAAGTACTTTTTCTTCTTTTAAACACTTTTCTGCCATAGAGGGAATGCGTGTGTGTGTGTGTGTGTGTGTGTGTGTGTGTGTGTGTGTGTGTGTGTGTGTGTGTGTTGACGATTGTGCTTAGTGGTCCCCTTGGGCTTTATGTCCAATACGCCTAATAGTTTTTTGTTTGTTTGTTTTTTTTAAATAGAGGTTAGAAAGGAGAGGTCATAAACTTCAGAGTTGAACAATTTTTATTCAGAGGTGGAAAGAGTACCCAAAAACTGTACTCATGTAAGAGTAGCACTACTTCATCATATTTTCACTCAAGTAAAAAGTAGCCGTCCAAAAAACTACTCTTGTAAGAGTAAAAAAGTATTCTGTAAATAGGCTACTGGAGTACTGAGTAACATCTGATTTAATATTTTTTTAATTATGTAATCCAAAGGTCGAAAATGTAAAGTTACGGGCAAATTCTCGTATTTTAAAGACAAAAATGAAAGAAAAAATGGACACAAATAAATTTTGAAGCAATATAAACACTTATCTAAGTCAATTCCCTTCAATGTAATACCAATAATTACAGTAGGTGATGTATATATATCTAGGCACAAGGTAAAAAGTGCTTCCAGTGACAATTTATGGTGTTTATTGTAAATTCACATGACCTCAAAATGCAACAAGCTGAACACATAGGGATTTACGTTCAAAAAACAAAGCCTGTGTAAAAAACCGATGGTCTCCCTTAATAAACTAGGTGTTTTTATGTCAGGTATATTTTTGGTTAAAACATATTTAGTCTTCATTCGGTTAATTTACTCACAGTGGACGGAGCATCTAGTAATTTTACTCATGTAAGAGTAGTAATACTTCATTACTAAAGTAAAAGTAAAAAGTACGATGTTGTAAAGCTATTTTTAAAAGTAAATTTTTTCCAAAAAGTTACTCAAATAAAGGTAACTAGTTACAACCCACTTCTGGTTTTATTACTTTAAAAAAAATATGAATGTTCTTTTATATATGTATTTATCCTCAATCACTGCTTTTAAATGTCATTTAAGAATGCATCTGTTCAGTGAGGCTTTCCATGAAGTCTGAGTTGCTGTTTATGTGTGCCATGTATGTGCACTAAACCATTCCTGCAGTATATTGTTTGTTCTAACTCTGTTTATTGGTCTTTACTGTACAGAACTTTGGTTAAACACTGGTATATTTTAAATGGGCTCAACCAATAAATTCAACTTGAAATGTATGTATTTTAAAAGCAATTTATATATAAGTATAATAAATTGTCATGATGTGGTTCAAGGAGGACCCAAATGCAGAAGTTCACGATGTAAGAAAAGTAAAATGTTTAACAAGCAAAAAAATCCAAAAACTTATAAGAAACGGGAAGGAAGACGGAGAATCCACCAGGGAACGACAGAAGGAGGACTGCTTAAATACTGAGGGGAGAGCGAGAGATGGCAGAGGAACGAGAGAAACTTCATCAAAGTAATCGGATGCAGGTGGGAGTGAGAGAGCCGTTGGAGGTAATTAGCAGCTGGGCAGGGATGAAACCAAGTATATAAATAGTAGTGATAGGTAGATGAGGCTTCTTGAAGCTTCGCGGCACGTTACCCAAATTGTATCGATCCCGTGTATATACTGTGCCACTGTGTTGGTCTACTGACACCTGCTGGATCTTAAACATCATTGGAGGCAACCTAATTGGGAGACTCAACCGCCATACTGATTCAATGACCTAGAATGTACAATAAAATTATTTTATTGTATTCCATTTTGTACACTGCATTATTTAATATCTTGATCCAAGTTTTAAAATATCTTTGATATCTTTCAAATATATAATAAGATAAATAATGTGAATGTGTGTTACAACTTGTGAAAAAGTGAAACTGTTGTGAAGGTGATGTTGCTTATGGACTTGTCTTTGAGGCAGGCTGTTTTAAAGAAAAATATATTTTATTTTGAAAATTGGTTTCTCCAAGGTCTTTGCATTGAGGCGGTAACACTTTTTAGATGCAATTTCTCCAGCTTTAGACCTTTCTGGTAGGCAAAATATATGATGGTTAAAGGACCTGAAACAGTTCAATGAACCCCTCACTCTCAGCTACGCTGAGAGGTTGGCATTCCGTGATTATAAAATTCACCACTGCCTGGTCCAACTCATGCCTGGTAGCTTGATGGTCAGAAATGAAATAATAAAACAAGTATTCATTGTGAATACAATGACCACGCGGAAGTTGTATAATGTCAACATACCTGTATTTATCCTCGGTGCATTTGTGACCTCCTGATTTTTCATGCTTTGCTCTGTCTCAGCACGTGCTTTTATTAATGTATAAAAGTTCAGTTAAAAATTTTTAATTAATTTAAACTGAGAGTCATTTTGAAATGGACTGGAATTCTAAAAGATCAAGCAGGAATTGAGAGGAACAGGATGAAACAAGGAAATTAAAACAAATAACTTATTTGCCGATATAAGATCAAAACGATCCCAGACGGCGGAAGCCTTCTGTTTTCCTTCAGGCTCCATAATGTAGCTAACAGTGGCTTTCCGGGAATGATTTTGGTTCAAAATATGTACTTTTGACAGAGACGCATCCCGTTGACAGATGGAGACGCTCCCTCTTTTAAACACAGTTTGAACACTAGATGAAACGAAACTCAAATCAGAGAACAAAAATCCTAATGGGAAAACCCTTACGGAAAAGTCACATGAGCTTGGACATGTTCTTCACCTGGGATCACATGTTATTCCATGTGGCACATGGTAAACCACATCTGTAGCACACATGCACTTCACATGTATGGTTTCACATATTTTTCACATGTAATCACATAGACCTCACATGGGCTTCACATGTAACTTCACATGGGCTTCACATGTAACTTCACATGGGTTTCACACATTTTTTTCCACTTGTCGGTTTCACGTGGAAAATAACCAGTTTGACATGGGTTTCACATGTCATCCCATGGGCTTCACATGTGAATGTCCATGGGTTTCGCAGTTTATTACCATGAAACTGTTCCAAATTCACATGAATGTGTTTTCACATGTGAATTTCACATGGGTCGAAGATATTTCACATTTGATTCTGCCCATGTGAAGCCACGTGTTTTTGTTTTGTTTTTCTGTAAGGGAAACAAAGTAAAACAGAACGGAAAATGATGAGAACTAAATGAAGATCCAAACCCAAAACAATCAAACTAAAAACACAAACGACTTAAGCGTCATGACATAAACAAACTGTTTTATTGTTTTGCTTGATCCTTTAAAAAAAGCTATTTTACGTAAAGATGTTATTACTGTTATTAAATTATTTATTAATACTCATGTCTGTTCTGGTTTTCATAGCTCTGCCCTTAACAACAGCACCACCAGACTCCCCGAAAGTCGCCCCCCCCCTGCCCGTAATCTTATGAACGCCCCTGCGGATTGCTCCGACCGTGTTTGCGTTGGACCGCAAGGACGCGCTTGTTTCCGGCCGATGACAGGTGAATCCTCGCCCGTTCCCGTTCGCGTTCACGCATGCACCGCTGGAGCGCACCGCCCTCCTGCCGCCGGGAGGAGCAGAGCAGAGCAGAGGGGAGGAGAGGAGAGGAGAGGAGCAAACCGGGAGCTCAGCGTCAGGAGTCACGCTTCATACGGGATGCGGTGGGGCGATTTCTGCTGCCTGAACGATCGTTTCTTGCAACACAATCCGCAAAGTTTCCCTTCTGCGAGCGCCGAGAGCGAGAAAACCCGCGGAGGAAAAGCGAGCGCTTGAGAGATTTTCTCCACCTGAGCTCCGCCGTTCCTCCCGACTGAAAAACAACAACAACAACAACACATAACAACAACAAAACAACAACAAAAAACGCTTCGGAGCTGATGTTCGTGACCTTCTAACAGGGAGAGGGACAAGACAAGAGGAGAGGAGAGGAGAGGAAGATAAAGAGGTCGTCTCCTGCGTGTGTGGAGCTGATGTTGCAGGTGAGCGCAAAAATGTGGTTGTTTGTGGGATGTTTGGTTGATCGTCATCTGCAGCGATCCTCAAAGTGTCTGCTGAAAAACAAAAAAGAAACCACGTGGTTGGTCATACAATAAGAATAAGAATAATAATACCCGCAGCCCTTTTATATTCCGCTTCTGATCGAGCTCCGCGTGTCCAGATGGAGACCGACTAATAACTTTCTCTGACGCGGCGTGCGGCGCTGCGTGTCTGCCGCCGTTCTGCAGCGCCATATAGGCCGGAGTGACATCCGGGAGAGAGAGCGCGTCCAGGTTCTGTTTCACCCCGGGGACCTGGGAAACGGCAGCAAGCGTTTATGCACACTAGTAGGGAATGGTTCTTCGAAATCGGATTAATCAGAAAAATGAGCAACAAATTTGAGCAAAAATTACGCCTTGCACTTTCTCACATGTTGTCACATTGCAAACACTGATTTCATCATCAGATTTAACATTACAGACCAAAACAAGGGGTCACCTTACAGGGTTTTGAATTTTTCTCCATTAAAAAAACAAAAACAAAACAAAAAAAACATGTGAAAAGTGTGGCAAGCAGTCATATTTCGCCCCCTCCAAATCAATATCTTTTGCTGCAGTTCCAGCTACGCAGCTGTTGGGGTATGTCTCTCTACCAGCTTCACATCTGGCGACTGAAACGTCCATTCTTTTCTGCAGGGTAGCCCGAGTTCTTCAGACTGGATGGACGGCAGACATTTTTTGTCATAAATTCTCATTTTATGTTCAGCCATAGCTGGCCCTAGTGTTTTTGGTGACCTAGGCCCTAGGCGCCCCCCTACCCCCCTTTCCCCCCAAAGGTCGGTCTCCAAAGTTACTTTGGATTTCTATTTAATTGGCTCACTTCTGAAAACAACTAGCTGTCCTGAACCTCATTTATCCAACTATAAAACACCAAACACATACAAAACTTTTGACAAATTTTTTTTTTTCAAAAAATTATTTTCTTTTCACTTTAAATGTATATACTAAATGGTCCATCAAATAACATGGCAATAAAATACACTAGTTTGTTTTTGCTTTTGATGTCAAAAAAAAAAAATGTTCCAGGGTATGAATACTTTTGCAAGGTTATCTTTTTTGTTTTTATGATTCGGACAACTGATAAGGTGTCACATGACAGACGAGTCAAACTGTAAGAGTGAGGCCCCTCTGAATGCAGGCGTCGTCCTTTAAAATCGCCACAGAATTGCATCATCTGCCAGAGCTGCTCATGTCCTGCGGTGCAAATGACAGCTCCATGGCTCATCTGAAAGGCCTGTGGCAAAACAGCAGCTCATTACAAGTGCAGCAGCCCCGGCTGCCTCTGGCAGGAGGCTGCTGGCTCATTAGGGGTCACTGCGGGGCGATACTCTACACTATAAGCCTCTGCTTGTTACCAGAGCGCGCGGTGAAACCTCCGCTTTTTCCGGAAGAAATTTGCTCACGCTTGGCAGATGAAAAGACGAGCGTGAGTCGGCCCTAGACTGTAGCCGTGCCTCGCGCTGAGGACTGTTCTTATTTTGAGTTTCCCCTGAGGTTAGTTAGGAAAACAGCGTGAGGTTTAGGAGGAGCGTCAGAACACCGGATGCTTCATCGGCGTCGCGCGTTGTCCCCTCATTTGCCTGGTCTGCTCCCCAAAGTTTAGCAGAAGGAGATTTCGGAGATAACACAGCTTACGTTGTGATCGTCGCTCTCTGACTCAGAGGTGTGTGACAAGGAAAATCTGGAGTGAGACAGCGGAGAAGACAGGGCCGACCCACAACCCACATCCATCTCAAAATAGCTCCTCTTCTGCTGTTCATGGTTCCATTCTATTATATTCCCATCTATCAGTTCAGCATAGTTTATACACTGTCAGGTAGCTGAAGCCTATTCTTTCTGTTTGCGGTTTTCAGGACCATAATGCACTGAATACTCTTAGACGATGGACAGATGGATGGTGTGAAGTAGTTTCTCTAAAGCCAAATGGGATATATACCTTAATAAATCAAGCATGTTTTTGTGCTTAATAGTTATCAAAGGGCAAATTAGTTTTGAAACTAATCCCAATGTAACCAGCAGACATATGTTGGACATGAGCTGAAGGCATGGGACGTTCAAAGAAGGACTGATTTATATTCACTGGATGCATACCTGGTACAACAACTGGGAGGGCTTATTCTCTGCCTTTTAAACCCTTAGTTTTTTTATGGCCTGTTCGCGGTATGTTACATACTTCCGGGTCAAATCTGCCTTTTTTGCGACACCCCTTCTATGTACATGTACACATACACATCATTTGAAAGCTGAGATTCTTGTGTTGCCAATGATGCATGCCAATCAAGTCTACAATTGTAATTGTAGACATGTCGAACGTTGTTGTCAAACCACTCAGAAAAAGAAAAAGTACAACTCACCATTTCAAGCCACATATCGTTAACAGAACTGAGCCGTCTCAAACAAAAATATTGTCTTTTTACATCCACAAGGGTCCAGTTGATGTCCTCCAGTAAAATAGCTTGTCCACAACAAGCCTTACATCCACAATCCAACACAATCTGCCGCTTAAAACCCATGATTATTTCCTTCCTCGCGTGTATTTCTCAAAGTTTTCATCTTGACTTCCGTTAGCATGCTCATATTAGTCTTAAAACTAACAGAGCGCGCTTCTCCTTTGTGATGTTTATTGGGGGCTGACAAACAACTGATTGGTGCGTTTCCGCCACCTAACTTGTATAGAGTGTGGACCAGAATGTCACTCAAGGTTGCACTTGTCTCTCTAAGACTGGTGATGTATTAGCATCATCCCTGCTTGTAATAGCTTTGCTCTTGTTTTTATTAAGCCAAGCTCTAATGTCTATTTTGTTATACAACCATATCAAAGCATCTTCTTTACCTCTTCCAAAAGTACTAATTATTGGCCTACAGCACTTTCTGCTGGTTGTCCTGTGTCAATACATTGTATGGTTGCAACCTAACTTACACAGGCATTGTAATCTTTCTTGGGAGGGCCCGATACCAGAATAATAGTACTGACCCACACTAGAACACGAGAACCAAGGACAAAGGTATATAAAAGGAGATTATAAGGTTTCAGCATGTAGTATTCATTAGCGGGGGTATTAAATTATACTTCCATATACTCATTAGTAAGTCTATCTAATGTATTTCAATCAATTATTATACAGTTTAAAAGCCCAGAAGTTATTTCTAACTCGGTGCTATGATTAATATTCTAACAGTGTTAAGAACAGTTCTTCCAAAGAGTTACAAAAATTACTATCCAATTGAATAAGCGGAAAAAATTATTAACCAAAGTAATATGCATATTTACTTATTATAAATATAAGTACCAAACCAACCTAACTTAAGGAATAACTAAAAAATAACCAATGTATGTTCACTGATAAGAATTAAAGAGTCTGAACTAAAAAAGGATCATTATTTAGTAGAGATTTTATCAGATTTTCGTGAAACCTTGTATGAAAAGATCTCCGTTTTTATCTGATTGTTATCATATCTAGCAGGACTGGGTAGAGGAAAGATTTTGAAGTCAGTCTTTCACGTCTGTTCTTATCTAGTTTCAAATCAGCAGAGTAATGCTGAATTCTTCTCGCCTCGTGTGTATGTAAACGTCAGAAGCCAGATATTCATTTCTCTCTATGCCGAATGAATCTAATCTCTTCATGACCTGCCTGGATGTGTCTTAAGGAATAAGAGGAGACAACATGATTTGAAACCGACTTGGATGTTTGGAAGGAATGAGTCTTTTGGATTCCAAACAGGACCCCTTCTAGGGTAATAAATGAAGAGTCCATTCCTAGGTTGAGTCACGGGAGGTTCTTCGGGTGATAAGGGAACACAGTTTCATTTTAGAATAGCCTGAAGATAAAAAAACTAAGATTTCAGGAGATGATGTAGAGAAAAAGTTTCAGTTGTCTCTGTGGACAGTTATGCTAGAACAGTTGATCTGACTGGAGCTTGACGGCAAAAACTGTGAAACTTAAAGATGTCTCTTTGTGGTTCTTATTGTACGGTTAGTGGTGTACTTTTGAGATGTCCGGCTTTCAAAAGTTCACTGGCCTTCCTGGAACTTCCTGCCACATCGTATGTTGCCGCTGTCGATGCATTGGTGACAGATGTGTACGAACCTCTAACCTAACTATGCACAAAATCCCTCAACTAAAACGTTGAAAATCCTTCTGGATCATTGAATCATTAAATTCTGGATCATTGAAAAGCAGCATGTTCAACTAAATGCGTGACACAATAAGTGGTGATATAAAATGAGATGACATATTTAGTAAACATCTGATCACCAAATAAATTTAAAAAATGATGCCGTGTGAGGCCTGTCATGCCAATCCCGATAAGTTATATTGTACATCTCGTCTTCTCTGGTTCTGAGAGTCCATATCGATCTAAAACCACTTTGTGAGGTTTGTTGCAAATTACCAAAAACAGTTTAATGCTTAGAGTCACCTTTTTGGCCACTTGTCGCACCATTGTATGAAAACATCCATAGAAGATGTATCTGTGACATGTTTTGGATTCTTTAATTAGAGTCTAAACTTGTTAGCCGATATATGTTAATGCGTTTGTATTAAGAGATGCACAAAGAAACTGGTTGGTGACTAATTTTACGATTATCAGTTTGACTGGACCTTGACCAGTGACTCGGCTGAACAAGCTAATCCATTTCCAACTGGTAGATGCAGAATTAACAAGTGCTGACAATCTTAATTGCGGAAGCCATTACGTAGTTAAGATATCTCGTTGGCCACTTTCATAATTGGTAGGATGTTTAAGGGAGCAGAGTGATCAAGCTAGTCATTTAAAAGGAAATTGCTGATTTCCTCCTGAGAGATTGAGACATATCTGCATTTTTTTCAGGCTGCAAGAGAGAGCTAGACATTCACCAGATAACAAAAAGGCTCCATATAATACAGAAAGTGTTTGTTATCCTTTTGAGGTTTAAGCCTCTGACTGTAATGAAACATGGTGGATTTGGAAATGTTGGCAGCTTTTTGGAAATATTAATGCTAAGGTAGGGATCTACATTAGACACACTTCTACTATCAGAACTTCAAGGTAATTTTACCAGAACTTCATGGTTCTACACCGGGCTCCGCCGACAGGGCAGGTTTCAGGGCCATTTCAGGAACCAACCGAGTACCAGTCTTGGGGTATGTGCTTTGGAATTGGCCCGGTAGAGTTGTTGGGCGGGACTTGTGCTTAACCCATGCTGATTGGTTGTAACTCGGAGGGAAATGATATCAGCAGACGATGCCAAACTGCCGGCTTTGTAAAATTGGAAGAGTTGCAGATGAAGAAGTTTATAAGAACATAGTCAACAGAAACAGAGCAACCATCCCTGCTTCTTCCATTGTCAATCTCTTGTCCTTCTCTGCTGCTGTGGCCGCCTTTTGGTGCTAACCAGTGCCAAAAACTCACTACCAAAACAAATTCCCTAAAGGGCCAGTGTTGTATGGAGACACATGCAACACTAAGAGGAGTGGGCCAACAGATTTACCCCATCCGATAGTAAGCCCAATGTGTCTCTTGATGGACTATGGAAAGACACAACAGACACATGCAACATGCAACCCCAAACCCACTCTAGAAGCGATTTGAACTCTAGACCGTCTTTCTGTGAGTCAATAGTGCCTTAAGTCCCTTGCTGTTTTACTAATGTGGGAAAAACGAAAACAAACACCTTGGAATATTTTTAAGCTTCATGCTAGTAATTATTCCGTTTTCAATTTTAGGTTCCAATACTATTTGTTGAAAATGTGACTAAAGGAATCTTATCAGCACATGCATTCACATTCAATTAGTACTCATGACAGAAGCTAACCCAGAGCTAGTGGACACACACACTGCAGAGCACAGAAACAATTACTATATCCGAGTGCTCTGTTTGCCCTTCTCAGATGTAGCGGTTACGCCTCGCAGAGCGGCAGATGCCAGCTGTGAGAATGAGACAGAAGTCTGGCCAGAACTAACTAAATGGTTGGCATATTTCTATTCTCACTGCTAAAAAATGGCAAGGCCCTTCATGAAAAGACTCATACAGTCACATTTCATCCATATTGTACAAGGACATTTAAATAACTCATTCTTTTCCAAAGGATAGACTGCACGCTCATGTAGAATGTGACGCTCTCCTTCATACTTCACTACCTGGCTTAGTTCTGTCACTTTCACAAAACTAACGGACATGTTTAGTATCTGTCCAAAAGACATAGTTCAGGATTTTAGACAAGGGTGTTGGTTTGTTTTTAAAATTGCCGGGAACAATAACCATAACCAACCATTGTGATTTGAAGATTGCTGGGGACTGTTATTATTAAATATTCACCCGTTTGACGTTTCATTACAATATCCACTCCAGTGGATTGACAGGTGTTGAAAATCATATTTTAATTCAATTAATAAAAGTTCAAAGCCAGATGTGTTTTATCTTCTTTTTCAAACGGCACTGAAAGCTACCATTATGCTGTCGGCTAGGAAGGATCATTCAAATCCAAATTTTGTGCTACAAAAACAAACGCATCTCCTTGGCAACCCTTGCCATTCTGTCCGGAGAAATCCCCTCTTTGAAATTCATTACAGTTAACGGCGCAGTTTAAATGCAGTTGTTTTGTTTTTAAAAACATATGTGAGAGAGATGAATCAACCCTTCAATAAATATGCAAGGAGCAATGATTGGGGAAAACAATGTTTTATTTCATGTGGCTTGTGCAACTTTATTACAGTGATGGAAAAATCTGTCATTTTGACAGAATACAATTCACACCCCTGACCACTTGGTGCAGACGCGCATGCATTTCCAACTTTACGCACAGAATTCAGGTAATTGAATCAATCAATAAAAATAAAGGGGCGTCGCATGGCGCTGTGGGTTAAGACAGGCGCCCCATGTTCAGAGGCCTTAGTCCTCAATGCAGTTGTCCCGGGTTCAATTCCAGCCTGAGGATATTTGCTGGATGTCTCTCCCCTGCTTCTCTCCCCTTTCTATAAGCCTGTCCACTTTCAATAAAGGCCACTGTGGCCACAAAAAACGTTTAAAAAAATATAAAAAAATCTATACATTAAAATAAACATTCCTATGAGAGCATCTGAGCATCATCTCAGACCTGGACACGGTACCCAATGTATCTCGCTATCCGGGAGCTGATGGCACCATGGAGAGTTAGGGAGGCTTTGGAGAGTGTAGCTGGGCCGGACAGGGACCAGTGCATCTTACCCCGAAGCATAATGAAGTTTATTATATTTAAATACAACTTACATGAATTCCCAAGGAAGTAAATCAGAAATTGGTATCGGTCAAAGAAATCAATGCATCTTCTTCTTTCCTATCTTTGCCTTTTAAATGTATACCAAATATTTAATTTTCCTGTCTTTTAAAAGTCTTTTTTTTTCAATGTGAGACACAGCAAAGCTTTGCTTAAGGCACGCAGATGATTGCAACAGCATCTATACAGGTAGTCCAAACAGTGGCCCACTTCATTTATTTGTGAAAGGTTAGACAAATGCCAGAAATAATTGTCTCTCTGCCCTCTCGGCTGTTCTCTCCGCTCCCCAGAGTCTTGCCGTGTTGATTTTTCTGAGGTTGGTGCGAGTCGTGACTGCCTGGGCTGCTGGGGTCCGCTAGGCTCGCGTTGAAAAACGGGGCTCCGAGGGAGAATGAAGCCATCTTCAGTGACAGCGGGGATGTGAGCTTTTGTCTGTGCTCAGCTGCTGTGGAGAGAAATCTTAACGTCAGCACAGCGTCTGACTGACTGAGTTGCCATCTTACTTCCTCCCCGGCTGAAAGAGTCAAAGAATGGACAATACTTTACTTACAGCATGCCTACTATCGAAGCCAAGATTAGCACGGGAAGGAGACAGAACGCACTTGGCGTGAATCCCAACTGTATATTAATACACTCTAAGATGCATTGATGTTGCTGTCAAGTACTCAGCTGGTGAAGCCCGGCAAAGTAAAGCTGGAATCTAATATTTACTTAAGAGCAGAAGGATGAGGGGTCTTAGGCTGTGATATTAAGCCCCACATGATTAACATAGGGTCCCCTCATCTACGGAACACATAATACGTTGTGGTCAGACATATTTTATGTATTAATGCGTTCACCCTTAATGCAAGACAGCAGCTGTTGAAGTTGTTAAAGCTACCTTTAAAGCCAGAACTGTTGCTTAGCTAAAAGGTGAGAGAACACTTCAGGAATCCTTTATTTCCTGTTAAGAAAGAAACAAATCAGCTTCAATTTGCAGCTTCTCCTCTTGGTACATTTACTTCAGTTTTGCATCCATTTACATTTCAAGAATCCATTTTCAATTTCAGGTAAATCACCGGCGCTGAAGTCGGCCTTAGATAGCAGATAGAATTGCGACGGTGTTCACAGATGTGTTCATTATGTCATAATTGACATCAGAAATCCTGCAAACTTTTGATGGAAGGATGAATATTTTCTTTTGTCCGTGTGTTTCACATTGTGAAACATCTGATTCCCTATACAGCATTTTTCTCTTTCAAACCTTCTTTTGTTTTGGTGTTTTTTTAGCACACCTTGATGTTTCACTTGATCGAACATATTTTAACCTAATTTAATACAAAATATAGTTTTCCAATGTATTAAAGGAAGAAAGAACCATCCGACCAGCCAAATTAACTGCCCCCAGTAAATGACTGTGACAGCAACAATGGCCATCAGCCTCTGTATAATAACCGATAGCCTTTTTCACATCAGAGGTTTTTTGCAACTCCTTCTTGCAGAATTGTTTTAATTAATCCACATTAGAGGGTTTTTAAACACAACCAGCCTGTTTTACCAGACGTGCCACAGCATTTCTATTGGATTTAGGTCCCGACTTTGACTATGCCACTCCACAAGCCTTCATTAAGGTTTTTGCTGTTGTGCTTAGAATCATCGTTTTGCTGAACAACCTAAGTCTGCTTCAGTTTACAAGCCTTATCTTACCATTATGCACCTCTTTCACCAGTTTGTTCATTTTTGCCCTAAAAATACAATTTTGACGCTATTTAAACGGTTAGCTGCTGAAAGTAGGCAAAAACTGGCCTCACCGCCGGGTAGGCCCCGCTGTATACACTGCAACATTATGGCTTTCTACTTAAAACTAACCACTAATAGGAACTATAGCCACAACAGGGTGTTTAGGGCTACAAACCTGGAAAGATTGAGCTGACCGAGCTCAATCGTCTATATATATATATATATATATATATATATATCTATATATATATATATATATCTATATATATATATATATATATATATATATATCTATATATATATATAGATATAGATATATATATATAGATATATAGATATATATATATAGATATATATATATAGATATATATATATAGGCCAGGTCAGGAAAGAAATACGCTTTACAGGAGGAAACTGTGACAGTAATAGGCTCATTGAATATCCCTTCTTTATGTCTTTAAGGAGCTTTTATTTCATATCTTTATTTATTCAATATTTTTCTTCATGGAAATGTTCACGGCATGAGGCTCGAAGTTAATAAAATGGGCTGCATGTCAACTTGGTTTTGGCTCATGTGATTTAAATGTAGAACTTGCTTTGTTCTTTTATTCTTCTTTATTCATTTCTGTACAATGATGTACAATAAAGCTATTGATCTATCAATCGTTTTAAACCACAACCCAGAGACCAGTCTGAAGGTCTTACTAAAACCTGGCTTCTTTCTGCTTACAATTCATCCATTCTTCAGCAATTCTCTCTCACCGTATTGCATTTGACTTGACTCCGTATATTGAGTTCCTCTGTGAGAGGTTCATAACCACATTCCCATTTTTCTGTAGCGGGAGCCTTTGTACCAAGAGCTCAGAGAGAAAAGCTTCAACCTTCTCGCTGTGTCTGAGATATGTGAATCCTGGGGAGGTTTAGTTTCCAGCTGTTAGAGAGCAGACTATGAGCCATTTGTACAACGCTTCCCTCATACACATTAGTTCATCACCATTGTGGCTGGACAAAAGCCTACAAATTCGTAACATAATAAACATGGAAGGGGCTGTTTTTCGGAGTGATGTCATTTAGGCTGAGCAATTAGAAAAGTAAGAAGATTTGTAGATTTAGTTGGAACAAATTAAATTGTTCCTTCTTAGTCTGGCTAAGAACATAGGAAAAAAGTTATTCTAACCGTATGAGGATGTAGTAGATTTACTTCTTTGCACACGGGGAGTGTGTGCTTTATAGCTTGATCTGACTTGACTTGACAGAATCACTAGCTTCTCCCTCTGTAGGAGTTTATAGTTTTTTCCAGTTCAGGGGATGGATTTTCCAAAATTCTGCAGCTGAACTTGAGTAAGAAGTCGATTTTATTGCACCAGTATTTTTGTGATAATACGAGCTGAGCAGTTCTGAGGCCTGGCTCACCCAATCCTTCCTCCGAGGGCTTTAGGCGGACTCCGCCGCTGGTTCGCGAGTAAACACTTCAGAATCATTTTTGGCAGTGTTAGCTGTCGGATTGCTACATTGCCGCTACCAGTGCATCAGGAACCATTGCCAGTGGACATTTCTTAGACAAGTCAAGGGCGCTGACAGAACAGCAGCAGCCTTCCGACTGAAGAAGGGTCAGCTGTCTTGTTACGTTTTTGAGCTGAAGCTCTTCAGATGCAAACATTCAGCCGTGAGCAAAACTTCAGACACTTCAGAAGCACAGGGTTATTGTGTTTCTACATGGTACACGCTTACTTTAAAGAAAGTGGGATTTGCTTGCTTTATCTTTCTCACTGTGAATATACATTCATTACTTATCCTACTGGTGCTCATTTAGAACAATGTTATTTTCCATTTTTTTCCCATTTGTAAAATAATATTATGATACACAACTGGCTGATATACAACTGGTTCCACCATCCTTTCAAGTTTGACTTTTAAGAGTTCTTACCCAAGACATTATTTACTATAAACTCCATTCAACATCGTTTTCTTAGTCGACAAACTTTTGGTCCGATAAGATTGTTTTTGACTTACCTAGAATTTATTAAATTAACCAAATAGTTCATGCATTTACATGCTTACATATAAGCAAAAATGATTTGATACGGTGGCAAACTCCATGTTATTTGCTCAATAATTGCTTCGTTAATTGCCTCTTAGTTTGAGAAATGCCCTGGGAGCTTTCATTTGTTTTTGGTGTGATAGTTTTGATTGAAGAAATTCTGATGTCGTTGTGCTGTGACAAAAACAGCCTTATGGGAAGGAGTTTCTTGATGGGCTTTGAGCCTTTTTTGCAAAAAAAAACAAAACCTGAAAAAATAATTGGTCTCCTGAAACGGGGCGGGAAATCGTTTGATTATTCACTATCAACTCTTTCGTCAAAGTTTGGTATAATTACGTGGATTTTAGTCATTGGCTAAAACCTGTTGTCAGCAACCAGTGGAAAGCTTTTTTTGGTTTTGGAGTAAGTTAAGCAGATGTGTTAAGATAAGTTATGCTGAGCTAACACAATTAGAACAACAGATGCGTTTCCAGTAGATGACCTCTAGGACTTTTCTGGGGTTGGAAGCTGACGGGGAAAGTCATCTTCTCAGTCGTTGTGTACAAAATTGGCCCTTTAAGGAATTTGCTATGACGTCAGAATATTGCATTGTTTCGGCATTGAGTGACATCATTGATCAGTGACGAAAGGTGCCCACAGCAGCAGAGAATAACAAAAGAGCAACAATGGAAGAAGCAGGGATGGTTGCCGTGGTTCTGTTTACTAGGTTGTTATGAACCGCATCGCCAGCAACTCTTCCAATTTTACGAAGCCGGTTGTTTGGCGACGTCTGCTCATCTCATTTCCCACAGAGTTCCAACCATTTAGCTTGAGTTAACCATAAATTCCGCCCAGCGACTCTGCCGGGACATTTCTGAGTATATACCACCCCAACCTTAGTCAGCTCTGGATGTAAATCAAAAAATGTCTTTGTTTAAAATAAACAACGGCACACTACGGCACACTAACGGCACACACAAGTCACTGATTTCACTCATGCAACCTGAGTCACTTACTCATCTCGTCAACTGAGTGTGCTCCTCGTTGAACAGCCATCTTTTCTCAGTCTAAACTGTATTCTCAGAAATAAACAGAGGAGTGGGAATCGAGCCCCAAAAGGCTGGTTGAAGCTGTTTATTGGAGATGCTAAATGGGCCTATACTGCCTGTATTGTCATGTTGATTTTTATTGCCACAGTTAGAGATATAAAAGAAAACACATGACGTCTCAAAAACATACTCATAAGGCAAAACCTGATTATAGTTCCACCACAACCACACTGCCCCCCAGGCTTAAAAAAACTGATTCTGCAAACATTATCATTTCATAAATCATTCCCCTCTTCTTCAGCGCTTATTGCAATTACATGCACATTATACAAATGAGGTAATGACATAATTTAGCAACTTCTAGTGACTCTTGGAACAGCCAATAGCTACTTTACGTGCTGAGGAGCTGGCAACACTGCCCGAGGCAGCTCCTTGGTTGGTTCCTTGAAATGGCAACCTTTTTGGGCTGGTGCTGTGATATGGAGCCACGCACATACTGTGAAGGTCCTGTAAAATTACCAGGAAACACGCTTAATGACAGATATTCGTTCAGTTATTGGTACGATTGATAGTAGGGTAGGGATGTGCAATATAATTAACATTGGTACCGGCCAATGGCAGCCATTTTGTTTTTACATATCGGAACTGGTCCCATAAAGAAAACTGAGCCAATATTAATAACCAGTTTTTATTTCCATCTTGGGGGTGTTTAAGTAAAGCAGACAAGCAATGCCAGTGGTGTGGTTACTTTTTCACAGTGTCCAAAGGGTAGGGAAACTACTCTTTGCATTCCTTATTGATAAGTCCTGGATGCCACAAAATCTTTCTGTAAATAGTAGGGTTGCAACTGTAGGCTACACACAAGTCGTGGTCTGGTATGTACCTTAGTTTTCAGCTAATAGTTTATTACAGACATTGAAACAAACTCAAAAGCTTAGTAGATAATGTTTTAGCTCCAAAAGGCTGTTAGCTTTAAACCTGGCCAACTATGTCAGGTCTTTAAAAAATATAATTCTCATCTTCTTCAACTATTTTATATTGCAATTTTATTAGCTGCCTTAGATGGTTTTCATCAACCTGTTTGAATGCATGTCCTGTAGTTATCAATTGTAAAAACTCCAAAACTCTGAAATGCTCCTGTATTTTTCACCAAAACCATGTGGATAGAGATCTGTCCAGTTTTAATTTTGTCTCCATTGCCTCCATGCCTCAGGGCTTCAGTGTCTGGTGTGCATTTTACACACAGAGAGAGCTTGTTGTGAAGCAGATGGCGCGTGTATGAAAAAGTCAGACAATCAGCAGCATTCTCTCTGTGTGTTTCGGCAGGCATATTAACCTTCTATTTTACACCACAGGTTTAATGCTTGTTTCTTCGGGAAACATCGACAGGCCACCTGCTCAGGTCAGACAGCCCCAACTGATTGGACGCTATGTCTGATTAATATTTTTCGTTCACAAAAATCGCTGAGCAGGCCCTTTTTTATTAACATCGCCCTTTGCCACAAACTTTCATCTCCCTGTTTTCTGGGCTGAGACTGACAGACCGAGATCGACCAACAGAACGCTGAAAGTAGCATCCTGTTCGTAGCATCAGTAAAGGAATATTACTGAATATGATATGTATTATCAGGTGTAGTTTATGAATTAAGATACTTAATATCGTCAAAACTGGACTAAGTAACTCTTAACTGAAGATAGGCTGTTCAAAAACTGTTATTATTTGGTCAAGCCTTAATTATATACAGTCATATTCAATAAATTAAAATATGCATTTCAATAAAGCTCATTTGTCAGATTAAACGTACCTATGAAAAATTACAACCTTTAAGCAGGCATTAAACATACTTTTCATTAAGCCCTCATATTTATTTTAAAAAGTGTATAGTTACAGAAACAAATAAACTTTTTGGTAATATTCCAATATTGAATAAGACTATATGAATATTGATTTCCTAGCCCTTTAAAACCCTTTATGGTTATTTTCACACTCAAAGAACTAAAAGTTTCACAATTTACAGACTGTTTTTCATTTTCTCTCCTTAGTTAAGAATGATCCGGTCCAATTCTGACTACTTAAATGTACTTCACATTATAAGCTGATCAGATCTCTTAAAAGCAGAAGTAGCCCTTTGTCAAGCTACAATCTAGATTGTATGGAAAAATAATGTGAATGCCAGAAAACTTGCATATCAATTATTTTGGCGTAGGTTTAACACAGCCTTCCCCACCCCTCCCAATCGGGATTAAAAAGATTAAAAATTGAGGAAACACTGTTTTTTATATTAAATTTAACCTATGAAAATAATTTTCTCTTTTAAGATTGCACTGGAAGTTAGTGGATTGCTTGGCAACGCTGGCAAATGTCAAAAAGAATGAAAGGAAGATGGTGAATTACCATATGAAATATGCATCGCTGACAGAGAAATAAAGACCAGAGGCAAGTTGTGTTTAGAAGTTGGTGAAGGGGTGGGTAAAATAGTCTCAAAGTATGCCGTCGTGCCATTGCTCTTTTTTTTGGTTTTCTTTTTTGTCTTCACACCAGCTGTTGATGAAGGCAGAGACCAGCTTTGATCAGTGAGAGTAGGTGGAATGAGACTGACAGTACAGATGTGGACCTGAAGGCGACTCCAGCTTACTGCATTATTTATTTTTCATAAAATAATTTTAATTCGTTGGGATGTGAAAACTCAAGTATTTCTGGAGCTTTGCTTTAAACAGCTTCAACACATCAGAGCAAAGAGTTCAATTAGGAGAATACTCGTACAAATCATATGCTAGTGCGGGCAAATATCAGAAAGAAAAAAACCCCACCAGACTCTTGGAAACAATAATGATGTGGAAATAATATCTTTCAGCTGTTTTTGCAAGATAAAGCCAGATTCCTAGGTGCGCCAGCGTTTCCACTGCAGTCATAGTTAACATTTCCCAGTAAGCCATTAAGGTTGAAAAACTCCCATTGACAGAAATACAAACTTCAAATGTCAGCATTTGTTCAGAGCGCCCAGGGAAGAGAATTGAAATTGGAAAGCTGATGCACCTGCAACCAAAGCTGTTTCTTGTTTCACTAATTTATCAGTAGCAACCCAGACAACACAGGTGCTCCGACAGGTCTGGTGGAGATTACTGCTGGAGGTGTTGATTCCTAGAAGGCTTGGAGCTCAGTCATAAAAAATGTTAAAAGTGCAAATACATACTTTTCGGAAGTTTTTTGTTTTGTTTGTTTTTTTCGCACAGACCGATATTACTTCTTAGGTACTGTCACGAATAAGAGACACACCTTGCTCTAGAATTGTTGCCAACCAAACTGAAACCTTTTCTTTGAAGTCACAGTTGTATAAAGAATTGAACACATCGACGGCAACTATTGGGATTCACGAAGGCCTTGTATCTGACACAAAGCCAACGCTTTTTCAATTGGTTTTATGACATTAGATAAACAGGAGGAGAGGATGGATGATATGAGTGGTCAGCAAAATGTTAAAAGAATTATGAAAAACAAGTTTTTTTTTGGGGGGGGGGGGGTTGTGTTATAAATTAGTTAGCTGTTTAAAACATTTGTGTCCAGGTTCAACTAGTCCATATATCGCAAGTTTTATGCTTGGGCAAATTGGAAAAGTGTTTTGGAGATAAAAAGTATTAACCCCCTTGGATGGTTGACCCTTTTTATTGCATTTATGAATCAATCATGATCAATAAAAACAAAACAAAAAACAAATATTTAATGTCAAATTAAAAACTGATTTCTACAAGGTAATTACAATTAAATTAAAAATATTTAACATAAAATGAATGACTTCATACATAATCACCCCCATCAAGTCAGTATTCAGTAGTTCATCTCAAGCATTGTGGCCAATAATTTCACTTGGGTTGTGAACAAAATCGATAGCTCGATTTAATCGGTAGTAGCCTACTCATTTGCGTCAAAATCGGTACAAACGGACACATTTATATTTGTCCAATTTGTCGCCCTTTTCATCCGACGGGCATCCAGAACCCCCCCCCCCCCCCAAACATATGCAACCCTCTTTAACTGACAAACAGCACTGGTCGGAGCTACTTTCCCTATGAGGCAGACGGACCGGATGGACAGAAATTGCAGGAGGATGCCCCATGCTACCTGCACTAGCGCTACAAGCTAACACTTCCTGATCCTGTATCTGCTGCAGCGAAGTGCTAAAACTCCCGGGCAACATAAGCTAACGCTAATCTGTTCAAATATGTTCAAATTTCACAGACGCGAAGAACAAATTTGAAATTTTAGGATTGTGACACAATCATAGTTGGGACACACGTAGCTGTCAAGTCTCCCGTTTTGTGCCGGGAAACTCCCATATTTGACCTGTCTTGATATCATAAAAAAAAAAAATTAAATCGTCTGCCTCTCTAAACTAAATTGTCACTAGCCTCTCTAGAACCGCCACCTGCAGTAGCCTGGGTGGCAGTTCTTGCGTGGCTAGCGCCGAGAGCGGGAACAACAGAGAGATGGATGGATCTGATGAAGGAGAAGTCCTTTCTGCCCCAAAAAAACAAACGAACTAAATCGTCATGTAAATATCTGGAAAAATTGGACAGCAAATGTACTGTCCTCCAGAGGAGCAGGATGGGGCGCAGCATTTGAACGTCAACAAAGGTAGGAGTATCACATTCTGATCACTTAATTGTAGTGAGTTAGTGGTTGACCAGTGATATTGGAAAACACGTCAAAAATGACAGACAGAAGTAAAAATTGTCTGGCATAAAACCTAAAATCCTCACATGTTGACCAACTTGCTTCTCCTAACCTTTGCCAATATATTCCCATTAAAATAATCTTAAATAAGAGGTGTTGTAGCTCCATGGACCTCAGCTATGGGGAGATTTTTCAGCAGCAGCACAAACAAAACTAAGGAGAAAAGAAACAGAGACTCCTCTGAGAGTTTGAATCAATAACGGTATTTTTTAATGTGCATCAGACCTGTTGTGTTTAACCCTTAAGTGAGTTTAATTCAGTGCTTCATATTCAAAATGATTATAGGTATTAAGGCGTAAATAATATTTTTTATATAAGCTTAAAAATGCTTAATTAAAACTGCTGAGCAGGGGTGTATCTAGGTAGTTTTTAAAAAGGGCCAAATGGGGGCCAGTGATGATCTTGGGGTGCCACACCAAAATAAATGCAGGGCTGTAATACAAAAGGGGGCGGGGCCTGGACTGAGTGACAGACATCAGACTCACAACATGGGGATCCAAGATTGATGTCAACAGAAATACATAAAATCCATGAATAATTTTAATTAATTAAAGTTATTTATCTCTAATTTTAGCCATTAAAACTATTACCTACATTAGAAGTGATAATGTAGCATCTTCATAAATGCAGAACATAATGAGTTGCTGCAGAAAGCAGCCCAGGAATAAAATCACTGACTAATCAATGACTCATTTAAGATTCTGACTGATTTGTTGCCAATAATAATTATTATTCACTGCAGCTCTGGAATATATAAATAGTGTACATCTGCTTTTAAAGTGAATTATTTGTACTAAATCTAAGAAGTGAACACCTAAGGACCAACATGTTCAGTAAGAAACACAACATACATGTAAGACAATAATAACAACATGTATCCATTATAAATAGTTATAGATCTGCAGCATGAGAGTACGTTGTTCTACACGTTTTAACGATGTTCTGTCTGGGACACACTCCCATGTCTGCAAGTGTGGCAGCCGTAGCACCAACATTCAAATTGATCATTACAGTGTAAAATATGCAAATGTTAGGAGGTCACTACAATACCCAGCAGCGAAGTAAACATGGTGGAAAGCATTAGCTAGCTAACATCCTCCTAGCCACATATGGCTTCAAATGAGGCTAGCAGCATGTTTCAGGTATCAACGCTTTAAATTTACTAAATGATAAAGGTTGTTTGGTTCCATAGCAAAGGAACTACTGCAGTAGCTTATTAATTTAAAGAAGACCGTTAAAGAACATGGCATACATGCCACACACACATTTAATTACTAAGAAGCAGTATTGGTCATTACGCCGTTTACAAGAACCACGTTAGGTAACGCTGTTCGTTTATCAGTAACGGGGTAATCGAACTAATTACTGTTTCCGTCGATACAATGCTCTTACCTTTACTGAATGTAACGTGCGGTGCACTACTATGAATTGATAGAATAAACTGCGTACTCCGAATGCACCCCTGGCTCTACACACAAACTGCTTATGGGTAGGTTGGGTGGGTTGGCAATGAGATAGATTATGATAGAATAAGATAGGCAGGTAGTCACGTGCTCCAATGGCTACTATTACTTTTACTATTACTTAATTTCCCTCTGGGATCAATAAAGTGTTTTTAAATTGAATTGAATTGAATTGAATTAAACATGACTATGTTTAATAGTAGCCATTGGAGCCCATGTTTTTACACTAAAGCTGTACGACAAACCGATTCAATGAAGCAGCAGAAATGGCGAGTCCCAGTTTTCTGAGATTGTGAGTTCGATTTATTTAATTAGGATTACATCAGAGGTCATTTTGAGGTCATTAATAGAATATTAATTCCTTTATTTGTCCTACACTGGGGAAATTTAAGCATAATAGCAGCAAGGTGACAGATTCACACAAATATAGAAACACAACATAAAAAAAAACAGAATTAGGAATAACAGTGTACAGTAAGGGCAAAATTGCAACACTAAAACACTGAATTAAAAATGAGTAAAAATAGCATACTTTGGTTCAAGAAATGTGCAACTGAGCGGGATCATTTAAAAATATTTACAAAATATACATTTGTGCATTGAAAACCAGGCTATGTATCAAAGGTTGACGAATAATAAACTGCAAACAGCAAGCCTTTTAACACTTTGATTGTTGGGAGCAATGATGGTTCTACAGTCTAACAGCTGCTACAATAATAAATGTGACTCAACAACTGCATGACTGTTTTTGAGCTCTTGCTGCCCAACTAGTTTTCCCTTTTGAATCATGGACACATAAACATCTCACACTCCTTGATGGAAGCGTCTGTATCGCCGTCAATTATGACCGAAATATAGCCGGCTCGTCTGATACAGTACCTTCCGCCAGAACCGATTTCATTTCTCCCGCAACAGTTATCATCTCCCCGCATCGGACGATAGAGTGATACCGGAGTGAAGAATGGTACCAGCTGTTACAGCAATATTACAAGGTTATGTCAATTGATTGATTAATTACATATTAGTAAAGGCATCTAGGGAATATGGCATAATTATTAGAGTCAATGAAGAGGCCTTTGACCCACTCTGATCTAACTGTGTGACTCCTCAACTGTGAGGAGTGTTTTGATTAACCTTGCAATGAAGACATACCCATTAGAAGACTGAAAGCAGAAGCTGCTTACAGAGCAGGTAGAAATGATCTGTGGTGTGAGAGAGTTTGGGCGTTGGCCCAGACAGGCTCATGTACAAGACTGCCCGTAATAACATAAGAAACGCCGATCCAGACTTCGGCCTCATCCTTATGGAAGGAAGAAGACATTTTGTTGCAAACCGGTAGACGGTTTGGCTGTTCCAAACATCTTGGAGAGCTAACCACAGATCTTCTGTGGATGTAGGCTTCCTCACATCCTTCTGTCGTTTCATGTAATCCCATACACACTCGAAGTTGAGATCAGGGCTCTGTGGGGGCCACACCATCACTTCCAGGACTTCTTGTTCGTCTTTACACTGAAGATAGTTCTTAATGACTTTGGGTGTATGTTTGGGGTTGTTGTCCTACTGCAGAATACATTTGGGGCCAATCATATGCCTCCCTGACGGTATTGCATGATGGATAGGTATCTACCTGTATTTCTCAGCATTGAAAACACAATTAATCTTGACTAAATCTCCAACTCCATTTGCAGAAATGCAGCCCCAAACGTTCAAGGAACCTCCACAATGCTTCATGGTTGCCTGCACACACACTCATTGTATCGCTCTCCAGCGCTTTGCCGAACAAACTGCCTTCTGCTACAGCCAAATATTTAAAATTTTGACTCATCAGTCCAGAGCACCTGCTGCCATTTTTCTGCACCCCAGTTGCTGTTTTCATGCATACTTGAGTTGCTTGCCTTATTTGCACATCGGAGGTATGGCTTTTTGGCTGAAATTCTTTCATGCAGACCACTTCTGGCCAGACCTCTCTGGACAGTAGATGGGTGTACCTGGGTCCCACTGGTTTCTGCCAGTTCTGAGATGATGGCACTGCTGGACATCTTCTGATTTCGAAGGGTAATAAGCTTAATAAATCTTTGTCTGTGAGAGACCTTGCTGATGCAGTATAACCACCTTGTGTCTTGTTGTTGTGCTCAATCCAACCATGACACAAAACTATCTTTCATAACCTTACCTTGGTAGCAGAGTTTGGCTGTCCCACAGTCAGTTTTAAGCCTCCTACACAAATTTTCCTGTTTCAGTTAATGACTGTGTTTCAACCTACGTGTGACATTGATGATCATTAGCACCTGTTTAGTATAATTGGTTGACAATACACCTGACTATAATCCTACAAAATCCCTGACTTTGTGCAAGTGTACCTATAAGAATTGATGCTGGTTTGAAGGCAAAAGGTAGTAACACCTAATATTGATGGGATTTAGATTTTTCTTTAGTTTTCTCACTTTGCATTTTGTAAATTGATAAAAATAAACAATCATTATTTATATTTCTGAAAGCATTCTTTGTTCGTCATCCGAGAGTAGAGATTTAATATTTTGATATTGAACAAGCTTTCCTGAAGTTGATGCTCTTCTATAATTAACAAGCTCATTGGAAAATATGACCTTACTGTTTGCTCCAGTTGACCTATAAGACTGAACAATGTCAGAATATGTCCAATAACATATTAATCTGGGGAGACCATTTCCTTATGCACTCATCCGCTATCATCCCTTAAACAGAGATCCTGAATTATTGAAGTAGGTCCCACTGCCCTGACCTTGAACTGTTATTAATTTAATCCAACACGTGTCTTTATGGCAAACTTTAGGGGGCACAAAGTGAAAAGTGTTGGAGATGGTGTGAAAACATTGGAAAAACTGTGAAAACAAGGAGAGAAGGTTGAAAAAACCTTTGGGAAAACACGGTTTATGGCGGACTGTTAGTGCTACCTTGGAGAGAGGCATTATGCTCAGGGGAATAAAGAGACTGGAGTGGTGGAACTTGAGGTTGGGGATGGAGGGCTCTTGAGAGACCTGGCAAAAAAAATGAGATTGTGAAGAGAACATGGTGAAAGGAGAGGGAGAACATCCATGTGCAGGACTGAAAGACAAAAAAAAAGAAAGATGACAAGCTACTGCTTGGCTACTCTTTTTTTCCATCACAATGAGTGTTGGTCCCACTTCTCTGAGAGCCAATTATCTCCTCCTGCATTAGTTACTGAGATCATTTAGGCTTGGTGGCGAGCGCGTCAGCGGAGCTCCCTCGTACACCAACGCTAAGCAGAACCGTGTGCTGGTATGTTTACACGCTTTAGGCAGGTGAGTGTGTGGATTTGATTTCATGATAATGCTGCCTTGAGAGGCGATGCGGTTCAATCCGTGCTCTCCGCATGCTGCTGCGTACGTGTTTATTTCCAGGCTGATTGATTCACGGATGGGCTTTCTCTCCTCCCTTTCCAATTCACGCCCGCACCTTGTTTGCCATTTGTTCTCCATCTTTTTTGGCTCTCTATCGTTGTGGTTGTTTTTTGCCTCTCTCTTTCTAGACTTGATATTGGCTGTTTTAACAGATTTTCACAGCGCAAGAAGATGGAGTAAATATACCATAGTTGCATAGTACAAACACAGAAGTTTAAACAAAAAATGTATAATGAGATCTAATTGCTTTTATTTAGTGCAACACAAAACTATTATTCCCACTGCTGTTGTTATAATAAAGTTTTGTCTAACTTTCATTCGTAGTTATGTTCATTTTTGATGACGAACTAAAAATAAAATAAAAAAAGATTTACTTGCAGTTTAGCACAGGAGGTATAGTTGGTGGGTGGAGCTTCTTTATACAGTATGACTGTCTGTTAGGGATGAACAATATGGACTTAAAATTTGATTAGAACATTTTGTTGATAATGAGAAAAAGTTATAATGAGAAAATATATATTTACAGGTCCCTCACAATTTTTTGGGTGATTCATTTCCCTCTGCCTCCAATCAGATTTGATTCCAGATTCCACAAACACAAATACTGCTCTAAAATGAAAAAGAAAACTTATTACTAATTAGGCTAGTTCAGTATGCTAGTTGTTTAAAGTGGTGCATTTCCACCGCTAAACAACATACTACACTTCCTTTTGTGTGTTTTTTTTTATTTTTTATATATACTAATAATTATTGACGCCCTAATGAAACCAAATGTGCGAAAAAATTGTACAAACAAGAAAAGTTAGATCTATATAACGCTGTAAGTATTTGGAATTTGCAAACATCCTACAACGGAATTTATCATTAATACAATAAACCAGAACAATGTAATTGACCAGTTTCATAAGTAGGGCTGCAATCCAACATAATGTCACATAAGCTATAAAAATCTAACAACATAATATTTTGGGATGTAATTTTTTTTTTACTTTTAACGAAAGTTTCAATTGTTTCCATTTCAAAATTTCTATGCGATATAAGATAGAGATAATATCTCTAAGCAGGGACCTAATAGTTTGTGGAAAACAGATGTAATTGCGAAACGTGACGAATGAAACGGAAACAGGAGTGAAATTGGTCGAGTATTGTTATATTTATTATTTGGATGTGACTTAACAAATCTGGATTTTAATTGACAGTGTCACTTTTTTCCCCCGCTTGTGTTCTGATGATCAAGGTAAAATCCCAGTAAAAGAGAGACCGTATTGGCTGGTACTGCTCCCTGTTTGTGTGGGAGCTTCTCGTCTTGTTTGTTAAAGACTTTGCAACCATACCAAATCAGACTCCTTTTAAAAGAAATGATAAAGGCCTAGGGCTGCACAATTCGTTTATCATTCGTCCTTTCCATTTTTGATTGCCAAACAAAAAGAAAAAAATGAAATTGTGATTGGATTTTTTTTGTTATTTGTTTTTAAATAGGATACAAAAAACTGAAAAGGTCTTTAAGTGTTAGTTCTGGGTCAAAAATACAAAATTGAAAAAAGGGACTGTATGACTGAATTTGAATTTAATATTCAATTGCCTGGATGCACATAACTCTGAAAGTACTTTTTTTTCTAGCTACTCTTTTGGTGACGATAACGATAGCTGTAGTCGTCATCATGAGCTATATCTCCATCCGGCACTCACTACTCCAGTTAGACAGGGCGGTTTCTCAGGAGCCCATTGGTCTTTTTGGATGATTGACGTGAAACAGCAAAAGCAACACTGAGTGTCTGTTTTTGGTTTCATGGAATGAGCCTTGTTTTTCCTGCTGGTTCAGAGAGTTTTGCACATAGCGTGGTGATACTTATACCATTGGAAAGAGCAGACTTTGAGCTTTAATTTGAAAAGTCTCTTGTGTGGATAGGACCGTGTTGCGCTGTTGTTGCTGGGTGTTTTTACCTTTTTTATTTTCATTTAGCTGCTTAGTGTTGGAACTGGGTCTTATGGTAAAAAAAATATTGCTTCTGTCATTTAGATTAGCTTTTAACCCAAAAAATGGATATGCAATAGGCATATATTTAGCTATATTTAACGTATGGCATTTGTTTGTATCGATTTTGTCAGCGGGAGTAGTAGTTACCCCCGAATAATATTAACTGGAACATCATTCATTTTAATCTGTCTTCCAACTTTTCTTTTTTTTAAACTTTATTATGCTAATTGCAATGTAATTTCTTGTTTGTTATTTTATGTTTTAATCAGGCAATGCATTTTGAAATGCATTGTTGCAGAAATGTTATTTACAAATAAACTTTCCTTGCCTAAAATTATTTTCCTTCTTTGGGGTTGGTTGTGAACAATACTAAAATTATCTATTTAGGATTATTTTCAGATCAATATCTTTATATTCAATAATTTAAACAGTCAGTTTTGTTATTTAAATGTTTATATATCAGTAAGAATTACTTAATTTGGTTTAGGTTTTCATGCTGGCTCTATCTATCTATCTATTGTCAGGAAGTCATCAGGCTCAACCTAGAGTAGCTGTGTCTGATGACCTCCTCACCATTTATTGGCTGGATCCCTTTTCTCCACAAACTACAAAGAACCTCTCTACTCACCTCACTTCGCTCTGTCATCGTCTTCTCTATGACGCTTCTGCGCATCAGTATTCAAGACTCCAAGTCCCAAGCTTCTCTTTCAGCCTGAGGTTCCAGGTTCGCCCAGCTCAGCCCGCTTTGCTCGGATTACCGCCTGTCTTTTGTGATCATCTACCGTCTGCGTCTGGAACGCACAGTTTCTCACCAGAGGCTGCTCCCCATCCACCCGCAACCTGACAAGATGACAGAGCCGAGTGGGTCAGATGTGGGTCACGGTGAATAAGTTGGATAGAGAGGAGGAATCGATTTGGTGCCTTAGAGCCAGGTGAAACCTCTCCTATTTTCACCTGGCTTGATCTTTTCCCGGTCTGAGTGTGCACTGTCGAAGGCGATGCTTGGGTGATCCACAGTAAGCACACAATCCCTCTCGGTGCCGTCGCTCTCGTTCCTTTGGTGGAAGGTGACCGAGCTGCATTGGCTCCTCTTGCTCCTCCAAACAGGTGCGGGCGGGGTTGGAGCCGGATTCGGCGGAGCGATATGGTGAGATGCGATGCGGTGGGGACCGAGCCCTAGGGCGACTCATTACCCGGCGATCGATCTCCAACGCCGGGCTGATTGCTTTATCCAGGGTTTGCGGAGCCTCCCTGCCGACCATTTCATCCCTGATGTAGCCGGCCAGTCCCTCCATGAAGACTGACCTCAAGGCGTCGTCTCCCCACGACAGGTTCCCAGCAGGGTCCGGATCAGAAGCTCCACCCCTGTTGCTACTTTTCTCGGAAGATCTCCCCTACGCAGCAACATTACGGGGTTGGCGACCACGAACTGCTGGCTGTCAAATGGGCTCTAGAGGAGTGGCGGCAGTGGCTCATGGGCACACCTGAACCGTTTCTGATCTGGACGGACCACCAAAATCTCAACTACATCAGGAACGCAAAGCAATTAAACCCTCGCAAGGCCCATTGGGCTCATCTTTTTGAACACTACAATTTTCACATCTCCTACCGACCTGGCTCCAAGAATGGGAAGGCTGACGCCCTCTCTCGTCACCATTTCCAGGATCCAACACCACACCAGCCTGCCCCCATCATTCCCCCACACCACATCCTGGCGTCTCTCAGATGGCAGCTGGAGGACTCCATTCATTCGGCCCTGGCTAAGGAGACAGCACCTCCTGAGACGCCACCCAACTGTCTCTACGTCCCGACCGTCTGCTGAAAGGAGGCTCTACTGTGGGGTCACTCTTCACCAGTGGCTGGTCACGCGGGCACGGTCAGGACGCTTCAGTTTTCAGTTTTGCCTTGTGGTGGTCCTCGATGGCGAAGGATGTCAACAGCTTTGTCAGTGCCTGTTCCACCTGCGCCAAGGCCAAAACTTCCACTCAGACTGGATCTGGACTGCTTCGTCCCATGCCAGTTCCAGCCCGGCCATGGTCGCACATTGGGGTGGACTTCATCACTGGATTACCCCCCTCTGAAGGTATGACCACTATTGCCACCTTTGTCGACCGCTTCTCCAAAGCTGTCCATTTGGTTGCGCTACCAGGCCTGCCCTCTGCCAAAGAAACAGTGGAGCTGGTCCTTCAGCATGTTGTGCATCTCCACGGTTTTCCCCGGGACATCGTCTCTGACAGAGGGTCCCAATTTACTGCCAAATTCTGAAAGGCCTTCTTCTGCCTCATCGGGGCGACCGGCAGCCTCTCTTCCGGCTACCATCCAGAAACCAACGGCCAGACGGAGCGGGCCAATCATCTGGTGGGTCGCTATCTCCGATGTTTTGTCTCTTCACGACCTACCACCTGGCTGCGCACCTTGCTCTGGGCCGAACTATCCTTCAACCTCCAGGTCTCCTCCGCCACGAGGTTGTCCCCTTTTGAAGTCCTCAATGGCTACCAGCCGCCCTTGTTCTCTCACCAGGAACCAGAGGTAGAGTTCCCAGCAGCTCAATTGCTGATCCGCCAGCCAAGGCAGCTTGGATTCTGGCTCGGGCGTCTATCACACGGGCCAACGCCGGGTATGTAGCACAACACCGCCGACTCCATCGACCTGGTCCGACGTTTCAGACAGGGGACCTGGTTTGGCTCTCTACCCGATACCTCAAACTCCCTGCTGAGTCTCGGAAACTGGCTCCCCGCTTCATTGGTCCTTATCCGATTGTTCGCTGCATAAACCCCGTCACTTATCGTCTCCGCCTCCTGGCGTCCTTGAAGGTTCATCCAGTGTTCCATTGCTCCCTCCTTAAACGACACGTCGTTCCATCTTTATCCCCTCCTGAGACTCCACCACCTCCCCCCCGTCTTATCGACGGTGGTCCAGCCTATACGATTCGGCGTATCCTAGATTCCCGGGCCTGGGGTAGGGGGTTCCAATACCTTGTAGACTGGCAAGGCTATGGTCCAGAGGAGCGCTCCTGGGTTCCATCCCGTCACATCCTGGACTCCACCCTGATCTCCGACTTCCATCACCTCCAACCCGATCGACCTGGCCCTTCGGGAGCCAGGCCTGGAGGGGGGGCTCTGTCAGGAAGTCATCAGGTTCAACCTAGAGCAGCTGTGTCTGATGACCTCCTCAGCATTCATTGGCTGGATCCCTTTTCTCCACAAACTACAAAGAACCTCACTTCGCTCTGTAATCGTCTTCTCTATGACGTGAAGCTCCTGATCCGCTTCTGCGCATCAGTATTCAAGACTCCAAGTCCCAAGCTTCTCTTTCAGCCTGAGGTTCCAGGTTCGCCCAGCTCAGCCCGCTTCGCTTGGATCACCACCTGTCTTCTGTGATCATCCACCGTCTGCGTCTGGAACGCACAGTTTCTCGCCAGAGGCTGCTCCCCATCCACCCGCATCTATCTATCTATCTATCTATCTATCTATCTATCTATCTATCTATCTATCTATCTATCTATCTATCTATCTATCTATCTATCTATCTATCTATCTATCTATCTATCTATCTATCTATCTATCTATCTATCTATCTATCTATCTATCGATATATAGATATATATATGGATATATAGATATATATAGATATATATGCTCTGCTGCAGTGAACATTTAACCTGCTGAGCTGAACTGCTCTTTGCTTTGTTGACCTGTTTGAGGTTTCAGCTTCTTAGAAGCTCATCAGCTCATCCCTTTAACGAATTTGCCTCCTAATTAGCCCAGCCTTTAGCCTTTTATACTTTGCTGGAGGCATGAACACACAGCGTTGTCACTTTGTCATGCTTGTGTTTTCTTCCCACCGAGGCCTCTTTACATCCCTCCTCCCTCCTCCCTGCTCCTTGCTTATTGCCAACACTGAGAACTTCATTTCAAGTTGGAATGAAGATCTGCCTGGGAACGGAGCAGAGGTTACCGTACAGGTGAACCTCTGCTCTCCCATTTGAGAGGCTTCAGTGATAGCGGTGAGCCTCGTCTCCCGGCTCTATTTCATCCCTTTGTCGGCTCGCAGTGACTTACTGCCAGCTCTTGAGACTCGGGCGATTTCTGGTTTGTGTCAAGAGCTCGGCTCCAGGGGGGTTGGGGGGGGGGGTTTATGGGACGGCTGGCGGGACTGGAGGGGTCAGCTGATCAGGTCTAAGGTGTGGGAGATTTATAACCCCCCCAGAACAAAGCTGTGTCTACTGAGAGAGCGGGAACCATAAATCAGGGAGAACTGGGTCAGATTGGGTCAGCGCTCATCTGCTCAATCTGTTTTCCTAAAGTTGTGGGGGGGGGGTGTTCACCTGACACCTGAAGTGACTTTTTTGTTGCTGGTTCAAAATTGTGCAAAAAAAGCCCCTTAATCACAATATATGGTTTTATTATTTATGTATTTTTTTACTTGCACCATACAGTTTGACTCAGCCCCCTGAGGCAGTACCATGCAAAACCCTCTTTTCTGCAATTACAACAGGTATGTCTGTACTGGTTTGCCAGTCATTATTTTGGCCATTCTTCTTTGCACAATAGCTGAAGCTCAGGCATTTTGGATGGAGAGCGTCCGAACCAGAGGTCGTACTCCATTTTGTTGTTGTCAGTCATTTTGACCGATCGGGTCAGAAAGTCATAATCCATTTTTACCCGTCGATTTAACCTGATAAACCCTCGGCCTAATTTGAAGCCTGTTTCTCAAAAAATGCTTACCCATAAAAAATGTGTATATTTCAGCAACCAAAAGGAGTATTTGAACCATGTTTTATATTGAAAAACTCTATGGATATTGCTTGAATGGCAGTGGTTACTCAATAAAATGTAAATACAACATGTGGACATTATCTCTGCAAAACTTGATACTGATTATGTGAAGCAGGACAAAACTAGAGAGGTTTTAGTACAGACAAATCAGGTGAGGTGTCCAGTTTGGCACAGTTTGGCACAAAGTTCCTTTTCTATTTTTGCCATATAAAAGTTATATTGTTTATTTTAATGTCACATATTGTTCAGTAGTTCTAAAATAAAAACTTTTGGGTGTTTTTGGGAAAAAAATCTGATAATAATGCAATAATGTATATATGTATATTTTTATCCTGTGCGCTGTGCGCCCTCTTAAGTAACGCGCCTGTCTTGCCGGCTGGTAGTTTTATTTTACGCAAAGACCTACCCTCACAGCGGATTGGTCAATTTTGATGAGCGATACCTCGTTGGATTCGTAGAAGCCTATAGAATAACGCCAAAACTTTCCAAACAAGATTGACAACACAGTCAGCCAACCAGAGAGCCGAGAACAGAGCCACCAAGAAGTGCCAGCATTCTCAGCGAACAGACGACAAACACTTTCTAGGAGCCACAAATAGTAAGAGAAACGCCTGAAAAGTTCTGAATGGTGCATAAGAGATGGAAGTATCAGAAAATAATGTTTATTTGCCAAAGAAATCATCTTTACACAGCAAAACAGCAAAGGTAAGGCAAATTTTATTACTGCGATTCTGAAAAGCGATTTCCTGTTGTGTTATACTTTGGCTTATATCTCCCCGGTGCTTTGGTGTAGTGTCTTGGTAGATGTATCTTTGGAATCGGCTGGTTCTCTGCTTTCATTTGAGGGGCTGCTTGTGAATTTAGGACAAAGGATTGCTGCGGTAGAGCCAGAAATGTGGCGGCTGGGTTGACAAAACTATGATGTTAGGTTGACAAAACTATGATGTTACGAGTTTGTTCGCAAATAGTTATTTACGTGGCATCTGAGTTGTGTTTGTGGTTGGTAAAAATAGTTTAGATAGCCTTGTAGCGCGTGGTCTTCTGTTTAATTTGATGTGCATTATGACTATTTTTTCTGTCAGGTTGTGTTGTCTCAAGCCTGTTGAAAAAAAGTAATTCCCTCGGGTTTAACAAAAATGATAACATATTCAGTTGTATTTCATTTTTATTCATTTTAATTGATATTCAATCTGAACAAACTGAACAGAGAATCCACATCCTGCCATCACACATCGAGCATATTAATAAGCTACATGTATTAATTATGAACTCTGCATGGAGCTGAACTTTGCTCCCGCTTGTGCGTAATAGAGGCTGAATCCGCGCTCTGTTGCCACACTGGGCACTGGAATTACGAACGCCACTTGAGCCAAAGTTTTCAAATCAGGGAACATTTCTCCAATTGAAATGATCAGAATTCAGCTAGACTTTTTGTACGAGGGCTTTCCTGATCACTTCAGCGGGAGTAAATCCCACAGCACGCACTCCCTCTGATCTCCATAACTCTTCAACGTGGTGTCAGCTCCCGGATAGCGATACCGTTTAAAAAAAAAAAAGGTCAAATATGGAAAATATTTGGTTAACCTGGCCCCTGGTCTAAATAGTAATTTTATCTCGCCACATATTATCAGTTGCTTTTATGTCTGGGCTTTGACAGGGGGTGACTTTGGGTTATTCAACCCCAGCCTCAAGTCATTTACAACTTCTAACAGATTTTCCCGGGGACTTTGCTCTATTTAGCTCCATCCATCTTTCCATCAACTCTGTATCGCCACGGTGTGATGCTGCCACCATCATCTTTCACCGTTTTTTGTTTTTCGACACACATAGGCCAAAAGTTCTCTCTTGACCAGACCATCTACTCCCACAGGTTAGCTTCGTGTCTTGCATGGCATGCGGCAAACTCTAAATGGGACTTTAAACGACTTTCTTAAAAGCTGGGCATACACTTTCAGCTCAAACTGTACGACTACATCGTAGGGTTCAATAATTTCCAGCTCACCAATCAAGTTTTCACAATGGATGACCCGGTGCTTGGTCGAGACCTGACCTCTCACGCTGTACGTGCGTTTGTGACACGTTGTAGCCTTGAGTTTGGAACTAAGAAGAAGAAGAAGAACCCTAAAGAGAGGAATATGTTTCCTTAGAAACCCTAACTATTGTGAAACTTCAGCTTTAACTTTAACTAACTGTACACTTTTACTGCAGTTGTTTTGTGTTTAAAAACATATTGCTGTGCACTAATCAGAGAGAGATGAGTGAACCCTGAATTAAATATGCAAGGAGAATTGCTTGGGGAAAACATTGGTTATTTTTATGCAGCTTTGAAGGCATCTGAAGTTCACAAACTCCAATATTCAAATTTCTGTCCTTGCTGACATATCTACTTTCAACCAAGCAACTTTCAGTTACAATATTAATGTATTATATTGCTTCTCATACTTAATTACAGTAAGCCAGGTTACTCATATACTGTCTTGAGTAGTGTTCCAGTCAGCGGCTTGTGAGCGTGAGAGGTTCGGGTAAATTCGGCTCGTTGTGCTGGTTTAACAGTCCGATATCATTACGAGGGGCGACCAGAATTTCAAACAGGTTTGATCTTCATCTGAATGCTGATTGGAAGCTTGCTGTGAGGGGTTAATCGCTTCTCGTTACCCCCTGTTTATACTACAGGATGCATGACACACACGGTTAGGCCGAGACTCAACCCGATCGCAAAAAGTGGAAAATCGGCTGAAAATATGCCAAACAACGCACTGTGTATTCCCAGCTTTAGTAATATCTTTCGTCTAATCACACTCTCATAAAGGCCCAATTTGACTGGGGTGCACAACTGGTAGTTAAACAATGGATTCTCTCACTTGAGCTTCTCACCTTGCTGGGCGTTTAAGTTTAGCTGGAAGTAGAGATCGAAAGATAGGGGCTTTTCTAATACCAATGCCGATATGTAGAGGTCATGGGCAGCCGACGGCCGATATGTGCTGATGATTTTCTTGGGCCCATTTTTTTTATGTCTGATATATGAAGGTTTTTCCACCATATTTGCTGCTAAAATGTTCCACTTCTGACAATGGATGCACAACATTTCTGAACCTAATCCGTTTTTGAACCCTGAATTTAACCAACGCTCTGCACTGAACAGAATTAAAATAAAAAATGTAACCAAAGTTAATCGAACAAATGAATCAAATTATAAACCAAGTTACCACAATCAGATCACAAAAAACTAAATAATTTTTTTTCATGCTGGATATGCAAGGACAGTCCTTAGTGATTTCTGATATTCTTGACTGTTTTTAGATTTAATTTGGAAACTAAGAGTATGATAGAAAATGCAGTATTGTCAGAATACGTAATTTGATTAGCATGACTCAGTGAACTGGGAAAAAAAGAAAAAGAAACTCTAAGGAAAATGTTACCAAAGTTTTGGCTCAGGATCCTTCACATTTAGCAGCAACACCGGGCTGCCCATGGGTGTGCCTGACTTTAAACTGGCTCTACTAAAGAGGTATATCGGCTGTTGCCGATATATTACAAAACTGGTAAATATCGGCACGGTAGATCAGTCTATCCCTAGTTGGAAAACCACGTGTTTCAGATGATTGATTAAAAAGTGCTGCGTAAGATGTCCGAAATTTTAAGTAATCTTTTAGAACCTAACTGTACCTTAAACTTCCCTGCGACTCAGAGAGCTCAGAGAGCTGTGTTCCTCGGTCTTCATGATACTCCTTGTTCTCCAATGTTCTCAAGCAAACCTCTGAGGCCTTCACAGAACATCAAGGTTCAGGCCAAGATTAAATTACAGACAAGTAGACTAATTACAAATTAGGTGACTACAGTGGCTCATTGATTCTACTGGATTTAGGGGTATCAGATGAAAAGAGGACTGAACATAAATGTTACTGAGCAAATAATTAAAATCTATGTAGAATTTTCCTTGTAAAAAAAAAAACCTAGTTAAACACATTAAATGTTGTGATTTTAGTGTGATAAAAATGTGGAAAAAGTTCAAGGGGTTTGAATACTTTCTCCTGTCACTGTAAATTACAGATTTTTAGCCGTCAATCAGATCTGCCAAGGAATTAATGTTTGTATTTAAAAAGCCCATTAGCTGCTCTAAGTGAGTCACCAGTAATCCCTCCATTATCTCCAGCTATGTTCACACTGTTGGCCTTTAGTCTCTGCTCGTCTTAATCACCCTAATTATATCATTTTTGTCTTTTTGAGAGGCTGACGAAAATGAAACGGCGTGTTCCCATTCTGGCAACGACTTGTAACTGATTATACACAACGCATTACGCTCTCTGATTCCAGTCTGTTTGATTCCGGTCGCTGGTTTGACTAGTTGTGTGATTTGTCTTCCTTAGGGCAGCTGAAGCCAAAGTGAAAAATTGATTTTTCAGCTGAAGGATTAGCATTGGAGTTATGGCTATAGGCATGCATTACATTACGGGGATTCACGCCGCATCCATGCATCAAAGTGGGCTGAGAGAATTCTTCATTAGCAGATGCATGCGGCTGATATTATGGGAAAAAGAATGCATGGAGTCGACTGTAGTCTTCAGTGTCAAAGCAGTGGGCGCCAAGGATGTAAACAGCGCCGAATACCTTGACGCATGCCTTGTCGAAGTTCAGAAAGCCTGAGTAAGGAGATAAATAATCTTTCCCAGGAAGGATGGATCTTAATTCATTTGTGTCTGTATTGTTGCACAAAAGGGGCCTTTGCAGGCTGGGAAATCAAACACATGCAAATACAGGCTGGGGAATGGAAATGACTGCGAAACATCACAGGGCTCTCCGTGCGACTGCCACAAGCAGCAGGGAGTTGTACTTGTGTTTACGACAACATTGATCGCATTTTTCTCCCATTTCGCTTTAAGCAGGTGTGTGATGCGCTCAGTGTTTCCGTCTCCCCTACCCTTTATTGTGCCAAAACTTGAAAGATTTACAGTGCATGTGCACGCCAGAAGCCCTTAGTTCCAGTCGAACGTTTCATCGAGCTCCTAACAGTGTCTCTGCTCTTAGCTCTGAAGCGCTAAACTGCCAGAGAAAGGCAGCGATGACCTTTTGGAGCTAAATATGTCATTTACATACCTTGTGAAAATGGTTTGGAAGGCAGCCGAGCGGACTCTGGAGTGTTTTCGTCTGCTCTTTGTGACTTTTTCACACATGCGATTTACCGTGAGCCATTATTGCTGAGGATTTTGGAGTTATGATGGCTTTTTAGTGTCAGTGTTGCTTTAATGAGTAACACAAATGCCATAATCAGATCCCAAGGGGCGGCTATTAGCCTGCGACTGCTTTATTACTGCAGTCCAGTTTTACTATTGACATTAGTTTGGTCTCAGAAGTTAACTGCAAAACTCTGATGATGCCTAATAAAATACCCCCCATAGCAGTTTAGTGGCATTGTAATTATATGGTACAGTGCAGTGCTGCAGTTTTTATGTTCATTGTATCCATAAAGGGGGGAATAATTAAAATAGGACTGCAGTACAACATGGAGAACACTTGGAAATGTCTAATTTGTCTGTTCTTATTTTGTTCTTTCACACTTTGTGTCTTCTGGTTGAATACTAAATTGAAGTTCTTGTCATACAGCTGCAGTCAGGAGTTTAATTCAGCTCATCATAGGCATGAAGCTCATATTATATTCATCCCTCGCTCACATTGGAACTAATAATGAATGGAAGATGCTGGTAATGATATTTTATTTGTAACATCATACAGGTTGAACTTTACAATGCCTTATTCAAATTCAGTTCAAATTCAAAAATACTTTGTTGTTCCCAGAGGGAAATTAAGTGTTGTTGTAGCTCATACAATAATTTTTTTAGGGAGTTGTTGTAGATCATGATGGCTGTGGGCAGGAAGGATTTCCTGTAGCAGTCTCTGTTGCAGCGAAACTGAAGAAGCCTCCGACTGAAGACACTCTGTTGTTGTATGACAGTCTCATGAAGAGGATGCTCAGGGTTGTCCATAATATTTTTGATTTGATTTAGCCTTTTTAAGTCCCTGGCTCTGATGCTGCTACCTCAACACATGATGGCAGAAGAGATTACACTCTCCACAACAGACTTGTAGAAGATCTGCAGCATCTTGCTGCAAACCTTGAAGGATCTAAGCTTCCTCAAGAAGTAAAGTCTGCTTAGTCCCTTCTTGTAGATGGTTTCACTGTCTGTTGTCCAGGTGAACTCTGAGGTATTTATACTCCTCAACCACCTCCACTTCTCCCATGATGAAACAGTGTTTGATTTATCTCTGTTTCTTCTGAAATCTACAAATATCTCCTTTATTTTGTTCACATTCAAGGTGAGACGATCGTTTCCACACCATGTCACAAAGCGGTCCTCCAGCTCTCTGTATTCAGCTTCTTGTCCATCTCTGATACACCCGACAATTGCAGAGTCATCTGAGTATTTCTGCAGATGACAGGTCTCTGATTTGTACTGGAAGTCTGTGGTGTACAGAGTGAAAAGGAATGGTGAGAGTACGGTACCCTGTGGTGCTCCTGTGTTGCTGACCACCTGGTTTGACACACGATCCTTCAGTCTCACAAATTGTGGTCTGTTGGTCAGGTAGTCATTGATCCAGGCGATTGTTGAGGGCTCCACCTGTGTCTTCAGGAGTTTCTGACAAAGCAAATCAGGCTGAATTGTGTTAAATGCACTGGAGAAATCAAAGAACATGATCCTCACAGTGCTGCCTGCTTTGTCCAGATGACAGTGGGTTGGTTGAAGTAGGTGGATGATGGCATTATAAACTCCCCACGGCGATAAGCAAACGGCAGTGGATCCTGATATGTTCTTTTTTGCTTATTCAGGTGGGCCATCAGGAGTCTCTCCAGGACCTTCATGATGTAGGATGTCATGGCAACAGTTCTATAGTCATTGATGACTGATGGGTGAGTTCTTTTTGGTACTGGAACAAGGCTTCAGTTTCAGCATTTGCAATGTTAATCAGCTGCTCCTGGCTGTAAACCACCTTGTTGCCATGGTTATGCATCATAACAAGTTATCAGAAAGTGAAAGGTTAACAGCAAAAATCATTCCAGCTTCACAGCACCAAAAACTAGAAAGTATATAGGTCAAAAAAATGCAATCTTCCTCAAGAAAACAGAGGAAACAACATTCGAAAAAACCAAACTCAATATTTGGCCAACCGAGCCAATCCAACATACAGCCACCCAGAGCAGCGCAATTCTATTGTTTTTTTTTATTTTTGATATGCTATGCATTGGGTCACTGGGCCAACTGTGGCTCTGTGGGAGGAGTAGTTGTATTGCAATCTAAAACTTGAGGGTATGATTCCAGATTCCTGCTTCCTCATGTTATGCGTCAAATGTTCTGGGAAAGGCACTTAACGCCAAGTAGCCTACTGATCTGCATATGACTGTCGGTGTATGAATGTTCTGTTCGGCTGTGATGCCTTGTTGGAGGGGGGCATCAACTGGGATGATCCTCCCAGTAACTGAACGTTCTCCCTCTCCTGTTATCAACTTTATACGCTCTTTTATATAGAAACTACTCTGTCTTCTAAAACCCCAGTCGGCCATGGCAGATGACCGCTTGCACTGAGCCAGGTTCTGGTTCTGCTGGAGGTTTCTTCCTGTTAAAGGGTCGTTTTTCCTCTCCGCTGTTGCTACATACTTGCTCAGTATGAGGGATTGCTGTGAAATCAACAACACAACACGGGCGACTGTCTACTGTCACTAAACGTTGCAAGTCAATGACTCAATGCTATATGCTGGGATTCCTTAAATAGAAAACTTTTAAGCTGATTGGAATAATGAACTGAAAGTTTAATTGGAATGTATATATCCATTGAATTAAAGTCACTTTTCTTGTAAAGTGCCTTGAAATAACGTGTTGGGAAGTGGCAATATTTAAATAAACTGAATTGAATGTGACTCTAGTGTAAAGTGCTTTGAGTCGTCGGTATGACTAGAAAAGGGCTTTACAAATCAAGTACATTTACCATGGCCGTTGTTTATTTACCCCAATCAGGCTGTGGGATAGCCTGGCCAAAGTGGCTGAAGAAAGACAGTATTTAGAAAAATAAAAAAAATTACTAACTCAAAACGTAACGTGGCACAAATTAACATAACTGAATTTATACCAACCAAGATTAATGTCAAGTGCCCTTAGCTACACTGACCTAGTCCTATCTTTACCAAACATCTGAGTTCTTCTGTTTAAATACTCTTTACTCCAAACAAAATAGTCTCCAATAGAACAATCCAAATAAAGCACCTGAGCTGCAACTGAGATGCTCTAAACCAGTTGCCTAGCCATCACAATTTGCCCATTGTCACATTAACATGCATGCATCCTGATTACAAACACATCAGGACTCTTAAGCAGGACGTGACTGTGACCAAGGATGGTGAATAAAAATATTTTATTACTTAATATGTAGATATTAAGTGTTCCGTTTTTGGCTGGAGTGATGAGGCTGAGAGTTGGTTCTGTAGTGAAGAAACTAGAAAACAATTTTTCTGCAAAACCTGAATAGTGATTTGATGTATGCGATTACTTGTAGAGTTAGGGAATACTGCCTCGGACGAGTAGTGTGGAGACTGGAGTTAGGATAGAGGTATGTGTGTGGAATTCCCAGTGAGTTTGGACTAATTCAATTTACAGAGACTCATGATGGATTGACAGCCAGTAGGGAGGCAGATACGTTTGATGGGGAGACAACAGAAATGGTGGTAGGTAATCAACAGTCAAGTATTTGTTAATGAAGATGATCACAAAAGAAAGCCTAAGTCGTCTCCATTTCACCAGACCGGCCCGAAAGGCCCACTTTCTGGGCCATTTCAGAAACCAAACGAGTACTGGCTTTTGGGTATGTACTCTGACATCGCCCGGTAGAGTCACTGGGCAGGACATGTGCTTAACTAATGCTCATTGGTTGGAACGCAGTGGGAAATGTCAGCCGATTTCACTAAACAACCAGCTTTGCAAAATTGGAAGAGTTGCTGGTGAAGCATATTGAAAGGAAAATACACTCTAAAAAAGCTATGACAAGTGGACCAACCATCACTGTGTATAACCACATAGCACACAGAAACGGGGCAACCATCCCTGCTTCTTCCATTGTCGATCTCTTGTTATTCTCTGCTGCTGTGGGCGCCTGTTGGCGCTGATCAGTGAAGCGACTGAAGCAGCACCTGGAGCTGAAACAAACGCGATAAGCCAACATCTTAGCAGACTCCTTAAAGGACAAATTTTGTATGGAGACACAATGGCTGAGAAGACCGAGCCAGTATGTTTTTCCTGTCACATTCCGACCCTCCCAGAAATCTCCCGGAACCTGTCTATTGGAAACGGGCCTGTTTACTTAGATGAGCTACATCCATCCCTTTATTACCATGATTAGTGTGGGTAGCACTGAATTACACCACACCAAGAGAATGCTTCTGCTTGCATAACGCAGAGATGTGAGTTTGAGTCTGAGACTTGGACACAGGTCACACACTCATTGTACAAGCGTCAAGACTTGATTTGGACTCATCTTTTAAGGACTCTTGAATTTACTTTGACTTAAGAAATGGAACCTTAAGTCTTGTAAGCAATCTAAGAAGGAGAATTGTAGATTTACACAAGTTGACAAAGTCCTGTAAAACCAATTCTAAATGACTGCAGGTTCCAAGATCCTTAGTTTAAACCACTGGACTAAGTTTATCGGGTCGTGTCGCCACTTTGATGTGGCCTGGAAGAAGAGTCAAACTGTGGTTCTACAAAGTATTGACTCAGGGGGCTGAATAATTACGCACACCCCACTTTTCAGTTATTTTTTTGTAAAAAATGTTTGGAATCATGTATGATTTTCGTTCCACTTCTCACGTGTACACCACTTTGTATTGGTCTTTCACGTGGAATTCCAATAAAACTGATTCATGTTTGTGGCTGTAATGTGACAAAATGTGGAAAAGTTCAAGGGGGCCGAATACTTTTGCAAGCCGCTGTATTTTAAATAAAATGGATCAAGCAGGCTGGGGTCATGCACAGCCTTCCCAATTCCCCAAAGCCCTTTTATATCTGTTGAAATGTTGTTAAACTTGGTCAACACTAGGTTTGTGCAGGATACCAACCATTGTAAATGAACTCTACCAACTGTGCCATAGCTTTCTCAATGTACAGCCAGAATTATGCCAGAAGCTAGTTGATGGTTACAATTAAATTGATTCCTTTTTGTTTTGTTTTTTAACCAATTCAATTTTGTTGATGTTGTTTATGATAGGAAATAAATTTGTTTTTTTTAAAGAAAATAAATCAATGAATGGTATTTAATATAAAATCAAAAAAAAAATCTGTTTTTAATAAACATTTTGGATGGATGGATGGATAATAAACATTTTGTCAAAAAATGTCAAAAAGTATGTGCACCTTTCTCAAAAATCAGTCAGCCTTTTTTCATTTCAGCAATCAAACACTTATAATTGCTGAGAACCATGATTCCACTGGTATTTTTGAGATAAACTCAAATGAATAAAAGTTTCAGTTATAAATCATGAAAGTTAGACTAAAACCGACCGAGATCCGACAGATTTAACTGGTTTCATCTGAAGATATACCGTCGTCTGTCTTCATCACGAGGACAGCTTGAGTAATATTCACGGAAAATCCCTGTTTAATTGTGTTTCATTTTTCCTGTTACTGGAAACTCGCAGAACTCCGCTCGGTACCATTAGCGTTTTGTCTCCGTAGAGCCTGCTGTGCTTTGGAGAGAGAAGTTTCGTTGCGCTTTGAATTCCGCACCCGTCGTGCATCTGCTCTGTGGGTTTAACTCACAGACACCATCAGGCATTATAATTTCTCCCCAGACAGCCTTGAGTGAGCAGTAATGTCGTGTGCCTTGAATTCATTGCCTTGTGTTGGGTTGGGAGATAAATCAATGTGCCGTACAGAGGAGGGCTTTAACATTGTAGTGTTAGACAGAACTGACAAAACTTGTCTCTTTTTCTTTTAATTGTAAACCGTAGCCCCTTTTTGACTCAACACAGTGAGTGACTGAAGTTCCTTTAATCACAATTTATCCTTATCTCAAGGTGGCGCATAAAAAATTTGAAAATGGCCGGCTGGAGCTTTAACAACTCATTTAGGATCAGGGATGAAAGAGAAATGTCCATTAAAGCCTCATTTCAGAGGATCATTGAACAATCATTCCTATCAGACTTTTTTTACTACCTCTGACTTTCCGAGTGCCATTTGTCAACTCTGTCCACAAAAAGCACTCGTTCAGGAATTTTCATGCGCAGTATGTTTTGTTTTTGATCACAACCTGCTTTGAATGCATTTGCAAAAAAAACTTTGATCACGTTCTGATTAAACATTACCAACATATCACACGTCCGTCTTAGCAACGCGACGTCCCCGATTGACTCGGACTCCTCTCCTCGGGGCTGACGTGCTCGCTCAACGTCCTGCAGAGGTTAATGGAACGCATCGCCGATAAATTAGCAAAGTGCAACTTATAGATCAGTCGTGTAAATACCGTCATTCTCTTTCTCAGCGCCAGAGCCTGGCACCCGTCCAGCACAAAAGCTGCTTTATTCTTGTGGTTGCCAAATTGGATTTACTCCGTTGCACCGCAAACCTCCCGGTCCTAATAACTGCGGGGAAATAAGCGGCGGCCAAAAAAGAGCTTAACGCCTGTGAAACTTGTGGAAACAAATGAAAACAGACAAATGCTGAGCAAAAGATGAAAACATCTTATTCTGTTTGACTGTTAGGATGTTGCAAACTCGTTCAAGTTGGATGCTTAATAGAAGGATGAAGAGATAAAACATGAGTTTATTGGGGCGTCCTGAGCACTGGTGGATGTTTGTGACTCTAATCCCTTCAGTTGGTATTTGCATTTTTTGTGCAGAAAAGTACTTTTTAAAAAAAAATAAAATATAACTGCTGAGGAAAAAATCAGGACACATCCACATGTATGCCAACTCAGGCAGGGAATATGATTAGAACATCAATGTTCTGCATTTGCTGTTCAGGAATTGGCACGTCAAGGCTTTCACAGTAGAAGACCTGGAGTATAGAATTCACAGCTTAGTTAATTAGGGAAGGTCAACCAGGTCTTGAGGCAACAAAGCACCCCCGGGGTGCTTCCTTGGTGAGGTGTTCCGGCCACGTCCCACCAGGAGGAGACCCAGAGGTCTTTACATGACTGGGGGATAAAGTAAAAGCAGCAATAAAACGACAATAAAAATCAGAAAACACAACATCAAAGACATAAAGAACACAAAAACATACTACTGTTATGAGATTCGCACTATCATTAATCAAAGGCAGCCTTAAACAGATGGGCTTTTAGCCGTTAAAGGTTTCATTTACTGATTTTTCCCATGAATTTCCTTTGGTCTCTGGCCCAATTATATACCTTGTGAACTGTTTTAGGTGGGAAGAAATTCTCTCTTGCTCCTGTTTCAGGAGGTTGCAGTTTGTCGAAGGAGTGAATGGGGTGCAACGTCAGATCAATGCAAACGTCTCGTCTCTGATTGGCTAACAGCAATGCGACTCTTATGCTGCCTTCGATCAAATAATTAACTTAACTTACTTTGTTGCAGGTGTTCCAAGACACATTCCAACAGTTTCTCATGAGGGGCCGTTTGAGACATTATTCAGAATTAGCTTCTCACACACACATGTGATGTTATACAATGCTTAAACTATCACGCTGTTGGTAGAAAAAGCGCAGAATGTGACCCATTAACAGCGGGGGACCAAAAGATACTCCTGAGACGCTGTGACTTTAAAACAGTAAAGTTAAACGTATTCAGATAAAAGGTGTCAAAGCCGTCCTCTTTTACATTTATCTGCCATAAAACAGTATATTTTCAGGACGTACATGCATAAGAAACATGGTAGCCTAATATAACGAATATATTTAAAAGCTGCCGCGTCGCTGATATTTTAATCAGTTTTCGTTAGCAGGGAGTTATGAGCGATGCGCGTTCCTGCGGCAGGCATGCATTTCTGGGCATGACACCTGTTATACACCAGTAACGCTCTGCTCTGGTGGCGGGATGGAAAGAGCGATGCTAGGTGGCTAATTAGCGTGTCCTCATTCAGACTTGCTACCGGCAGTTGTCCGGCTGCTGTCGCGTTAGTCAGGGTTCTAATAGTCTCTGCTGAGGCCAGAATAATATTTAGTAAGGTGGTTGCTTCACGGGGGTTACGTTCAGGCTCCTGAACAGACATTAGTTAATCTTTATGTCAACAACGAGTTCTCTCCACTTCTTCTTCGTTTGTTGTAAAAATGCGCCCGACTACCTGACTTCCGTTTGAACTGAAATGACTTCCTCTTCAAGTGAAATTTACCTCTTACACACACTAGTAGAATGGCTCTTATATACACTAGTAGAATGGCTCTCACACATATTAGTTAAATTTGACCAGACATTTTAGTATAGTATGTCAATGATTTCAGTGAGAGGTTATGAGAGGTTTTACTCTGTTATATGAGAGGTTTTACTATGTTACATGAGAGGGTTTACTATGTTATATGAGAGGTTTTATTCTGTTATATCAGAGGTTTTATTCTGTTATATCAGAGGTTTTATTCTGTTATATGAGAGGTTTTACTATGTTACATGAGAGGGTTTACTATGTTATATGAGAGGTTTTATTCTGTTATATCAGAGGTTTTATTCTGTTATATGAGAGGTTTTACTATGTTACATGAGAGGGTTTACTATGTTATATGAGAGGTTTTATTCTGTTATATCAGAGGTTTTATTCTGTTATATGAGAGGTTTTACTATGTTACATGAGAGGGTTTACTATGTTATATGAGAGGTTTTATTCTGTTATATCAGAGGTTTTATTCTGTTATATGAGAGGTTTTACTATGTTACATGAGAGGGTTTACTATGTTATATGAGAGGTTTTATTCTGTTATATCAGAGGTTTTATTCTGTTATATCAGAGGTTTTATTCTGTTATATGAGAGGTTTTACTATGTTATATGAGAGGTTTTACTATGTTACATGAGAGGGTTTACTATGTTATATGAGAGGTTTTATTCTGTTATATCAGAGGTTTTATTCTGTTATATCAGAGGTTTTATTCTGTTATATCAGAGGTTTTACTATGTTACATGAGAGGGTTTACTATGTTATATGAGAGGTTTTATTCTGTTATATCAGAGGTTTTATTCTGTTATATCAGAGGTTTTATTCTGTTATATGAGAGGTTTTACTATGTTACATGAGAGGTTTTACTTTGTTACATGAGAGGTTTTACTATGTTACATGAGAGGTTTTACTTTGTTACATGAGAGGTTTTACTCTGTTATATGAGAGGTTTTACTTTGTTACATGAGAGGTTTTACTCTGTTATATGAGAGGTTTCACTATGTCATATGAGAGGTTTTACTTTGTTACATGAGAGGTTTTACTCTGTTATATGAGAGGTTTCACTATGTTATATTAGAGGTTTTACTTTGTTACATGAGAGGTTTTACTCTGTTATATGAGAGGTTTCACTATGTTATATGAGAGATTTTTCTCTGTTATATGAGAGGTTTCACTATGTTATATGAGAGGTTTTACTTTGTTACATGAGAGGTTTTACTCTGTTATATGAGAGGTTTCACTATGTTACATGAGAGGTTTCACTATGTTACATGAGAGGTTTTACTCTGTTATTTGAGAGGTTTTACTTTGTTACATGAGAGGTTTCACTATGTTATATGAGAGGGTTTACTCTGTTATATGAGAGGTTTTACTATGTTATATGAGAGGTTTTACTCTGTTATATGAGAGGTTTTATTCTGTTATATGAGAGGTTTTACTATGTTATATGAGAGGGTTTACTATGTTATATGAGAGGTTTTACTATGTTGTGAGAGGTTTTACTCTGTTATATGAGAGGTTTTACTCTGTTATATGAGAGGTTTTACTATGTTATATGAGAGGTTTTCACTATGTTACATGAGAGGGTTTACTATGTTACATGAGATGTTTTACTATGTTATATGAGAGTTTTTACGTTGTTATATGAGAGGTTTTACTATGTTATATGAGAGGTTTCACTATGTTATATGAGAGGTTTTACTATGTTATATGAGAGGTTTTACTTTGTTACATGAGAGGTTTTATTCTGTCTTATGAGAGGTTTTACTATGTTATATGAGAGGGTTTACTCTGTTATATGAGAGGTTTCATTATGTTATATGAGAGGTTTTACTCTGTAATAGGAGAGGTTTTACTATGTTATAGGAGAGGTTTTACTCTGTTATAGGAGAGGTTTTACTATGTTATATGAGAGGTTTCACTATGTTATATGAGAGTTTTTACTATGTTATATGAGAGGTTTTGCTCTGTTATATGAGAGGTTTTACTCTGTTATATGAGAGGTTTTATTCTGTTATATGAGAGGTTTTACTCTGTTATAGGAGAGGTTTTACTATGTTATATGAGAGGTTTTACTTTGTTATAGGAGAGGTTTTACTATGTTATATGAGAGGTTTCACTATGTTATATGAGAGTTTTTACTTTGTTATATGAGAGGTTTCACTGTGTTATATGAGAGGTTTTACTCTGTTATAGGAGAGGTTTTACTATGTTATATGAGAGGGTTTACTCTGTTATATGAGAGGTTTTACTATGTTATATGAGAGGTTTTACTCTGTTATAGGAGACGTTTTACTATGTTATATGAGAGGTTTCACTATGTTAAATGAGAGTTTTTACTATGTTGTGAGAGGTTTTACTATGTTATATGAGAGGTTTTACTCTGTTATATGAGAGGTTTTACTCTGTTATATGAGAGGTTTTCACTATGTTACATGAGAGGGTTTACTATGTTACATGAGATGTTTTACTATGTTATATGAGAGTTTTTACGTTGTTATATGAGAGGTTTTACTATGTTATATGAGAGGTTTCACTATGTTATATGAGAGATTTTACTATGTTATATGAGAGGTTTTACTTTGTTACATGAGAGGTTTTATTCTGTTTTATGAGAGGTTTTACTATGTTATATGAGAGGGTTTACTCTGTTATATGAGAGGTTTCATTATGTTATATGAGAGGTTTTACTCTGTAATAGGAGAGGTTTTACTATGTTATATGAGAGGTTTCACTATGTTATATGAGAGTTTTTACTATGTTATATGAGAGGTTTTGCTCTGTTATATGAGAGGTTTTATTCTGTTATATGAGAGGTTTTACTCTGTTATAGGAGAGGTTTTACTATGTTATATGAGAGGTTTTACTCTGTTATAGGAGAGGTTTTACTATGTTATATGAGAGGTTTCACTATGTTATATGAGAGTTTTTACTTTGTTATATGAGAGGTTTCACTATGTTATATGAGAGGTTTTACTCTGTTATAGGAGAGGTTTTACTATGTTATATGAGAGGGTTTACTCTGTTATATGAGAGGTTTTACTATGTTATATGAGAGGTTTTACTCTGTTATAGGAGACGTTTTTATATGTTATATGAGAGGTTTTACTATGTTATATGAGAGGTTTCACTATGTTAAATGAGAGTTTTTACTTTGTTATATGAGATGTTTTACTCTGTTATATGAGAGGTTTTACTCTGTTATATGAGAGGTTTTATTCTGTTATATGAGAGGTTTTACTATGTTATATGAGAGTTTTTACTATGTTATATGAGAGGTTTTACTATGTTATATGAGAGGGTTTACTATGTTATGAGAGGTTTTACTCTGTAATATGAGAGGTTTTACTCTGTTATATGAGAGGTTTGAAACTGTTATATGAGAGGTTTGACTCTGTTATATGAGAGGTTTTACTATGTTATATGAGAGGTTTTATTCTCTTTTATGAGAGGTTTTACTCTGTTATATGAGAGGTTTTCACTATGTTACATGAGAGGGTTTACTGTTATATGAGATGTTTTACTATGTTATATGAGAGTTTTTACGTTGTTACATGAGAGGTTTCACTATGTTATATGAGAGGTTTTCACTATGTTATATGAGATTTTTTACTATGTTATATGAGAGTTTTTACGTTGTTACATGAGAGGTTTCACTATGTTATATGAGAGGTTTTCACCATGTTATATGAGAGGATTTACTCTGTTATATGAGAGGTTTCACTATGTTATATGAGAGGTTTTCACCATGTTACATAAGATATTTCAGTATGTTATACGTGAGGCAATTTCAAAATATTGAATGAGAGCTTTCACTATGTTGTGTGAATGATTTCAGTATGATATATGAGAGGTTTCACTATAGTGTGTGAATGATTTCAATTTCACATGTGTGTGTGAGATGCTAATTCTGAATAATGTCTCAAACGGCCCCTCATAGTTTCTTACCCAACTCGTCTTTCTTGGGTAAAAATATGCAACGCCGATGTTCTATGTCCACAAATAACAGAAGCCCGACCGTGTTGTTTCATGTTGTGGAGTTGCTAAGGGTTAGCTTCCACCAGCCGAGATGCGCTCTCCTCTCTCTGGCCCCCACCTTCCCGCTGGCGGTCGCAAGCTTAGGTGGGCGTGGCCAGTATGATTTTCTATATAGATAATACGGCTTTCTTTGACTCGCGCGTTTTCTACTCAGAGTTAAGCATCACATTTGAAAAAGAGCGAGTGAATGAAACATTTAAAGGAACTCAGTGTTTCAGCAGCTTTGAAGTCTTCTGGAAGTTTGTTCCAGATAAGAGGAGCATAAAAACTGAAAGCGGCTTCTCCATGTTTGGTTCTGAATCAAGGGATGCTGAGTAGACTAGAATTAGAGGACATGAGTCTGGGGCATGTGATCATCTCTAGACTGATAGATGTCAATAACTTAATTTTATTTTCCGTTCTTGAATCCCTTTAGATTGGGGGCATGGTGTGATGCTTTTCAAGATCGTTAAGCTGAAATGTGTTGTTATATTTAATTGATTTTGTGATTCTACAAATCCGGCAGTAATCAGACCTGGATTGGGCAAGCAAAACTGGACTAAGCTTCCCAAAAAATCTGCCTATTCAGAGTCAATTCAGGATTGAACAAGGATTACATTTATATTTTAACTCATTGGGTTACTAAATGAAATCATCATGTGAAAACTGATTTTCCTGTTTACTCATCTTAGCGTTGTCTGATATTAAAATGCGTTTTAATGATCTGAATCATTTAAGTGTGACAAAAAGAGCAGAAACAGAAAAGGGTGGGAGCAGGTGTTGAGGTAATTTAATATTTTCCGTATTTGACTATATTTTTTTTTTAACTGTGAGGGAAAAATCTGAAATCCATCGGTCATTTTGCAGATTCACACCCCTGACCACTTGGTGCAGATGCGCAGACACTTTAAACATTACACACAGAGTACAGGTAACTGAATCAGTCAACAACAAAAAACGAATCCCATGAGAGCATCTGAGCATCATCTCAGACCTGGACACCATACCCAATGCATCTCGCTATCCAGGACCTGACAAGAGCTGACAGATCGCTGCAGCTTTACCATTGACGCAGTCATGCATGCTGCAGGATTTTCTCCTGCTGAAGCGATCAGAAAAATACTCGTCTTACCAGATTCTGATCACTTAAATTGTAGAAATCGTCCATGATTTCAAAGCTTTGGCTGAAGTGGCGCTCATAATTCCAGTCTTTAGTGTGGGAACAGAGCGCAGATTCAGCCTCCATTACGCACATGTGGAGCGTTCAGGCTACAGCAGGTGAAATTTTCACAATTAATACATGGAGTCTGATAATCTGCTCGATGTGTGATGGCACGATGCGGATTCTCTGTTTGTTTTTTCGGATCGAATATTATTTAAATCAGTGAAGTATAAATAATTCAATTCAATTCAGTTTATTTATATAGCGCCGATTCACAACAGATGTCATCTCAAGGCACTTAACAAGAAGTCATTTCAATACATTTATACAAACATTCCAATCATTTAAAGAGTTTCCTATTTAAGGAATCCCAGCAGATTGCGTCAGTCATTGGCGTGAGGTTGGGCCCCGTTGATGCAGACTAAATACCACTAATATGTCATTGAAATCATTTTAAAAAGCGGCTCAAAAATAGATTCTGACTAGATTTTTTTGACTCTGTCAATCAGGGGTGTCTCCAGCCTTTAAGGAGTACCTGTGCTTAGCCCAGACAAGAAGTGATATTTGTGTTTTTAAAAAGAAGTGTTACAGTAGATTATGGACTATAGCATACATAATAAGGTGCCTAAATCATAATTTATATTCAGTGCATACATGTCAAAACAGTGTAATGTGTCATCTAATTTACAATGGCTTATAATTTTATGTCTAATGTTCAATTTAATGTTTAATGTTCAATGTTTATTGTTTTGGAAAATGACATATCAGAAAACAGCAAAACCCAACAATTATTTAGTTCTATCAATATAACATAGTAAAACCTCTCATATAACAATTCTTCAACTGCTTCTGTTGGTCTCCCTTTTCTCTTCTTTACCTGAATGTCCCTTTCTTTTTCCCATTTGTCTTTGCTTTTTCCATCTCTGTCCTTCCACCAGTGAACTACAAAAAAAAAGTTTTATTTAGAATTAGATTGCTAACAAACACCGTGCACATACTATCATTCATACACTACTCATCTATTGCTGTCTCTCTCTCTCTGTCTTTATCTAAAGATCTGCTGTTACTATACCAACACACCAGACCACTCAGGTCCTCTAATTCCAGTCTACTCAACATCCCTAGAATTAGAACCAAACATGGAGAAGAAGCTTTCAGTTTCTAAGCTCCTCTAATCTGGAACAAACTTCCAGACAACTGCAAAGCTGCTGAAAAACCGAGTTCTTTTAAATCACAACTAAAAACCTATCTGTTTAGAGCTGCCTTTGAGTAATGTTATCATGTATCACATGTTTTGTGTATGCTTCTTGCTGTTTTTACTTTATTTGTTGTCTGTGTTTTAATGCTGTTTTTATTTGACCTCTTAATCACATAAAGCACCTTGAATTACCTTGTTGTTGAAAGTGTGGTATACAAACAACTGGGCTACATCAAGTCATGATGCATCAAGAGTGTTACAAAAGTGTTTACTTGATTAGCAATCTCTAGCACAAAATAATTCTACCTAAATAACTGGGAGCAGTTTCCATGTTTGATTGGAACAGCTCTGCTGCTGCTGGCTCCTTCTCTGTCTGCAGCTCATCTTTGCTTCCTTCTACAGAATTATTCAATCAAATCAAAGTGTGCAACAAACCAACATAAAAACAAGTCGCACATATAGTAATACAATAATGTAATACAAACAAGAGGGCAATACAACCAAATCAACAAGTTCAACCACAATGGAATCATCCAGCCTTCCCGTCTAAAGCAGCAGTTCTCAAATGAGGAATACAAATAGTCAACATTGCTATATTGGTGTTTCCCACATCAAGTTTGTAATAATAATTTTTTTTTGGGACTGTGCTCTGTAATCCAAAAATTTATTTTGTTGCTTTTTAAATTATTTGTTTATTTATTAATTAATTTTTTATGAATTTCCCTGGTCAATGTCCTTATTAAGAATAACTAGTTTGCTACCAACAGCACAGCTATAGAAAATCATGCATAAGCCAGAGTTTGCCTTTGTGAATCACTTCATTTTACAAAGATAAATTCTTACCCTTGGCCTCGCTCTAGAAAAAGCTAAGGAGTTGCAACAGTTTTTTTCGTAATTTTTCCAGGATCCATAGATTTCTGTTAGTCTTAGAAATGTTGCCAATCGTAATAATAATATCTTCTGGTTTGACGCTATGCAGTTTTCTGCATATGCATTTGTACAGAGCGACCTCATTAGGCAAGCCCTGGTATGGCGAGGCGTCAACATATGCCATGAACGTTAATACCTTAATAAGGCGTTAATACACGCCTTATTTTTGATACTGATGGCTTGCCATAACTGACTGTAACCTGACCAGACTAGAGCACAGCCGGCCCATTGTGAGTGATTGAGGGAGCGGTGAGCCTGTGGCTGGTGAGTGAAACAACAGGCTTAAAACATCCGGGGCTGAAGCTCTGGGAAAACCGGCTAACGACGCCACTGCTGTCAGACAAAATGACCGACAACAAAAAAAACTGACTCTAGCTTGACCTCTGGGTGGGAGATGAAACTGAAATCATATGTCACAGGAAATCTCTGAAGTGTTACAAAGCACCACCCACTCACCCTCCAAACATCTCAACAAGCATTAGGAACCACCAACATAAACTTGCTAAACCAAATTTAGGACTAAAGGGTTTTGTGGTTGGTTTCTAGATTTTTGGTATCTAGGTAAAACATTGTAGGAAAACATGTAGAGTCGTAATACTGCTAACCAGAAGAATTCAAAAGAGTCTCACTTTTTATAGAACAATTAGTATCCCTACAGTCTGAAGGAAGTTAGAGTAATATGTGTAAAGGAGAGCGTGTTGTGAATGTCAACTATCAGAGAGCTTTGGGAGATAATGTAATTTAACACATCTCTGGAACTTATGCAGGCACAGGGCCCTACAATCTGCCACATCCGTAATTCAGCCATCCTGTGCCCTCGGTGTCTTTGACAAAGTCAAAGCTGGCGACAGTTTCCTTCTCCCGTATTTAGCAGGAGCAGTTCATGATATCATACAGTTAACCAAGCAATGCTTTCATTAAAAGATTTTTTTTTCCTGCTAATAGAAAGAAATGCTGAATTTTTGGCATGTGCATCAGCTAAGTTATCATGTAGTTACTTGGTCATTTAGAGGTATTATCCTCTTAAGTTTCATAATATTAAGAGCTGGATTTTAAAGCATTTAGTTTTTTGCTGAATCATTCTAAATAAATAATTAATTGATTAATGGTGTAATGTTATTGGCCAGGAGGCTTTCAGTGTCCAGTAATTAGGAGCTGAAAACAGGCTCACCGAAACAAGCCGAAATTAGCATTTTGTTCACAGCAGAGAGACAAATGTCTGTCTCTCGGCCTGCCAAATTCCAGTCTGGTGGCGAAGAGAGAACTTTCTTTTCTCCTGTGTAATCCTGGCGTTTCTCACTGTTAAGAGAACACCAGAGTTATTTGGAGGCATGTATAAATACATTCTAGCACAAGTTTCTTTCTCTGTGTGTAGCAGTTTATACCTCCCTTGAGTCTGTTTTTCTCCCCCTGCTGCCCGATATCAAGTCCGACTAAACTTTTCTTACATGACTAGATGTTTTTCAAAGCAGATATTTTTCCTCTTCTTTAAAAAAAAATCTGGTGTATGTGTGCAGGGATTTCTGTCAAAAATGCTATTTTGCAAATGCATTTTCTAAATAATTTAGATCCTAATGACTGCCCACATGATTCCCACATGGGCCAGTTGACTCTAAAAAAACTTGAAAAATGAGAGAATATGACCCCTGATTAAAACCAATAATGCTGTACATATAAGCGTCACAATAATGACATTTCAATCGTTATCGATTCTCCCATAAGTTCCAACGCCGATAATGTGCAGTTAGTCGCGTCGTTGTTTCGAAATACATTTGCATCTCGTTTGCATTTCCTTACAAAAACATTCGTAACCCCTTGAACTTTCCTTTCACATTTTGTCACGTTACAAGCCCACACTTCAACTGATTTTGTAAGGCTTTTATGTGACAGACCAACTCTAAGTTATGTGTAACTGTCAAACGAGAGGAAAATGACACATGGTTGTCAAAATGTTCAGCGAGTGGAAACATAAGCTTTCAGACCTTTTCATTAATCTGATGCCGCCAGATGAATCCAATCCAACCAACTGTCTTTAGTAAATGCCTCATTTGTAAACAGTCTGTCACTGTGTATTTTAGTCTTAGTGTAAACTCAGCTTTTCTGTGAAGGCCTCAGAGTTTGATACAGAACATCCAGCATCATGAAAACCAAGGGCAACAGCAGACAGGTCAGAGAGAAAGTTTAAAGCAGGTAACACGTTGTAACTCTGGGGGAGCTGCAGAGATCCACAGCTCCGGTTGGAGGATCTTCTGAAACAACAACAACCATTACCTATGAGAAGGTGATCTGCCCAAAAGAACACTACACACTTCACTACCCTAAAGACACCATGAAAACATGATGGTGGCTGTATCATGATGTGGGGATGCTTTCTTCAGCTGGGGCTGGCAAACTGCTAAGAGTTTATAGGAACGTAGATGGAGTTAAATACATTGTTGAACTGGTAGAAAACCTTTAAGAAGCTGCAAAAGGCTTGAGACAGGGGTGAAGCTAACGGTGGTAAATCCATCCTCCATCCAGTCGGTCTGAGCTGGAGGTAGTTTTTTGCAAAGAGTGGGCGAAGATGCTAGAGACATCGTCCAAAAGATTTGCAGCTGTAATTAAAACGTATTGACTCAGGGGGCCTCTCGCCCCTTGACCGCTGGAGATAGACACCAGCCCCCCCGCAACCCTGTATAGGAATGATGGGTATAGAAAATGGATGGATGGATGGACTCAGGGGGCAGAACACAAAAGAACATCACAAGTTTTTGGATTTGTCTTTTTAAATCATTTTTAAAAGCATGTTGATGTTTTTCCTTCTACTTTTACAATCCTACACTACCCCTGTCTGTCTTAAAATACATATTCCAAATATACCAGTCCTTAGTTTGAGGTTGCTGTGTAAAAATGTAAAGCAAAAGCAAAAAGGTTCAAGCTGTATGAGTCATTTTGCAAGGCACTAATGCCTCGCTACATGGGAACGTTTTTCACTAAAAAAGAGTTGTTAACCGTCCAAACTCCATTCCAACCCTTTTTTTTTTTTTCTGTAAACTGGTTCCAGAGCAAAAATGTTGCCCTCGTGTATTCACAAGTACAGCGAAAGCGCCTCTTTGTGAAAACACTGACGTGTTAGCCCGACCTCTAACCTGACCTTTAACCCCAAACGGATCACATGCGCCATGTCTAACTACAACAAAGGCGAATCACAGCTTTGTGGTTCTGCAAAGGACTCTACTAGCTTTGTTGTTTGCGATTCTTGTTTTCATGTTGCGTTTACCGCAAACCCTGTGTGGAGGCCTAATGCGCATGTCCCACTCTCCATGTTTAGTGCCACTTACAGGTCTGGAGGAGTAAAACTGGCCTTTTGGACCAATGTCGGTGTTTCGCTCTTATGGAAAAGTCACATGGGTCGAACATGTTCTTCACATGGGATCACATGTACGGTTTTACATGGGTTTAACATATTTGTTTTTTTGAACATTTAGGTTTTATATGAAATATAACATGTTTCACACGTGCCTCACATGTTATCCCATGGGCTTCACATGTGTATGTCCATGGGTTTCACGGTAAATATTTGTAAAACACAGGCGGTCACATGTTTTCCACATATCTCACATGTTTTTTTAACATGGTTTCACATGTCAATTTCAAATGCGTCAAACAGTTTTCCATGTTTTTGTTTCCCACAAGGATCCGAGTGGATAAAAACATTTCTGAAAATGGTCCCATGTGGACGCAGGTGTGTTGTCGAAAATGACAAACCCATTTAGGGAAAAAAAAATACATTAATTTTTTTTTAATCTCTGATTTCACATCAAAAATTCTATTTGAATGTAGATAATAGGTGCAAACTCAACAGCAAAATCTCTGGGTTAATGTTAGAAAAGCCAGAATATAATCTGTCACAATTCTACTAAAATACTGACATCTCCTAGCCAGATTTTGTTTTTTAGATAATTTTTTTTTTTTTCTCTGAATGAAAGCCCAAAACTTTACCGGAACATTCAGAGTGTGCGCCAGCAGTTTTCCTTGGATCCGTATCAACTCCGGCCAGTTTCCAAAGCAGGGAGACTCCGGCTCCGTTTGGATGCATTTCCTTCTCCCGGGCTTCCGGTCTCCTTTTGCATCCCCACACGGTACAGCGTGAGCAGGAAGATCAGCAGCAGAATGAATGGGCAGTAGAGGCAGCGGCGGCGAGGTGAACCAGAGAGATTAACTGGTAAATTGACACTGACAAATCTCATACATTAAGGCTTCCTGGGAGGCAGCTATCGGTGGAATAGGCAGCAGGTACCATATCCCATAAATGAGGCCGGGCTCCTGTAATAGTCTGCTCGCTGAGAAAGCCGAACCTTCCTGTGGTGGAAAGCACGAATGATAAGGAAGCCAGGTGTGCCCGGAGACTTTTCATTTGACTAATGTGTTTACAGCTGGAATAATGAATAGAGTGAAGGAGATGAGAGTAATTAATTTGAGCTTTACCAGCTAAATAACAAAGCAAATACGGGCAAAACTGTTTCATTTCCCTTTGGACTTGACAATTTTTTTTTCCTCCTCTCTCGCCTGCCTTAATGAGATAAAGCCAGCCTCCTTTGAAAAGGAGACCTAGATACTGTTGTTAGTAGTCTTTTTGATCTGCTCTCAGGGTGTTTGCTTACGGCTCTCGGCGTAATGAAGGACACAAACACCATTTGCATACATTTTCTGAGTGTCCACAGATGTTGATAAAGGAATAAATGTACTTTTTTTTTTGCAACAAAGTGAAAGTTTTTTTGTTTTGTTTTTATCTTAGCGAGGCACAATTGTGTCTTTGATTCTCCTTTCCTCCGCCACATCGTTCGTGTATCCTTGAGTCCTGCGAGTGAAGAACCTAATTACCGAACACAAACAACCTCTTTGGCCCCGGCAGCCGCACCACTTCTTGTTGACTCGGTCTTATTCTCCGCGACTTAACCCCCCGCTCAAGAGGTTCATTGTGTGTTCCTCTATCTCTATTTATTTCAGACGGTGAAGTTGTTTTCCTGGAAAGGTACTGGCGCCCTCGCCCGTTGCCTAGCAACAAAGTGAGTCCATGGGACTTCACGTCTTGGAGATTATCACCGCCCAACCAGAAACGGTCCTCCTCGGATGTTTGGAGAAAGTTTGAGCATACGTCGCCGTTGGTGAAAGTAAGCTCCTTTCATGGCGTGTGAAGCACAAACTTTGAAATATTTTGTTTGGATTTTATGTGATAGACCATTACAACGTGGGACATAATTGTGAAGTAGAGGTAAAAAAAAAAAAAAAACGACAAAAACCCCCCCAAAAAAACACGGCTTTCAAAAAGTTTTTAATAACAATAATAAAAATAAAAAATCTTTACACTGACACCCCTAAATGAAATCCAGTGCAACCATCTACCCTAAGTTAATACAGTCCATTTGTGTGAATATTATCTTATAAATCCAGCTGTTCTGTAGCCAACCTCTTTTCTCCGAGGTTTGTTGGAGGACAGTAATGAACAAAAGGCGCCATGAAGACCAAAGAGCACAACAGACAAGTCAAGGAGAAAGTTGTGGAGAGGTTTAAATCAGGGTTAGGTTCTTCTACAATATCCCAAGCAGTGAACATCTCATAGAGTTCTTTATAATCCATCTCAAATATGGAACAAGAGGATATCTACCAAGACATAAGTGTCCACTAAACTGACCCACCAATAAAAGAGAGCATTACTCAAGCATTACTTATGCAACCAAAATGGCCTTGGCAACTGGAGGAGCAGCAGTGCTCCATAACTCAGGTGGCATTGTCTGTTGACGGGACAAGTTGTGTGCTCCAGAAATGTAGGCCTTTATGGACGAGTGGCGAAAACTAAGCCATTGTTGAAAGCAGTCCTGTTTGGCCTACATGCAAAACACTAAGTGCAGGGATAGTAAATGCCTCCACCTTCCCCTGAACACACCATCCTCACAGTGAAATACAGTGGTGGCAGCATCATGCTGTCTGTATAAAAGGTGTGAACCAGACTTTAAACCACACAAACTCCAGATTTGATGCTGTAGGCAGAAAGGATCTCCTGTAGCAGTCAGTCTAAAAAGGTCTAAAGACTGTTGCTGTATGACAGTCTCATTACTGTCATGACTAGAGATTAACCAATATGGGTTTTGCTATTACCAATGGCGATATGTAGAGGTCATGGTCAGCCGATGCCCGATATGTGCGGATTTTTATGGCCGATATCTAAATGTTTTTCACCTTATTCGCCACTAAAATGTCCCACTAATAACAACAGTGGATGCACAACATTTCTTAACCTAACTAGTTTTGACACCCTGAATTGAACCAACTCTTGAATCATAACCTTGTCCACTGCAGAGTATTAAATTCAAACAACTAACCAAAGTTAATCAAAGAAATCAATAAACTGAGCAAGTATTAAATATACAAAACAGGTCAAATAGCAGCCCTGCACGACTCCGTACAGTGATGGTGAACTGCAGCATCTTGGCTGAAGCAACTTTTCAAAGACCTTTTTTTTTTCCACTCAGAGGGGAGAATTCATCACACTTCGCCGTGTTAAATATTCATGGAGGCGTTGTGTTGTTAAAATAAGGCTCATTAGCACTTCCAGCCTCTTTTCAAGTTCCGCCTATCTCTTGTCACTCTCAAAAGAGCAACAGAAACATGTTATTCATCTCTCACATCCTGTGCTCTCAAAGTGGGTCAGAACAGAACATTAGCTATGCGTTTATGTTAAAGTCAGACCAACGTCGACGCTGTTACATTTTAACATCTATTGAAGCACTGTGAATATGAACGTACTTGTAAAGGTATTTTTTATTAAATACGAATTAAGTGAGAAAATAATTTGTGTTTTTCTTCACTTTCTTCTAAAAAAATCTTGTTTTATTCTCGTGTTTGCCTTCCAGTCCAGGCCTGGTAATAACATGTGTCCTGGCTGGATACAAGTAAATAGCTTCATGTTTGACTGTTCATGCTGTTGTTAAAATGAATCCCGAATGATAAAAATCTTTGCTTTACATGCAAACAAACATGGAGCAACATCACAGAGAGGTCCCCGGATATTTCTCTGAAATTTCAAACTTACGTAGCACTATGGTTAAAGCATTTTGGCTGATTGTGAGTAATTATAGACCTTTATAGAAGAAATATGAGTTGAAATGCATCAATCACTTTTGGCCCATTTCTGATCTCTTGTTTTTGTAACTCTTTGGCCTGTTTATGCTTATTTAGCTTAATTCTAACTTAATTCTTATTTAAAGCATTTACGTTTTTTTCTTTCCTGACGTGAGCATTCAATAATGTTTTCTATTAGAAACAAAGGCAACATCACTCTGCCGTGTTGAGAGACCAGTCGCTGTAAAAAAGTTTTTACTATTATTGTAGAATAAAGACAAAATTATTTCCAAATTTTCTGTTTAAAATGCCGTAGCTCGATAATCGACTTGGTTGTCGTTTCATCTGATCTGCAGCCGCATGTTTTGGACATTCGGGTGAGGAGAGGGGCAGAGCTGTCCACTGACCACTACCTGGTGGTAAGTCGGCTCCGATGGTTGGGGAGGATCCCGGACAGTCCTGGAAAGCCCAAACATGTTGTGAGGGTCTGCTGGGAAGGTCTGGCAGAGTCTCCTGTCAGAAGGAGTTTCAACTGTCACCTCCGCTAGAACTTCGAACACGTCCCAGGGGAAGTAGTGGACATTGAGTCCGAGTGGCCCATGTCCCGTGCCTCCATTGTCGAGGCAGGTGACTGGAGCTGTGGCTGCAAGGTGGTCGGTGCCTGTCGTGGCGGCAACCCTCGAACCCGCTGGTGGACACCGGCCATGAGGGGTGCTGTCAAGCTGAAGAAGGAGTCCTATCCGGTCTTTTTGGCCTGTGGGACCCAGTAAGCAGCTGATAGGTACCGGCTCGTTTCCGGTCAGAGTTTGACTTTGCCAAGGTTGCCCTTTGTCACCGATTCTGTTAATAACTTTTATGGACAGGATTCCTAGGTGCAGCCAAGGTGATGAGGGGATCCGTTTCGGTGGTTTCAAGACTGGGTCTCTGCTTTTTGCAGATGATGTGGCCCTGTTCGCTTCATCGGAATGTGATCTACAGCTGTCGCTGGAGCAGTTCGCAGCCAAGTGTGAAGCGGCTGGGATTAAAATCAGCACCTCCAAATCCGAGACCATGGTCTTGAGTCTTCAGAAAAGGGTAGAGTGCCTTCCCCGGGTCGGGAATGGGGGCCTTCCTCAAGTGGAGGAGTTTAAGTATCTGGGGATCTTGTTCACAAATGAGGATAAAAATGGAGCGGGAGATCAATAGACGGATTGATAAGGCATCTGCAGTGATGCAGGCATTGTACCGGTCTGTCGTGGTGAAGAGAGAGCTGAGCCGAAAGATGAAGCTCTCTATTTCCTGGTCGGTCTATCTTCCTACCCTCATCTTTGGTCACGAACTCTGGGTAGTGACCGAAAGGATAAGATCACAGATGCAAGCGGCTGAAATGAGTTTCCTCCGCAGGGTGTCGGAGCTCTCCCTTTGAGATAGGATGAGAAGCTCAGTCATCCGGGAGGGGCTCAGAGTTGAGCCGCTGCTCCTCCACGTCGAGAAGAGCCAGTTAAGGTGGCTCGGGCATCTGGTCAGGATGCCTTCTAGACGCCTCCCTGGTGAGGTGTTCTGGGCATGTCCCCTCGGGAGGATACCCGGGGGAAGACCCAGGACAAGCTGGAAGGACTATGTCCCTCGGCTGGCCCGAGAACGCCTTGGGATTCTTCTCGAGTACCTGGTGGAAGCGGAAGAAGATAGATGGATGTTTAAAATGTCTTTAGCATCTTAAATTAGCAACTGCCTTGGTTACTATAACAGGCATAATGAAACCAGATTTCTACCTACAAGTTCTCTGGAGACCTTTATCCAAGACTGAGATTTCCCCCCCCCAAAAAAAACTTTTCCAAAAACGGTCCATGACTGACATCGACTGAACGCTTGAAAGGGTGAAATGTACCCATTTTTTGTTGCTACATATACAGTGAGGAACACCCTGTGATTTTGCAAGTTCTCCCACTTATGGAGAGGTTTGAAATTCACAGTGTAGGTGTATTTCCACTGATAAACAGCATTTTCTTAAATTTAGGAAATCACATTGTCTGATTTGTAAAGAATTTATTTGTATTGTATTCCTGCACATAAGTATTTGAACACCTGAGAAAACAGTGTTAATATTTGGTACAGAAGCCTTTGTTTGCCATTAAAGAAGTCAAACATTTCCTGTAGTTCTTGACCAGGTTGGGTCGCAGGCCAACAACTTTGCCATTGAGCCACAGCCGCCCCACAACAAAAAAAGTTAAAAAAAAGCTTATTCATAGATTTAAAACAACGTGATATATTTGCTTGAGAGAAAGATGAATCCCCTGTCTCCAGTCCCCCCCCCCCCAAACACACATTATGCCACAGTTTCCAGTTGCCAGACACCTGTTGAATCTGAGCTGTCGCTCTGTGTATGTGCGCTGTTTTGAGCAGGTAGTGTCACCAAGATGTTACTTTTTTGGTTTAGAAACCGCTTCCAATGGGGGCTGGTAATGATCTTTGGGTGTCGCACCTAAAGAAAAGCCCAGGCTGAAAGCCGGGCTGTAATACAATGGGGGCGGGGCCTAAACTAAGTGACAGATATTAGACTCACAACATAAAGACAATAAATACTCGCATGTAACCACAAATAAATAGATACAGAGCTGCAGCATGCAAATATGTCGTCCTACACGTTTCAACAATGTCCTGCGTAAGACACTTCCACATCTGCCCATTTGGTAGACGTAACTCAAAGGTTTTTCTGCTTGGGGGGGCACCACAAAATATTTGCGCCTAGGGCACCCAAATGGTTAGCACCGGCCCTGTCTACGATACACAAAGATTGAAAGCTCAAATGGATGTAACAGAGCACCTTTGCTGTAATACATTCAGCCTTCCTATTGTTTGCTAAAAGTCCTACTCTCAGCCAGAATGACCTTCACACACGTCTTTATATTTAATAGATTAGCCAAGTTTGAGTCTTGTACAGTCAGTAACAGTGTCCATAATGAAGAGTGTTGCTTTCAGTGCAGCCTGATGGTGAATAATTGTATAGTATGATCAGAAATAGGTCTGATTTTTCAGGGGGGGGTTTTCAACAGGCCAGTCACTAGATAGGACTGATCAAGCTAAAATTCTTCCAATTCCAGTCACCAGCTGTGTTCTCGGTGCCGTCTATTAAAGAAACAAAAAAAACAACAACAACTAGTGTGCTGATGGTTCAAAGTTGTGGCGTGGAATCTACTTCCATTTTACAAATGATTAGATGCCGTTTCTCCAACCGCTCATATAAATCTTCCAGTTCAATCATGTGCAGTCAACCTGCTCTGCCACTTGTATGTAACAAGAACAGGTTGATTAACTCCTGCAGTCCCAGAAGGGGGACTACAAACCCCGCAGTAATTATACAGTGAATAGGTTTTGTGTAACTCAGATGTTGGTCATGTTGGCTCACTTTTCGTTTGCCAAATCTCCCATCAGGTTTTAGAAATTGTGGCTTCCCACGTTGACGTGACCCTCTTAACACCTCAATTTTGACTTAATTCCTGCCTATATTTCTCAGTGTCACTCTGGAACTTGTGGCAATGTTTGTGCTATCACCACCATCTCCCTGTAGGCTGCAACCATTAATATCATTTATGGCCTGTATATATACAATCAGGCAGACAGGGGACATGCACACAAAGAGTTACAACAGGGAGCCGAGGAGAGACGCAGTTGAATGATCTGGCCTCCGGCAAGATGGCATTCAATCACCGCAGGCAGTCGGGCCCGAGGGAATATTCCCACACATACATACGCACATGCATGCATGCACACACACACACACACACACACACACACACACACACACACACACACACACACACACACACACACACACACACACACACACACACACTTTTGACAGAAATAAGGTGACATTCATAAGAATTAACAAAGTAATTTTATTAGCACTCCCACAAAACCCTCCCCCAGCAACTGTCACCCATTAATTATAAATGTGAACTCATAACACAGTTAATTACTGCCTCAAATTGTCTTTGCAGCCCGTGGATCCACAGCCGTTCTTTACAGGGAAATTATGAACTCAGTGAAAAGTGTGACAATCATGATGATTGATGGCGTTTGTTTTCCTGCAGTCCATTCAGCTACGCCGGGCATGGGCGGAGTCCGTGGAGAGGGCCATCAATTTGATGGCAGCAATGAAAGGCACACATTTTCTCAAAGTGCTCAAATAATAAAACTGCACGGTGATAGTCCTGCAACCATTTTGTTATGATACTGTGAGATCGACTAGTTAAACAATGTGCAAGAAGCCACAACACGTCTTTTCTTTTTGTTTATCCTGATTTCATTAGCTACGTAAGTACTTCATCCAGTCTTAGCATTTCAAGCTCCTCAGTTCTAATTTAAAATTCTCCTAACTGACCCAGATTGATGCTCTTATTTGGTGAGCAGGACTTCTGCTCATGCATGTCTTTCCGTTCCAGTGACCAGCCTCTCTGCATGCCTCCTCACGCCTCATTGCCCTCCGGTGGTCCACGGTGTGGTGACTGGAGCGTTAGCTCTCATCCCCCATATCCACCTGTGTGGGTGATTGAAACAAGGGCGAGTTCGTGTCGGGGCCTCGGCCACCATGTAATCGAATTCTGCCTCGTTTCATGGAGTGCAACAAAGCGTGGCGCTGGACAGGGCGTAAATATACTGAAGACTTAAAGAGAAACCTAAGCCAAGAGTGCACAACAAAGAAAATACACTAATAAATGATATTACTCATTTATTATACGCATTTAAAGATTGTGCTCTTGCTATAGTGAAATACTGACCTTGTCATGTTTTGTTTCAGCCCATAGTAGCATGTTCTTTTTTTGTTAAATTCTTGAACAGTTTGAACTTGCTATGAGATTAGGATCGGTGTAAAATCCGATCAGTGAGCCACCAGTCAGAAAAACAAAATTGTTACTAACTGAAGACGAGCTTAGGTTAACTATTTTCAGTATCAGTGTGGTGTCGAAAAAGAAGTCAGAAGAAGCATGAAGATGTAAAAAACATATTGAAAGGGAATCAGTTTTTTCAAAGACATATGGCACATTTCCACTATCAGAGCTTCCAGGTAATTTTACCGGACAAGGTATGCTCGTGTCTCTGCTTCACCGGGTTTTCACTGCCATTTCAGAAACCAACCAAGTGCCATTCTGGGTGTATGTACTCGGAAATGGCCCGGTAGAGTTACTGGGCAGGAGCTGAGGTTAACTCATGCTGATTGGTTGTAACTCAGTGGGAAATTATATCACCAGATGTCGACAAACAACTGGCTGTCTGTGTCTGTCATGAAATATGCTGAACATGATATAATGGCAATCTTTGAATTTGGATAGTACTACAATGTCTTGGGAATACACTTGGAGTCTACTGGCATAGCGATGCTAATTGCGTTAGTTTCTTATATACAGTGCTAAAGACAGCTAAAATCCCTAACACCATAATCATCATGTCTTTGTTATTAAACAGCAGAACAATATTTTACAGCAGTTGCTAACTCAGACACACACAAACACTCATACCCCACACTAAAGAGTTTTTCCTCTGGCCCCTTTAACAAGGAGACATACGCCTCCTTAATTAACTCTTACTACCTAATTCTTTTATCTGGTCTGGTGGAATGATCAAAACCAGAGAAGCAAAAACTTTGTGCATTTAATAAAAGAATAAGCCGTGATGCAAAAATCTAAAGCAGTCAAGCAAAGTGTACATGGCCGTGGCTGGCTGGACATTCCTACATGTCCTCTCCAACTAGGGAGTGCATCTGGTACAGGGGGGGCAAGCCTAGTACACATTGTCCTGATAATAAGCATGAAGGTTCTGCATTTTGCTATTTGTTATATATATCTTACTATATTCTATCTAGCCTTAGTGCAGTGTTCTACAATATTCTATAATACCCTAAAATTGGCCACAGAATTCAAGTGGGTGTATCTCTACAGAGATGCCCAAGTAAAGTTATCAGGACACAGGAAAACAAATCTCTCTTTCAAGTGTGGATACTAAATAGGTATAGTAAAATATATTAATGAGGAATTTAAAAGAAGAATAATTACAGCCAGCTGCAAAACACTGGGATCTCCATCCATCCTTCCATTAAAAAAAAAGGTTTTTATGGCAGTAGTGTTCTCTATTTCTACTATTCAGACTGGAAATGGGCGGAAAGAGAAGGGGGGAGACATGCAGCTAAAGTCCCAAGATCTGCAATTGAACCCAGACTGCTGCGTCGAGGACCAAACTGTTCTGTATATGGGGCACCCACTCTACCTTTACATCACCCGCTGCCCCATCCTTCCAATTTTTGTTTTATCCTTGCAAGGGGCTGGTGTATATCTCTGACAGTCAATGGGCAAGAGGCAAGGTACACTCTGGGCAAGTTACCCATCTGTCTCCGACAACATAGAGACAAACAGGACAGATAACCATGCATCTTTTTGAACAAAGAAAGTAAGCAGTAATGAGCAGTAGAATACCTCAACCTGCTTTCTCAGGGCCAGTGAAAGTACAGCGGAACTTTAAAGACCACTTACTGCACAGCCGTTTAGGACCTAAGTGCCATTTTACTAAAGTCTTCAGGTTGTGTAAGGAGGCAGACAAGATTTCATCCTATAGTTCTGTGTCCAGCGCCAAGGAACACTCCTTGTCAAGGAACAATGGAGTCATTTCAGGCCATTCTCCCTTCTGCGTGAGCTGGGAAAATATTTCCTGCAACTGGGGGTTGTACCCCTGTCTGTGGAATGGGTATATGAGCTGTCAGACAAAAAACAGAGCAGTGAAGTGACTGTGAAAAGGAGGAAGTGCATTTCATCTGCAGTCAGATGGAAATAGAGCACCTCGTGACATGACTGCCTTGAGCTTCGGGTCTTTCAGTGCAGGCTTTATAACGCATCAGAATGTGATGGTTTATTTTCCTCAATGACTGGGCATGAGTCTGAGTCTTACTGGCTTGTGTCTTGAAACCACCAAACTTTGAGTTTTGGAATAAATTCGAGATGACAACATTAACTGTGTCATGTATTAGTTTTTCTTGAGGCCCCAAATGGTGTTAAGGCAGTTTGCAGGTAGAGTGAAGTCAGATGGGTTTAATTTAACAAAACCCAAAAACTCCAAACGAGCAAAATTGGAGGATCTGACAATGAACAGGGAAAAACAAGGCAAGGCAACTTTATTTGTGTAGCACACTTTCAACAACAAGGCAATTCAAAGTGCTTAGAAGAAGCGCAAGAAGTGTGCTTTGGTGACAGCTACCCTTACATAGAAAACAGGTGAGTCTCTCTGAATGTCAACAGCTGTGGATAAAACGACTAAACAGTAGTTAAAAGAAGGAGGGCATGAGGGCTACACTAAGTAAATAGAACAAGAGAGACCAGATTACCACAATACATGAATGAAAACAGAACCAAACCGACAGAAATGTGAAACTTAAAGTACAAAACAAAACTGCAAAGTGAACACAAAGCTCTTTGTCTCATTATAAAACGGACCAACACATGGTCGTCCATCTAAACTGAAAGGCCAGGGAGAAAAAGCACTAATCAGAGAAGCAACTAGCAGTTTACAGTAATTTTGGAGGCGCTACAGTGATCCCCAGCTCAGGTGGAAGAACCTGTGGACAAGAGGACACAAGAATTCCATTGTTAAAGGTCACATTCACTCATTCCCCCCCACCCAATAAATTTGCTGTGGTCTCTGGTTTGAATGAATGCCATGTGAGTTGTTTTCTGTGGACAAAAAGCTCCCGCGCTCCTGTTTCAGGAGGTTGAGGTTTGTTGGAGGAGTGGGTAGGATTGCAAGTCTTACTCATTAATATTAATGATATACAAACGTCTCGCCTCTGATTGGCTAAAAGCAATGTGACTCTAATGATGCCTTCGAACAAATAACTTAACTTACTTCTCTGGTGGTGTTCCAAAGACAAATTCCAACCGTTTCTTCTTCAACTCTTCTTTCTTGGGTAAAAAAATGCAACGCCGATGTGTTATCTCCTCAAATAACACAAGCCCAAATGTGTTCCGCAATGTTGTGGAGTGGTTAACGGTTAGCTTCTACTAGCAGAGACCCTCTCTGCTCTCTCCTGGCCACAAAATACAATACAGCCTTCCCGTGGGCGGTCGCAAGACCATAGGATAGGTAAGACGCAAAAGAGACTGGCCTCTTCTGACTCGCTTGTCTTTGCTCTATTTCCTTTTTGTGGCTAAAGCAGGCAATGGGGGTTGGAGAAAGTTTTCACCTCAGAGTGACCAAAAAGAAAAAGTATTACATGGTTTCTCAGTGAATAAGACTTCCTGAAGAAAACTAAAAGAAGTCATGTTTCAGGTTTGCCCAAATCTAGACAAGTGACCCTCAAATATGTGGAAAGAACCTAGCCCTGATCAGATGATACCAGATGATACTTAACTTCTGATGGTGTACATGCAAAACTAACAATGCAAATCACCCTGAACACACCATCCCCATCATGAAACATGGTGGTGGCAGCATCATGATGTGGCTACGTTTCTATTCAGCAGGGACAGGAAGCTTTCTTTAGAGATGGAAAATGGAGGTAAATACAAGTCAATCCTAAAATATAACCTCTAAAGGTCTGCAAAAGACTTGCAAATGGAGCAAAGGATCAACTCCATGCAGTACAACAGTCCTAAACATACAACGAGAGCTACATGGGGATATTTTAGATCAAATCATCTACATTTATAAAATGATCAAGTATAAGCACAGACCTCAGTCCTGTAGAGAATATGTGGCAAAAGCTAAAAATCAAAAAAAGTAGCACATTCGCTAGTTCATTTACATTCATTTTAGTTAATATTCAATCCGAACTAACTGATCAGAGAATCCACATTGTGCCGTCACACATCAAGCAGATTAATAAGCTATGTATTATGAATATTTCACCCGCTTTGGCTGAACTGCACTCTGCCTGTTTTAATGGAGGCTGAAGCACCACTTCAGCCATAGTTTTGAAATCCGGGAACATTTTTCCAATTAAAGTGATCAGAATATGGCAAGACTCTCTGAATGATGTTTTTTCTGATCGCTTCAGTGGGAAGAAATTCCCCTACATGCGCTCTTTCTGCATCAATAGTTAGGCTGCAGCGATCTGTCACCGCCAGTCTGTGCACAGCGCAGTCACAGATGCGCTCCATGCCTCCGTAACTCTTCAGTACACTGTCTGCTTGCGGATAAGGATATATATTGTGTACGCTGTCCAGGTCTGAGATGATACTCAGATGGTTTCATGGGAATGTTTTATTGATTGATTCAGTTAGCCGTATTCCGTGCGTAAAGTTGAAAATGATTAGATTAACGCGTACCCTGGTCTCTGGATGTGCAAAGCTGGAAGAGACATACCCCAAAATACTGGAAACCATTATTTCAGTGAGTCGTGGTTCTGCACAGTATTGGCTCAGTACTGAATACATGTGCCGTCCATACTTTTTTGAGAAAGAAATGTGAAATGTCATCCCTAGAACATTAAAGTAAAACAATCCTATGCAATTGGGAGTTCTGTCTCCACCCTTCTATGTAAAAAGAAACCTCCCTCTATTATTTTCGTATTTAGAAATGACTCCACAAAGATAGAATTCTTGTGTTTAGAAAGGGTTAGTGTGACTGCTGATGCTGCTTTAGAACATTGCAGGCATCAATCCGCTGAGGCAGGCTCCGGTCGCTGGCCCGGTGGCTTTTGGCTGCTGTAAGGAGATGGATTCTCAGTGCAGGGCTCACTCCAGCTACTGTGCTTAATAGGTTTTGCTCCCCAGGACATTGTTACACTCTAAAGGTCATCATAGTTTAAGCTCTTGCAGAGCACCTCTCAGCCCCAGCTGATTTGCTCCTCAACCGCTCTGGTATGGTATAGTTAAAACAACATTTCGCCATTGGCTCTAATTGCTGAAAAGGAACATGTGATATACATTTTCTTTTCTTCTTTTCTTTTTTTTTTTGCTGCTGCCATCTTGTCAGAAATTCCCTGAGCAAAGACTATTTTAATCCAGTTCCTATATTGTTGTCAACACTACTTTTTTATTCACTGAGAAAGATGCACCCATTCTGTAAAGTGACTCTAGAGCAGGGGTGCTCACACCTTTTCACCATGCAGGCTACTTATTAAATGATCAGCTCAAAATGATCTACCAGCAACAAAAATGCAAAACATTTATTTATTTATTACATTTATTCATATATGCAATGAGAATTCTTGATGCACAATGTATGTTTATTTACATTGCATAACTGCATGAGGCCATATTGCACAACACAATTAACTATGTACATTTTTTGTCATTATCTGAGTTTACTCTGATGACTTGCACTGGATTGAATCAGTCAGGGACGCATAGTCCCCGACAGTAGCTGCTGACAGCCAGCCTCAAGCACACTTCCAAATGATCATCAGTCATAGTGGAACGGTACTTGGACTTAATGATCTTCATGTGGGAAAAGGCTGACTCACATAAATAAGTAGAGCCGAATAATGCAGTCAATGAGGTAGCACATTTTCTCATGTTTGGGTATTTTTCCTCCGCCAGTAAGTTCCAGAACTGGACTTCAGCTGAATGTCCGCTTGTAGCGTCATAATCTCATCTTCGAGTTCAGAAGAGTTCAGATGAAACAGTGTTGCAATTTGTGATGCAAGTGAATCAACCTCGGTATCTTCCCGAAAAGGATAGCACATAAATGTAGCGACTGGCTCGAGCAAAGAAAAGTCTTGAAAGCGTTTGTCAAACTCTGACAGACAGTTCAAATCAAATCAAACTTTATGTATAAAGCGCTTTCCATACAAGAAGTTGCATCACAAAGTTCTTTAAAGATTAAAATGACCCCACATAAAACCACCTTCCCTTCCCACCCCCACAGATTTAAAAGCATGGTCACAGTTATACCCCCTCCCCCCAACCCATCTCCCATGCACACACACAGTTAAAAGAAAAAGTAAAAAAGGACATTGGGCCGAGTGTAGATGAACCATGCAAGGAAATGCCGTCAGAGGAGCCATCTCCCCCGGCAGCGGTAGATTAACAGCAGCAGCCGAGGCACCGACACAGGGCGCCCAGTGGAGGCAAGGCCAAGACCCCCACCTCCACCCAAGCTCCACCTGGAGAGCATCCAGGCAGCTACAGCCGACCACCGCCCCCGGGGCAGAGGGCTCCCACAGAGGAAACACTGGAACGGGGATTAAGATAAATTAAAGTATAAAAATAAACAGTAAATTAATGTGCTAAGATTAAATAGTAAAACTGATAAAAATATAATCATATAAAACATGCAGAGCAATTAAACAGACAGTAATAAATAATAATCAGTTAAAAGCTAGGTTAAAAGGGTGAGTCTTGAGCCTGCTCTTAAAAACATGAATGTTCTCTGCAGCCCTGAGGTCCTCTGGCAGCCTGTTCCAGAGGTGAGGGCCATAAAACTGGAAAGACGCCTCGCCATGCTTCTGTGTCCTGACTTTTGGGGTGACAAGGAGACGGCTGCCAGAGGAGCGCAGAGACCGTGAAGGTTTATATGGTAAAAGCAGTTCAGAGAGATAAGAAGGTCCAAGACCATTAAGACACTTAAAAACCATTAAAAGAACCTTAAAGTCGATCCTGAAATGTACGGGGAGCCAATGCAATGATTTTAAGGCCGGTGTAATGTGCTCCCGCCTCCTGGTCTTCGTCAGGACACGTGCTGCTGAATTTTGTAGTAGTTGTAAACCTGAGATACTCTTTTTGGGAAGACCATAAAGCAGGGCATTACAGTAATCAATTCTACTGGTGATAAAAACATGCATCAGTGTCTCCGTATTGGCCCGAGAGAGAATGGGGCAGACTCTGGCGATGTTCTTTAGTTGATAAAAACCTATTTTAGTAATATTTTTATGTGAGAAATAAAAGTCAGCTCAGAGTCAAAAATCACGCCCAGGTTCTTCACTTCCAGTTATCAATCTGCTCTGTGTAGCATGCACTGTCCAGCTGCACCCAGGCTTTCTCTTGCATCTGCAGCTCTGACGCAAGGTTCTGGAAGTTTGCCAAATCATGGCACTGCAGCTTTGAGGAGAGATGTAGCAGCTTTCGTTTGAAAGCATTAACCGAGCTGATCATATCGATCACTGATTTGTCTTTTCCTTGCAGCTCTAGATTAAGGTCATTCAGCATGTTCGTCAGATCGGTTAAAAATGCCAAGTCTAGTAATCTGCACGTCCAGCTTCACAGAAAAACTCCTTAATCTCAGGACAGAGCTCTCGAAATCTTTGCAGGAATTTCCCCCGACTAAGCCACCTGACGTCAGTGTGTAGCAACAACTCCGAGTGATCGCAGTCAGCCATCTCCAGATGTGCGCGGAAAAGCCGTCTTTGAAGAGATCTGGCGCGAATACAACAGGCGATCTTCGTTTCCACATCCATGATGTCTTTCATGTTGAGCATTTTAGCACATAATGCTTGTTGATGGATTATGCAGTGGTAATTCAGGAAGTCTGGGAAAGCATCGTCCTGCTTGCACTTGGCAATAAATCCATTCACGCGGCCAACCATTGCGGGTGCTCCATCCGTGGTGATGGAAACCAATCTGTACACTGGGAGCTGGGTTTTCTCTATAAAGTTTTTGAATGACAAAAATATGCCCTCTCCTCGCGTCTGGCCTTTCATTTGCAGTACTGTTAATAGTTCCTCTTTTGCAGTGAAATCAGTGAAAACCATGCGAATAAAAATGCACATCTGGGCTGTGTCACTCACGTCCGTAGATTCGTCCAACTGCAGGGAGAAGCACTCGCAATGTGCGATGTCCTTCCAAAGTTGCTGGATCAAATCCTGGGCCATAGCTTCGCTGCGCCGTGTAACAGTACTTCATGACAGCTGGATAGCTTTGATTGAAGATAATATTTCTGCCTTGTTTTTAAACTCTCGGAATGATGAGTCAGCTGCTTCAACGAATGCCTCTTTTACCATCTTTCCGTCTTGGAACGGCTTCTTGTTCTTTACTATGAGATGACTCACCCGGAACGAGGCTTCAGTGGCAGCTTTTGCTTTAGAAGTTGACTGTGAGAAAAATGATTGCTGTCCAGACAACTGGCATTTCAGTTCCTTCCCCTTTCTCTGTCTCAGCTCGCTTTTTGGCGGAAAGTCAGTGTCATATTTACTCTGGACTGTCCGAAAATGCCGCTCAACGTTTCCCTTCTTCGGTATTGCAATGGCAGACTGGCAGATGAGGCAAATACACTTCGAAAATGTCATCGTGGAAAAAAAAGTCCTCCTCCCATTCAGTATGAAAGTGATACGTTTTTGTCTTCTTACTTGGTCCCGCTCCCCCACTCATTTTAATGTGTTTTCTTACACAAAAGCAAAAAAACAAGATCTAAAAATTGGCAATAGCTTAGCTTGTCCGTTTTGTTGCACTTAGCATTTGTTTGCGCATGCGTTTGACACCTAAAATGACACCTGATTGGCTGCGCTGTATATCAATTGTGATAGGCTTACATCAATTTTTTTTATGCCATGTGATCTACCCACACTACATTGGCGATCGACTAGTAGATCGCGATCGACCTATTGAGCACCCCTGCTCTAGAGGGACAGTGTTCTTACATGTTTTTCATTCTAGATAGCTTTAGAGGTTCTCTATTCCTGCTTTTTTTTAAAGAGTGGTTACAAGAACTTCTTTTGTTGTTGATTGTGTTCTAGCTGAACAATGACCAGAGTGGCCAAGTCTCTTCTGAGTGCAAGCTTCATCAGACTGTCAGACAACGGCACAGTTGCTGTTACCTGTTAGCTGTTACCGGCTACAGGAAACAGCAAGAACTTTGGAGTCTAATATTCGTTTGACTGTAACGATATTAGAGCATCTCAATTTGGTTTAGGTTTTCACAAACATAGTAGCAATGAGCATTAAGTTTGAGTTGGCACAGAAACAAAGTGTTCTTTACTATTTTGTTGCACAAGATCTTGTTAAATCCCTGTTAATATTACAACAATAATAATATGATATTAAAATGCTAAATTATATTTCATGCCAAAGTGGAGCTCGTCCAGTTACTATCAGTAGGCGACGTCCTGTTGTCTTATTTTGAAGTAACAGAGGAAGTAGTTTTGGTTGTGTTGATGGAGTCAACAGAAAATAACGGTGCGTTCAATTTGTAATCGGAGCTCGGAAATTTTGACTTCCGAGTCGGAAGAATCGACAGGGATGCCCTCCTTTGAAGTCACTTGGAAAATCTAAAGTGTTTCACTTGCGCCGACGTCCAGTTTCAATATGGCCGCTCCTTGCATCAACAATAGTAGCTTTGGTGGAAACATGTTTAGTTTACAAGACACACTAGTAGGAGTGGGTCTGAAATCAATGTCACATATAGAGCCTGCAACTCCAAACTTATTAACGTAAAAGTGATGTTTGCATATGGAAATTACAGTTTAAAGCTATCTTTGTAAGAGGTACAACAAACAATGGCTACCTGGGCGTTGCCATATTGGAATCCCGACTTATCCAGCGACGTTAACTGGTACGCTGTTTATTCGGGTGTGACAACAAACCTAGCTCAAAATTCCGACTTCCGAGGTAAATGGAACGCATCTCAACATGTTGCATGGATCCAACAAACCTCTGTTACCTTAGTATAAAAATTCACTCTTAAATTGTTTGTGTTTTCAAGCATTCTATAAAACGTGTCTACTGTGTGCACACTGCTCTTTCTTCGGGTAGTTGTGTGTACTTTAGGGACGTACGTTGAGCGAAACAGGGAGAGAGAGACCTTGTGTAGCCAACAAACAGTCTTGAATAAATTGCCAATGGAGAGAAATGGGTTTCGTGGTCCTCTCCCTCAAAATAAACAACTTTAAAAATTACCATTCCAGTTCTGACAAACCAGTCGCACAGAATCCAACCTCTGTTTTATTAAGGTGAGGATGCTAAGAGTATAATGTACAGCTGGTAGGATATTTACTGACCATGACCGCCCAACACAACCCAGTTTCAAAATAACTGAAGTGCAAGAAGCTATTGTAGCAGAGAAAAACACATTTTGAAGCAGGAATGGAAAAAACGACCCTGTAAGAGCTGGCAAGTTCCTGCAGTGTGAAATGGGCAGGAATTGGTTTAAATCACTTAGGAACTCTGATAAGGGTCGTGCAATTTCAAAAGTAAAAACATACCGCAGAACATTATAATGTAAAATACTGTTTAAAAAAAAAAGAGGTTGGAGAGAAAGCTGCGGAGAAGTTTAAATCAGGGTTCAGTCATAACAACCTTTGAATATCTCACAGAGCACCGCTCAATCCAATCCAAAGATTGATTCGGAGTCCACTGCAATTAATGAAAATCGGATTGAGAAGATAAGTCCTGGTATGAAACTAAACACACATCTGGCACATATTAACTTCAGCTTGTTGATGGAAAAACTGGCTATAGCTATATCTAAATTACCAGAGCATCATTAAACGACGCCAACCCAAGAACACGTCCCTCTATCAAAATCGGTCGTGATGTTGCAGGCAGGCACAAGCCAACGTGGTTTTAATCATCAAAACTCGAGCGTGGCAGGAATTTTAATGAGTACAGCGGATTCTTCACTGAGAAATGTTGAATTTATTTAACAAGAAACAAGGAGCAGGAAAAGGGTTGTGCAGAAGGCTGACTCAACAGCTGAGCACATTGACCCAAAAGTCGCTCTCACCGTTTGCCACGTTCATTAATTACGTATTTGGCATGTTGTTGGCCACCAAATACAGCTCAATAATTCACCACAGCGACGGCAAAGACGCCTGTTGTACTCAAGTTTGAGATGTGTACTCAACCTTTGTTCGACAGTCAGGTTGAACTGCTTTCTGATCAGTTTTGCGGGGATGATGAAGTCATTGCCTCCCTCGACCGTGGGAATCCTTCGCTTGGCTTCTTCAGGTTTGTCGATACCCCTGTCGCTCAAACACACCAGTGAACTCGGATGCCTTGCTTTTTTTCTTCTTCTCCCTCCCAGCAGTCTTCCGCAGCGGGGAACTCTGCCCCTGCTGCTCGGTGACAGTACACAGACGCTGTCTGCCATGTCGTGGTTTCATGGCCCCACCGTGAAGGTGACAGGTGGCTCCTCGGGGCCTTACATACAGCTCATCCAGAGTCTACTTGTGTGTTCTCTAATTTATCTAAGGGATTTCTTTGCCCTGCATATATTTTGTTCTTTGAGCAGCCAAGCATTAAATTGCTTTCCATCGGGAGCAGCTCATATGCTGGGGGGGGTCACCAGAGCTGTGGCTGGTTTCCAATTAGATGGTTTGGCAGCAAAGCCAACTCTGTAATTAGGGTCACCCAGCTCTAGAGCTGCTGGAGGGCCAAAGGGTCGTCACGGCAGCAGAGTGCCTTTGAAAGTCGCCACTTAGCTGGGAGATGGTAGGTCACACTTGCAACACAAGTCTTATTTTTTAAATGAACAAAGGTGTTGTAACACAAAATAAAGTGTGCTCTACTAAACACACTTTACACCAGGAGGATTGTGTTACAATGCAGCGTTGTGCTGGAAATACCTCCATTAGGAGCACTCACACGCGTGTTTGTTCTATCTTTTACTCTCGTCACACATCGAAACGTTTTAGTAGGCGAGCCGCACCAAAAAAAAAAGAAAGAAACATCCTAATTCTTGAGCAAAAAACTATGTTCCACCCTCGGATCTTTCGCCATTTTCATTAGTTTCTGCAAATGAAATCTCGATCAGCATAGTCCTGGCTTTTTGGATAAGAATTTGTGGGGAAAAAATTCCACAACTGTGAATGACTGCATAAATATTCCTCCCTTCAGGTCAGTATTTAGTAGCTGCATGTTTGGCTGCAATCACTGCCGGGTCTGTGTCGATTATGTCTCAGTCGGACCGGCACATCTGGACGCTGCAGTTTGTCTCAATTCTTCCTCAGCAAACAGCCCAGAGTCTCTCTCGTTTCTCTGGGATTTGGCGCGAACAGCTCTTTTCAAATACAGCCATAGATTTTTAAACGGGCAGATTTTGTCTTTGAACCATGAGTGCAGCCTTTGCTGAATGCTTCGGGTCGTTGTCTTGCTGGGAAATACATTTTCTCTCAAGTTAGACTGGATTTAATTATCCTAGAAGGTTTAGCCATATTTCTCTGGATTTATGTTCCCCTCTACCTTTACAAGCCTTCCGAGGCACACTACTGAGAAGAATTCACCAAGCATAATGCTGCCACCACCATGCTTTATATTGAAGATGGTGTGGTCCTGTGAATGAGCAAAACGCTATTTTTTTCTTCATCTTTTTATACCATAATCAGTTGCCACACATCAGCTGCTCTCAGGTAAACTACATTTCACTAACTGTGACACCGCTTGCATATCAGTTAGCTGGACCTCTCTTGACCCTTGTCAGTCACTTTAAAGGCGGGTGAATATTTTTTTGCATCATTTCCTTTACCTTAGATACCTTTAATAGTGGTTTGAAATAAATCTGTTTACACTTTGAAATGAAATGATTGTAAAAAATTGACAATCATTCACTAATATTGGCCATGGTTTCTTTTCCAAAAGTACTAAAAGGGTAAAACATCCAAAGCTGGTAAGGACCTACTATTTTTAATATTTTGATTCTTTTATGAATAAAAATCTGAAAAGCATAACCTGAATGTTTATTTGGCCCCCAAGAGATAATATGTTGTAGAAGTCTCAAGTCTTGAACAGCATTTAAGAGATTTTTCTCCAATGATTGTCCACCAATTAGCATCATCAGCGTCCAACATCCAGCTCTGTATAGATCAACGTTGATTGAATGAGTCATATAAACCGTTTTTCCGTGCCCGCACGTCGCTTTGAAACACCTCGATTTCACTCTCAGTGGAATTGTGTTCCCTCCGCCTCTTGGTTGCCACAGTTACCTGTGAAACGCCCCATATCAGCCAGTTTAGGTCTAAGCAGAATATTCACTAGGCACTTTACATTGACCGTTTATGGCAGAAAGTGGGTGTGTAGTGGGCGGGATATGATCCAAAATCACCTGAGCACAGTTTTAGGGAGAGTGGGATTTATAAAGCGGAAATTGCCTACACCTGTGCATTCTCAACATTTTTTAGATTGGGAAAATTTCTTTGCATACGTAACATTTTTTTCTGTTGAGCTCAAGTACAGTTTTAGTAAGGATTCTCCTCAAAGTTTTATAAACGGGACCCCTGATCTGCAAGGTGCGCGACTAGTAGCTGTTCTGTCAGCAGATTCTCCCGCCTGACTTGTTGCAGCTCCCCCAACGCAGGGGTCAGGTTAACCAAATATTTCCATCTTTGAGCGGCTTTTAGAACAGTGACAGAAAAATCTGAAGGCCCCATGAGAAGTCGTCTGTCGGAGGCAAAACTCCTAAACCTCATGACAATGGCCTCTGCAGCAATCCCAACTGAAACATTTGATTACGCACAAACGGTTCCACACGGACCGGGAGGAAGTTGGGAGACTGTGAGTTGAGGCCACAGCAGGTGAACTGTTCATATCAAACATTAAGACAAAATGACTGACAGTGAAAGCGCCTCCTCTGCCCCAGAGTTACTGACTTTGCGCTTCTTGGCTGTTTCCCTGATCAATGTAAAGTTCTGTCATACTGTCTCCATTTTGGATGATCGATTGAGCGCTGCTCTATGTGATTTTCAAAAGTTGTGATATTTATTTATAACTCAACCTTGATTTATTATTCCCTGCAACTTTCTTCCTGACATGTCTGTTGGGTTCCTTGATCTTGGTGATGCTGTGTGTTCAGTAATATTCTCCAATAGGGTTTTTCCGTTGAGTAAGAACCAGAGTTGGTGCCAGAGCCAGAGTTTAGCCGGTTCTTAGCTGGTTCGTTCTAATAACCAGTTTGCATTTCCACAGACACGGAGCCTAGTCGGTGCTTCGTCTTAATGCCCCCATGGGGGAGACCAAAACAGGAAGTGCGCGAATAGAGAAAGATAACAATGGAGAACGCCATCCTGCCGTTTCGAATGCTGCTGTTGTGCTTCCACACGTTGCTGGATTTGCGAGGGTGTGTGAAAAACAAAATGGCGATTGTTTTTTTCACCTAAAGTAGTCCCGGCCAGCACACCTGGGTTACGTCAACATTGTGGGAGGGGTAGAAACCGGTTCTTAGAAAGCACCAGTTTAGCCCAGCTTCGAGTTGGTGCTTGGCTAAGCACTCGTTCCGAACCGAAAAACGAGTGCTTGCGCAGTGGAAAAAGAAAGAACCGGTTCTAAGTCAGACTCTAGCGCCAAACCAACTCTGGAACCAGGTAAATGGAAAAGGCCTCTAAGAAACCTCTCAGGAGATCAGTGAACACCTGTATTTATACTCGAATCAAACTACACAGGGGTGGATGGTGTATTCCACGCCTATTCAACTAGCGGCCCCCGGGCACTTTTTAATTTTTTGGTGGCCCGCTAAAAGCTGCCAGAAACTCAATTTGACTTGCATGAATACAATGCGTAAGTATCAAACCTATATCAGAATTGGTTTGAGACTGAACCTCATAAACCAGTAGTAGTAGTCCGCTGATTCCTAAACGATTTACAGGTAACTATGGCAAAGCAGAAGGGAGTGGGTAACTCCGCCTGCACATAAATGCTGATTGGCTGAACAAGTGGGTTCACCTGTGTGCAATAGCGGTAAAACTGCTTTTCTGACTGAAGAACACAGCGGAAAAAACTTGGATAAGAAAAGCTGATGATAAGCTTAATAAAGTCTCTTTCCAAACTATAAAGAGGCAAAATAGACGGTCAAAATTTCAGGGCGAATGGACCTACAGTTATTTATTTACGTTGCCCACCTTAAAAACTGTAGAGTATTTGTGCAATGCTGCCATTAATGTGCCAGCAAAGTGGTTCAAACGGAAGGATTTGTTCTTTGAACTTATGGTTTGAAATGTTTCTTAAAATTGCTTTTTAAATAAAATGATTGACTTTGGCCCACTAGCCTTCTGTCATTTTTATATTCGGCCCACCTGCAATTGAAGTTGAATAGCTCTGGTGTATTCTTATTCTGTGATTTCTGAAGGAAATTGGATCCACTGGATTTTATGTAGGGGTAGACAAGCAAACTGGGCTTAACACAAGTAGTTGTCTGTTAGGTTAAATTAAAATAGAATAACATAAATTACAAGTTTGTTTTGTGGTTACTTTTTTTCGTCTCATCGTTGCTTAAGCTCCAAGTGAAACTTGCGTGTTTTATCTGGACTCGAGCTGGAATGAGCAGCCTTTGCTCTTTGAGCTTCCAGTGAAGCCTCCAGACTGCAGAGTGTGCCTCACCACATGTAGCCGGAGGTGTTTCCCTGAGGAGGCTGCACAGCACGTGTCCATCCCCAATGTCACCGGTGTTGACAGGGGGAAAACAAGAAGAAAACACTAATTTATGACTCTGGCACTGCAGAAAATAAGAAAAAAAAATAATTTCCACAGTCTTATGCCTATTGCATCTAGTCATTAGAATCGCTACCCTGATCATTTGTCTTTACCATCCAGATAATTATGATTAATGGTTTTATTGTCATTTCTTGATCATTTTATGCTGCATTTAGTTTCAGATGAACAGAAAAGGAGCTTTTTTTCCCCTACTGCAAACCTTCACATTTCTGTTCTCTATGTTTTCATGAGCGAAAAGAAGCGAGCAGTGCTGTACATTTTGCAATTAAGTCCACGGTGTCTGTGTCAGCGAATGCTTGTAAAAACGCGAGGAGGCACAGATTGTGATTAGACAACATGGAAGTAGGGATGGTAAAATGACATTTACGTAAGTGTTCCTCAGCTGATTTCCCTCATTTTAATGTAAACAATTCTTATGATTATACAGAGCGTAAGGATCCCTTTCAGCTTGAATACCTGCAAACAGTCAATTGCATAATAGCCTTGAAAGACATGGGTCTTATGAGTTTTGAGTTTCCACATTTGTGTGTGTGTGTGTGTGTGTGTGTGTGTGTGTGTGTGTGTGTGTGTGTGTGTGTGTGTGTGTGTGTGTATGTGTGTGTGTAAAATAAGAGTTTAAATATTTCATGAGGCTTTTAAAAAATGTGCTGCGTTTTATTTGGTTTATACTGTCTGCTGCTGATAGACTGTTCTGAAATTTGATGAGAAATTCTCTGTGTGGGAAAGTTCAGAGGTATAATATAATATTATACAGAGCCCTAAAAATACCTTGTGGAATATATTAGGTAGTGCTGTTGTATAAAGAAGAGGGAGGTTGAAATTGTGCTGGATTTTGGGCCAATCAACACTCGGTATTGAGGTTAGTTTGGATAATTTGCAGTGAAATATTGGATCAAAACAGACAAAAAGAGTATCTTTTGAATAAGGACAATATGCATAGAGTAGATGTTAAAGCATTACTCAAAGCAAAATAACCGTTCGAAGCCTCATATTAGAACAGAACAAAAAAAGGCCTTTTTACATTCACCGGCTAATTTTTGAGGCCCACTTGTTTAGGCTTACCTACACCGAGGTCATCTAAATATTAGTAATCCATGCTGGTGCTGCCACCCAGTGGTGGAATGTGTGACACTGGCGGCTGCGGCGGCTGTGGGGTAAGCGAAGAGAGAGGAGGAAAAGAAGCGCTTGTGGCCGCAACACCTGGTTGCTCTTGCCTCTGTAAGACTGGTGATGTATTAGCATCGCCCCTGCTTGTGCTAGCTTTGCTCTTGTTTTTACCAAGCTAAGCCTTAATGTCCATTTTGGCATACAGCCGTATCAAAGTACCTTGTTTACTGCCTCCAAAAGTCCCAATTAATTGCCTACACCACCCTCTGCTGGTTGCCTTGGGTCAATACATAGCATGATTGCCATTCAGTTTACACAGGTGTTTTATTCTGTCTTGGATGGGCTCGATACCTAAGAAACGCAGGGTCTGGACAGATGACAAAACAAAATATGGGTGCATGTTTCTTTCCTTTTAAAAAAAACGGAATAAAAAAAAGGATTTAGCATCTGTTTAAATCTAAGATATGAACTCCAAAAACTAGCTTAGAAGTTGGAGTGGTCCAGGTTTTTATTGCTATTGCCATTGACTTTAAAATATTTAGAAACCACATCTTTTGTACCTTAGATGTAAGGTCAATGCTGCCCCTTCCTGGCTTCTCTTGCTGCTTGCTCTTTTAACGAGAAATAGCCAAAGCCTATCCATGTCTTGTTGGTGACCTTGATCTTCTCCTCGGCCTTTTTTCCCCCTCAGTCTTATTGATGCTGTCTGGCGAAACAACAGTCCTTGTCAAAGTTCTTAGGTTTTGTGTTTGAAGTTAGTTATTTTCCTTATTCGGTTTAATTATCATTTTAATGTATTCTTTGCTCTTTATTTTATGGCACTTCCTTGTTTTCTTATTCCTTTCTTGCTCTTAGATGTTTTCACCTTTTGTTTGTGTCCTCCTTCGTATTTGTGTTTCCTTAGTTTATTTCTCTTTAGATAGTTTACTAATTTATTTCTTCCTTCTGTTCTCCAGTGTTTCCCTTTGACATATTATCTTTAGTTAGTTTCTAGTTTCTTATTTAAGATAGTTTTCTGTTTCCCTTGCCATTCTACCCTTTCCTGTTGTCTCCCTGCCACTCTGCTCCTAACCCACTTTCACCAAATTCCCTCACCTGCATCTGGTTCTCACTAATTGGTCCTCAGGTTTCTCTGTCATTTCCTCACTCCCTCCTCAGTATTTAAACAGCTCCCTTTCAGTCACTACTCGCTGGTCCGTCGTCAAACATCCCCGTCTGGTTCCTGTTGTTTCCCCCGTCGCTGCAGCTTAGAACCTCCTGAGTTTTTGTAAGTTCATGTTCCTTGTTTTGCTGTCATTAAATCATTCTTATTTTGTACTTTTGGTGCATTTGGATCTTTTAAATCCACAAAAACATGACAGTCCTAAGTTTAATAGTAACCTGGTTCTGATGGACAAGCCTTTTAGACTGCTGAATTGTACTTACTTGAACTAGGAAATCAACAAAAACAGCATTTAGGCTTTTAAACCTTTTGAGGTGAATATGTGCCGCTCTTCCTGTGGAGTGCACACTTCTGACATAGGGGAACCTGCCTGAGCCATCAGCACAGATATAGGCCTTTTCCATTGCAAAGAACCGAGAGCCTGTTTGGAGCTGGAGGTGGGGCTGGTGCTGGAGCCAGAGCTTTCACAAAACCTCCTTCGTTTTCCATAGCAAGGAGCCAACTTAGAGCCACCGTGAGCTACGGCGTTGCTTCATCGAAGTGTCACTTCAGAAATCCTGCAGGAAGCCGCTCGCCAGAAATAAAGCAGAGGCAGAAGAAGAAAAACTATAACAACAAAGATGGATGACCTCGCCAGAGTGCAGATGCCAATCGTCGCTTTACAAGCATTTGTTGCAATACAGCGGCAAAAGGCATCGCTGTTGCAGTTACTGTCAACAAGGCAACGTCCTCCTGCGACCACTGCTGCTTAGTCTTGATGCTATCCATGTTTTAAACAACAACAACAAAAAACATTCCCAGCAGTCTGGATTTAAATATGGCGGTCCTCTATTGTGTAGGCTGTCAATTCCTCCCCCTTCCCACAGGACGTAGTGCTTGGATAGCTTCGCTTTGGCCCCCCACAAGAGTGGTGCCAGAGTAGCACCCGTTTCTGGCTCTCGGAGCTGGTGCTCGCGGGAATCGAAAACGAAAACACTGAAGCTTAGTCAGCACGGGAGCCATGGGAGCTCCAGCTCCGCCTCAGTAGGGAAAGGGCTAATAGTTCACCTCACCAATAATCAAATGCATCATGAAAGGAAGTAGCCAATCATCAGGTTGTGTCGTGTTTTAAAGGAACATCAGGAGTTGGAGGGGAGAGGAGGCAGACACAACGGATCCAGAGAAACTGCTCCGTCAGCAAGTTTGCACTGACACCCACACGTATTGATGGCGACGTTTTCCTTTCAGACTTCTGCGCTAACTGGAGAGTCTTGCAAAGCAATTCACGGCCAGGACAACAGGGGGCGTATCGCTTTTCAGGGGAGGTCCTGCAGTCATGTTTCTGGTCAACAACAGTGCAGTTTCTTTTTTCTTTTCAGACTAAAACCCTTCACTTGAACAACCGATGCCTCCTAAAACTCAAAAGAGCTTTTCGTGCACAAATTTGACAAAAAGCTCCTCACTCTCTGTTGTAACGCACACTGAACACTCATACATTGCGCTGCTGTGGACGAACTTAAAGAAAGTGGCATGCTGACCAATCTCAGGCTTGTGCTCTCCATAGCTTTCGATGGACATTTAAACACTTGGGCATGTCACCCTCCGCGGGCCTGCAGCAGAGCGCTTACGTCGCCGAATGTCGGCACGACGTGTCTCTGCACCCCCGTCGACAGAGAAATAGAAACTAGACTGAAGCGAAGGCGTTTGCTTAAAACACCGGGGGAAAAGTGTGGGATTTATAACACGTAATTGGCATCATTGGTTTGATAACCATCACTTATGCCCGTGATCGGAGGACTAAAGGGAGTAAACTTTTGTCCACCAAATGGTAGAGAAAATACCTGCGAAATCTTGACAAAAATGGCACACACACACAAAGAAAAATTGTGTTTTTATTTGTTCACATTGTCCCCCCTTTTTTCTGAATTCAGCTGAAATGTAGTGAACTGGGATGTGCCCCACATACTCTGTGGTGGTCAATCACTCGATCATTCTGAGCTTAATGATCACCTGTTCCATGCTGTCATGGAGCATCCTCCCACTTAATCCCTGTGTGATTCCACTCTCAAATGAAATGTTTGTGATCTTCAACCATGCTCTTGCTTCACTGCAATACAATGATTAATGGGGTACATCTCACACTTCAGCAAAGTGAATTCAACAAGAGCAAATTACATTTCTCTGTGGCGTTGCAGTATTCTTAACTTCATTTCTGCCATATGTTCTTTCTGTGACATATCCCTGCCCTATAATGTCTGTAATTTGAGTTTCTCAGAATCAAGTAAAGCAACATTTAAGCTATATTTTGGCATCTTGAGGGTGGTAGTATGAACACAAACGATAAGAGCTAAGAGCCAACCAATGATCGGTTGGTTGGCTCTCTGCATTACCGCATATTTGTCATAGATGATGAAGCGTTGCAGCATCATTTCTCACATGATACTGAAGGAGTTCATTGGATCTGAGTAAACTGATGTGACAGCTCGGGGATTTATGCTGTTCACCCTTGGCTTTTATGTGACTGAAACAATGTCAGCTGTCAGGGTTATGTTGTAACCTTTGTTCTTGGGGGTGAGAAAGAAAGCGACACTGCATCACTTGTAGGTGTTACACAAGATTTGGTGCAGAATCCAAATATAAACGATTTATTGGGGTTGTTACGGTTGCTTTTTGAAATGTTGCAAAGCAGTAACCCTCCCCCTTTAAAACCAGACAGAAGGTTTTGCTTTCTGTTATGCAGAGTTCAAATGTCAAACGCACATTTGAGTCACCTGAAGAACCAGAATACAACAGAAAACCAGCCTGATTGCTAGTAGATTGTACTCAATGAAGCAATGATAAGGAAGTGGGACCCCTTTGTTTTAGCATTTTGCTAGTCTGGAGCACATAGATGGGTATTAAGACAATGCAAAGGTGGATAGACATCAGCCATTACCCTAGAAGAGCAATGGCTGCTGGCAACCAATCTTGGGACATAAGGTAAGAACATCCAAAACCCAACGTAACTACAAAAGAATCAGTGTTGCATGTCATAATCTACTTGGGCTGCCAGTTGTAAAAATGTTTTATTGTTTAATCTATTGTAACATTTTTCCATTTATCTTCAAGGCAAGTTTTTTCAGCCTACTTAAAAGCAATCTGCATTCATCAAAACCCACAAATTAAAAATGCAAACCAAAACTGAAGACACATTAGAATCGGAAATCTATATTCAAAGTACCAACTCTTGTATGATAAAAGTATTTTAAATTAGGACTGTGTTATTTGTGTTTTGCCTACAAAATTGTATTTATTTTACTACTGCTACTATCGAGACAATCAAGCGTGCTTAAAACAGCAGAAAATACGACATTCAGCTGCATAAAGCCTGCATGTTAATACGGACCGAAGTGGTGTTAATTAACTTATTTAGGAGAAAAGGTAGCTGACAGACAACCTTTCTGACTTCATATAGAGCTTCACTGGGAGAATTACAAAAATACAATTTTCAATAGCTTTCTTGGCTAATCGTCATCGTCTCATCAGACACTACTGTGTGAAACTGAAATCCAACAGTAGAGCGTCCAAACTACGTTTACGTCACTCGAATTAAAGTACGATGGACCCCAGTAGTAACGGGGGTTGGGCACCACAGCTACACCTTCTAATAACACACCTGCCTATTTTAATCGTTCAAACACTAAATATATGTTCATATACGCATCAATATGCACAATGAAAAAAAGCACTACCGCAGAAGCTAACACAGAAGCCAACTACAGTCTCCTATGTCTCTGCTCTTGGAGTTCCAGCCAATCAGAAATATGGAAAATAAATGGATTGTATTGGTTGCTTTACAAATGCCAGCCAACAACGTGTTAAGTAGCACTGCAAATACCCAGGGGTTGCGTTAATATTTTCCACATTTAACCGGTTTTTTAGAACGTTGACAGAAAAATGTGCAGATACCAATTTTGCGCATGGAATCCAGGTAACTAAATAGATTAATGCAAAGATTCCCATGAGAGCATTTAGGCATCATCTCAGACCCAGACACTGTATCCGTATTCAATGCATCAATCGCTAACCGGGAGCTGACTGCAACTTGAAAAGCTGCTGAGGCTTTGGAGTGCGACTGTGGCCGGTGCGGCTGGTTAGACGCACTCCAAAGAGCCCGATGTGCTCCAAATACCGGCGTATGCTGCTAGCTTTCCTCCCGAGGGCCACCCCCACCCTGAAACAATAGTTTACGGGTCAGAAAAGGGCTTGTTTAGAGAGTATTTTCGACTTCTGATCGCTTCAGTTTGAGAAATGTTTCCTTTCATGCATTGAACAAATCAATGGATGGATGTGTCATAACTTCCTCCAATTGAACAGAAACAAAACAGAAGTAATTACTTTTGGACCTAAAGAGGAACAATCAATCGTCAGCACACAGCACCAGTTAATACAGATATAAACTACTGATCAAGCCAGAAATCTAGGTGTAGTAATGGACTCAGACCTGAACCTCCAGGGTCACATAAAGGCAATAACAAGGTCAGCCTTCTATCACCTGAAGAACATTTCTAGGATTAAAGGACTGATGTCGTAACAGGACCTCGAAAAACTCATCCATGCGTTTATCTTTAGTCGGATTTATTACTGCAACAGCATCTTCACAGGTCTGCCTAAAAAGTCAATTAGACAGCTGCAGCTGATCCAGAACGCTGCCGCTCGTGTTCCTCACTAGAACCAGGAAAGTAGAGCACATCACCCCAGTTCTAAAGTCCTTACACTGGCTCCCTGTAGCTCAGAGAATATACTTCTAAATACTTTTACTAATTTAAAAGTCATTGAATGGCTTAGCACCAAAGTATGTTGAAGATCTGCTGTTTGTATACCAACCCACCAAAACACTCAGGTCTTCTAATTCCAGTCTACTCAACATCCCTAGGATTAGAACCAAACATGGAGAAGCAGCTTTCAGTTTCTATGCTCCTCTAATCTTAACTAACTTCCAAAAGTTCTTATAAATCACAACTAAAAACGTAACTGTTTAGAGTTACCTTTGAGTAATGCTTTGATGTATCATGTTTTGTGTGTGCTTCTTGTTTAACTGCTGTTTTTACATTAAATGCTTTGTCGATGTTTTACTGCTATTTTTATTTTACCACTTAATCATGTAAAGCACCTTGAATTACCATGTTGTTGAAAGTGTGCTATAGAAATAAATTTGCCTTGCCTTGCCTATCAAAACTTTGGGTGAAGTGGCACTTAATTCCAGTCTCCAGTGTGGCAGCAGATCGCGGATTTAGCCTCCAGAACAACATCTAAACTCCAATGAGAAGTCATCCGTCTGACTGTGTATTCAGACCAGAAAAGTCCTTTGGTCCACTTGTTTGGTCCGGACCCAAAGCGGACTAATTATTTTCGTTTGGTGTGATTGGCATTTACACTGTACATTTTGCAAGTGAACTATATTTTGTAAACACATCCATGCGTGTGACGATCGGTGCGGCCATTGGACAGCAATGACTAGGGCAGCACACAGAGTGCAGACCCGGAAATGGAGGAAAACATGGAAGCCCTCGCTGCTCTGCATATTTCTGCTGTTATTGGAGCTGCAAAATCACATTGAGTGTCAAGAGCAGCTCGTTCAACACAGGTTTCACGACGCTCTGTTTCATATTTTGGAAAGGCGTCGGGGAATGCGTGCAGTAACCCGAAGGAGACGATGTGCTCTGCGTGCCCTGACCCACAACATGCTGGCAGCAAAGTGGCAAAACAGAAGACGAACGATCAGGTATGAACTTACCTTGCTACGGTGGCTTGTTTAGTCCAAAAAGGCACATGAATCCTGGAGTTGGTTCGGATCGACACTGGTTTATATTCACACCTGAAGCAAACCGCACCAGGGTCCGTTTGGAAGCGGACCGAGACCACCTAGAAAAGTGGGCCTCGGACCAGCATTCGAAACGAACCCTGGTCCGTTTAAAGTGGACCAAACAGTGCAGGTCTGAATACACCCTGAGGCAAAAATCCAAAACCTCATGACAAACCTCTGCAGCAATCCCACTATCTGATTAGGCACAAATAGGTGAGCATTTCAGTTGTATGTGGAGCTGGAGAAATATGTGAGACTGCTTTCAGGCCAAAGCAGGTATTTGTCTTTTAAGTGCATTTGGTTAATTCAATTCTTTATTTTTAGTTCTCTGTAAAGCTTGTTTGGATTGAATAATATTTAAAATGAAAAAAAGAATAAATACTATTGAGTATGTATTAAAATACTGTCATATTTAGAAATTGACCGGTAAAAATAGATTATGACCGGATTTTTTTTACCCTGTCGGTCAAAATGATATGTCTAGCGCGACCTCTGATCTGACCAAAATGAATTTTCGTCATATTCCACTGAAAATTAATTAATTAATAAAAAATATTTTATTGATTCCAGAGGGAAATTAAATATGCAAATTGGTGAATCCCTGAATACTGAACCGCGAATAGGCGGGGGGTCCACTGCAGTCCCAAACTTGAGCGCACTTCACCCTTTAAAAACTTGAACCATTTCCAGTAAAGCAGATTCTTAATCGGCCATGTCTATTTTGAGACCAGAGCACACGCATACACACTGAACACCCCTGAAGACTGACTCCAGGGGGAGTCTCTTCACTTCCAAAGAAAATGCTGAAAAAAAATTGTTTTGTTTTTGCTCAGATTTTTAGGAAATTGAAGAGCTACATTTTGAAAAAAAATGATGCGTCGACTAAAAGTATTGATGTCATTGTAAACCTCATTGATTGTGTTGTAAATGGTAAAGCTCACCCCAAAAACAGTCAGGAAAAAACGACACAAGTGTGGGTTTTGGTTGGAACAGATCCTCGTCTTGCTAAAAAGAATAAAGCAGCACGGTTTAGGTCGGCAATGCTGCGTCAGAATGAACCTTTGGAGCCATAGGAATCTAAAAGCAAAATGTCAAGCAGGGTGGTGGAGGTGTGATGGTTTGGGCTGGTTTTGAAGCCACATGATCTGGAGATGTTGCAGCACCTCAGTTGTCCAGTACCTCCTCCAGTATTACTAGAGTCAAGGTCAACAGATGAAGAAAAGCTGCCAAGAAGACTTGGCCAAACTTATTCAGCGTGAGAGATTGATAATGTGATGCCGAAAGCAGTTATTTACTTTGTTGCTTCTGAAGATTCTCCAAGCTGTTGAATCATGGGTTGGCAAAGACCAGCTCGTTTTTATTATGCCCTGGTTCTTTGCAATCCTGGAATAAGGTCAAGTTTGCTTTGTCAGATCTTTCTTACTGTACATATCTAAAAAAAGCGGTGCTGGATGGTAAACAGATGCTTACATAAACCACCCCACCTCCAACTGGTTGTCTTAAATTAAGCAGCATTGAGAGAGTTGCTATTTCTTTTGCCTTCATACTCACACAGCTACACGCCCACGCACATATGTCCTTGTAATTCACGGTGACAGTAATGGCTAATTTCCTTGTGTGGGGAGGCTGGTAAACAGAAGAGATTACTTTGCATTATTGACAAGTTTATAAGGGTGACAATGGCGTTACCTCGAGTTCCCACAACCAGCAAACCCCTTCCTCTTTCCTAGGAACTATACGGCCCGTTTTATGATTAAGCCTCATATAAAGGAGGTCTGCTGGGTAAGTGGCTGCCTCCATATCACCATCTCACATGACAAGGCGCATCTACAATCTGGTTATTGATTTCCTCTTAAACGGATGCTTGGTGTAGCTCATTTTTTCTTTTAAGCCAGGGAACGCATTTTTTATTTCTGTGAGGAGAAACAAGCCTATGTCTTTTTTTGCAAGCTGTCTGTTTCTCACCTTTGATGTCATATTGTGAACATTTCAAAGCAAAGCAGGGTATTTAGAGGACATATTAATTCAGAAGCGTGAGTGAAACTCGAAACGATTCAATCCCAGCTGAGTATAAACATGACAGCCTTCCCGGGTTGGCTTCTTACGGTACAGTGTCAGTAAGCAGTTTGCACCCCACTTATCATGGGCATGAATGACATAGTAATTTGGGGCTTTTAAAGATGCATTCAAACTATTCTTCTGTTTTGCAGTGATTATATAACAAGCAGCTTTAAAAAAACACGTTTGTTGAATTTATTGTGGATTTTGTCTTATACACACACAGGATCTAAGTTACATATGCAACCTCAAATATGTACTGTAAATACATCCTTACTGATATTTGGTTGAATCTTCCTTAGAAAGTCATAGTACACTATTGAGTTTTTTTATTCATGAGCAAGGTTGTAATACAATTTATCCTTGATATTTCAGCTCTTTTCTTATCAGATTGGTTAAATTGTGCAGTTTCCTGACAATAGAACAATCGAAATTCCCATTATTGGCCAACACTGAGGAAATTCTGACGTAACAACAGCAAAGTGACAGATTAACACATAGATAAAAATATAAAGTATGAAAAGCAGAATTAAGAATAATACACCGTACAGTGAGGGCAAATTGGTGTACGGGATTCTTGAAACTAAAAGTGAAACTGATAGCTTGACCTATTTTGTGTTTCATTTGGCTAATAGTTATCTGACCATTTCAGGGAACTCATCGAGCATTAAAATGTAATTCCTAGATGATCCGTTGATCCTTATACAAACAAGACGGTGACATCAGGGCAAAGTACTTTTCCGTATCCTTGATCCCTATACAGACGCACCATTCACAACAGTGCGCAGCAGAACTGACACGCTTACTTTAAAGACATGACAACTTGAAACTTGATGTTGCACAAGATCATCTTTGCTTCCTTACACTTAGACCCATGTAACACATGTTTTTCAATAAGCTTGGATACAGGGCATGATAAGAAACAATAGACAGCAACTTCAGAATTGAAAGCCTCACCTTGACTATTGCAAACATTCTTAAATTAAAGATTTAGTGTTGATTTTTGAGCTCTACTTTTGGTCGGCATCTTCCATTTTATGATCAGCTTGAGTTCTTATGGTTCTTGGGCTGCTTCAGAACATTAAAGCCAATCTTTTCATCTGAACTTGGGTAAAGTAGCATGTTCCAACTGGCCAATGTGTGGAAACCAAATAGTTTAAATGAGGTCTTCCGTTTGTGAGGTCAGAGGCCATCAAATGTCCAACCAGAATTTTGTCAGGACCTAATTAATGGCTTCAGAAAACCATGTGATTACTCTTTAACCTGCTAAATGACATTTGCTGTTTACACCAGATCTCTGTGAAACCCCTTTTCCTTCTCCATTTGTATTAAAGAAAGCTCTCTATGCTTTTGATGCAGATCAATACCAGGAGTTTTTTAATATAGCTTCTTACCTAAAGGTTGCAGTTGTACGAGTAACGAGCCCTTGTAGGGGCTTCTCAGTTGTAGTGCTGGCATAGTTCTTCCTATTGTTCTTTGACTTCGTAAACAATAGCTGATCAGTGCGAGTGGCAAAGCATCCACTCAGTTAAGGTTAGTATTTTTCAGGGGTTGTTCTAAACAAATATTTTCCGTACAGTTTGTTTTTTTTACTGGTTGATGGAAAAATCTGAAGGTCATCCATCCCTTTTATAGATTACAATTCACGCCCCTGACCACTTGGTGCAGACATTTTCAACTTTACGCACGGAGTACAGGCAACTCAAATAATCAATCAATCAATCAAAAAAAATGATTCCTATAAGACCCTGTACTCAATACATCTCACTTAGGGTGGCTGTAGCTCAGTGTTAGAGTTGTCAGCCTGCAACCCAGGAATTGTGGGTTCAATTCCAGCTTCCACCTGCTACATGTCGTTGTGTCCTTGGGCAAGACAATTCACCTACCCTCCTACTGGTGTTGGCCAGAAGGGCCGATGGTGCGATATGGCAGCCTCGCTTCTGTCAGTCTGCCCCAGGGCAGCTGTGGCTATAATCATAGCTTGCTTCCACCACTGTGTGACTGCATTTTTTTTGATCAGTCAAAAAGATGGAGAACAAAAAGTCTTTGGTACTGATAGATTACTTGTTAACCTTAGCTGCTGAGGTTGCATTCACATGTTTAAACCTTGGTTTGGACAATGATAAACAGGTCCTAACCGCTGTTTGATTCTCAGCGACTGGAAAATGCCTTCTGACGAATTGCCGATGTATTAAAGACCAAAACTAATATGACATTCAGGCTAATGAAGAGTGTACGCACATTTTTGACCGACACGTCTCTTTTTTCCAATAATTTTTGCCTGCACTGTATTTCAGCATCTGTATTATACCTACTGGCAATGGTCACATTAGGGTTCAGTCCTGCAGACGAGAGATATGTTATTTATCGTCTCCAGTTTTAATGAGGAGTCACCCTGGGAAGCAGATGGTACATTAGCTGTAATAAACCGGAGCTGACTTCAGTGGTTTTTGCAAGGGGACGTCGAACTGAGCCGTGTATGGCCTCCCTATTTCACACCCAGCGTTGTTGCCGGGGTCAAAAGGTGCTTGGTGTGCACGGGCGGGGTTTTCGTTTGACTTCATATAAACAGATCTCTTTTATAACTCCGGACAGGTTCACATTGCCCCGAGTCGAAGCATCATATATTGATGTGGAGAGAACAGAAATTACTGTAAGCTCTGACCCCTTTGTTCGCGGAGCCAGCATTAAAGTTGCTGAGCGAGGACTTCACATTCAGCTCAGCTTTATTGTTACGCTCAGCAGAAGCAATCCGAGCGCACACAGACACGCTTACGTGGAACAATAACAGCCAAGCATCCTCTGAGATTTCGGCTCCGGAAATCGAGAAAGTTACTGTTTGATGCTTTCGGGGGATGGGGGAAACCCCCCCCCCCTCGCCAAAAAAAACAACAACAAGCATCTCACTAATCTTTGGCACACATGGTAAAGAAAAACAGCTGTGTTTTACAAGTCAAGATGGAAAAAATTATCACATGCAATTCCTTGAAAGTGCATCTGGCAGCAACCATTCATCCCCCAAGGTTGCTTCTGAAGTCTGTAATTTTTGACTGCTTACTTCACAGTTTGAGGCTTTGCTGTCTCGTGTGATGTGCGAGTGCGTTTCATGTCCTCCGCTCTGTTTCTGGAGAGAGACCTTGGACGAGAGGCAGCTGTCTGAGCGTGCCGGGGCTCCCATGGTCTCTGGTCAATGTTGATAATTCGGTTGGAGTAAATAGTTTTTATTGAATCTCTGCTGGGTGGCAGAGGCTGCTTTCAACCCCTGCTGTGCCACAGGGCACCTCGGAGGTAAACACAAGCAGATTTTGGGGGTGGGTTGAGGAAAAAAAAAATTAATCGCTTTTCCACAGCAAAACTTTGCATGCGTTTGCAGAAATGAGGCACGGGTCGTGTCACAGCATCTCGGGATGTATTCCAGTTTAAGGAGAGCTTGGAGGTAGCAGAGTAAAGGCCTCTCGCTATACAGCTTATTTTTAGCCAAATACTGTTGTTACAGAGGCAGAGAAGGGATCTTTATGGAAGACTCCCTGGAGATGAACCGGAGGGGAGAAAGAGGGCTGGAAAACAGTGGATCTCTGCTGTGTGCTGATTGAGAAAAATGAATGAATGAATTGAAAGCGATGGCATTCGTTTGCGATCTTCAATGCTGAGACATTATTGATTTCAAAGGAGAAAACGCATTCTTAATGCGAGCCAGAGGTCCAGGCTTGCTTTGTCTTTCACCTTGCCTACTACTCCAATTCTGTTTCACAGCTTATCTCCACCAAAAATGACTCTGGACCGACGTTCACATGCATAATGTACATTGTTGCGCCAGTCTGGCTGTAGAAACAATGAGCTCTCATCTCAATGACAGTGAAAGCACACCTAAAAAGAAAGTATGATGAATTAGCTTTTTTTCTTTCTTTTTTTTTAACTATAAAACACCTTGAACAGAATTAATAAGTGAAGGTATACTAATTAATCAGTTTAGGGCCAAAAGGGATAAACAGTACTGCCAGCAAGTTCTGGGTCTTCCCTGGGATCTCCAGACTTCCAGATGGAGGTGATTCCTTTCGATGCAGACAAGCAGCGACTCTGCTTTAAATTCTTTCCAGGAGAAAGAGCTCCTTACCCTATCTCCCGGTTGTGAGCTGTTTAGAAAAACACAGACACACAAGGGGCACCACTCGCCACTGTTATCAAGTTGTTAAAGGTCTTGTTCACTGAGAAACCGTGTAATACTTGTTCTTTTGGGAAATACGATCGGTCACTCTGAGCTGGATAGGAACGTTTTCCCCAACCCCCACTGCCTGCATTAAGCACAGAAAGAAAAAGACAGTCTCTTCTATGTCGCAAAGAAAAAATTGTATTTATGGTCTTGCCTACCTTGGCTTGTGACCGCCCAAGGGAAGGCTGATTTTGCAGCCTGGAGAGAGCAGAGCACGTCTCTGCTAGTAGAAGCTAGAAGCCGAAGGTAACTGTTTGCAACGAAGCTAACCGTTAGTAACTCCACAGCATGGCAGAACATGATCACGCTTGGTTTATTTGTGGGCGTAGTGCATCAGCGTTGCATTTATTTACCCAAGAAAGAGGAGATGAGGAAGAAACTGTGGGAAGTTGTCTTAGACTTTGGTCCTTCAGTTAGTTAATTGTTTAAAGACAGCATAATAGTCATAATGCTGTTAGCCAATCAGGGGCGAGACGTTTGCATATCGTGAATAATAATAAGTTAGACTCTTGATCCTGAAGTGTCTCCCCACCCACTCCTCCGACAAACTGCAACCTCCTGAAACAGGAGCTCCAAAGCATTTATTCCACATAAAACGACACACGATGCATTCATTCATACTGCAGATCACGAATGAGACCTTTATAGCCCTTTCCCTACTGAGGCGGAGCTGGAGCTCCCGTGGCTCCCGTGCTGACTAAGCTTCAGTGTTTTCATTTTCGATTCCCGCGAGCACCAGCTCCGAGGGCCAGAAACGGGTGCTACTCTGGCACCACTCTTGTGGGGGGCCAAAGCGAAGCTATCTAACCACTCACTACGTTATGGGGGAAGGGGGAGGGATTTACAGCCTACACAATAGAGGACCGCCATATTTAAATCCAGACTGCTGGGGATTTTTTTTTGTCGTTTTTGAAAACATGGATAGCATCAAGACTACGTCACCTGCACGACGTTGCCTTGTCGACAGTAACTGCAACAGCTATGCCTTTTGCTGCTGTATCACAACAAATGCTTGTAAAGCGACGATTACCATCTGCACTCCGACGATGTAATCCATATTTGTTGTTATAGTTTTTCTTCTTCTGCGTCTGCTTAATTTTCAGTGAGCGGCTTCCCGCATGATTTCTGAAGTGATGCTTTGATGACGCAATGCCGTAGCTCAAGGTGGCTCCAAGTTGGCTCCTCTTTATGGAAAACGAAGGAGGTTTTGTGAAAGCTCTGGCTCTAGCACCAGCTCCAGCTCCGAACAGGCTCTCAGTTCTTTGCAATGGAAAGGGGCTATTTAAGTGAGTTGCTGACTCTGTTTTCACCACTTTCAGGAACCAAACAACTACCTGTTTTGGGGTATGTACTCGGGAATGGCCCGGTAAAGTTGCTGGGCGGGACTTGAGGTTAATTCATGCTGACTGGTTGTAATTCATTGGGAAAATATATCAGCAAACGTCGCCTAACACCCAGCTTTGTAAAATTGGAGGAGTTGCTGGCGAAGCAGTTTATAGTAACGTAGCAAACAGAAACGCGGCAGCCATTGATGCTGACCCAATTGTTGATCTCTTGTTGTTCTCTGCTGCTGTGGGCACTTTTTGGTGCTGAGCAGTGACGCAACTCACTGCCAAAACAGTGGTGATATGCTGACATCTTAGCAAATTCCTTAAAGGGCCAACTTTGTATGGAGACACAACGGCTGAGCACCAAGTCAGCATATTTTCCCTGTCACCTTCCCCACTCCCAGAAATGTGCTGGAAACGAGCCTATTAACTGGCTAATTTTTACTTTTTATAACCTCATTTGTCTCTACCAGGAGTGTGTGTGTGTGAGTGTGTGTTGTGTAGGGATAAGCTGCTTTATGCTCCATTTAGCCCAACAAAGAAAAAAAAAAAAAAACCTTCTTCAGTCACTTCAGAGCCTTCTCTGGCATCTCAGTAAATGGATTTCAAACCATAGGATTTTCTTTTAAATCTTGGCAAATTTTCATACCAGCAACAGCTTATGAGTAGGTCCATGTCAGACGGATCTCTGAATAAATGGGAAGCCAGGCTTTTGCAACATGTCATTTCTACATTCAGCCCTCCCGACCCAAAGTCTACTTCAGTAGATGGTTCTTATGTTTTCATTTTTGAAGAAGTCTGGGGCGACATGATCAGATCTGCTACAAAAATTCAACGGCTCTCTGTTTTAGCAGGCTGTTTCCTGTCAGTTTATTTTAAATAGCTTCCTTCAGGTCGGACTCATTTTTAAAACCTAACTGACATTGACAACAGTGAACACAGTATTCTTCTCACAGTTACAACTCCCCCTCCTAAGAGTGTTGTACCTTGCTCGACCTGATAGCACTTATGAATGGTGCCCCTTCTAGTCACCAGACGATTTCTTTGTGTTCCTTTGCCGTTTTAAGTCTCATTTGCATTAGATTACCACCTCAGAGATTTGTATATATCTAATGGAGATTTAAAAAAAACATAGAATCACAGATTTTGACACCTCATTTTCTGCTACATTTGTGTTGTCTCCCCACATACACATCCTAAACCTTGCTCATACGCAACTGAGGTTGCCATTTTAAGATGGCCCACCTTGACGCTGAGCAATGGTGATGCAAAGTTATCAGCTCGTCTCATTTTTTGGGCCCCGACACTCGATTCCAAGGTGAGGTGGGGAGCCAGGGATTAAAGATCATAATCAGAGCCAGCGAATGAGTACAGCGAGTCAGGAACGATGGCAGCGATAGCAGGTGAAGCCAGAGTTTGTGAAGACATGCAGTGCAGTTCTGCGGCTCATGCATAGTGCTTGGGTTTTCTAAAGAGCAAACGTGAAGGCTGTGGCGTGTTGTCCTCACTTGTTCTGTTTGGGAGTTTGCTAAAGTTAGAATTTTAGGTTTACATTACAATTTATAATACCTGTTGATTCTAAATCTGTTGATTTCTGTGTAAATGTCCTTGTTCTAACATCATAGCAGTTTATTCAAATTTTATAGACCTTTATGGTGCTGCCATGTTTGGATTAGATAATTATTTACATAAAAGGTTGTAACTTGCCCAGCTTATCCAGCCAGAGTAGCTGTATAATAGAAAAGTAAGGAGATGTAAAAATGAATAAAGTAGTGTTAACTTTCTCTGAAATATTGCGTTTGAGTTTTATACTTTTATATGAAGGGATCAGCTCTGCTTTTACTACATAAATTAAATGGGACAGTTAATATTAAGAGCCTATGATCTAATAACTAACTGAACTGTCAATCAGCCAAGATTCAAACTAGCTACCTTCCACCTATGTGGCAACAAGTCTAACCACTAGGTTAGCTTCGCACGCACAAAACTGTACAGTGATTCTCAAAAGTGTTCACACCCCTGCCACACCCCCAGGTTTTTGTGATATATAAAAACTTTAATATGTCAAATCCCTAAATCAAACTTTTTTCAAATATGACCTGACATATATCCTGTTCAACTCAAGTGAAAACCAAACACATTTAATTTTAGGAAAGAAATCAAAAAACAATGAAGATCAATTACCATGTTGTACAAATGTGCACACCCTTAAGCTAAAACGTTGCTAAAGCACTGTTTGATTTAGGTTCAGCCTTCACTCTTCTTGGGATCATCAACTGCAGTAGAAGAATAATGCTGACTTTTACTCATTTGCATCATAGACTAAAATCATCATTTCCAGGCAGTTTGCAGAGGATCAGAAGGCTCTAAATGTGCCCCATATATTGCAAATAAAATAATGCATATAAAAGACAAGACTCGGAAAGGCTGCCAAGAGGTCAACTGAAACTTTGAAGGAGGTGTAGGAATTTCCAATAAACTCCTGTATTCTACATACAGTATGTGTGGTCCAAGCGAATAGAATTTGTTTATTCCCAATAAAACCTCTGGGCCTCCCCAAACCTTGTTGCACAATACGTTTCCATATTGAAACTTCAGGGTAATTCTACCGGACCTTCACGTTATGTCTACACTATTCAATTCAGTTCATTTATATAGCACTATTCACAACAGATGTCATCTCAAGGCAGAGAAGATAATGCAGTGACAACAAGGCATTGCAGCTGAGCAGGATACCAGACCAGGTGTAGCTTCTATGAAGAGAAAAACAACACCGGGCCGGCCAGGCAGGACTGTTTTTCGAGGGTCATTTCAAGAACCAACCTAGTATCAGGGGAATGTACTCAAAAATCACCCAGTAGAGTCGCTGGAGCTGTGGTCAACTTATACTGATTGGTTGTATCCGTGGACTCAGCTGAAGTGGGCTGTGGGTAAAAGATGTTCTCATAATCTGAGAAATTTGGAGAACTTTTGTGCATTCAGTGGGCAAATATTGTCAAGTCCAGATTTGCGGTGCTCGTAGACTATCCTCAAAGAAGACTAAATGTTGACATACCAATAGGAATGTGTACACCTTTGAGGGACACTGAATGTACACTTTACAGTGAGCTAAAGTGATCCTGAAGGACACCTCAGGTTAACTGCTTTTATGACGTAGGCTTTTCATCTTTAGACATCAAAATACAGTATAAAGCAACTTTACCAAAGATTGTGACATAGGTAAAAATACCTTCGTATGTCATGTTTAGGAAGGTGAGAAAAGTTCATTCCTCCTTTTTATATCCAAGAATCGCTTAGCAAAGGGAAGATTAAGTGCACACATTAATCGAGGAGTCAGAGCAATCTTGTAATCCACTCAGTATGCTAATTGCCTGTTCTTTCAACAGCAAAAGGGGTTTACAGGCCATTAAATGGCACTGAGCAGTTGACAAAGGATAGCCAGCAGGCTTCCCACCCCCCTACCCCCTCTCTATTTCTTACTCTGACAGGGTGTTGCACACCCACACAACACCACTTTACAGAAACATATTATTGGTTTATTTATTTCATTTCTAGAATGCTTCTTAATTGCACAGTGGGTATTTATGTTGCTGTATTTGGGCAGGAAGACAGATAAATGTTTTAGATCCAGTAAACTACGCAATGAAAAAACGTGTTAACCATTTTATCCTCTTATCTCCAACAGGATTGTTTTGAAAGGATTATTTTTAGGATAACACGGTTTTCTTATATCCTCTATCACAAATGACATAGCTGTAAGATGCCTTGAAATAGTGCTTGGCCCCCTAAGAGATTGCTTTAGTTTCTGCTTGTGTTTCTCAAACATGTATATTTCAGATCACAAATTAAATGTTATTATTAGGAAAGTCTAATCACAAACTGACAGTGATTGACCAGATTTTCTCGGTTCATTTATGCTAGCTGCGTCGACTCAAGTGCTCGTTGCAGATATGCATGTAAAGGAAAATGTTGAGGGCCAATTTTTACTGATGCGAGGCCTCTCAAAAAAAAAAGATACAAATTAAAATCTTTAAATGAAATATGTAAGGTGCAACAGGAAGTAGTCCCCAACCATCTATCAGTCTATCAACCATGTTTTTTCTTTTGATTTAATTTGATAGTAAATAGGACCACAACCGTCCTATGACTTTTACTGAAAACCCTTCATAAAATTTGGCGAAATAAAGTAAGGGAGACTCAAATACTAACCCACCCACAAGTTTGTATTTCTACCCATATTTGGACTTTGTATAGACTTCCATTCATTTTAGTAAGTGCGTGTATCCCTAACCCTAAAACTTACCCTAACTATTACCAGTATATTTCTAACCCTAACCCTAACCAAAACCTCATTCACATCATACATCTAAGCCTAACCTCTAACCCTAAAAAAAGGGGGTCCGCCACATTAGGATCTGGCCCCCATAAAGCCCATTGCTCTTCAGAAGATTAGCGAATATGCCAGATAAGGTCCTAAACGGGATAGATAAACAAATACTCACATACGCACGCACACACACGGACACGCATACACAAATTCCAGACAAAGAAAATCAACCTGAAAACATTGTATGTTGTTTCTTTTTTCTTTTTAACTGGGCAAACCTGCGAGACCTTTTTTAATGTTTCGCATCTACAGTGATTTCCAGGTCCCTTTTCCACAATCTGACTAGTTTGCTTGTTTCATTAAAATATTGTGTGGTTTGTTTATTGTGGTCCGGGTAAAACTGGAAAAGACTGAATATAATGCTTTTTTCAATTTAAATAATAAAGAGAACAATCAAAAGTTTGTGCCCTCCCTTCAGGTACTTTCAGTTTAAGAATTTAGGCCCCAGTGGCAAAAAGTTTGCACACCCCTGACTGTCTGACAACATGAAGTAGGTAAAGGCTATCCAACAGCAATACAGGATGCCTCAAACAAAAGCGGTACAGGAGCATTTACAGTGGGGATCTAAAGTTTGGGCACCCCAGGTAAACATTTGTATTAATCTGCATAAAGAAGCCAAGGAAAGAGGGAAACGTCTCCAAAATACATTAAATTACAAATGAGACATTCTTATAATGTGTCAAAAAAGTTAGATTCTATTTTCATCATTTTCACTTTCTAAATACCAGAAAACAAATTAATGGCGTCTGCAAAAGTTTGGGGACCCTGTAGAGTTAATACCATGTACTGCCCCTTTGGACAGCTGAGACCTGACAGTGGCATGGATTGTTCACAATCATCGTTTGGAAAGACCAGGTGATGTCAATCTCAAAGGCTTTAAATGCCCAGACTCATCTGACCTTGCTCCAACATTCAGCACCATGGGTTCCTATACGCAGTTGTCTAGAACCCTGAAACTGAAAATAGTTGACTCTCACAAAGCAGGAGAAGGCTATAAAAAGATAGCAAAGCGTTTTCAGATGCCAATATCCTCTGTTCGGAATGTAATTAAGAAATGGCAGTCATCAGGAACAGTGGAAGTTAAAGCCAGATCTGGAAGACCAAGAAAAATATCCGACAGAAAAGCTTGCAGGATTGTGAGAAAAGCAAGTTCAAAACCCACGTTTGACTGCACGATTCCTCCAGAAAGATCTGGCAGACACTGGAGTTGTGGTACACTATTCCACTATAAAGAGATACTTGTACAAATATTGTCTTCATGGAAGATTAACCAGAAGAAAACCTCTTCTACGTCCTCATTACAAAAATCAGCATTTGAAGTTTGCAAATGAACATATAGACAAGCCTGATGCATTTTGGAAAAAAGTTCTGTGGACTGATGAGGTTAAAATAGAACTTTTCGCCCGGGATAAGCAAAGGTACATTTGGAGAAGAAAGGGCACAGAATTTAATGAAAGGAACCTCTATCCAACTGTTAAGCATGGGGGTGGATCAATCATGCTATGGGGTTGTATTGCAGCCAGTGGCACAGGGAACATGTCACGAGTTGAAGGAAAGATGGATTCTATTACATTTTAGCAAATTATGAACAGTAACTTGATGCCATCTGCAAAAAAGCTGAAGTTGAATAGAGGATGGCTTTTACAAATGGATAATGATCCTAAACACACCTCAAAATCCACGATGGATTACATCAAGAGGCGTAAACTGAAGGTTTTGCCATGGCCTTCACAATCTCCTGACCTCAACATAATTGAAAATATATGGATAGACCCAAAACGAGACAGCCCAGAAATCTCAAAGATTTTGAACACTTTTGTAAGGAAGAATGGACGAAGATGCCTCAAACAAGAATTGAAAGACTCTTGGCTGGCTAAAACATCGGTTACAAGCTGTGATACTTGCCAAAGGCGGCAGTACAAGGTATTAACTCCGCAGGGCGCCCAAACTTTTGCAGACGCCATTATTTTGTTTTCTGTTATTTTGAAAGTGTAAATAATGAAAGTAAAATCTAACTTTTTTGACACATTCTAGAATTGTCTCATCTATAATTTAATGCCTTTTGGAGACGTTTCCATTTTCTTTGGCTTCTTTATGCACATTAATACAAATTTTTACCTGGGGTGCCCAAACGTTCGATCCCCACTGTAGAAACAAAATCACTGAAGACAATCAATCTGGAAGTGAACTTCTGAATTACTGCAGGCCTCACTTGCCCTAGTAAAGGCCACAGTTCATGAGTTAACTATAAGAAAGACACTGGACAAAAATGGCATCCATGGGAGAGTTCCCGGGTGAAAACCACTTTTGAACAAATATTGCCCATCTCAGAAACCATTGGAAAAGCATTCAGTGGACAGATGAGACAAAAAAAAATATGTTTTTGGAGGGTGTGTCCTGCTACATTTGAAATTAACACAGCATTAAAAAAAAAAAAACAGTGTCAATGATAGTTAAACATCGTGGTGGTGGTGGTGGTGGTGTGATGTTGTGGAGCTGCTTTGCTACATCAGGACATGAACAGTAATAGATAGAACCGTGAATACTCCGGCCTGGCATATCACCTTGAGCTTTTAAGAACACTTGGGTTATAGATTAGGACCATAATCTAAATCTGGGTGCAAATACCTTTTTTCACATTAGACCAGGTTAGTGTGGACAGCTTTTTTTTTGCCAAATTAATTTCTCGTCCGAAACCTGCTCTTTGTATTTACTCAGGTTATTTTAGTCTGATAATATTTTTTTCTTGATATGAAACATTAAGTATGACAAAGTGTGAAAGAAGTGTGACAAAAACAAAACAAAAGAAGAACCTAGTAAGAGGGCAAATACGTTTTCCATGGTACTGTAAATAATAAAAGATAGTTGAGTGCTATTGTCTAAATGCGGCCACACTCACGCGCAACCCTCCTTACTGCCATTTTGCCCCTACACAGGGAAATCTTGCCAAGTGCACTTCTTAGCGCACTGCTGCCTGTGCAGTCTCCCAAGTGGCCTTCGCATCCTCAGCATGATGGATGTTGTTTCAGATTTGGTCTCTCGCTGCACTGATAAAACAGCCTTGTCAAAACACATCCACCGCCAGTGTAAGCAGATAAAAGGTAGTTGCAGATGATTAAAAAGATATGTGCTTTACGTCATTTATGATGCCAACTGCCAAGGAACGGGGCTGTGACGGATGACTCAGACAAGAGAGTTCGGCATGAAGCCTGACTGCAAATGTTGCTGGTAATGACCAGAGTGTGTTTTTTGTGAGGTTTTTTTTTTTTTAGATGCAGCTAATGAGCATGGCCATTAGGCATAAATGACATTTTAAAAACCTGGGGAGTGGGGATTGAAGAAGCACCCTGGATAGACTCCCCCCGTTGCCAGCAATAATGCCAAAAGCATCTGGTGGATGCAGCACCCAGTTAACGCAGATGACCTCCACCCGGAGTGTGGAGGTCTGTCGATCTATGGGAGGACTTGGGGGATGAAGGCTCATTATAGAGAAACTGTCACATCAATTTCATCTTAGGGCCTCGGAGATGTGGACGCTTGATACTTCTTTGCATGTGGCGTATTAATTGATTTGGATAGACTTTTCGTTCTGCATAGTAGCCTTTCAAGGTGACGCTGCAGCAGTGACATAGCTTTCATGTTGTAGCATATGGTTTGAGGAAAGATAATGATGTATTCTTTGCATACATTGCAAAGCTCACAGATTGGTAAACCAGTTGGTGTTTGTGGTAAACCTGCAGCGTCTAGATATAAAAAAATGTCCTACAAAAAAATCTCATGCTGATAGTATTCAAGAGTAGAGTCAGCCCGTTCTAATTATCGTGTTCAATTACCATTTTTAAGTTTTTTGGATTTTTTTAAAATGAAAAACCTACTGGTGACTTTGGCACACACTTGTTTGTCTTTGACAGGTGGCCAGGTTGTTTGAAACTGCAAAGTATTAGCTTTTTTCCTATCAATAAGTGCCCTGCGCTCCACCCTCTTAAGTGTATAAGCTGTTGCTGAGAGAGGAAGACTCAAAGTTAGCTATTTTCAGTATCAGTAAGGTGTTTCTAAATGAAATCTGGAGGCACAGAGATGTATAGGGCTAATTAATCTGTTGAATGTGTTTTCTGCTACAAGTCGAGATGTATCTGTGGTAAGTTCCGGCTGTGAGAGAGTGAGAGAGAGCTGTTCTTTTAAACTGCGTTATTACCAACACCGGTGGTGACCCACGAGCAGGAGACCAAATTCAGGGCGGAGCATGCTTATATTTGGGGTGACAATGTCACACATTCACGCAGTGAAGTTCCGCCTCTTCCTGTTGAAACTGAAGGTGGGTTTAATGCAGTGCATTGTGGGATTATTAGTTCTTACAAAGGGGCAAACTTCGCTGGCAAAATCGGATGCCAATGCGGAAGTGACAAATATTCCAGTTCCCCCTTCATCCACTAGGGGCTGGCTCCAGAAAGGAGCAAGTTCCCATTGACTTCCATGTTAAAAATGCCAACTTCACAGCAGAAATAAACATGTTTACAGCCTGGTTCAAAATGAACATCATGACAACTCTGAGGGGGGTGAACTCTTTTTATAACTCATCCGTTTTAATGTAATTTAAACTTGAAATTATGAATAATAAGGGGCACCGGCCCCCGCTTGCTCTAAGGAAAGCCACCAGGCCATTTCGTTTCTCTGAACTTGACCATCAGTTGCATCCGCAATTTTTATTCGTGTTTGGATGTTAATCGTGCACTTATTGGACAAAGATGGCTCGCTGTGGTATTGATTGCACTAACAGACCGTCCAACAAGTCTCTGCTTCAAATCGTTTTGGTAAGTGAAACTATATTTCTGCTGTGCATTGAAGATAACGCTGCCTGGTCAAAAATGGATTGAAATTATCCAATTTTTTCTTTACACATTGATTATTGAAACTTCTTAAAATTAAAATTCACATTTTTACAGAAATTTATGGACCAACAAGGCTTCATGATTTTATTTGACAAAATTATTGAATGAAATTATTGTCTAGAAAGCAGAGGGGTAGCAGAGTTGCTCGTAGCTACATCGGCTCAGAGTGTCAATGATCTGCCCCCACCCTCACAGCCCCACTCTCACCTTCACCTCTTTGTCCATTGTATTTATTTATTATTATTATTAGTTTTTGTATTTTCCGGGCGTGACGAGACACATTGCGCGGCCAAGATAGCAGTGGTGGGAACTGCCCACTGGGCTTCAATTCTGCTCTTGAGAAACCTCACGGTGACCTCACGGAGGCTCCGTCCATCTTTATATACAGTCTATGGTTCTTACACAAAGCTGTGTCTGTGTTCCAGTTCTGTCCTCCATGACTGGTGGCACAACACTAGAGATATCCACGAAGACTTCCATTTTAGCCATTTTTAACAAATAAAATGATGCTAAAAACAGTGTAAAGTCTCAACTTGACGTCACGGCTAGTCATCACATGATGTCACCTATAAATAATTCATGACAACTCATGACAGAAAAAATAGCAGAAAATACTTTTGAACCCAGTTCTTACAAAATCTAATTTTACAACTCCATATAAGCTTGTTAAAGGCAGGTACAAACTTTAAAAAAAACTGAGATATGATATTGGCCACAAAACTCTGACTGTTGCATCTCTAATGATGTCCTGTTGAGATTTGTTCTGAGCAGTCTTTGTCTTACCTCCTGTAGTCTCTTTAGGCTGACCTTGCTATTGTCTTTATGTAACCTTGGAGGTTCAGGTCTGAGTCAATTACTACACCTAGATTTCAGGCCTGATCAGTAGTTTCTAGCTGTATTAACTGAAGCTGTGTGCTGACTCTTGATTGTTCCTCTTTAGGTCCAAAAGTAATTACTTCTCTTTTGTTTCTGTTCAGCTGGTGAAGGTTATGGGACATCCATCCATTGATATGTTCACTGCATTTACTTAGGGTTTGGATGGGTTAAAAGTCACCTGGTGACATCGTAATGTAGAGTTGAGTATCATCTGCATAGTTATGATAGCTTATTATCTTATTGGTTGTTATAATCTGGGCTAGTGGGAGCATCTAGATATTAAACAAGAGGGGCCCCAGGATGGAGCCCTGGGGCACCCCACATGTGATTTCTGTTTGTTCTGATGAAAAGTTTCCTATTGAAACAAAGAAGTCCCTGTTCTTTAGGTAAAACTCAAACCAGCAAAGTACTGTACCAGGGAGTCCTACCCAGCTCTCCAGTCGTTCCAATAGTGTATCATGATCAACAGTGTCTGTCAGCGCTGTGGTTCTACCACAGTCTGTATTTATGCGGATATCATTGAAAACTTTGACGAGGACAGTCTCAGGGCTGTGGTGAGCACGGAAACCAGACTGAAAAACATCAAAGCAGTTGGTCATTGTTAGGAAGCTATTTAACTGCTGAAACACAGTTTTTTCAATAATTTTACTGATGAATGGAAGATTAGAAATTGGCCTGTAGTTCTGCATTAACGTGTTGTCCAGATTATTCTTCTTTAGCAGTGGTTTAATAACTGCTGTTTTTAATGCCTGGGGGAAGACACCTGATTGCAGGGATGAGTTAACTATGTGAATCAGATCAGACCCAATGACAGGAAGAACCTTCTCAAGGAAAGCTGGTCTGGCAGGTTTTATTTCATTGTTAAAAAGACAAAGCCACACAGGTGTCATCTGACTGCACGCCTAGTAATCTTTTTAACATGTTATAATCAGTTGGGTTGTGGTTGTTACTGAAGAAACTATCCACAGCTAAAGCATGGTTATCTAATTTGCGTTTACAAAATTTGGTAAAGGCATCATCTGACAAGTGTGATGCACCACCCCGCTCCCAATATGCATTCCTCTTAAGGCAGTGTGAAAATCAATAAAACAGCAGGTTTAGACTGTTGGTGTTTTTCTTTTGTCTGCCCCGATACTTTACCTTTGTAATGGCTTGTTATTCTGGCTAGATATGCTTTAGTAAGTAGGTGTTTCACAAAGGAAGGTCACTGTTACAACCATGGTCTTCCAAATAAGTAACCTCATTTAACCTCTATTTAAATAACCATCTAGTGTGATAAAGATGTACAAATGTAATTGGTTGAAATATTTAGTCAATTATGTTGCTGATTTTATATATCTTGGCCTTCCCCTGTCTACCAGTTGACTTGTAAAGCTCTTCTATAAGAGTCTCAAAGTAAAGACACTGCTGAGATGCTGATAGGTCAGAATCTCTGTACAGAACCCCTCGTGGGAAAATCGGAACCCCCATTTGGATGGGATCGTAATTTTTTGACTATTCGAAAAAAAGCAATCGCTACTACCCGTGAAATGCTGGTGATTCTGCTAGAGTTGCTTTACTTTATGGAGAAAGAAATGCAAAGTTTTTCTTTTTGCACTATACCTGCACAGTGGGAAGTTGAGCAGCATCAACATAGAGCCAGCGAAGCAGACACACTCAGACTATATAAATACGCTGCTGCTGTTTTCTACCTTAGCATCTCTGGGTGTTTTCTATGTCAGTGTATTAATATTTACAGATATTTGGTATTTGAGGTTTTTCTTCAAAACTGATCTCACAGAAAGAAAGAAAGAAAGAAAGAAAGAAAGAAAGAAAGAAAGAAAGAAAGAAAGAAAGAAAGAAAGAAAGAAAGAAAGAAAGAAAGAAAGAAAGAAAGGTGTGCAATTTTATGCTTCTTTTTGAATTCTACTACACAGCAATCAGCATTCTCTCCCTGTATTAAGATGTAGCACAAAATTTGCTGAAAATGTTGCATGCCGATAAAAATCCAAACCCCTTTGCACATGATTTCGTTTTTGATGCGAATAATTAGAATGTTGCTATGTAAGCATAAGGATGAGTTTAGTCCCTTATTGCGAACACGCGGAGGTGTTTGTTTTGCTTACAGAACCCTGGTAAAAGGATGTTTTTCAGGCGATGGTGACCTGCTAGTATTCTCCGTAGGAATTGTCAGGTGATACCTCTCTGTTGCTCTGAATACGTGGGGGTGGGGGGGGGAGCGAGGCTGTGATAAAGAACAGTTGAGATGCAAAAGGTAAGGGTGTACGTGGGTGGTTCTTTTCCCGGGTTGAGAATTTTCCTGGAAGTGATGGATGTAACAGTGGAAAACAGGCCACGGTGGATGCTGCGCTTACTAACACAATGTTGGCAACTAGCCCTACCCACTAACCACAAGCAAATAAAACACAGTCCCAATTTATAACTAAATCCTATCACTTGACTTGCAAAATCAAACTTAGTTTGCCAACTTCTTTGCAGAGAATGGAGTTGGAGAAGCTGTCTCAAGAGGTTGAGGAACAGGAAAAAAAACCAAGCCCTGAGTGTTTCTAGGTTACTTGGAAGAGGCAGGAAGGAAAGCAGCAGATTTAAACTTACAACTGTAAGGATCTTGTGTATAAGAAGTGAAAGGAACTGCCACTCAACAGGTCCTCAAAGTTACTGACAATACTTTAAAAATTATTATTATTAATGACATCCAGGTAGACTGTATTTATTAGGGGCACAACGATACATTGAGCTCAGAAAAGAATATGATACAGTGTTGGGTTCATGAAGATGAGAAGACACAAGACTTTTGGAGAAAACTTTTTTTTTTTTACGAATACAGGTGTATTTTCACCGATCACAATTAAGGATAATAATAATACATTTTATTATAAGCACATTTTAAGGAAAACAAGGACACTTTAAAGCAATAAACAACAAATAAAATAACCATAGTGAGTTAAAAACAACTACAAAAAAAATCTAATTGGTGTATAATATTCCATTCCATGTTTGACTAGTGCATATTTTGAGGTTTTATTAATATCCAATACTAAAGTGGTCCTGATGCAAAAAAAACATTGAAATTCTACCTTTTTTTACAAGTTGATATATTAAATAAATCCAAACTTGCTATATTTTGAAAAATCTCTCTGTGTTCACTGTAGAATAACTCAGTTAAAATATAAGCGGCCTATTCAATTTTAGAGATGAATAAATGCAGTCTAGACTCGTTAAGAAAACAGTGAAGTAGACCTTTAGTTTGCAGTGCTTGGACACTGTTAACCAGATGCTAACATTCACGTTAGCAGCTGACCCGTTTACAGTGTTCCCACAGTCTTCACAATTTGTTGACGTTGCCCTTTCTTCTGAGTACCCAGAATGCACCCAGGCAAACATAGCTTTTTGTAAAGTGTTTTCCCCCCCAACCTGATGACTAGCATTTAACTGACTAGACTCTCCGAGTGCCTCACTGACTTGTTCAAATCTCATGCAGACGAGGAACCTGAAGGAACCTTCAAAGTGCTTTTCCTTCACCAGTGGAGTATTCCGCAGTGAGTGTGCATAGAGGCGATTCCCAGTTTACTGCATTACTTATTTTAATAGATAAACTACACCTGTTGTTTCCAGGTATTTCTGAAGTTCTCTGGTTGTCCTCCATGGCTTTCGGATAACTCTTTCGATCATTCTTTCGTCTCTGTCAGAAGTCTTACGAGGGGCACCAGCTGTGGAAGGTTTATTGTGAAATTATGTCCTTTCCACCAACAGATTATGGGTCCAACGATGCCTACCAGAAAATTTAAAAAAATCTAGAAATGCACCTGTAACGATTCCCTTTAGTATAATTTGCAACCTTAAGATTTGTCAAACCCTTCGGTACTGAGAAACATTTCAATAGTTAAACTTAAACCAGTTGATATTGATTTACATAACATAACCACAGGAATGCTTTCTAAATACCGACAGATTTCAGCTGGTTTCTTGGAATTCTGTGCTCTTTGCAGTTTGCACATCATTTGTTCATGTGTTCAATACTTGTATCTGTCGTTCCAATTTTTTTAACCTAACTTTATTTTTGGACTAATTTGCTTTTATTTCTCTGTATGTGTGGCTTATTTGGGTTTTTACTGACATCCAGTGCATATTTTATGTCTGTGACCCCATTTAAACACTTAAACTGAGAAACATATCGACGTGTTCAACACTTATTTTACCAGCTGTATTTATTGCTTTAAGATGTAAAACTAAGTAAAAAGGCAGCATTGCAAAGATGCTGAAATGTGTTGCAGTTTATTGTGCTGAGTATGATTCTTCCTCTATGAGTCTAGATTTTATGGATTAGTACAAGCCTAACAGGCTTATATTAGCTGGCTAATTAGTCAGTTTGTCTGCTCATGTAGCCGGCCTGCTCCTCAGCAGATGTGCTGTTTGAAGCTTGCCAAATACAGTTTCAGCACTATAACCGTTTTCGTTTTTTGATATGGGATATTTTGACATTTCCAAGCAGATAATTTCGTCTCGTATGCGTAGGGAAAAATGCAGTAATGTTTCATCCGCCGTGAGGGAGCTGCGACGCTCAGTTTGGAATGCTTTTGGTTCCTCACAGCCGAAGATGTAACTGAATAAATGATTTTGTGTTGAGAAGCGATGTAAAACTCATTTTACAAAGGGCAGGATCGTTTAAACCCAGAAAAGATCTGGGTCGATGATTGAGACGTTTCTGTTCCCAACATCTCCGTGTTATATATTTCAACGCAGATCCAGCATGTCACGTCCATAAAACACATTTATGGAATAACAGACAAACAGAGAGTTTCACTCGGAATGGACGACGACGCGCTCGCTTTAAAGTCTCTATAATAAACAGTGGCACAAAAACCAACAGGGTGAGGAGAACCTTGTTAACTGAGGTCATCTCGGCGCATCCTTTGATCCGATCCTTTCTTCATCTCAGCGGCGAGTGGCATATAATCTTTGTGAACAGTTTTGAGCCCCCAAAATTACAAACAAACGAAAAGGCGAGGGATCGATAGTGTGTGTCTCACAGAATGATGAACTGGCACTTCAGATGGGGTGGGGGGGAAATCAATGTCGCGTTCCCTCTCCTCCGGTCTCTATCCCTCTCCATGGGTTCTGAACTCTCTTCACAGTCCTCGTGCAGCAGTGTTTAAGTGTGCGCTCGGAGCTGGGTTTGTTTCTGAGCTTTAATGGCCCTTTGTTTCCTCTTCCTTTTTAGCCTGGAAGATCCCTGCCAATTTGATGTGTGAACGCACCCACCGATAATGGCCCAGAGGACACACAGTGGACGTAAGTGTAAGTGCTTCTTTCATCTGATTTACAGCCCTGGTGGTCCCTCCACCCCTGCTGCCCTTTGGGCCCCTGCCTATTGATCAGAATACATTGCATTCCTTAAATCACCACAGTCTGCTTGCATGAACCTGGCAAAATGAAAACATATATTCACTCTAAACCTCGGACGATCCAATACATAGCGTTTGTTGCTGGGCTTTTTTTTTGTTTTTGTTCTGTGAGTCTTTGAGTTAAATGAAGATTTTCACCATCCTAGAAAAATACAAGAAAGTTCATTATTTGCCTAAATGTAGAATTAATAAACTTCTCCAAGGGGAAAATTGGATTCCAAGTGCTTTGACTGAAGCTAAAAATTAACTGTTGCACTTTGGTAATCCTCTTGGATCACATTTACCACAGAGGAAAAGTGTTTCTTGGCCAAAGTTGTGCTCTGCTGAAAGTAAAACAGTCGCCTTTAATAAATTCGGGAGGCAAATAAGCTCAAAGTTAGTATAGTGATTGTTTCTGTTTCACAAGTTAGTTGGCTGCTAAGATGTGAGGTTGTACATTATACTGTATGTTTGGTCTTAGCTGAGAATGAAAACAAAATAAAACGGAGGCTGCACATATTTTTAGTCAGGGTTAACTTAGTCATAGGAAGGGACGTGGTACGGCAGAAAAAGCTTACTTGCTTCCTTGTTTTAGGCAAAAATGGATGAGACTCACACATACAGTTTATGTTGAGGTGAGACCTCTTTGTACACAAGCTGCATCATTTTAATATTTATTTTCTACCATTTGGAGGTCAAGTGGGCTTACCTTACCCTGGTCTAATATATATATATATATATATATATATATATATATATATATATATACACATCAGCTACTGTAATCATTGGTTTTATTAGTTTTACTTTGAAAAACAATTATTTGGAAAAATGTTTCTTCTTGTCAAATTTGTTATTTTAGAATTTACACATAAGTTTACATTTACATTTTTTTGTCCAGTTACATCATTTTTGAAATATTAAATCATATGCTATGATCTCGGAACAAATACTCAAGTACTCAGTACTTTAGTAGCCTTTTTTACCAAATACGTTTTTACTCTTACGGGAGTAATTCTTTGGATTACTACTTTGCACTTTTACTTGAGAAAAAATATGTTGAAGTAGTGCTACTTTTACTTTACCCACCTCTGCTTTTTATGCAGGATGTTTTCGGGTTTCTGTTTTTCCACTTTAAAGTGATATTGGTAGCCTAAACAATTAGCTATGTGATTAGCTGTGTTAGTTGCCCCCGGTAACATGCGTTCAGTCGGGCTGTTTTACGTTATGCTTTTGGTTATGGACACCGTAACCCTCGTAGCTCGTCGCAAACATTTGTTTGAAAAAGGCATTACTTTAAAATTGGCGAACATGATTTACTTGCTTTTACGTAAAGCCAAGAAGCAGTTTTTACATTTACATTTTCATCTTTACTGGTATTTTGACTTTGATGCAGACTTGAGCCAACATGTAGAAAGACCATTCACTAAAATGAGCAGCTCTTTGGCTGTGCTATTTTCTGCAGAGTAACACAAACCTGTTACTAGCTAGCTGGTTAATTAGTCCTGCTGTCTGCTCTGGTAGTGAGTCTGCCATCAGTCTCTCAACAGAACTGCTGCTCCTAGGTCTCCAACTGTATTTTTACAGATTATCGCGATGGCTCTTTAGATCTGACCCCTGCTTTCCACCGGACGCGTAAGCGGCGCGTTACAGGAGCAGCATGTTTCACTTGCGTATTCTGCTGCTTGGCCCTTTCCACCGGCTGCGTATGAGACCCATAGCAGCAGAGACGCAGCTTTCACCGAGAGAGCACGAAATCACGCGAGATTAGCAAAATCAAGGGGGGTTTCGTCAGTGAACACAACAAGCAGGAAAAGACAGCAACATGGCTCCAAAAGGACTGTGTTCTATGTTATGTCCGTTTTATATATGCCAATAATTCGTTGTCCTTATAAAAAGTGTGACTGGGGTCATATAGGATTGAGTGCTTCTCCACTTCGACTTTCAACTTTTCGTCTTCCATGAGCATACACGAATGAGACCCTCCCGCGAGGTACTGACTTCTCACCGGGCCGCACAGGTAGTGACCTTTTTTAAGTAAAGCAACCACAAAGCAGCACGTTTCTTTTATTTAGAAAATTTCCGGATGCCGAGCCGTATATTTCCTGTCTTCCCCTATCCAAAATGTCAAAATTTACGCGTTTCAGAGGCGTACCGTATATTTAGAAAAGTGCCGCGACATGACGCTCCTGAGACGCGGCAGACTCGTGCTGCTTTCACCTCCGGTGGAAAGGGTTCAATTGACTACAGTGTTGGCTATCAGCTGCGTATGGCGTCCTGCTCCTGTAACCCGCTGCTTACACGTCCGGTGGACAGGGTTCTATTGAGTACAGTGGTGGCTATCAGCTGCGTATGACGTCCTGCTCCTGTAACACGCTGCTTACACGTCCGGTGGACAGGGTTCTATTGAGTACAGTGGTGGCTGTCAGCTGCGTATGACGTCCTGCTCCTGTAACACGCTGCTTACGCGTCCGGTGGAAAGGGTTCTATTGACTACAGTGGTGGCTGCGTATGACGTCCTGCTCCTGTAACACGCTGCTTACGCGTCCGGTGGACAGGGTTCTATTGAGTACAGTGGTGGCTGTCAGCTGCGTATGACGTCCTGCTCCTGTAACACGCTGCTTACGCGTCCGGTGGAAAGGGTTCTATTGACTACAGTGGTGGCTATCAGCTGCGTATGACGTCCTGCTCCTGTAACGTGCTGCTTACGCGTCCGGTGGAAAGGGTTCTATTGACTACTGTGGTGGCTATCAGCTGCGTATGGCGTCCTGCTCCTGTAACCCGCTGCTTACACGTCCGGTGGACAGGGTTCTATTGAGTACAGTGGTGGCTATCAGCTGCGTATGACGTCCTGCTCCTGTAACACGCTGCTTACACGTCCGGTGGACAGGGTTCTATTGAGTACAGTGGTGGCTGTCAGCTGCGTATGACGTCCTGCTCCTGTAACACGCTGCTTACACGTCCGGTGGACAGGGTTCTATTGAGAACAGCGGTGGCTATCAGCTGCATACGACGTCCTGCTCCTGTAACACGCTGCTTACACGTCCGGTGGAAAGGGTTCTATTGACTACAGCGGTGGCTATCAGCTGCGTATGGCGTCCTGCTCCTGTAACGTGCTGCTTACGCGTCCAGTGGAAAGGGTTCTATTGAGTACAGTGGTGGCTGCGTATGACGTCCTGCTCCTGTAACGCGCTGCTTACGCGTCCGGTGGAAAGGGTTCTATTGACTACAGTGGTGGCTGCGTATGACGTCCTGCTACTGTAACACGCTGCTTACGCGTCCGGTGGACAGGGTTCTATTGAGTACAGTGGTGGCTGTCAGCTGCGTATGACGTCCTGCTCCTGTAACACGCTGCTTACGCGTCCGGTGGAAAGGGTTCTATTGACTACAGTGGTGGCTGCGTATGACGTCCTGCTACTGTAACACGCTGCTTACGCGTCCGGTGGACAGGGTTCTATTGAGTACAGTGGTGGCTGTCAGCTGCGTATGACGTCCTGCTCCTGTAACACGCTGCTTACGCGTCCGGTGGAAAGGGTTCTATTGACTACAGTGGTGGCTATCAGCTGCGTATGACGTCCTGCTCCTGTAACGTGCTGCTTACGCGTCCGGTGGAAAGGGTTCTATTGACTACTGTGGTGGCTATCAGCTGCGTATGGCGTCCTGCTCCTGTAACCCGCTGCTTACACGTCCGGTGGAAAGGGTTCTATTGACTACAGTGGTGGCTATCAGCTGCGTATCACGTCCTGCTCCTGTAACGCGCTGCTTACACGTCCGGTGGACAGGGTTCTATTGAGTACAGTGGTGGCTGTCAGCTGCGTATGACGTCCTGCTCCTGTAACACGCTGCTTACACGTCTGGTGGACAGGGTTCTGTTGAGAAAAGCGGTGGCTATCAGCTGCGTACGACGTCCTGCTCCTGTAACACGCTGCTTACACGTCCGGTGGAAAGGGTTCTATTGACTACAGCGGTGGCTATCAGCTGCGTATGGCGTCCTGCTCCTGTAACGTGCTGCTTACGCGTCCGGTGGAAAGGGTTCTATTGACTACAGTGGTGGCTGCGTATGACGTCCTGCTCCTGTAACGCGCTGCTTACGCGTCCGGTGGAAAGGGTTCTATTGACTACAGTGGTGGCTGCGTATGACGTCCTGCTCCTGTAACACGCTGCTTACGCGTCCGGTGGACAGGGTTCTATTGAGTACAGTGGTGGCTGTCAGCTGCGTATGACGTCCTGCTCCTGTAACACGCTGCTTACGCGTCCGGTGGAAAGGGTTCTATTGACTACAGTGGTGGCTATCAGCTGCGTATCACGTCCTGCTCCTGTAACGCGCTGCTTACACGTCCGGTGGACAGGGTTCTATTGAGTACAGTGGTGGCTGTCAGCTGCGTATGACGTCCTGCTCCTGTAACACGCTGCTTACACGTCCGGTGGACAGGGTTCTGTTGAGAAAAGCGGTGGCTATCAGCTGCGTACGACGTCCTGCTCCTGTAACACGCTGCTTACACGTCCGGTGGAAAGGGTTCTATTGACTACAGTGGTGGCTGCGTATGACGTCCTGCTACTGTAACACGCTGCTTACGCGTCCGGTGGACAGGGTTCTATTGAGTACAGTGGTGGCTGTCAGCTGCGTATGACGTCCTGCTCCTGTAACACGCTGCTTACGCGTCCGGTGGAAAGGGTTCTATTGACTACAGTGGTGGCTATCAGCTGCGTATGACGTCCTGCTCCTGTAACGTGCTGCTTACGCGTCCGGTGGAAAGGGTTCTATTGACTACTGTGGTGGCTATCAGCTGCGTATGGCGTCCTGCTCCTGTAACACGCTGCTTACACGTCCGGTGGACAGGGTTCTATTGAGTACAGTGGTGGCTGTCAGCTGCGTATGACGTCCTGCTCCTGTAACACGCTGCTTACACGTCCGGTGGACAGGGTTCTATTGAGAACAGCGGTGGCTATCAGCTGCATACGACGTCCTGCTCCTGTAACACGCTGCTTACACGTCCGGTGGAAAGGGTTCTATTGACTACAGCGGTGGCTATCAGCTGCGTATGGCGTCCTGCTCCTGTAACGTGCTGCTTACGCGTCCGGTGGAAAGGGTTCTATTGAGTACAGTGGTGGCTGCGTATGACGTCCTGCTCCTGTAACGCGCTGCTTACGCGTCCGGTGGAAAGGGTTCTATTGACTACAGTGGTGGCTGCGTATGACGTCCTGCTACTGTAACACGCTGCTTACGCGTCCGGTGGACAGGGTTCTATTGAGTACAGTGGTGGCTGTCAGCTGCGTATGACGTCCTGCTCCTGTAACACGCTGCTTACGCGTCCGGTGGAAAGGGTTCTATTGACTACAGTGGTGGCTATCAGCTGCGTATCACGTCCTGCTCCTGTAACGCGCTGCTTACACGTCCGGTGGACAGGGTTCTATTGAGTACAGTGGTGGCTGTCAGCTGCGTATGACGTCCTGCTCCTGTAACGCGCTGCTTACGCGTCCAGTGGAAAGGGTTCTATTGAGTACAGTGGTGGCTGCGTATGACGTCCTGCTCCTGTAACGCGCTGCTTACGCGTCCGGTGGAAAGGGTTCAAATGACTACAGTGGTGGCTGCGTATGACGTCCTGCTCCTGTAACACGCTGCTTACGCGTCCGGTGGAAAGGGTTCAAATGACTACAGTGGTGGCTGCGTATGACGTCCTGCTCCTGTAACGCGCTGCTTACGCGTCCGGTGGAAAGGGTTCAAATGACTACAGTGGTGGCTGCGTATGACGTCCTGCTCCTGTAACGCGCTGCTTACGCGTCCGGTGGAAAGGGTTCAAATGACTACAGTGGTGGCTGCGTATGACGTCCTGCTCCTGTAACGCGCTGCTTACGCGTCTGGTGGAAAGGAGGGGTAACAGATGTTCCGGTCGTTTGTCGAGTGTTCTGAGCGCTCTGGTCCGGTTGAAAGGACGTCGGGACTGCTCCGATCACAAATTGGGGATTTTCGGCGTGTTGGATTGTCTTGACCCGATATAGTAGTAAATTTTGTAAATTTTGTTAGGCAAAATATTATAACATGCTCCACAGTCTCTTCTTGAAGACAGAAGTCACATTTCCCTGTAGCACGTTTCCCCTGTTTAAATAATGTATTGCTTAACCCCACTATGACCAAATCCTAATCTAAATATAATTATTTCATCCTTTCTGTTTCATTTGTCATCACGTGATGACATCAGCATTATGCAAATTTAAGTATGACATCATCTGGCGACATCTAGCGACTTTCTGGGGGAACTTCAGCTACTTTCTGTCGGAGACAGTTGGCAACACATGCTGAGATGGACCCTGGCTGTGTAGCAAACCGTTTGCAGTCACACGTTTCCATGCGTGGCGATCTGAGCGCATAAACGGAAGCAGCGTCCGTGCTAATCCGTCGCCCTGTCCTGTGTTTTCCCCTGCTGGTTTGATGCAGATGAGCTTCTAGACAGCCTGAGCTGGAGCAGGAATTTACTCCTGTGAGATGAAGGCCGAGACAGCTATCCACGTGGGGAGAAAATGTCAGCAGGGTGTCCGCGGGGTCTTAAAAAGTATTAAAAGTTGATCAATCAGTTGTGGGAAAAATAAGGCCCTTAAAAAGTATTAAAAAGTCTTAATCGCGATTTTATAAAGCCTTAAATTTTGTGGGTATTCAAGCTCTGTCTAAATTGTTTGACATACAAAAGTGTCCATGAACACCTTCTTTTTTTTTTTCTCGTGACGAATAAAACAAAGATATCCTGGGGAGCAGATTGTCTTAGAGTCGCGCACGTACGTGTGACGTCGCACGTCTTGCGTCAGCTAACGCTCACCTGGCGCAAAACATCTAACTACAACGGGGAAAAATTGGTAAATATATGTTTTCTGATTCCTGGTTGGCAATGCCGGATTTCAAACTATGGCTGAAGCCTGTCGCAGAAAACAACCGAGAGGCTAACTGCTCGTATTGCAAAAAAAAAAGATTAGCGTAGCGTCGATGACACCCATCAACGCTGTCAAGACCCATATGAACGGTGCTGGTCACAAGACTGCCGCTAGCCGCAGAGAGCAGCAGCAGCAGCTGTCCATCGCCAGTTTCTGTGCTCCATCAGTGACGCTACCTCCAAGTAGGACCGCTGAATTCGTTAGCACAGCTACGACAGCGACCCCCGCCTCGTTCTCTGCCGACATTAAGGTGGCTATGGGCGGCACACCGACGCTGCGCGCGGTGGTTATCTGGTGTCTTAACACTGCAGCGAATCACCACTCACTCACCTCAAACGAAGGCGTTTGTTGTGAGTAGCTGGTTTCTTGAGAATGTTACTTGCTGTGACCTAGTTTAGATTTCAATAAACCTTTGCTTTAAATTATTCTTTCGAGCTTTATTCCTTCCCATCTTGTGTGAATTCTGTTATATGGTTGTGCTCTATGGATTTAAAGCAACACTATGTAGTTTTTCAACTTTCATAATACATTTCCAAGACCCTTGTGATGTTACATCGACTTACAATAGGTTGAATGACACACATGCCATAGACGGGGTCTGTATCACTTTTACTGGCACTACGTAACTTCGCGGTGCGGGTAGTAACCTGTGCACAAAATGACTACATAATTCGACTGCTGCTTTACGGCATACCTCACTTCCGCCCCCCCCCCCCCCTGGAGACAAACAAGCATTTGTTTGCTGCGTGCAGGCTGATAGTCTTATTTATTTTTCTGGTGAAAGAATCTTGCCTCAGGCTATCATGCAAATCCATTTTTCAACTTTACAGATTCATCTATGGTAGCTTGATATTATAATATTGACGATTATGGCTATTAGGCTACCTACCACAATAACCTGAATCGAATTAGCTTATCCATTATGTAAAACAGTAGCCAATAGGCTGCTATAATGACGCTGGCTTGTAAACGTGAGCTACACGATCTTTTGGCGTTTGAAGAAACAAACATGAAATTGTATTCATATGTACGCTGGCGTAGAGCTGTCAGCCATATAAAAAAGAAATTAGACAGTATCAAGTTATAACATGATCGTTTATTGTAAAAACGTGAAAACAACATGAAACTATCACGTTATAACATGACAGTGGATAGTTTCACGTTTTTACAACTATCATCAATTTCTTTATTATATGTCTGACAGCTCTACGCCGCTGTACATGTGACATGCTGAAATATAGAAAATGTACCTGGGATGAAGACATTTGACACAGAACGAAGGCTGACCAAGACGTGAAAATCTGTAATGTTAGACGGTATCGCTTGTCAATGCACGTGAATCGCCTGGTGTAACCATAACAGATTTTAAGACAGTAGTAGAAAACACCTTTTCCCCAACTGTAGGGGGACCCCGAGAGCAAAACTTACTTAGTGTTGCTTTAACTGCAGATCACAACAGTTGAGCAAGTTAAAGAGTAACTAAACCCCAAAACAAACTGTATAAATGGGTCTTTACCAATGCAGTCTTTCAGTTTCTGGGATTTTTTTTTAACATTTTTGTGTAAACTTGTTTAATTCTACACTTTTTGGTCTAAAAACGTCTTAGTGCTGCCCTCTTAGGGTTGAACGGTGGCTACTGCATTTGAATTTTGTGATTGGCGGAGAGCGGTACATCTTTACGTCACAGGCCTTGACTGCCCACTTTGTAGAATTTTCAAATGTTGTCTTGGGGCGGGGTTACGATTTTTCATGGGGTTCAGCTACACTTTAAAGATGCGTTGATTACAGCTCGAAGTGGTGAGGAGGTATTAAAGTTTTTTTGGAAGGTCTTTAAAAAGTCTTAAAAAGGTATTAACATTAACTTCAGGTTTCCTGCAGATACCCTGGTCAGGTTCCGTGGGTATTTTGAGTTTTTCCTTCCACTTCATTTCCTTCCCCTCTGTACCCCAAGCTGCTCTCTTGTTTTGTCCCTCCTGTTTTTGTTTAAACGTAGTTCTTTTCCTTATGTAGTTTTATCATGTTATTCCTTGTCTTTATTTGTTTATTCTGGCACTTCCTTGTTTCTGTATCTTCTTGCTCTTAGATGTTTTCACCTTTTGTTTATGTCCTCATTTGTTTCCTTAGTTTATTTCCCTCTAGATAGTTTCCTAATTTATTTCTTCCTTCTGTTCTCTAGTTTTTCCTTAGGATTCCTTCCTAGACTTATTATCTTTAGTTTCTAGTTTCTTAAGAGTTTTCTGTCTTCCTAGCCATTCTACCTCTCGTCCCAGCTGTTGATTGTTTCCACCTGCTCTCTCCCTCCCACGTGCATCTGATTTCTCTAATTGATTTTTGGTCTTCTCTGTCACTTCCTCATTCCCTCCCCAGTATATATTCTGCTCTCATTCAGTCACTACTCGCTGGTTCGTCGTCATTTTTTCCCTGTCTGGTTCCTGATTCCTGTCCAGTTCCTGTTTTTCCCTCATCACTGCATTTGTTGGTTCTCCTAAGTTCTGTAAGTTCATGCTCCTTGTTTTTGTTCCTATTAAATCATTTGAGTTTTATTTGCTGCTCTTTGGGTCCTTAATAATACACAAACATGACAGAAAGAGGGTTATCAATGCGGCTATCTATCTGCCGCGTCTATCTCCAGAATCTATTTGTCTCCGGGTTTTTTGGGGGGTTTTTCTTTGTCTCCAGGGGGGCAGCTTGGCTGCTTCGTGTCAGTAGGGAAGTATTCACGGTACGTGGAGGGAGTTTGACAGGCGGCGCTGACGCCTCCACTCTCTCCACCCTCATTTTCATTTCCTCTCTCGCGTCGGCACTTTACCTCACAGCTCCTCTGGTCTGCCGTTCCGCTATGAATCGTGTGCTCAGTACAGTCAAGATAAAAAAAGAAAAAAGAAGAGAAAACTCTTTTTTACATTACCTTACCTGAGAAAATAGGATGTTAAAAATAGAAAGGCTGCATATCTTCGGGGAACAATGTCTGAAAAGATTTCATTTGAGCTTTTATCACCAGTGTGTGAAAGGCTTTCATGCTAAAATTGGCAATTTATCGTATTGTGTTTAAGATTCTTCTCACCTTCTCATAATGGAAACGCTTTCAATCTTGATTTGAAATCTTTGGGAAATGCTGTATTGGGTGCACCTCTGCCATATCGTTGTGCCGCTCTCAGTTACTGCAGGAAAAAAAGGTAGATATTTAGTTCAATCGTCAGAGTTTGGAATGGAATCTGTAATTTTTCTGACAGAACAAACTGGAAACCCTCTGTTGCCTTCAGTTTTAAGCTTTATATCAGAAACAGTTAGCGATCTCTGAACGGTGTCATTTCACTGCCTCTTTGGTGGAATACAGCTCGGCCCAAAATCATTCATTCCCCTGTCAGATTTAGGCTTAAAATAATCTTTTATCTCACCAACATGTGTCGTGGCAGGAGGCCTGTCACAATAAACAATAAATCAATTAATCACATGATCAATTAAAATAAGCTTGATCATTTTTCCAGCCATGATAATTACAGTATTAGTAGTTATAGTAAAGCATTAAAATAAGCGTTATTAGAGGGGGTCAGAAGTATTCAGGGATTCTTGCTGTTCGCTCTGGTCCCCCCCTCCCACGAATACCGGGAGTCAACCATAGAGCAGATCAAGATTTTGCCATCAAGTATTGAGAAATCTATAAGTAATGTTAAGGGTGTCATTTTTTAAATTTTTATCATGCCTCTAAAAACTTGGTTTTTTCTTCAAATTCATACATTTTATGGTCTTTGACAGATCCCTATCTCATTTTCTTTTACAAAACAAACTTCTTGGTTGAATGACAATGATTATAAATCTAAATCTGCTGGGGGTATGAACATTTTGCAGCTTGACCACACGGCTGGGAAAGATCAGATATTTATGTAAGTGCACCAAAAGGCGGCACTTTAAAAGCCCAACCCAGAACCTGAAACTGGATTCAGGTTCTGGGGGGGGGCAGCTGACCTACAGGTCAGCTGCCAAAAACAAGAGGGGTAATTTAGGCATTGGAGGATGTCATGAGATACTGGTTTATTACTGGTTTACACTGAGGCCGTAAAATAGCACAAAGTCGGGGTGGCGTGTGGTGTAGAGTCAGAGGGGCCGCTCCGTATACAAAGATAAGAGATAAGATAAGATAAGATAAGAGATACTTTAATAATCCCCATGGGGAAATTAAGTTTCGGTACAACCAATCCAAGATCATACAAACAATTACAAACATTAACACAATACAGGATTTGGAAGACAGCCGGCTTTACCAGCGCCCCTTTTAGAAGATAGAAATGATTCACAATAGGTAGGGGGGCTGAACAGGGGGAAAAAAGGCAACTCAGCCCAGCCCCCTACAGGGAGCCTAGCCGAGGTGCTGAAAAAAACCACTGCAAAAACATAGAAGCACATGTATCGGTCATAACATATGAGAACACAAATGGGACGGGGGGGGAGGTTCGGGAACCCTCCGTACAGCGAAACCGGTCGCGGCCATCCAAAGCACGCGCCCATCATTTCGCTGTCTGAAGAGTGGGCAGGAGTGTTAGGGTACCGCGAGCATGTTGAAATCCAGGACTGCGTGCATGTCTGTAGGCGTGGCGTGAGTGTGCGTGCATGAATGTGTGCATTAATGTGAGACAATGAAACTCCTCTCAGTTCAATCCCAGAGTCTGTCGCCTGTGATGTAATATACAACCTTGGGGCTGAGTCAGGGAGCTCACAGGCTCATGTGGGGGATGGGGGATGGGGGAGTGGGGTGGGATGGAGCGTCCTTTGGCACACACACCCAAGGGAGTTTTTGTTTGGTCCACCAAGACCAGGGAGTCAAATTCCAGTAGATAAGAAGTTGTTTTAGAGACAGTGAAGATCACTTTTTCTCTTGCCTTAGAGATCTGTCAGTGGTCCGAGTTCAGTCCAAATGGCCAAATCGTGGGTCAGATTACCTTCCAGCCGGCTGAGAACTTCTCCAAGTTATTACCCAAGCAGCGAAACGAGTCCAATTTTGCTCGCACATCACAAATATTCTGAGTGTTGACAGCACAGCAACCTTCCTGTAGCCCAGGCAGCCTGCCAATTGCTGCCTTTAAGCTTGAAGTTTACGATACCTCAGAAAATCCACCTGCGATAATCAGCAGATATCCGGTTATCATGAATCCAATTATATAAATGTTTCCAACGTCCTCGATGGTCAAAATGTGAGAGACACAAGATCCTCCACGATGTTCCATCGGAACAACTCGGCTCTCCCTTTTAGCCGTTCTCCGGGAAATTTTTTTATTAATTGTATCAAGAGAACAGCTGACCAGAACCACATCCAGAACCATAGTTGTTCTTTCTGGAGGAGAATGCAAAGAGAGGCTCCAAAAATAGTTGACAAGACAAAAGAATGCAGAAGTAGACAACAGTAGGGAGGGAAAGAGAAAAGCGTCCATCCTCGCAGAGAGCAGTAAGTGGGAAAAAAAAAAAACAAAATACACAGGCTATTGGTCCTCGATGGATCGGTTCCTGACCCTGGGACATTTGCTGGATGTTTTCCCCCCTTCTCTCTGCCCATTTCCTGTATGATATACTGTAAATAAAGGCAAACAGAGCACACAAAAAACTTTAAAAAATAAGTACTGCAAAGCTTAATACCAGTTATAAGATCCACTGAACGACGTTAAAAGACTGTATAGGAGAAGCACAAATTAAATATGGCCAAAAACAGCACCCTGTGGAACTCCATCCTTAAGAGTTGTGATGGTGAGATGTTGTGATGTCTGAATTTGTTTCATAAATAACCCAGATATTACTGGTTTAATGAAGGGTCACTGCCTTAATGTTAGATGTAACGCTTGTTTAAGAGCTAGGCGCTAATCTGACTGAAGCCAGCAAATGTACATTTTGAGCATCAGAAGTAGGCTCGGCTGTGGAGTCAGAGATCCTCGTGTGGATGTAAGATAACGCTGAAGACAGGTATTTCAAAACAAAAATTTATATTAAAGTACAGTATTCAGTCAGAAAAATACAAAACCCAAATGGCACACAACGTATTTACAATAACAATTGGAAAGGATATACAAATAAAGTTCATTTTAAAGGTTCTTTCGCCCCCCTAGTTCGTTGAGTAGCTCGCCATCCACACAGGGAAAGAACTGAGGAGATCCGACGGCGGAGGAGATCCAAAGGATGAAAGAGGTGAGAAGAGGGGAAAAAAACAAACAATCCAAAATGTAACCCTAAATAAAAACCTGTCCTGAAATAAAGTCAGAAAAAAACTAAATTAGTAAAACATAATTAAGAGGGTAAAGTCTTAATATTCAAAATAAAATTAACAAAACACTTCATGTTAAAATAAACATGGGGCTGTTGTTTTTAAGCAATTTAACTGCTTTTATCCAATCAATAAGTAGGGCCTATAATTCAATTATTTAATTTTCCAATTATGAAAATTTCAACTGTACACTATTCGAAGTTTCAATTGGCATTAAATTGGAATCCACATGTAAAAAAGGGAATATTTAAATAAATCAAATACAGTGCCGCCTTCACACCACACTGTACACCTGTCTGTTCCATCTGTTAAGCAGTTCACAGAGCACTGAAAACATTCCAACCATGCCGACTGTCTGCCTCACTGTTTTCTGTGTGACATTTAATAGCTGCAATGCAGCTCACTCAGTGAGGGAATCAAAAAAAAAAAAAGTTGAGTGTTTCCTCATAAGCACACACGCACGTAGGACGGCCAGAGCCGAAGTGACGACAGCGAGGGCAGAATCTGTGGTGGTAACACAGGAAAGCATTTACAGGGCGTGGCTGCGTGACTTACCCGGTTGTCAGTCTATATCTCCCTGCTTCCATGTTTACACAAAGCGGTAAGTCATCCTCTGATTCAAAAATAAATAAATAAATTAGGGAAGTGCAGCAGCTGCAAGCACCTGTTAAAGGGCGTGCCCGTGAAATTAGGTGACACCACCCCGGAAGTTCTGGTTCACCCAGGCTACATTCACATCAGTAGGGATGTGTATCGGCAAGAATCTGGTGACACGATATGTGTCGCAATGCAGGGGGACAATACAATATATCGCGATACTATGAGTAAGACTATATATTTTGATTCTAAAAACTTCATTTAACTATAGAAAAACTGTCCCAGCATTCTAAACACTCCAATCCTGTTTCATACTCCAAACACATCCAGTTTTATTACTAGATCTAGTTGATCCACTGGAACGAAGAAGGTGAAAACAGCCACCAACTAGCGGTACCTTTTTTAATTTTCTAAAAAAAATCTAACAAAAATCGATACATTGCTTTTGATTGTCGATACAATATCGTGACATAAAATATCCTGATATATCGGCGTATAGATATTTTCGTACATCCCTAGACATCAGTCACTTTTGTTGTAGTCCCATCAATATTTTGTTCCGCTCCAACATCTGCGTGAGGGGCATTTTTCCCCTCCAAACCCATATTCTCATTCTTTTAATAAACAGTGTTATGGGGATGGGGGGGGGATAAACAGTAGTTATTATCTTATCATCTTTTCAAAAGAGAAAAGCTGCTATCTTGACAGGAGGTTTGTTTAAATCTATATCTGAGAGACAGCATCGATCAGCTCCTTGCTCTCTGCATATTTCTCAGCGGTTTTTTCCCGCGCAGTAATGATTGGCCCGGGGGGGGGAGAGAAGGTAAACAGCGGCATGGAGAAGTTGCAAATCCTTTCTTCTTGCTATGTTTCCCTCGTTAAGTCATCATCGCAGAGCCGAGGCCTTTATTTTTAAACTCTGCCGAAATATCTATATGGATTTAGGAGTCTCCCTCGAAGCAAGGTCTTTGGCTAATTAAATCTGTAATCACTTTGTACTGTAAAAACACAAGCGGAGAAAGGCGGGGTGAAGTGGGGCTGTTTAAAATGAGAGCCGCTGGAACTTTATTTAACAAAGCTAATTGGGTCAGAGCTCCTTATCCTCACAAAGGCGCCGAGGTTACTTGGCATCCAGTTGGAAGGCTTTACAGCTCTTTGCCCTCGAACAGCCAGACTCCCTGTGAGAGTGTGAACCGGAGTGTAGAGCCGCCAAGTTTCAGGAGCACGGCGGCTGTTTGCCGAGGCCGCAGCAAAAAGACATGCTAAATTGTCGCTCCATTGTTTCAAGTCGATTGTCGTGTATCGAGGAGCGGAATGGGATTCGGAGGCACTCTGCGCTGAGACTGAATTCCAATAGTGGAAGGTGTCAAACAGCCGGACGAATCCATGAATCATCTCTCTGTTGTGTTCTTCATTAGTGGAAACTGTGAATGTGATTCAGTTACTTGAGTCCCAATGAAGCAATTATCTCCACATACACTCGATAGTTCCTCATTGTTCCTCAGCGGCTCACTTGGAAGCACAATAATATAAAGAAGAGTTATATAAATAGAGATGGACTCGAGTTGTGTCGAACCAGCACTCCATTAAATGATTTTGATCTGACTTGATTTTTACATTTAGTTTGCACAATGTAGCCAGTGGTGGTTATTGCAACAAATGACGCCCTGGGCAAGCAGCACAGACCCCCCCCCCCCCATAGGAAAAAAACAAAACAAATCTGACTATCACAGCAATGCCAGCTTAAAATGAAACTAAACGGAAATATTGGCACTGAAAAATATAATTGTCATTGAAAAATATTCATTTTGAATCTGAAAACAATGGAGTAAAACTTTCTGTATTGAGAGTAGAAGAATATCGATTCCTGGGAGTGATCCCCACTCACAATAACGGCTGGAGACCCCAAACACATAGTATACAACAGAAATTGGCAAAGAATATTGCAATTATGAGAAAATGTAGATACCTACTGGACAACAAAGCTCTACTCATCTTGTACTGCTCACTTATCCTTCCTTACATTAGTTACTGCGCAGAGGTCTGGGGAAATACTTACCATAGCCGTCTGGAAACCGTATTTAGACTTCAAAAAAGGCCATCAGGATTATATATAATGTTGGGTTCAGGGACCACACTAATACACTTTTCATAAAAACTAAACTCTAAAAATGTGAAGATCTAGTGAACCTAAAATCACTTTAAATCTTGTACAAAGCAAGGAACAACCAACTACCAAGCAATGTTCAACAATTGTTTCGTAAAAGAGAGGGATGAATGTATAATATTGTGAATTGTATAATTGTTAATTATTTTAATTATATTCAATGAGAGGTAGGTGAACATAAGCTACTCTGCTTCAGCCTACTCCTTTTGAGCTTCGTTGTTCTTGTAATGTGGTGAATTCTGTAAGACTATAATGACTGTAACTGCTCAAATAAAATGTTCAATTCAAAGTGAAACAAAAATTAAAAGTTAAAAGAGTTTCAAGGAAACTGAAAATATATACATTTAAGCAAATAACTCACAATCGAGTTTTTACACTTTCATCTTTTTTTTATACAATGCCAATCTTTTTATCCAGTGCTGGTGCTTTTCAGCTTCATTCCTTCGACACTCTTTTCAAGTTGTGCACGCGCACGAGGGGCGGGGCTTCAGAGCCGCAGGTCACTTGCTCTCAGTTTTCAGTGACTCTGGCAGTTTTTACGACCCGCTTTCTAAACCAGCAAATGAAGGTCACTTGTAGTTCTTTTATATATATATATCTTTGATTCTAAAATGTCCTCCCATTACAGCAAAAATCCACTGCAATCTTTTTCAGCCCTACGCTCCCTGCAGATCACTAAGGTCATGTGATCAGGGCCTGTTGGTTGTGAAGCAAACTAAGAAAAAAACCAAAGGTGTATCTGTCACTCCCTCCCTCTGGAACTCCCTTCCTCTAAGCCTGAGATTCGCTGAGTCAGCGACTTCTTTCAGAAAGCAGCTCAAAACTCATCTTTTTACAGTTGCTTTTGCTGTGTGTGTTTGATTGTTGTTTGGTTTTACTGTGAAGCACTTTGTGATTCTGTCTCGAAAGGTGCTATATAAATAACATTTTACTTACTTTATTTATTTACTAGAACTCTCTGTAATGTTTATTTTGGTATAACGTTAAAATGACTTACAGTTTGCTTCCTTTCTTCGGCTGCGCCGTTTAAATATACAGATAGGGACACTGTTGACCAGACTTACGCGGTGGGTAGCCTGGTAGGTAAATCCAAACTGATGAAAGTGTGAAAACGTGATTGTGAGTTATTTGTTTAAATGTATATGTTTTCAGGTTTATTTAAACTTTTTTCACTTTAAATTTTTTGTTTCGCTTCCAATACAGAGCGTTTCACTAAAACTTGTTTCAGAATCAAAATTAATATTTTCAGTTACAATTATATTTCCAAAGCCAATTTTTATTTCCAGTGCCAATATTTCTGTTCGGTTTCATTTTAAGCTGGCATCGTTTTGATGCCATAGGTATCAGGGGACAGGTGTTCTTGTAATCCTGTGTTCAATGAAATAAATGAAACCAACGAAACAGAGATATTTTTATCTCGAGAACTTTCATATAATGTTTTAATTGGCTTCTATAGAGGACATATTATGCCTCTTTTTAAACAAGTTATAATAGGTCTGTGATCTGTACAAAACATGTTAATAAAGTTCTTTCCACAAAATCCCTTTCCTAAAGTGATCGCTTGAGTATTTCAATCCCTTTCAGAATGAGCTGCTGTTTAGAGAGCTCTGTCACTTTTATGCAAATTAGTGTCCGGAGACCACGCCCACCCATCTTGTTACTAAGCTGTGGGTTTGCCACACATGAGAATGGCATGGAATTGGAATTTGTGGGCGGAGTTTGACAGGTAAGGGGCAGATATATGCAAACTCTGCTTATTGTGACGTCACAATAAGGCACTTTTTCAAACGGCTTGTAGAAGCACATGATTATTGAGAGAAATGAATTGCAAAAAGATGGATGGATGGTTTTTATTCATGTTTGAAGTGTTAATAGAAGCAGAAAAGTCACAAATGGCAATACTAAAGGATGAAAAAAAGTGACATTTGCATAATATCTTTTCTTTAAGGTAATTCAGCCTATGGTAACTGATAAATGACCTGTACTTGTATAGTGCTTTATCTAGTCTTTAGGACCCCGAAGCGCTTTACACAATATTCCGTTATTCACCCATTCATACACTGGTGATGGTAAGCTGCATTGTAGAGATTGAGCTTCCTTGGCGGAGGTCTGCGCTTTTCTAGGTTTCTAGTTCAGTGTTTTTTGGAGATTGTCTGAAGTCAGAATTTGTGGATGTGGTTAAGAGTGTCCCTCCCGAAGCAAGACAACGTGGCTTTGCTACTGAAACGTACTTTCACAACACAGGTATGACAACAACACATCAGCAACAACGAGTGTAACACAATCAAACATTACAGTACGTACAAAATGTACTGTGCTGCAACGTTGTTGTTGTTGTTGTCCATTACTTCAGTAATTGTGTATATCCTGCTTTTAGTTCGTCTGCTTCACTGCCGTCAGCATTTATTAAGTATTTGTGTGAAGCTATAGTCCAACCGGTCGAGTGCCAAACACGAAAGGGTGCATGTCGCCACCTACCATTGTGGAGTCGAACGCACTTCATTCAATAATTTGATTTTCTTATTAACATGTATACTTGGATTAAGGCTCCCATTCTGGTTAAAGTACTAGTTCGATTAATGCCATAGGTCGATTTAAATGCACATGTAAACACACTGATAGATATTACTGTACTCAAATGACCTTTTGGAAGTGGTCCAACTGAGATTTGTATCATGTTCAGCCAAAAGAAAACCCTGCGGCAACGTTGCGTGACGCCATGTCGTCAACATGGACTGAATTCTCAGAGGAAGGTTGTTGAATCTTTGCCATGATGAATTATGGCAGTTCTAAAAGCAAAAAGGCCCAGTAAGGTGTACCTAATAAAGTGGCCACCAAGTGTGGACGATGTGCTCCAAAAGATTTCCTACTTCATAAATTCCCATTTAAAATTTGAACTGGGTGAAACAGCCACACACTATGTCTGTACTTTTCGACAAAATCTATCAATAATATATTAGTGTCTTTTTTTTTTTTCCACTACACAATATGTGATAGACTGCAGCGTTCTGCTGTATAGAAGAAAAGCCATGATGATAAATAAGCCAAGCATCTGACACTCTCCATTAGGCGCAAATGGTGCCAGAAGAAACAAACACTTTATTAAAATGCCGTAGAAGTGACAGATGAGCTAAAGAGTGGACACCTCGACAGGGTAGCTCTCATTATTCACTGCCTTCTGCCTCTGAATATGGAGCCAAAGAAGTTGTTCTCAGTACCAAGGTGTTAACTGTGTGCCTCCTCCATCTCTCCGTGTTAGTCACATTTGTGTCCTTCCCCGGGGGGCTCTATGGCCGAGGCCAAGCGCAGTATGGCGAGGTTAGCTCTAACCAACCCTCCCACCCCGGAGAGATCTTCACAGCGACCTGATTTTCCTTCTGGTCGCTCCCCGTATTCCCCAGACTGCGTGCTCATTTTCACCCTGACGCTCGGTCAGGGCCGACTCTAACAACTCTGATACCGGAGAAAGATTTCAAAGTTCAGTAATTGCAGAGGCGAGGAGGCGTTCGCGCAGATTTTGTTTCATTGTTAAATCTGCCGGATAATGGCCTCCATTATTAGAAATGATGCGTGACGTCTGAGAGATCCGATTGCAGCCTCCGTCATGAAAATTCACATCTTCTGCATGGCTGTAAAAGCAGCACATTGAGGAGAGCCTTTCCCCCTCCTTTAGCTTGCCATTTTCAGGCTCACAGTGATCTGAATTAATATTAGTGATTGGTCCCCCCAGTCACGTTCAGCCCCATCTTTTCATTCCAGCATCTGGTTTTAATTGGTGCGACGCTGTAAAGCTACAGCTGCTCTGCCTGTTAGGACAATAAATAACTCCAATTAGGCGTTGAATAAAGAGAGGCTGTCTTGACACCGCAGCCCACTGCCATGCCTTAAAACTGAAATGCAGAGGAATGAGGCCGTACTGAAGCACCTGCCCCATCGTTTCTCGGATCAAAACACAGCGCGGGTTTTGCGGTCGTGGAGGAAGAGAGATTGCTTTGCATGCCTTATGTATCCTCTGTCGCTGGAGCTGCTGGCATATAAATTAAATAGAAAAAGTGTCAGCGTTTGAAATCAATACAAGGTACATTGTGTAATTGCTGGATGAATGATTAATTGCTGTTTGCATCATGAGTTGTGGATACATCTAGGTTTTCTGGCAGCCGCCCGCCATATCGATGGCACCGGTAATGAAGGCAATAATGAGGGACGGTTCAGGAGGATGTGGAATGGGAGGAACAATAGGAACATCTGTGCCTCTCCATAGTTAGACTATAATTGAGACCATATTTCATTTTTGGACCGGGAAAGCTGGCCCCCACGCTGTACTCGGCGTCTACCTTCCGAAGAGATGAGGCATTTATGTCGGCGGCGCAAAGCCTTCGGCAGCTTCGGCGACACAGGTGGTCCGCCGCTGGGAGGAATTTGGGGAGACAGCCACCGTCGCGGTTGGCCCCGCTTCCCGCGTCTCGGCCGGCCGGGCCATCCCTTTGTTTCAGCGCTTGCTGTGAGCACACCATTAAGCCAGGAGAAGTTTGACAAGAAAAATGAAGAGTGCCATTTCCCGTGGCCTCGAGTGTCTCTCTGAATAATGAGTGCGTTGCTTTGTCTCTCTCTCTCTCTCTTGCCTTTTGCCGTCAGACACACTTTTTCCCCACTGCAGTTCAGTTTACTGGGAGTGGGGACGGGTCTCCAGGTGTCCACTTGTCTCCGGAAAACATGAAATGTTAGAAGCACTTCCAATGTTGGACTATCATTTGGGAAATTCGCAAGTCGCAGCTCAGGATAAAACTGGGAACGTATATAAGCTTGTAAATAAGAAATATCTATTGCTGAGAGCATCATGAGATGTTACATGCACCTGCTACAGTGTCAGCCAAATTACCTGGCATTGGTTTCTAGATCATTAATCATTTTCATGATCGAAAACATGCCAAATAACTCCTGACCAAAACTGGATTTGTCAGTTACAAGTCTTACAATATTGAAAGGTTACGGTTTTATAAATAATATGTTCCGTCAAACCACCATAATAGAAAGTGAGGCTCTGTGATGTTTTTATGGGTAATAGGTCCCTTACCTGTGGTAACAAGTTGTCATATCACCGTGAGCTTGTTGAAAATGGAAATAATCCCCTTTGTGGTGGAAGGCTAACCAAGCTGGTCAGTTGTATGGCAACTGTTTTAGCAGACTATAGTTATTTAAAACGAACTCAGTGGTATATAACGCTGTTAGCAGACATGTAAGGTCTACAATTTTACAAAAAAAAAACATGTATTGCCTTTTTTTTTTTTCACAGCCAAACAACACCCATGTCACTATGTGGAGTTACAGTGGTTGAGCCTGCCTGCTGTATCAATCTGCCTCATCAGCGGAAAATTATCAAATCGCTACAGGTTTAGGAGAGCCCCAACACATTAAACATTCTAAAAGTTTATATTCCCTTGTTGTCAGAACTATTGCAGACTGACAAAGGGGCATTAGATCCTTGATGCTGCCTCAACTAGGGCTGGGTAATAAATCAATTTTATCGATTAATCAAATTAGCTGTTTATGAAGATTTAATTTTTGGAAAATCTGAACTACAGAAGCACAGTTTTTCTACACTCAACAAAAATATAAACGCAACAACTTTGTTTCTGCTCCCATTTTTCATGAGATGGACTTAAAGATCTAAAATTCATTTCAGATACACAATATTACCATTTCTCTCAAACATTGTTCACAAATCAGTCTAAATGTGTGATAGTGAGCATTTCTGCTTTGCTGAGATAATCCATCCCACCTCACAGGTGTGCCACATCAAGATGCTGATCTGACATCATGATTAGTGCACAGGTGTACCTTATACTGCCCACAATAAAAGGCCACCCTGGAATGTGCAGTTTTGTCTCACAGCAAAATGCCAGAGATGCCACAAGCATTGAGGGAGCGTGCAATTGGCATGCTGACAGCAGGAATGTCAACCAGATCTGTTGCTCGTGCATTGAATGTTCATTTCTCCACCATAAGCCGTCTCCAAAGGCGTTTCAGAGAATATGGCAGTACATCCAACCGGCCTCACAACCGCAGACCACGTGTAACCACACCAGCCCAGGACCTCCACATCCAACAGGTTCACCTCCAAGATCGTCTGAGACCAGCCACTCAGACAGCTGCTGAAACAATTGGTTTGCATAACCAAACAATTTCTGCACAAACTGTCAGAAACCGTCTCAGGGAACCTCAACTGCATGCTCGTCGTCCTCATCGGGGTCTTGACCTGACTCCAGCTCGTCGCCGTAACAGACTTGAGTGGGCAAATGCTCACATTCGATGGTGTCTGGCACGTTGGAGAGGTGTTCTCTTCACGGATGAATCTCGGTTTACATTGTTCAGGGCAGATGGCAGACAGCGTGTGTGGCGTCGTGTGGGTTAGCGCTTTGCTGATGTCAATGTTGTGGATCGAGTGGCCCATGGTGGTGGTGGGGTTATGGTATGGGCAGGCATCTGTTATGGACGAAGAACACAGGTGGATTTTATTGATGGCATTTTGAATGCACAGAGATACCGTGATGAGATCCAGAGGCCCATTGTTGTGCCATACATCCATGAACATCACCTCATGTTTCAGCAAGATAATGCACGGCCCCATGTTGCAAGGATCTGTACACAATTCTTGGAAGCTGAAAATGTCCCAGTTCTTGCATGGCCAGCATACTCACCGGACAGGTCACCCATTGAGCATGTTTGGGATGTGCTTGACCGGCGTATACAACACCGTGTACCAGTTCCCACTAATATCCAACAACTTCGCACAGCCATTGAAGAGGACTGGACCAACATTCCACAGGCCACAATTGACAATCTGATCAACTCTATGCGAAGAAGATGTGTTGCACTGCATCAGGCAAATGTTGGTCACACCAGATACTGACCGGTTCTGAGTCCCCAGACCCCCAATAAAGCAAAAAACTGCACATTCCACGGTGGCCTTTTTTTGTGGGCAGTATAAGGTACACCTGTGAACTAATCATGATGTCAGATCAGCATCTTGATGTGGCACACCTGTGAGGTGGGATGGATTATCTCAGCAAAGCAGAAGTGCTCACTATCACACATTTAGACTGATTTGTGAACAATGTTTGAGAGAAATGGTAATATTGTGTATCTGGAATGAATTTTAGATCTTTAAGTCCATCTCATGAAAAATGGGAGCAGAAACAAAGGTGTTGCGTTTATAATTTTGTTGAGTGTATTAGTGAAAAAAAAAAAAATTGGAGTGATGTCAGCTCGCCCAGGGCCTACTGATTTGTTTTACAAGGATGTTTTACACCTAGTTGGACATTGAATTCAGGTCAACTCACAGAACGGATGTTTGAAATATAAACACATTAAAAAAAAAAAATTCTGTCATTTCTAATTACTTTTTAAGAAAATAAAGGATGGGAAAAATATATACAAATTGGAAAGCTGATTTGATATGAACATTTTCAGTTTGTTTTAGGTTGTAAATTTAGTTGCTGTACGCCTTTCCACAATGTCATGGTGAGATGAAAAGAATCTAAGATTTTTGGCCGACACCAATTTCTAACGCGTGATTGATTCAGTTTGTTGTTTTTTTTATCTTCTGATAACAGATAAACGAGAAAAAATATGCTACAAGTTGTTTGAGGGGAAAAGTAGTTTTATTTTCAACAGAAAACGAAGGAATGAGACAATTTAACATCATCTACAGAGCTCTGATAATGACCTAATTATTTGAGACCCCTGATGTAGTCCCTTAACCTTTTTTCAGAGAATGACTAACAACATTTCCAAATCCTGTATGTTCCATTTCAAAAGGAGGATGACAATTTGAAAGGATAAAACAGAGTAGCTCTGCTAATATTTTTAGCATTCATGTTATCTGCTAAAGTCTCACCCTCGAATTGAAACTGAATTGATAGCAGATATGCGTTTACCGAAAACAGTAAAAAAAAAATAATAATAAAAAACGCTTCTAACATCTTTGTGCTACCTCTGATTTCACTTTTAAAAGGGATTAAGCTACGGATAAGCAAAAAGTAAGAATTCGAGTCTTACTTATTTGGTCAAAACATCCTCACAAAAGAGTGTTGTTGTCAGCGCAACCTGTTAGTGCTTAGTTGGAACAAAAGCTCAATTTTCTGACTAGCAAATCACAGATCAGGGCCAATGAAGCAGAAGATTGTCCAAATTCCTCCATCCTTAGAAAATAGAATATATATATATATATATATATATGATCCATATATTTGAAGTGGCATAGTAAAATGGGATGTCTTTTTTTAAGTGTTTTTGTTGTTAATTTGCACTTTTTTAACATTTTATTTACAACACTCCTAACACCTGTTTTTCTTGTCTGAGCCAAGTGATTAATATCTATTTGATTGCCAATTTTGTCTACAGAGTTAATCCATTTTTTTTAAAAGTGTATTTTCATTGTTTCGGTTGTTTTGTTCATTTATATCAGACAGCAAAAATGTCTTACAGTTGCAATGGTAACTTAAAAGTGTAATCATCATTCGGAGGTTGTGCATGCTTTATTATTGAATTGGTTAAAAAAAAAAACGGTGTCAAAACAACAATATTATGGTATATCGTGATCACTTCTGGGGCATAAATCTGGATGATTTGAGCAGGTTGGGTTAATTTCTCTGAACACCCAGAAACTGTCTGACACGGCTGACCTCCTCTGGGAGAGTTGTGGTCATGACTGGAGCGCTCTCCCTGCTTATTACGACCCGAGTGTTATGGTAATGGGATGGGAAGTCTGCACGGGGCTGATAGCACCGCAGGAACGGAAGGCCTATTACCCACCACTGTGTGCTGGTAGTAATGGTAAGACAGAGGGCGTCCTATCTGTTAAGGCGGTGATGCATTTTGAACGGGCACTGCCTCAATGCATCAGTAGCTGATGATGATAGCAGGAAAGAGCGTCCTGGGGGAGACGGGTATGGTCATAATGCTGGTAAAATGGTGAGAAAACTGTATGCAGCGTGCCAAAAGTGGGTTTATGGTGATAAACAGAGGGGAGTGTCGGGGTCCCCCCCCCCCCCCCCTCTCTCTCTCTCTCTCTCTCTCTCTCTCAATGCTACAGTAGCGGAGGGCCAGCCCGCGTGTTCAAAGAGCGTGAAAACCCAGGGGAGAGCAAGACAACGAGCGTGTACATGTGCGTACGACAAACAAGAGCCGCTCTGCAGAAGGAGAGCCTTAGTTAGCTGTCTGCTTGGCAGCCCCGCCGCCCCTCTGATGTATGTTTATGGCCCATCATCTCTAGCCAATTACCCTGCCCGAGCGTCGGAGCGCAGCCGCCTCCTCATCAGAGCCGTCGGTGTCTGAGCGGGAGGACGGGGGGGGGGGGGTTCCTGGAGATTCATCCTAAACAGTAAGGCACCGGGTGATGCGGTCTGCCGAGCCTACAGCTGCTCTGAGAATGTAAAGCTTTTTTTTGTTTGTTTTTTTATCGTCCCCCATGCGTAGTTTGGTGGCTCTGTGTGTGTCTGAAGGAGTCCGATGTGCGTTCTGTGAGTTGGAACTTTACCTGTGCAAACTTTTTTACGTTTTCTTTTTTTAATTGTGTGGATCACTCGCAGGGTAACATGCGGATGTTGGCGCAACACTAAAATCTGATCGCAGCGTGTTTTGGGTGTCTTTTTGTTTGCCAGGTACAGCCGAAGCAGACGCGCTCATGTGCCCCATCCGTGCCACCCTACGCGGTCTCTCGCACAAACACATCTGAACGTCTCAAGGTAATCCCTTCTACCTCTTCTTGTAGCTTGTTTTCTTGCGCGCGCTTCACACGAGCTGTTCCTGTGACTTCAGAGCAGCTGGCTTCGTTTGCTTTCGCAGAAGAGCGGCTCTCACGCCGAGAGGAGACTTTAGGAAAGGTAAACACGCCTCGGCTGCAAAAAAAAAAACTCATTTGCTTTTGAGCAGCGAGTTGTTTATTATGCTCTCAAAAATGAAGCTGAGAACGAGTTGATGCAAAGCTCGAAAGTTTTACACTTGAAGGATTTGAGCTGGGGGACAAATTGAAACTATCAAGCCGTGCTGGTGTTGGATGGAGGAAGGGATATTTGTGCCTAGGAGTGAAGATATTGACCACCAGTTGTTGCACTTTGGTGCCATCATCGCTTTTTCTGTTGTTGTTTTTTTTTTTTTTTTTTTTTTGTAACAGCTGCAACGCTGTAGAGGTGTTGGCATTAACGCTGTCCTTCTGTTCAGTTCAGCACATTAAGGATGTCAGGTTGACTTTTTAGTCAATGTCATCAGCAACCTTTTTTTTTGAAATTTTTGAAGTGTCAACAAGTCCAAGCATCCTGTTATTATAACTAAATACCCTACCCGAGGAACCTATGAATTTACCTCTAAATTGAAATCCGAACATAAATATTTTACTCAGGAAATCAGCCTGTCTTAATTATTGACGTCCTGAAAAAGTTAGTTCATCATTGGGAGAGGGCAACACAGAGCTATTTGCTGGCACCACATATGGCATCACTCTGCTGTTGTAATTATGAACGTCGGATTTCAGTGTTTACATGTGTGCAAAAGTAATAAGCAGAGGGCGCTTCATGAATAGTTGATGCTTTAATTTGTGTTGTGTTGCGATTAGCCAACCAGTATTGCGGTATACTTGTAATAACTGTTAAAAAGAAAGCTCATTTTAGAAGCAAACAAAAGATAATACTTTTTTTTTTATACCTAAGTAAAGAGAGATTAAATACAGAGATACTATTATCCTGTTGGGATGTAATGATCCAGCCAGGTCCCGGGACAAGACGATACATGACATTGTGTTCATGAAAATACGATGAAACTAAATTCTAGAGTATAGGTTTCTAAAATGTTTAATCAGCACAAAATATTCCAAATGTAGGTTTGACAATTTTATACAGTACTCATTTTATACTTGTCTAATTTTAAGATTTTCCTATTTCCAAAACATATCAAAATATTTCCCCTTCTGTGTTTAGAACACAGTGAAAGCTCTTGATTGTGTTTTAACGAACCCAGTATTAGAGTAGTTATCCAGTTTAGGTTTGATTACCTAAAAAAAGTATAGATTTTGAACTGGATTATATCAAATAAAGTCCAGTCTCATTAAAGATAAGTAAAAAAAGTAATAGCTCTTTAGTTTAGCACCTGTAGGAAACTAAAAAAACAGACAAAACTTTGTAGCTAACGGTTAGCCAAATTACTGGTGCACAAAATAAAATTTAGTACTGAGATGAAAGTCTGCAGTTTCTAACTTGTGCTGCTAAAGCTGAACTGTTCCCATTGTGCTTATAAATTGTTTGCATCCTTTCTCTCACTCTGTCACCATATTTATTTCAGCACCGTAGACAAAATGTTTCCACAACAAGGTATGACCTAGTTTAGCACTGACAGAAAGCTAACTTTAGCATTGTTAACAGGTAACAATTAGCCATTTGCGTTTCTCTCAGTTTGCTTACAGATTGTCAGTCACTGTCCTTTCTTCTTTCGACTGAGAACCTAAAGTGCTGCCACACAAATGTCAGTTTATCTCTGATTGGAAACAGTGAACAGATGATGATTTTAGCTTCGTTGTAGTTCCCAATTGTCAAACTAAATTGCCTCCGCTTCCACTTAGGAGTGGTAAGAAATTAAGCAGAAGCTAAACCGTGTGATTAGCAGTTAAAGATGAGCCTGTCATGTATTTTTTACCATAATAATAGCCAAAGTGATGCTGATTAGCATCTCAAAAGCTCAAATAATATCTTAAAGGGGGGGTATTATGCAAAATGGACTTTCTGAAGCTTGATATCCTGAGAACCTGTCTTTCCCTCATTAAAAACATGTCTGAAGTGTTGCTCTGACCCATTCACTCATGTTAAAGTAATCTTTGAGTCTCTGCCGGTCTCTGCCGGTAGTTCTCGGGGTTGCTGAAACGCCTGCTCCCACCTATCCCCGCCTTTTCCACCGATCTCCTCCTCCAACCTTACATACTCAGCCGGGAGCCTCGCCCCTGCAGAGCTCCCCTACCCCTCCCCTCCTCACACAACTCCCAGGTGCAGTAATTATAACACAGCTGCAGCTGCGCGTCTTTTGTGGGATTTTTTTTCCGACTCTGTTCATGCTGCAATGATGCACGGTATGTGACGAACTGAAGGGGGAGTGTCAGAAAGAGTAGGAGGGTCTTAGAGACGCACAGGCGAAAATGAAGGCGTCCAATACAGAAGTAAATTTCTTTAAGGTGGATTTGGATATATGACGGACTTTTAAAAGACTTAAGGTGACAATTTTATTGGAGTGTGCTATGGATGGGTAATATGTGCCTGGAAGAAGCATAATACCCCCCCCCCCCCTTTAACTATGGGCCCCATTTCTAGAGGAGTGGAAATTTAGGCTTCACAAATGCAGATAAGGGGCAAGAAGCTGAGGAGTTCAAACCATGTCTTCCATTGGACATAATAGGCAAGGATCATATCCCCGACTCCAACTTGTCTTTGCCCGGGTTTCTGAACATAAGACCAAACAGAGATAGACAAAGACAGAAAGAAGCAGCAAAAGCAAATGAGGTGGATTAGCTGTCCTTGTCAATAAAATATTTTTGAATTGAACTAAAAACCATAAAGTTTAGTGTAGAACTGCAAAGCAAATGCTACCGTTGGCATTTTTAGTCCCTAATGGTTAGCCAGCTCTGATAAGCCCCGTGCCTTTTCGTATTATTTATGTCTCGCCCACAACCGTTTCTTCTTTCTGTCACACAAATGATTTAAAAGTGGCAGAGAGTTCTTGATTGGTTTTGTAACCGAAGTGTTGTCGGCCTTCTTGACGAGAGCGATCTTTTTTAATCGACTAAGTCCACATGCCAGAGCAACTCCGGAACTTCTTTCCTCCTGACTTGAAGTTTTAAACATGCATACAACAGGATGTCATGTTTAAAACACTCACTTTAATATCTAGAGCCCAGAAAAATTTACTCTGACTTCACCGGATGAAATCATGGGTTGACACTTGGTTGAGACTTCACTTCAAAGAGATATATTTTGGTGTTTTTAATATAAGAATAACTTCTGAAAACTTCCAAAAGTAAATAATTAAATTCTCAAACATCTATTCAACCTTTGACTGAAGCTTAATTCCAGCTGGTATTAAGCGATTTGAGGACCTGGAGGCTACACTTTGGACAGGTCCTTAAACAATTTGATTAAATCACCTTCTCATAGTTACTAGTATTTGTTTAAGTTAATTCTCCAACCTGAGCGTGGGTCTGTGCAACTCCCCCAGAGTTACAATGTTTTACAACTTAAATGCTTTAAACTTTCTCCCTCTGCTGTGCTTCTTGGGCTTCATGATGATCTTTATTCCTTAATGTTCTCTATAAAACCCTGAGGCCTTCACAGAACAGCTGAATTTACACTGAGACTAAATTACACACGGATCGACTTATTTCAAATTAGGCATTTTCTAAAGGCAGTTGGATTTGGTTCATTTGGTAACGGCAAATTAAAAAAAGGGCTGCTACTTGCAACATTTTGACAACCATGTCTTATTTTCCTTTCACTTCACAGTTGTGGACAAGGGGCAAACTCCGCCCGCCAATTGTGAAGCCAATGCGGAGGTGACAAAAATTGCAGTTCCCCCCCTCATCCACCAGGGGCGGGCTGCAGAAAGGAGCGAGTTCCCATTGACTCCCATGTTAAAAATGCCAACTTCACAGCAGAAATAAACATGATTACAGTCTGGTTCAAAATAAACATTTTAAGTTTAATAGGTCAGGTTTACCATCATGACAACTCTGAGGGGGGTGAACTTATTTTATAACTCATCCGTTTGAATGTAATTTAAGCTTGAAATTGTGAATAATAAGGGCCGTGTCGTTCTTGATTGTCAGGTCTCAGATGAGCCGTCAGGGCTAGCGCTGGTGGCTAGCGCTGGTAGCTAGCGGCTTGCGTTGCATCATTTAACATTGATCAAATCCTTGCTCCAAGGAAAGCCACCAGGCCATTTCGTTTCTCTGAACTCGACCATCAGTTGCATTCGCAATTTTATTCGTGTTCAGGTGTTAATCGTGCACTTATTGGACAAAGATGGCTTGCTGTGGTATTGATTGCACTAACAGACCATCAAAAAAGTATCTGGTCCATTTATTTCGGTAAGTAAAATTATATTTTTGCGGCGCATTTAAGATAACGCTGCCTGGTCAAAAATGGGTTGAAATGATCATATTTCTTCTTTACTTTACATATTGATTATTAAAACTTGTTTTAATTAAAATTAACATAGTTTTAGTGAAAGTTATGGACCAAAAAGGCTTCATGATTTTATAAAAAAAAATTCTTGAATCTGCCTAGAAGGGGGAGGGGTAGCAGAGTCACTCAACTGCGGTTTTCTAGCTAAAAGCGCCCACTAACCTCCGTTAGCTCAGTTAGCTCGTTGCTACATCGGCTCAGAGTTTGTTGAGAATCAATCATCCGCCCCTACAACTCTCAGCTCCACCTTATTGCCCATTTTTGTTTTGTATTTTCTGGGCGTGACGAGACACGTGACGCGGCCAAGATGGCGGAGGTGGGAACCGCCCACTGGGCTTCAATTCAGCTCTTCAGAAACCTACGGGTGACGTCACGGAGGCTCCGTCCATCTTTATATACAGTGTATGGTTGTCAATATCTTACTGTTGGTCTATTGCATAAAATCAACTATGTAACGTGACAAAATGTAAAAAAAGTTCAAGTATGATCATTTTGAGATGGCAATGCAGACCAGCTGCAAAAAACAAAAAACAATGATGCAGCTACTAACTTTGCACATTCTCACTATTTTATTTCATCAGACAGATTCTCTAATTTTTCATTGGGCCACATTGGGTTGTAAATTATTTGGAAATTCATAAACAATTACATGTTTTTCTTCATTTGTAAAATATAATTTTTGACTGAAATCCCTTGGACACCGACTGATGTTTTATTTTTCCATGAAAGAGGAAAAACATCTGTTCTGAAAAATATGTGGAGCCATGTAGAAAATGTTTGGTGGGATTTGATGTCAGTAGAGAAAAAAACAGTTGCAGTCTTTTTATGTCGCGATTAAGTTGAGATGAAGCAACACCAACATTTTTGTTCTCTGTATTTCAAACAGGCTTCTGGATTGTCCATATTCTGTCCTTGTCACATCTTACTGGAGTGGTTTTCCTTTGACTAATCTGCAACATTTTAAAGTGCTGTTCTCCAGTGAACGAGGTATTTGACAGTCGGAAAGGGTCTGGACTTGAAGCTGCCTAAATCAAGGTGATCCTTCAGGTTCTCGTCTGTTGAATTGGCAATCCAGCATGGGTGAACATGAAAGATTCATGCAAACAGCTGTCTCTCCTACAGGACAGAATTGCCCAGAAAAGTGGTGCAAGTTGAGATTCCAAATGAGGAGAAGCCTTGGAGGAGCAGGGTTTGGAACGACGTGTTGTGTTTCCAGGAAGTTATTACGTGGTGTGCCTGCAACAAATAGCCCTACAACTTGGGTAGGCATTTAAATTGCCAGCTTTAACCTTTTAACATTTCCAGATTCTTCCTCTTTATAATTAAATAACTGCCAAGCGGAAGGAACATTGCCCTGAGTTAACACTTTGTAGGACCACCTTTAACTGCGATCAAAGCTGCCAGTTTTTTCTCTCGACCGGCTTTGTATAGCTCAAAACACTTTGTGCTGTCCCAACACATCTATATACAGTATAAACATTTGCGTATAAATATCTAAGTCTTTGCCAGAATACTGACAAGCTCAGTGGGCAAAATCCTCTTGAGGCACTGGAGATTGGGGCCGACCCCTTAACGTTTGTTTAAATAATGAACATCTGAAATCACAGTGTGCATGCCCAACGTACGCTCAGTGGACGGCGGTGGGGATACCGAATACCACCCCCCCAAGCTGAGATCCCGCTATCAAACCACAAGGCTCCAAATCGTGAACAAGTGATGTGCCCTGTTTTGACAAATGCGAAAGTTGGTTGTGCATAATTTGTAGTAAAATATCGTAATAGCACACGTAGGGCTGGACGATAATTCGATAGCAATATATATATCGATTGATAGACATGTGGTTCGATAGAAAGAAAAGGGATCGATAAAAAAGTTCGATAGAAAAAAAAAATGTCCCTCATTTTTTCATTATAGCCTATCAGGTAACTTAATACCACAATCATTACTTACTCCACACAAATCATTACCACTGATAGGTAGCTCTGTCAACCACCCCTCTTTCCTTTCAAACCACAAAAAGGATGAAATAATTTGAGCTGAAACAGAACTTTTTGATGGTCTCTAAGCAAACCATCGCCGTAACTTCACGTCGGTCAGATGTCACAGCAAGGGAGCAGCGGAGGAAGTTGTTCCGGATAAATGTTTCAGTGACTCAGGTAAAGGTTGCATCCCGTTTTGAACCGATCCTCGATGCACTTAAACACTAAACGTAGCAATAATAAACCAAATAAAATACTAGGATCAGTTGTCTTAAGCTGCAAATCCATTACAGAGACACAGGAAACTAACCCAGGTCGCGCTGCTAACAACACCTGTGGCTTTTAAAATGTCCCCCTCGGTTCTGCCCCCGGTCCTCAGAAGCGAAAAACATTTTAAAAAACACAGCAGGGTTGGATAGGCCAGCCGGCTGAATAGGGCTGTAAAGTCCTAGTCGACTGGTCGACTTATTGGTCGATGCGTTCTGAGTCGACCAAAATTCTGATTGGTCGATTTTATGCCGTGTTAATTTTAGAAATTTGATTGGACAAGAGACATTCCATGAGAGCTGATCGGTGCTGATGTTAGAGTAGGGTACAACAGCGCTGCCTCTCCTGTGGTATTTCTTTAACAGTCTACAGGGAGATCGAAGAACGTCCACGTTATTCAACGTGCCGTGGCTTCAGTGCTTTGTTTGTAAATCATTAGGTGCCGGAACGCAAAGTATACATGACAGCGCAGGCATGACCAGAGACGCGCACAGGTCCCGGAACGCAGTAAATGGTAGCGGGGAAAAAAACGTGTAAAAACATGATGTGGGCCTTACAGGCCTGAATGTTTTAAATATTGTAATGTTCTCCGATAGATGCAGACAGTGGTTGTAATCGAATGCTTTAATGCGGACTGCTGTTGGCCGCAATCACGCCGTACAAAACAGTAATCAAAAGAACTCTCACATAAACCGGTTGTCTGTCTAGCTCCATTTACAGACACACAGCAGTTCCCCGGCACTCAACTCCGCAGAACAGTGCCCCACCCCCCTGAACAGTGCAACAACACTAACGGATAATCATGGCATAAACCATTACATATATAAATCTGAGCTTACAAAAATAAAAAAAAACACATATTACACAGTATTACAATCTCGGGATTTGGTCTATGAATGCCTACGCAGATTATTATTTTATTTAATACATTTAAAGTAGTTTTATTTATATTTTATTTTATACATTTATTCCGTTTGTATTTGTCTTGATCTGGCATGTTTAATAAAGATCATTTTCCCTGAATTGCCTTGCCGTTTAGTGTAATTGCAGTAATAATGGCATACTATATTGCGCAGATGCACGTAATGAAAAATGCTGTCAGAACCCCCCCCCCTGCAAATTAGTCGACTTTTGGTCGGAATTTAAAGGTTTCAGTCGACCAAGAATTTCTTTCGTTGATTACAGCCCTACAGCTGAAATGAATTAGAATAAGGCCCCGTTTACACGAAGGAAAAACGCAGATATTTCCCTGCAGTTTGCCCTCTCATTTACACGAAAACACAGTTTTTATCACAGAAAACAATTATTTCTGAAAACATTTTGTCCGTTTTAAGCGTTTGCGTGTGGACAGAAATAACCGGAGTTTTCGGCTCCGCAACGTCACTTTCCGCGATAAAATTGCTCCGACATCATTTGTGCGACCTGTGTTTCCACTCAGAAACAGCATCTATGCCCTCAGAGATGTGTTGGCATCATCGATTGTCCAAGTGCTTTTTGTTTGCTTGTTTTTACAAGCTCAATTACTGCTTTATGTAGAAGTTAGAACATAGAAAGTTACTCTTGAGTGGATAGGATTTGGGGGAACTACTGCCCCCTATAGGTTTGGCATGTCTATATACATGTGCTTAACAACACACTTATGCGGTTAGGTGTGGACGGAGATTTTTGTTTTAAAACGAGGTGGTGTTCAAAAATGGAAAAGGCCACCGCTCATCCGTCAAAATCTTATTGTAAGGTGCTGCTGAATTTAATCACCATTGGAATCATAAAAATATAGCAGCCCCACACTCAAATACTGTGCAATTTTAATGCAAGCTTTTGGTCTTGCGACCTTCTTCGGGCAAAAACGAGGTGGTGAAAATATTTATTTAAAAAAAACCCGGCTACGTGTGTACATGGCCTAAGCTTTATTGACAAACTAAACCAAAGGTTTCAGCCATTAATATTATAAAGTGTCATAAAATGTTTAAAAGATTAAAAAGCATCAAGAGAAGCCTTTAATTTAAATTACTAACAATTAAAAAATAAATAAAAATATTGGTTAATAATATTACTCTTCTTTGTATTTACTGATGTTACTCAGGTCTCTTGATTTGTTTCTGTGTCTTACAAACTTATTCATGATAAAAAGAGGTGTTTGAAAAATGAATTTATTTAATTCTTAGTTAAAATGAGTTCATTGTAGAATAACAAAATGACCGGGGAGACACTTAAAATATATTTTTTACATTTTGTGATATTTATCGATAATTATCAATATCGATCAATATGACTATTCCCTTTATCGATATGCTCTTTTTCTATATCGTCCAGCCCTAAGCACACGTCACACGTCAAGTTCTGTCGGATAGAAGTGTGCAGCCATCTAATGTTGGTTATCCTAACAAGCTACTGAGATAAAAAAAAAAGAATTAGGTAATTTTTTTTTATTAAGTCTAAATTTAGCACTTTGCCTCTTGAACAAAAATTAGAGATGAAACATTTGGGACGTCACCAGCCAGTGGATTTTACCATCGTTCAAGGAATTAGAAAGATTTTTTTTATAGATTTAAAGGGGATTATTTGAAAGTTATACAGTTATTGAAAATTTTGCCCGAATGAAAGATCTGAAGTTTTTGTTCAAGGAATGAACAACACTGGTGAGTGACCCTTTATTTGTAATTTCATGTATAAAAAACATTTTGTTCTTCATTTACATTTATATAAAATGGTGTTTATGTGTGTGAGTGGGTTTGTGCTATTTTATGTGGTTCATTTAATATTGATCAAAGTCTGATTGTATGCATTACAGAATAATCAGTTGCTGCTAGTAGCTTTTCAGGTGTTGTACCCCACCTAATCTATCATGCCAGAGACGCCATAAAATAAGACAGAAATCGCTTCATTGTCACTTGGGATATTGCTTAATAAGCTAACCATCCGTTCATTATCTTCCATCTATGGAAACCCAAGAGGTGGGTTGGGGAAATTTTATTTCGACATTGTTAATATTCCAAAAATGTTATCTTCATGAATAGAACATGTGATAAAACAATATAATCAATATATTGCCCAGCCCTGCAGTACGTCAGTGTTTTTCAACCCTGTTCCTCAAGGCACACTGCCCTGCATATTTCAGATGTTTTCCCGCTTCAGCACACCTGATTTCAATTGCAGGCTTATTAACCGACTTTTGCTGAACTCCACTCATCTGAAGGAGGCGTGTTAAACTAGGGACACATCTAAAACATGCAGGGCAGCATGCAATTAAGGGGTGTGAATACTTCCTGAATAAACCGTATTTTATCATCAAACCGCTGAGGCTGATGAAAGAACTATTTAGGAACATCATGCTTCATACAGTCTGACACAAGGCCAGAGTGAAGCATGTTAGCAGAGGAAAGAAACTGCTGATATAGGTCAAACTAGACATTTCCATAAAACACTTTGCTTGACATTTGGCCGCCTGTTGAATTGTGATGCGGCGCCCTCGCACAGGGGCTGGAGAAAGTGGCGCGCGTGCATTCCAGCTGACATTTTTAGGCTGCTCTGCGACCGATGCGGTGATAATGTATGATCTCTGCAGATGGCCTCGCAGACACTGAATACAGAGGCTGAGGTATGAGCGCTCGGCATTGTTTGCCGCAAACTCCTCGCTGCCTTCGTTTCGGACCCCCCCTCGCGCCCCCGAGTCCGGCATTTGAGCTCGCCTTTGTCCTGTCTCGTTTGCGCCGCCGCTCCCATGCATCCCGACGCACTATTTCCTCCGTCGCCCTCCCTTGTTTTCGGTGGAGACCTGAGACGAAACGAAGCTCCGTCACGCCTACATTATTTGCAGCGCTGAGATGTAAACACAAAGCCGCTGAGCATCTGTGAGCACTTCTCTCCTTGAGACGAGAAAATACATGAAATGACCTATGAGAGCTTGACACAATAACGTTCTTCGCTCCTCTGAGGCAGGCCGTGACCTTCCGACGGGTGGGTGGGGGGCATCGCAGTGACTATTCGAATGGTAATGTGACAGGTTGATTGGCAATTTACAGCCAGCACAAATGCTTTGCTTCGGGGAATCAAAGTACAGGTTTGTAGTAACAAACGAAAGCAATATGGTCTGAACGGCCAACCTCTGCGTGCTCGCCAGGCCAAATGACGGCTATTCCTGCTGCACAGTACAGTGAAAAGCAGGTGATGCCTCTCAGACATAACAGCTGGTTGTGTTCTGTTCCTGATGGTGCGGCTCCATCAATGGCTGTCACTCGCTCGTCGTCTGCAACTGTTTGTGCAATGTCTCTCGCTCGGAGAAACACTAAAAATGTCAACTTTAAGGATTACTGTAAATGTTTAATATAATCAGCAGAGTTACTGACTAAATTAAAACCGTGCTTCACACATTTATTAACACAGGGTACATGCAAGGATCTCAAAATCAATTTTGATACCTTTTCAATACTTCTTTGGTGCGTTGGTTAGTGCCACTCTGAGGTCGGATCCGGCAGACGACGGGGCCGACGTCCTTGCTGTGGAGGCGGTCGCGTTGGGGGGTGGTGTACTCATAGGGGAACTCAAAGTTTGCTCCCCCTGTCACAGTACCATCTTCATAAACAAAAACCGGCGATTGATAGCTCCATTCATGTTGATGCCCATTGAGGCAACCCTAATCTTCTTGTCACAAAACGCACAGTCAGCCTGTCTGTTGTTTTTTGGCCACAGGCTTCAGTCACTGTTTAACAAGCAGAAGGCTGCAGTCCATTAGGCGTTATTTGATATTTGATAAGCAGATCGGCCAGAAGCACAGAAAGCACACAGGGCAAAGCTCGAACTGTTCCTCACCCTCCTATTCCTAAAGCTTTATGGTATCAAGTAATCCAATATTACCCCTCCCCCCCTCAGTCCCTCCTACTCCGTCTTGAGGGCCTGACATCTGTTTAATTACTCTGATCTTCTACATGACATATTCCCTAGATGCATTTTACCAATATTTAATAATCAGCTAATTCACATTACTTTAAAATATTTCCATCACTGTCACATATGTTTTCTGAGTTTTTTTGTGGTCTTTTTTTCTGACTGTACTCACCGTGTTAGCAGAGTTTAAAACTTCCAACAGCAGCTCATGAGGGAGGACAGGGGCTGAATGTCTGTTCTTGCAGAGCTGCTGCTGGATGAAGTGCGACAGTTTGGGCAAATGTGAACAGGTCCGTTTATATCCATTCTGATGCAAATGAGTATCTTTCAATAGTAAATTTTTCTAGCATCAATTATATTGAGATGTCATTTCTTTTGACAACACTAGTTTAGATTTTCTCAAACTGATTTCGTTTTGGTTTTTGAGTTACTGACTGAGAACCTTTGCCTGGACCTGCTTCAAAGCTTAACAGCTTTCCTTTCCGTTAAACAGAAAACAAATTTTAAACTTGCATTATCTGGTGTGAAGACACACACTGAACATCAGTATTCATCCTCCTTGCGTACCTGGTACAAAGTACGTAGGCACAGCTTGACAACATCATCAAAATGCACAATCGCAAAAGGCCGGTATAGTCAAAATCTCTACTGTTTGCTAACTTTATATCATTTCTACCTTATGCCGTTTATATCGCCCACTACGAATATCAACGGAATTTATTTAATTTGTTGATGTATGTTGGTGTATTTATACACCAGGATTTTTAGTTTACGCCCACACTGTAATCCTCTGACTTCTGGAAACCAGTCAGCACTGATACTTCTCTGTCTGGTGTAAGAAAACACTTAACTGACGTGACCTCCCTGGAATCGAGATGTGCACCGACGCTCCCAGTTCCAGAGGGGCACCTTGCCTCGTATGGGGGGGAGAGAGAGAGAAGTGGAGCGAATGCAGGAAAGACTATGAGTCTAATGTAGATCTGTCATCGGCTGGCTGCAGATCAAAAGAGCAACACTGGCAGGCAGAGCACAGAATACACCGGAGCCTCCGCTCTGTGCCAGGCTCCCGCTTCTCTGAGGTAGACGAGCAACAGAGGGGCCTGGCTCCAGGCGAGGAGTGCGTATCTGTTTTTCCTGTTGTGTGTGTGTGTGTGTGTGTGTGCGTGTGTGTGTGTGTTTCCATGGGGTTGGAGAGGTGTGGGCACATGCACAATGTCTCAGGGCAAAGATCTGGCGCTGGGAAAATGTCACCAGAATCTGAGAAACGGGGGGGGGGGGGACCAAGAAGAGAATGAGGAAAGTGTGAGGAACAGACGCTTGTGCTCTGGGAGGTGTGGGATTTCGAGTCTGAGGAAAGCGGAGTCATTCACTCAGAGTGGATGATCGGGAGGAGTAAAAAAAGATGACACAAAGGCAAAGACACAGGCTTTCTTTATTGAACACCTCTGCAGCATCAGTGCTCAGCTGCTGAGTGGATTCAAGGACATTTCTAAATTGCACCTCTCTGAGGTTACTGCCTTCTGTTTCCAGCCTTCCAACAAGCATAAAACCTGGATATGTATATTGGTGTGCCCTTGTGCAAAACAAAAAAAAAAAACTTTCTTTCAAAATAAAAAGTCACCCTCGCAAGCGTACGTCTCTGATCATATATTACAGCAGTATAAAATATTTAACACTTCACGGGCTCTGTACAGCTCACTGCTGTGAAAAAGTATCAGCCCCCTTACAGATTTCTAATGTTTTTGCTTTCTCTAATCCTTCTAAAATTATTTCAGATAATTTAATAATTTTATATCAAACAAATATAACCTGAGTAAATACAAAATGCCATTTCTAAATAATGATTTCATTTATTATGGAGAAGGTGAAGCTTTCTATATTGACCTGATATTGTGAGGAAACGGTAATTACCTCCTTAAACCTGAAACAGGTGTCGCCATTTTTTTAATGTATTTTCCATATATACTGGTAGGTAAAACCTTGTTTGATTTGACAAATAATAAAGTAGATTTTGTGGAACATCCATTTCTGACCAATCTTTGAAATAAGTGTCGCTTTTGATGTGCTCCTGATCTGAATAGTGCATGTATACTGGAATCAATGGTGTGGAGTTCACTGTGTTCTGCTGCGCCATAACCAGGTACGGTATTTTTCCTTGACATCATATTAATACAAGATAAACTGACTGTCTATGAAGGCCATTTTGATATGTATTTGAATCCCAAAGCAGTCAGAATCAGCCAATAAAAATCAGCAAGTAGGCCTTTTACGTTTCCTTTTCTTCCTCAACCATTCCACCTTTGAGTTGCAGCTGCATTGAATTTGTAGCAGTAATGCATTTCAGCCAGATTGGAGGGTTTTCAAGTAGGAACAACCTGTTTAAGGTCATACCTCAGTCAGATTTAAGTCTGGACTTTGACTTGAAGCGGTGGCTTACAGCAGTACTTTGTCTTAATGTAGTCCCAAGTCTAAATCGTCTGGAGCATCGGCATCTAGCCCACTCTCTTTCTGCCGTTGCTCTCCGGCCTTTCACTATAAATGCCGTCCATTTCTGCAAAGCACTTCCAGTGCTTGTGGTCTGCCCCTCTCCTGCCGTTGTGGTCCTACACGGCCCGATATTCGCACTTAATTTTTTTTAGTTTCCCCCAACAATGTTTTGAACTCTGCTGGAAGCCATGTCATTCTCTGAGACATCATTTCACACGCACAGTCGCTACCACTACATGGGTTGGCGTGAGAGTGACATCACTTTACCGGACCAATAAGTCCATAGGTGGGGCGTGTTGGGTCCCCTCGGCCCGCTTCAGACTGACCCAGAGGTAGTCCGAAAAAAGGGGTCGGCTCGGTACAGACAAAGGTAGTGGATAAGGGTGGACCTAGTGGAAAAGGGCCATTACATTGTTTATGTTTATGTAAAACAAATAGAGTGCTGCCAGATTAGGAGAATGACTAGGCTGGTTACAAAATGTTTTTTCTCCCTTATCTAACTCTGGGGAATATGGCAAAGGACTAAATTTCACTTAGGGGTGGAATATCCCTTTTAAAATGCCCACGGTTGGGATGCCCATGTTGATCTGGATAGCTTTTTCCATGTACAGTCGTGGCCAAAAGTTTTGAGAATTACATGAATATTGGAAATTGGAAAAGTTGCTGCTTAAGTTTTTTAACTCAGGTGAGAATGTTGACGAGCACAAGGCTGGAGATCATTATGTCAGGCTGTTTGGGTTAGAATGCCAGACTTGACATGTTAAAAGGAGGGTGATGCTTGAAATCACTGCTCTTCCATTGTTAACCATGGTGACCTGCAAAGAAGCGCGTGCAGCCATCATTGCGTTGCAAAAAAATGGCTTCACGCGAAAGATGTTGTGGCTACTAAAATTGCACCGTAAATCAACAATTTATAGGATTATCAAGAACTTCAAGGAAAGAGGTTCAATTCTTGTTAAGAAGGCTTCAGGGCGTCTAAGAAAGTCCAGCAAGCGCCAGGATCGTCTCCTAAAGAGGATTCAGCTGCGGGATTGGAGTGCCACCAGTGCAGAGCTTGCTCAGGAATGGCAGCAGGCAGGTGTGAGCGCATCTGCACGCACAGTGAGGCGAATACTTTTGGAAGATGGCCTGGTGTCAAGAAGGGCAGCAAAGAAGCCACTTCTCTTCAAAAAAAAACACCAGGGACAGATTGATCTTCTGCAGAAAGTATGGTGAATGGACTGCTGAGGACTGGGGCAAAGTCCTATTCCCCGATGAAGCCTCTTTCCGATTGTTTGGGGCATCTGGAAAAAGGCTTGTCCGGAGAAGAAAAGGTGAGCCCTACCATCAGTCCTGTGTCATGCCAACAGTAAAGCATCCTGAGACCATTCATGTGTGGGGTTGCTTCTCATCCAAGGGAGTGGGCTCACTTACAATTTTACCCAAAAACACAGCCAAGAATAAAGAATGGTACCAAGACACCCTCCAACAGCAACTTCTTCCAACAATCCAACAACAGTTTGGTGAAGAACAGTGCATTTTCCAGCACGATGGAGCACCGTGCCATAAGGCAAAAGTGATAACTAAGTGGCTCGGGGACCAAAACGTTGAAATTTTGGGTCCATGGCCTGGAAACTCCCCAGATCTTAATCCCATTGAGAACTTGTGGTCAGTCCTCAAGAGGCGGGTGGACAAACAAAAACCCACTAACTCCTGACAAACTCCAAGACGTGATTATGAAATAATGGGTTGCTATCAGTCAGGATTTGGCCCAGAGGTTGATTGAGAGGATGCCCAGTCGAATTGCAGAGGTCCTGAAAAAGAAGGGCCAACACTGCAAATACTGACTCTTTGCATAAATGTCATGTAATTGTCAATAAAAGCCTTTGAAACGTATAAAGGGCTTGTAATTATATTTCAGTACATCACAGAAACAACTGAAACAAAGATCTAAAAGCAATTTTGCAGCAAACTCTGTGAAAACTAACATGTGTCATTCTCAAAACTTTTGGCCACGACTGTACTGTATAAAATTGATACTTGAAAGATGCATGTTTGTAACCTTTGGACTTACCTTCATTGGTTATAAAACAAAATTCTGAAGATCTAAAAACATTGAGGTGTGACAAAAAACAAGAACATAAAATCTGTCAGTGAATTCAACGATGTAACTGTCCAGTTCTATGCTCAAATGTAGCCTCAGCCATGTTTTGACCTGCTTGGACTTTTAGAATGGATCTTAAGGTTTTGCAATGTGCATTGATAGGCTGGTGAAATGTCAAGTCGTATTGCTGAACACACAGTAGGCTGTAATGACAAAATAATTGGGGGGGATGCAGGAATTTTCTTGGAGAGGAATGCCATGAAAATATCCTCCGACAAATGTGCATTTCATTCTCTGTTCATTCTGTTGTGAGTTTATTCCTGTACCCTACAGGGTTTGTAAAAGGGGGAGGGGTGGTGGATGCTGATGTTACCCTGACCTTCCTAATCTTAGTGTGGTATGTTAGTTCAGAGATACAGCTAGAATCACTAAAGATGGACAGCCTAACACAGTTGTTTTTTTCTGTATTTACTCTGGTTATCACCGTGTGTGTGTTTTCGTGTGTGTGCCTAAGACTGCGTGTGTTCTGGAGTTTAGCCGAACTCAATGTCAAACCTATTTCCAAATCACTGATTCAGCTAGTTGTGGAGATACAGTGTAGTGGCGCCAGTGCTAACCTTTAGAGAATACGGTGACATTAAAAGCCGCGTATGACGAGTGGGGCGACTTCAACCTCTCGGCGGCTCATCTGATGCAAATGTCCTCTCTCACCTCTATCAGCAAAAGTAATTATGGCAAACCGCTGTGACATCTCGGGCTGCGCGGGAGAGGAGGAGAGCGTCGAGTGGAGGTCCTAGAAATACACCGATCTCACTAGGTGAGGAGGAGACAATTATCTGTTCATGCTGAAGAGGCGGCGTTGAGGGAGGAGCCCTCGACCCTGAAACCCCTCCGCTTCTCAAATTCAAGTATATTCAGTGCGGGAGCCTTGAGGGACCGCAACAAGACAATCATACTCCTGTTAACACACTCTGGGTCTGGAATTTGTCATGCATATTTCCAGTCAATGCACAAATATGTAGCTGGCATCCATAAATCAGTATCACTGCTGTCGCACTGAATTGTAAGTCATTTACGTTCCTAACAGGAAAAGCATGTATATAGACTCATCAGTTTGCTACATAAATCAATCATTAAATAATTTTCATGACTTCATAATGCATTTGCAGTGTGGCAAAAAAAGTACTTGGCAGCCACCGATTGTGCAAGTTGTGCCAGTTAAACAGATGAGAGAGGTCTGTAAATTTCATCATAGGTACGCCTAAACTGTGTGAGACAGAATGCGAAAACAAATTCCAGGAAATCACATTGTATAATTTTGAAGGACTTCATTTGTATAATGGTATAGAAAACAAGTATTTGGTTAATAACAAAGGTTCACATAAATACTTTATAATGTAATCTTGGTTGGCAACTTTTCCTGTAGGTCTTCACCAGGTTCACACACGCTGTAGCTGGTATTGTGGCCCATTCTTCCATGCAGATCTTCTCTAGAGCTGTGATGTTTTGGGGCTGTTGCTGGGCAACATGGACTTTCAACTCTCTCCAAAGATTCTCTATTGGATTGAGGTCTGGAGACTGGCTAGGATATTTCAGAATCTTGAAATGCTTTTTATGTAGCCACTCATTTGTTGCCCGGGCGACGTGTTTGTGATCATTGTCGTGCTGGAAGATCCAGACATTTTTAATCTTCAATGGTCTCACTGATCGAAGGAGGTTTTTTTCCAAAATATCACTATACATGGCCCCATTCATCCTTTCCTTAATACGGATCAGTTGTCCGTCCCCTTTGCAGAAAAGCAGCCCCAACTCAGCCTTCTTCCCCCTCCAAACACGACGAGTGGCGTTTATACCATAGAGTTTTATTTTGGTCACATGACACATGACATTCTCCCGATCCTCCTCTGGATCATCCAGATGGTCGCTGGCACACTTTAGATGAGCCTGGACATGTGCTGGCTTAAGCAGAGGAACCTTTTGAGAGCTGCAGGATTTTAATCCATGACGACATAGTGTGTTACTAATAGTAACTGTTGTTGCTGTGGTCTCCGCTCTCTTCTGGTCATTGACCAGTCCCCCCACCCACCTGTATAGTTCTGGAGTGTTTCCTCACTGTTCTCAAGATATACAATATAGTGAAAAAGATTAGTTCATTTATTGAGGGGAAAAACTATCCAGGTGCTATATAAAAAAAGTAACTGCTGCAAATGTTAAATAGAAATTATTTGTTGTTGTTTTTTGGTCAGCTGAGTTCAATTTAGGTAGGCTAGCTAGATCCAGGCCTGATTAATGTTTGACCTGTAGACTCAGGTAATGACGTAAACAGAACATGTCAATATTAGGTTCAAGATCTGTAAAAGCAACATACAGGACAATGCCCCAAATCAAAATGAACTCAGGAACAAAGTCCAAAGAATGCACTCAACTAAAATAGTCCACAACATGTCTTACGTTCACAGTAGGCATGGGCCGGTATGAGATTCTGACGGTATGATAACCGTAGGCTAAAATATCACGGTTTCACGGTATCATGATTGCAGCTCTAAAAGGTGTAATTTGAATGTCTGTATTTTTAGTGAGGCAGACATGGTAACTAAATAGCATGCTAAGATAAATCACCATTAGCATGCTAGTTACCATACTATCTGCCTCAGTTAAAAAAAAAGTTACTAAGGATAGAGATGAAGAAAAGATAAGATATGGTAGTTAAGGTAACAAGCTCATTTCACTAATGTCAGACGCTAATACGCTCGTTCATTTCAAGACAGCATTAACTTTACCTTGAATTTAGCATACAACGATGGGTGGTGCTCCCGAACATGCGCAATCATATTCGATATATTGCCTCCTCGGGCTGCCACTGTTCTCAAGCGCGTTTTGCATGTCGGGCGACCTTCTTCTTCCGAAGTATTCCCAAACATCCGCTTAGAGACGGTGGACAAAGTTCTGGGGGCTCGCCTCCTTCAGCCATCAAACAGCCTGCAGAGCTGCCTGTTTGTCACTCACAACAAACGCAGGTGCGCGGGGGAGGGGCGCTTTACGCTGCAGCTTCACACAGCATGAGGGATGTTTACTTTCTCCCTGACGAGACGTCACATTAAAATAAAAACGCTTATACGCAGGGACGGTGAGACGGAAAATCTTAGTGGTTTTTAAACCTTGACTTTTTCATACCGCGGTATACCTTGAAACTAGTAACCGGCCCATGCCTAGTCCACAGTCCAACATAATCTGCTGCTCAAAGCCTTGATCATTCCCTTTCTTGTGTTTTTCTCACAACGTTTTTATCATAGCTGTCATTATTATGCTAATATTAGCCTAAAACTTATACAGCAGTGCCCTTCTTCTTCTTTGTGTTGTTCATTGGCAGCTGGCAAACAACAAATTTGTGCATTACTGCCACCAACTGGTATGGAGTGTGGACCAGAATGTCACTCGAGGTTGGCCTTTCCTCTCTAACATTGGTGATGTATTAGCATCAACCCTGCTTGTGTTAACTTTGCTCTTGTTTTTATTAAGGCAATGTATCTTCTTTACTGCCTCCAAAAGTCTCAATTAATAGCCTACACCACCCTCTGCTGGTTGTATTGGGTGCATTGCATGGTTGCAACCTAATTCATACTGCCGTTGTAATCTGTTATGGGCCATCGGCACCTGGCCTGGTTTTCACAATTCAGCAAACACAAAGCGACTGGGCAAAAATGGCTTCCATGGGAGAATTTCAAGACTAAAACCACTGCTGACCCAGAAGAACACAAAGGTTTGTCTCAAGTTTGTCAAAAATATATATTTTAATGATCCTCAAGACTTTTGGGAAAAAATTCTTCAAACTGATAAGACAAAAAAGTAGAACTTATTTTGAAGGTTTGGCTGCCCTAAAATCTGGAACAAAACTAATACAGCATCTAGAAAACTAATATCATACCATCATGTTCCATTGTGCTGCTTTAGGATCTCGGGGACTTACAATAATCGATGGAACCATAAATCCTGAGACAGTTTAATTCATGAGAGTTGATCCCTGGATCAGAAGTCCAGATCAAGTCTTGACTTGTTGAGCCTAGTCTGAAGTCATTTTTTGTGACTTAAGCACGACTTGAATGTGAGTCTGAGACTTGAGTCACCAGCTTTGGATCAAAACACGTTCCTACAGGTCTGGACCACATGGTTTAACAAGAGCATTGTTGGAAAAGAAAACCTGTTCTTTTTTTTTCTTTTTTTCTTTTTATATATATAAAAAAAGAAGAAAAAAAAAGAAAACCTGTTCTATGCCAAACACAGAAACAGCCAGCTGTCATAGCAACTACATGGCTAGAGGGGTGCATACCTAATAATCCTCTAAATTGCTCATCTTTAAAATCCAAAGAGGGAATCTGTTGTTTTATTTCTCATTCCCTTCTAAATTGTGCCAATATGTTCCTGTTGAAAGTCTCAATACACTCCAAATGTCTTCCCCAGCGCACATGAAGCAGTTCACTTTACTTCACAACAATGAACATGCTTTTACCGTTCTCCAACAAAACAGTTTTTGTGAAACGAATCCCAGTGGTTAAATACCTAATCCAAAAGCACCAAGTAGCAATCTTAGCCTTACATTTTGATGCCTTTGTACCTCTATACAGTGTTTTTTCTTTTTTTTCGATTGCATGCTTTAATTTGCCTGCCACTTTGCTGCTGTTGCACCTGGATTTCTCTGCTAAGGGACGATAAAGGATATTTCTATTCTTTTTTCAAATAGACTTTTGGACATTTTAACATTTTGTACGACAAAATGTTAAAATGTCCAAAAGTCTTTGTATAAAGGGTGTATTCCTGTGTCTGGTTTTAGGTTCAACACATATTCTCATATTTTTATATTACCCTGCTGTACATTAACAATGCTGGTCTTCAATGACGTTTCTCTTGTCAAAGACGATTGCCACTAGATTGCCACTTGCTTTCTGATCTGAAGATCTGTGCTTCTCTTTCTATTTCTTTTCATATATTTCCAGTTTGAAATTGTGTACATAGCAGACCTTCCTTATCTCAGAGATATTAACTGTTGTTGCTTTCAAATGTTTTCAAGAGCCTCTTGAGGAATTGTTTCAGAACCGACCGCTCTCATTGTAAACATGCAATAAGCTGCAACGGTTTGTACAAGTTTGCAACAGTGACTAAGGAGGGCGGGGCTTAGCGGGACCGAGCGACAGGTCAATTCAGTCATAAATGGATGCCATAGAAGCTCAAGCTTAACCAAAAGCTGCTTGGAGTAAAAACGTCTTTAGTTAACTTTTAAAAGTCTCCACAAGATTGAATCAATTGACATTGAATTGAACCAAATCTGAATATATATATATATATATATATATATATATATACACAACGGAGCCTGGGGATGGAGTCCAGTGATCTGTTTTCTTTCTGCGGAACTTATATTAATAGAGGGAATCAATGTGAGTCAGATATCCAACCACACAGCGATGATCCTGATGCACTTCTTTTACCTTAAATCCCCAGGCCAGCTAACTTTTGTCATTGCTACAAAACCCCTGAGCTGCGAAGCAGACTGGCTGTTTTGTGAGGGAACCGGTAAATAGTTGTCCATACCGCCATTTGGCAGCTCAGAGGCTTAACAGCAGCAGGTAGACCTCAGCCCTCCAGGCCTCCTTGGTGTTTTCAGGAATCACACAGAAACAATCAAAAGTTTATAGTCTCTCAGTGGGTTTACATGCAGTCAGATGAAACCGAATAATTACCATTGTTTAATTAAATTTGGGCTTTTGAAATGCAGGAATAACAACACCGGTACGACAACAACACAGCAGCAAATAACGAGTGTAACACAATTAAACGTTACAGTACATTTCTTGCACATCCTGCGTTTACTCCGTCTGCTTGGCCGCCACCAGCATTTGTTTACTATCTGTGTGATGCTGTAGGCCAACCGGAAGAATGCCAACGTGAAACAAACGGACGACGCCACCTACCGTCGCTGAGTCGAACGCACTTACTGACATGTATCTCAGATAAAGGCTCCTATTCTGGTTAAGGTATTAACTCGACTACTGCGCTGGCTCGATTTAGATGCACATGTAAACACACTGAGAACACCACAATGACTACTAATTTGCTGAATAATGTGTGAAGAGGTGAATTTGACTTCTTATGAAAAGGCTTGAGGGGTCAGGTGCTAGAAAGGAGGGCTGTAACTGAAGTACATCCACAATTTGTGAAGTATTGTCATTGATTACACATTTTTAAGTCTTGAGGAATCTTTTTTTTTTTTTTTTTTTTTTTACATAAATAAATTCTTACATAATACCTTGGACTTTATTTTATTCTTTTTGCTGTGAAACTTCGGTAGCAAATGACTGTTTCCCATGCTAAAAACAAGTCCTTTTTGGTTGTTTTTCCCATTTGTGTTTTAAATCTTCAGCTCTTGTTTTTGTTGGAACATTCATACCTCTCGGAGGGCCTCTGCACTCCCACAGCTGACCCTGCTGTTCAGAGTCAATAGGCTGCAATGGCCCAGAGCAGCTTACGCTAACCTTTAACCTCCGCCCCCCCCCCTCCCACTACTGGCTTTTATCCCCTGAAGTGTCAACTTCTGTAATTGTCCTCTGCTCCTGTTGTAAGAGCCTGTGCACCTTATAATGAGTCCAACCACATTATTCATCACACTTCAGTAGACAGGTCAGGGCACCTTTTTCTTAAGTTTGGTTCTTCCTCACTACCTTTTGTTGTATTTTCTGCTTGTACCGTCATGTAAATTGAACTCAAACCAGTGTTTTCCAGTGTAGGAGAGCAATACTTGTTTTGTCTCGAACTGGTCTATTCAGCATACACATTCTGACTGGGGTCTATAAGCTGACCGCATACAGAAGGAGAATTTGGAGTTTTGTTTGGTTTTGCTGGAAATACTCTTGCATGCTTCACAGTGGCAGAATTGGTACCACTGTTGCCTGGCAGCAGGACAGTTGCTAGCCATTCGGGTGCCCTAAGCACAAGTGCTTTGCACCCCACGTCAACGGGAATGACCAATGATTCAGTGTTTATCAGTGCGGTTCTCTTAACTAAGGCTCACGAAGAACACAGATTGTAGGTGAGATTACAATGAGAAAACAGGGTGCAATGAATGAACTGTAACAATGGGGAGTGTAACGCAGAACTAGAACTCATCCCATAATGTTCAGTTAGAATAAGACTTATTTTTGTGCTGTTTTCATGTGTTGTATTTGTTTGATATGCAATCCTAAAACATCAAAAAGAGGAAACTGACCCGTATAATCGTGACAAGTTTGTTTTTCTTGAGGAAAATTCATTAGGAGGAGCTTATAAAAACCCCAAATCCTTAAAGGATCATGGGGCAGAATGGAGAAACGAAACTCACGAGCGACGCGGCCGGCGCTACAAGATACTGCAGCCAGCCGCACGGGAACGCTTCACAAAAAACATACCCCTTCACAGTGACATGCTTCTTTTTCTTAGTGCCACTTTTTAGTGGGCTGTGAGTCGTCCTTGGTCGTTTCCCAGTTGCAGAAGAGAAGAATCCATTCTCACAATTAAATCAACGGAGGTCTGCGACCATTTTTCTTCCTCTTTTAAAGCTGTCGAGAACGCGCAAGCCGTGTCAATTGACGTCACATCCGTAGGACAGCGCGGGAAATTCGGGCCCCGAACTGCAGCACATTTTGCAGCACACAGCCAGTTTAAGAAAATGGAGCGAAACGTGGGAGGGCTCATTCTTTTTGGTTTATGACGCTTCATCACTCAACAGCATTAAAAAACTGGACATGGATGTTTATTTTATTTACAAATCCTGCCCCCTGTTCCTTTAAACTCTGCAGAACATTTTCACATGAAGGTAAATATTATTTTGGATTAACAAACTGTAACAGCTGTGGCCCAGAGTAAATCATTTTTGAAGCAAGACAGATGGAACATACAAAAGGCTGGACACTGGATCATTTCTCGTCTTCGTTGCCTTTGTATTGATCATTATTTAGTAGTTTTTTTCATTTGTTCAAAGCAGTTTAGTGTTTCTTCCTTAGCGAATAATCGAAAGTAAATCCATTGCTTTGCAATATGTATTTATTAATTTTTTTTTTTTGTCGACAACAGTAAAACATTTACGGTGGTTCATCCTGGTTCTCACCCTCTCAGCTGCTACTTTTTCCTCATTTCCACCTCTTGGAACTCTTGATACCTTTTCGAGGCCATGCCCAAACACAGGTGTCTACCAAACTCGAGACTGATGGAACAGACCACTTTAAGGTGGGGGGAGGGGGGCACCATGGGGGGACAATGGAGGAGGTTCATCTTTTTCCTGGAGCAAAATTTGTTACTTATGTCTATTAACATGCTTCACACGTTTTAATTTAAATAGCTTGTTATAATGATTACAATAATTTTAATGATTTTCACGAGCTGGATTCTTTGGTGCGCCCCCTCCCGGCCACTTGTTGTCCTATGTGCAGTGCCTTGCAGCAAGAAGTAGACCTGTCACAATAAATCATTTAACTGCATGATAAATAATAATGATAGAATCATTTCCATTTGCATCCTTTTTTGTTTTCCTCATGTCTCCCTCATTCTACCAAAGAGACTGGATGGAAAAAGGCACACATGGTCCATATATTCGTAGTGGCAGAGTAAAATATGTTTTGTTGTCTCAGTTTTTTTCTTTTTTCCTTTTTTTTTTTTTTTTTTTTACAAAATTCATAACTGTTTTTCTTGTCTGAGCAAAGTGATAATTTTTTTTGAAGGGCGATTTTGTTTACAGAGTTCATCCAATTTTTCATATTTTGTTTCCGTTGTTTTGTTCATTTACATTAGACAATGAAAATGTCTTCCGGCTGCAGTGGTAAATGTTACTTATAAATCAAAGTTTATTCGTCGTTCAGAGATTGTACATGTATAAGTTGAAAATGGTCTCAAAACAACAATATTATCGTTTATCGCGATAATTTCTGAGGCAATTTATTGTCCAGCAAAATTTGTTATCGTGACTGGCCTAGCAAGGAGGTCCTTGGGTCTTTCTGGATATTCTCCCCATGCATGCGCGGGTTCTCCCCAGGTACTATAGCTTCATCCTGCATTTCAAAAAAATAATTCTTAGGTCAATTGATTACTCAAAAAACTGTATTGAACGTGTGTGCATGGTTGTTTGTCCGGTGCGTCGTGTTGTCCTGTAATGCAACCTGTCCAAGCTTGGACCTCCAATTTCGCCTAATGACCCCCAGAGATAGGCACCAGCACCCCAAACGACCTCGCAAAGATTATCGGAGCATAGACACTGGAGGGATTCAAAAGAACCTGACGTTACTCAGCTTAACAAAATATTAGCAAGCAGCAAATAAAGAACAGAATGTACTGACCTGCAATACTGAAGAAGCACATCTTCACGTTGCAACGGTGAAGAGCAAGACGAGGCCCACTGTTTGAGTTGTTCACATTTAGTTTAGGACTTTAGAGCTAATCTCACTGATTCCTGTGGTCAGAGAAGTTTTTTTTTTTTTTTCAGCCGGTGTGTAATTGACAAAACAAACACAGAACACAATGAAATTGAGTGTTATGTATTTAAGTTGAACAAAACACTTTATAGCCCTATTTTCAGTATATGTAATCAAAGTTTTTTTTTTTTCTCAGTTGGAATAGGAGTTGCATGTATTTTTAAGTCCACAGGAGCAAAGATTCAACAGAAAGGAGTAGATGTCAGGACCGTGGTTCTTTAGCGCAGAAATGAACACATTCTGTCTGTTTTCCTCAATAAAAAGAATTCATTTTGAGCATAGGAGTAAAAGGTAACCGCCCTTTTAACCCATACAGAAATATGTGAATACGTGACAGCCTTGATGACGAGATCAACGGAGGGATTGCTTCATGATCGACACCAATTGAATAAACGTACAAATGTGTTGTCCAACATGTTCACAATCCAACAATCTGCCATTGTTACATTTTTTCTATAATAATATATTATTTTTCTATTATGAACCTTGTTACATTTTTCTATTATAAATCTGTTTTGTGTGGATGAAAACAGCACGTGTTTGAGTTGCTTGAGAACTTCAGCTGTAATGTGTACCATGTGTATGATTTTAAACAACTATACGTGACGATAGTGCTAATGTGTAAACTAAAAATATGTGATGACCTTTAGGTAAAGAATCAACTTTAGATAAATCAACACATTTATTTTAAAGAGGTCATATTTTCTAAAAAATGCTTATATTTTCAAAGTCCAACCATCCATTTTCGATTCCCACAATCTTGGTGTTGTGTGTGCGTGCGTGTGTGTGTGTGGATATCTTGCCTAAGGGCGAATCAGAGTTGCAAAATCAGTCAACATGTGTGTTTTTTGATTGTGGGAGGAAAGTGGAGTACCTGGAGAAAACCCACATATATACAGGGAAAACATTCAAATGCAACTTGGAAAATGTATCAGCGAAAAGGTTTTTCTAGGTTTCCTTTTATTCCTTTTTTTGTACTATATTGCCTTGGAACAGTGTTAATATCCCTCTAACTTTTTCACTTTACATCTTACAACCACAAGCTTAAAGGATAGTTTGTTTGGATTTGTGTAATAGACCAAGACAAAGTAGATCATAATTTCGAAGGAAAAGGATACATGTTTTTTCAGAAATGTTGCATACAAATAAAGACTTGAAAATGTGACTTGCTTGTGTGTTTAACCCTCCAAAACCAATAGAAACACCTTCCAGTGCACTTAAAGCTGCAAGTCTTTTGGTGAATATCTCTACCATCTCTGTACATTGAGTGACCGCTAGGTCACTAGTCCCTCATTACCGCTAGGCTTTATGTGACTGATATTAAGTTTAATGACCTGATTGCTAAGATTATAAAAGACCAATGTCTTACCTTAGAACACACATAGATATTCTTGTTTGTAGTTGTCACGCTGAGTTGACTGTATGCTCTGCCACTCAGCTTTATCCAGTGGAGATATTTGTCCATGTTATGTTTCGGTTTGGGAACCTGGATGAAATAAACTCCATTGAATATCACCTTGAGACACTTGTGTATAACTTTTACATGTGGCCCGGGCAAATCATTTTAAAACAGAGGTCCCCAACCCCCTGGCCCCTACCGGTCCGTTGGTCATTTGGTACCGGGGCCGTGGGCCACACAGAAAGAATAAATAATTCGGAGTATTTCCATGAAGTCTTCATCCAAGTATAAACAATGTTTTGTTTTGAAAATCACATCTGCCTATAACTCACTCTTGATGCATGTCAAGATGGTTTTCTCAGTCACGTGATACGTCACCACTAAAAGCAAACCCACAAGCTAGCAAGATGATAAAAAAACAGAGGTCTCTGAAAAGAAAAAGTTCCAACGAAGAGACAGAAGAAGAGCCTACAACTTGCAAGAAAAAGAAAGCTACATTTAGTCCTTCTTAAAATAGCGATTTATCATGACAAACCATTTCAAAGCACCAAGCCCCCCGCTCTGCATGTGGCAACCTGCTTTCTAATGAGGCCGTGAAACCTTTAAAACTGCCCCAGACGGGACCGTCTCGTTAGGGAGAAACAGCCACGGAGCTCCCACTGATTCTGCGTTGTTGTGAATTAATTTAAAATAAGATTTTGTGCTGAATCTTATTTAAATAGCATGTTTAAATGTTGCCATAGCAACCAGAGAGCATTAGGGGCCAGAGAGGATGTTGCTCATGTTATGATGTTGGCGCAATGTTACGGGGACACTGCTAATGAAGTTACGAGCACACGTTGGATTTATGTTTGTTGTTTTATTTGAAAATAACTGGGTTGTTTATTCGCCACACCTTAAACGCTGGTCCTTGTGAGTATCTTCTGATATTAAACAGGTCCATGGCGGAAAACAAACGTTGGGGACCACTGTCTTAAAACGCATATAAAGCCCAGAAAAACCACAAAAGTGTTTGAGTTCATACTGCTTCTTGACCGAACGAGACGGTGAGAATGTCCGATTCTGTTTCAACTGGTAGTTGAATGCTATTGGTTCATTTGCGTTCGGGGAGGGGGGCGGGGCTGAGCAGAACTGAGCGACAGGTCAATTAACCATACAGTCATGTTTTTTGGACTGTGGAGGAAAGCCGGAGTAACTGGAGAGAATAGGGATTGGAACCCAGGACCTTCTTGCTGCAAGACGACAGTGCTACCAACTGTTTATTCCTGAATTATGTTGATTTTGCCAGTTTAGCACTCTGTTGTGTGTCTCAAACTGCCACAATGGCATATAATCCTGGTACTGCTGATTATAGAAGGCGAAACTAATTAGTTAAAGAGCTCATGTCATGTATCAGAAGCCTTTGGCCCCCCCTTTTCCAAACTATTTCACAAATAAAATGCATATTTCAAATTCAGGCTTATAATTCCACACAAAGAAAACTTGTGGTATTCGTGTTGATTGTTTTCTGTAGGTAGAAAGGGGGGGATCTTCCAGTCGGTGCAATTAGTTATTGCACGGAGGCAGGAAAAGCATTACATTCATTATGAAAATATGGCCACCATGAAGGAGCCTCTTGAATTATAATGAAGAAGCCCCCTTGATAACCATGAATTCACCAATTAAGCCTCTCATACTGCATAATTATATGCATTTCAATGACTAGTTTTGCAATAGAAACACATCCATTTTCAGTCTCAAGGAGCTTTCCTGCTTACAATTGGAGGAGTAATTAAGAAAATTAGGGCTTTTGATGTCCCACATATAACAGGCTGCAGAGCAATGCAGCCGAGAAGGGAGAGAAGTTGTAATACATTTTAAGGCTTTTTGTCCTTTTTCTGTTGTCTCCGCTGCTTTTCTTTTCCAGAATTAACATATTTTCCTCGTTCACATACAGTATCAGCACTGCAGTTGGAGCGACCAGATCAGAGTGAGCAGAACAACTAGAATCTTTTTTTCTTTTTTTTTTTGCTTCTGGAAATGATTTAAAGAATACTCATCCACATCTCTCAGTACTTGGTCCCTTTGATGTCAGGAAATATCCTAAAATATGTACTACTTAGCTCTGTCTGACCCGGCTGACAGCAGAAAAAGCCCAGCTGTGCCCAAGATATGGTACAAACCACAGGTTTCACAGCGCATGCTTTTAAATCTCAATTTTCTTTACGCTGACATGACCTTATTTCTTTATCAACAAAACCCTGACAGCTACTTTGAAGCACGAAGTAACGTCTGCCTGTGATCAAATGAAGACATGTGCCTACATTATGTATGACGTATGTGCGAAAAGAGAAAGGAGAGAGAGCTCTCTGGCCAGGCTTTTATCATCCTTAAATGTACCAAAATGAGTCTTGGAGGGGAGGGGGGGTCTGTGTGGCTTTTCAAGAATTACTCAGCCCAACTCATTTAAACGTGCATCGTGTCCGGGGCAGCCAATGGAAGCCCCCCCCCCCCTTACCTTACGCTTTTCCAACAGAGGCTTTGATGATCTCTGATAACGTTCATCGACCCCCCCACCACCACCTCCCCTCCCCCCTTAGCAGCGACACATCCAGTAGAGGCTGGCTTCCCCGATCCTGGCTCAGCGGCATCCTCTCTCCAGCGGAGGAGTGCATTAGGTTTTTTTTTCAGAGGCAAAGCTTTCAGCTTTTCAGTTTCCTGGGCTTCAAATAGAGGAAATTTCCAAGTTACGAGTTTATTCACCTGAGAGTGTTTTGTTCACTCAGATCAGTTTTACATCAAGACTCCGTCACATGTTTTCTGTTGTTTGATTTAGCACTAGAACCACCAGGGTGTCGGTGTGACTCCCACAGCATTTTCAGCTCTGTCTGACCATCTTAAAGTGAACCATCTGTGGCTTGGACTTCATGACCTTACCTAAAATGACTCTCTTTTAACATTTTGGAAATTATAGGGTATTTTTGCAACATAAAATATCTTGGTCTGGACTATGCTTACCTAACATAGCCAAAAAGAGTCTTTTTCACCCCATAGATACAATATATAATTCTGCACACACAGGTGTCCTGTTATATCATTTGGATGTTGCTTTGGGCACCTAGTTCTGTGCACTCTCTACTATGTGCTCCGTTTAGATGACCAACATTATATTGGACAGGGAAGATGTGTTTCAAAATGTTTGGCAGGTTATGTATAAAACTGTTTGGTCAGAGAATATATTACTATCTACACAGGTCAACAACTCTTCAATTGTATCTGTTTGAATTAGGGTTTTTAGTCCCAGCAATAAAAATACATAACACAGAGGTTTCAAGCATGAAATATTGCCTAATACTTTAAACTTACCCCTGAAAATTACTAAAAAACATAAAAACATTAAAAAAATTAAAAAATCAATACATTGCTTTTGAATATCGATACAATATCGTGACATAAAATATTGCGATATATCGGTGTATCGATATTTTTTTTACATCCCAAATATTAATATTAAAATTTAATTTTCCTTGCTTGAAAGTAAAAGTCAGTTAAAAAAAAGAGAACACTTTGAATATTGGAGTTTATGAACTTTATACATCTTCAAACGGCACAAAAAAACATATTTCTTGTCCAAGCATTTGCTTGCATAATGCTCACGCATCTCTTCCACATTAGCATTCATCAATCTGTTTTTAAATACAAAACTAACCATTAATAAACTCCACAACATGGCGGAGCTGAGAAATAAATTATTGGAATTTGTCCTTGGAACACTGCCAACGGCGTATACACTGGTTCACATGGCAGGATTTTAAAGCCGATTTCGGGCATGATTCTCCCCTTCTGACAATCCCAAGGGTGCCCCGATTATCGGAATGGCTCTTAAGATAATCCTGACAGATATTCCTGCTGTGTGTGGCGTTTTCAGAGTGCTCTGGTCCACTCGGAAGGTGCGTTGAGACCGCTCCGATCACAGATCGGGAATATTCAACATGTTGGATTGTCTTGGTCTGATATCGCAGTGTGCGCGTTGTGTTGCGAGGAAAGACGAACATGCATGCTGCTGAATGGGATGTGTAGCCAATCAGAAAGCAAGGTGATTGGCACCAATACGCCATGGACACGTCTATTATTATTTCCAAGTGTCGCTGACTTGAACGCAGTCCACAGACGTATCGAAACCGAGATAGATCAGAGCAAAGTGTGTAACGTTTCTGATTGAAAATAAAAAAGATACGTTGCAATGCTTGATGGAAATCACAATATATAGTCCTAATCATAGTATTGCAACATATATCGTTTTCCCTGTATCGTGGTGCATATTGTATTGCCGGAATTTTCCTAATACAACTCCCTTATTAATATATTATATTGCTTGTCGTATTTAATAAAAAATAAGGGTGCTACATTGTTGCCACAGCAGCCCTGGGGCAAACAGATAGAAGCGAGGCTGCCACAAAATCGGGACCGGGCTCGCTGACCACCAGGGCAGGTAAAGTGTCTTGCCACAACGACTGAGATGGATGGAGCGGGGGTTCGAACCCGTAACCTGACAAACTCCTGCCTCCTGAGCCACCTCACACGTGAGTTTCAGGTAAATTCAGTCCTTGGCGCTGCTTCGACAGTGCGATATCCTCAGAATTTCAAACAGGTTGTATTTACGTGCGACCATACGATTGCTGATCAGGAGCTGGTCATGAGGTCTTCAGCTTTTCACATCACCCCTTGTATACTACACAATGCAACACCCAGCTTTAAGTGTTTACAGAACTTAAGACTCAAGAGTGTTCTATGGGTAGTAATACTTACAGGGTTCCTTCAGCTATGCCTAACATTATGCCCTGAAACAGGTAAAAGGTCAAATGGTAGCGAAGAAATTACAAATTAAGAATGATGATACAAAGGCAAAGAAAATACAGGGACCTTTGTACTAACAACTGGAAATTACTAATAAGTATTCACGGATATATTCACAATAGAAATCCTGGGACTAACATAGGTATTTTATAATGAAACTACTTTTAAGTTTTAATGAAATCATAATGTATTACATGAGTAATAATTTTTTTTTAAAGCAAAAAGAGTCTTTATAAAATTCATGTTTGTTAATGTAAAGGTATCTCAAAATGACTGAGTTTAGGAAGTATTGGAATGTTTGCGGTTCTAGTACTAAAGTATGAGGAGCCGCAAGTACAAATATTTCTCTTTGGCATGTATTACATGGCAGTGGGGGGAATTGACCCGGAACCCCTTGCTGACACATTACGATAGTACTGAAGTATAATAATAAAATGTTTTAAAAGACTTTGCCATGTTGTTGACGCAACATTTTATGTTGTTCTTCTAGTTGTTTCTCATCTTGAATCAGATGATTTTCAGCTTGACCAGCCCTGACCGGTCAGCAGTCACCAATTTGGTCTTTCTATCATCATTGAACTCCCTATATGTATTAGGGGTGCTAACCACAACCCTCTTCAGAGAGAATGTTGTTACTGCAAGATGATCCCTTAAAGTTTTTATTATTATTATTATTATTATTTTTATCCAATATGAGTGAGGTGTTTATAAATCCAGTAGGGGGAGACACAGAAATGTAAGAGTCTTTTAAAAATGAAACTATGTTTTATATGGAGGCACAGTGGCGTCTGGTGGTTATATTTGTAGGGTGGGCTAAAATACATTGAAATGCTACGATTTAGATTCCAACAACACAAAGCCTCCAATCTGAAATAGAGAAAACCAGCTTTAAATATAAATAATGATATAATATTATAAATATTATTATTTCATCTATAATTTAATCCGCTGATTCTTTCTGTCAAACACCTTAGCATAACACTGTACCACACTCCTAACACAATTACTAATCACACTGATAAAATCAAATAAAATACACACTGGAACGGGTTTTTATTTTATTTTATGAGGCCTACCTTATTTCTATTTTTTTAAAGGTGTTGTGGCAACAGTGGCTTTTATTTGATAGTGGACAGCACAGAAAGGGGAGGGACATCCGGCAAAGGTTCACAGGGACGGGAGTCAAACGCGGGACGACTGCTTCGAGGGCTGAGGCCTCTGAACATGGGGTGCCCATCTTAACCACTGTGCTACGCGACACCCCAGAGACCTACCTTATTTAAAGAGAAAACACTCCAAAAACTCTTCTGGGATGCAAAAAGGTTTGTTGAAGTTAGGTGATTGATGGATCCCAGTTTTGCCCGCCTCCATAGTAACTACTCTGTCTACTCAAGACCACACCCACAGACACTTGTACGTTGTTATACGTCCGACATAATTGGCTAAAGCCCGATGCCTTGATCTGACTCTGGGTTCAACAGAATTAGCCCCAATGAACAGTAAGCTGTGGGGGCGTGGTTAGCAATCTGTCAATCACTCCATATCACATTGAACTGAACAGAGCTTTTGGGCTGTGAAAAGTTAGCCCTTTGGAGAGATTTTGCGGTTGTCTTGTGACTGTTGGGCACCAGAGGTGTAAATTTTACAAAATGTGATTCAGTATTTTTATATATATACAATTAAGGATGTAAATTTGTTTCCATCTTAAAGCCATACTCCACAACTTTCATGATATTTGCTCTCTGTCGCCCTCTTCAGGCTTGCCGCGCAACATCACTGTCGTAAAATCAAATCTCTCTGTCGCTCATAAGAGGCATGTTTCAATTCCGTTTATTTATATAGCGCCAATTCACAACAGATGTCATCTCAAGGCACTTAACAAGAAGTCATTTCAATACATTTATACAAACATTCCAATCAGTTAAAAAGTTTCCTATTTAAGGAATCCCAGCAGATTGCGTCAGTCATTGGCGTGAGGTTGGGCAGACTTTCCAACCACAGCAATCCTTCAGCAATCCCTCATACTGAGCAAGCATGTAGCGACGGTGGAGAGGAAAAACTCTCCTTTAACAGGAAGAAACCTCCAACAGAACCAGGCTCAGTAGGAGCGGCCATCTGCCACGACCGTCTGGGGGTTTGAGAAGACAGAGCAGAGAAACAGAAGGAACAGAAGATCTGACATAAGAGTACTTTCTATGTTACAGAAAGTAAAAAGTTGATAACAGGACACAGTGGATGGTCAGTTACTGGGAGCACCATCCCAGTCGATGCCCCCCGTCCAACAGGGGATTGCAGCCAAGCAGGATACCAGACCAGGTATATCTTCTATGGAGAGAAAAACACTGAGAGAACACAAAGTTAACAGTTGAAATAGCAGAATGTACTGTAATTCAACTGGAGAGTAGTAGTAGAAAAGGAAGTTGCAGAGGGAAGAAAATTGGTCAGTCTGTCCTCCAGGAGTCTAAGCCTATAGCAGCATAACTGCAGAGCTAGCTCAGGATGACCTAAGCCACTCTAACTTTAAGCTTTATCAAAAAGGAAAGTTTTAAGCCTGGCCTTAAAAGTAAACAGAGTGTCTGCCTCACGGACTAAAGCTGGGAGCTGGTTCCACAGGAGAGGAGCCTGATAACTAAAAGATCTGCCTCCCATTCTACTTTTAGAAATCCTAGGAACTACAAGTAAACCTGCAGTCTGGGAGCGAAGGGCTCTGTTAGGAACATATGGAACAATTAGATCTCTGATGTATGATGGAGCTTGATTATTAAAGGCTTTGTATGTAAGAAGAAGGATCTTAAATTCTATTCTGGATTTAACAGGGAGCCAATGAAGGGAAGCTAAAACAGGAGAAATGTGATCTCTCTTTTTAATATTCATCAGAACTCTTGCTGCCGCATTTTCGATCAACTGAAGGCTTTTAATGGCATTTTGTGGACTATCTGATAGCAAAGAATTACAGTAGTCCAGCCTTGAGGTAACAAATGCATGGACTAGTTTCTCAGCATCAATCCTGGACAGGATGTTTCTAATTTTAGCAATATTCCGGAGGTGAAAGAAGGAAATCCTAGAAACCTGGGATTTAAATGTCAAGTCTTGGTCAAAAATAATGCAGAGGTTCTTTACGTTATTACTGGGGGCCAATTTAATGCCATCCAGATGAAGTGATTGACTAATCAGTTTCTGTTTTAGAACTTCTGGTCCAAAGACATCAACTTCTGTCTTGTCAGAATTTAAAAACAAAAAGTTTAGATTCATCCATTTTTTTATGTCTTCCAGACATGCCTGTAATCTACCTAACTGACTGTGTTCATCAGGATTTATGGATAAATATAGTTGTGTATCATCGGCATAGCTGTGGAAATTTATCCCATGCTGTCTAATGATTCTACCAATTGGGAGCATATATATGGTGAAAAGAATTGGTCCAAGCACAGAACCCTGTGGAACTCCACAAGTAACCCTTGAGAGTGAAGATGATTTATCATTTAGATAAACAAACTGGAATCTATCAGACAAATGTGATTTAAACCAGCCTAGTGCTGTTCCTTTGATCCCTACATGTTCAAGCCTTTCTAAGAGAATATTATGATCGACTGTGTCAAAAGCAGCACTGAGATCTAACAAAACCAGAACAGACACCAGTCCATTATCTGAGGCCATGAGAATATCATTAGTAACCCTCACCAGTGCTGTTTCAGTGCTATGATGAGCTCTAAAACCTGACTGAAACTCTTCAAACAGCTCGTTACTGTTTAGATGCTCACAGATTTGATTAGCAACAATTTATTCAAGGATTTTGGATAAGAAAGGAAGGTTAGATATAGGTCTGCAATTCACCAAGTCATCTTGATCAAGGGAAGGTTTCTTGAGTAAAGGTTTAATTACAGCAATTTTAAATTCTTGTGGTACGTATCCGTTTACTAAGGATAGATTCGTCATATCCAAAATGGGGCCAGGAACCAAATGGAACACTTCTTTAAATAATTTGTTTGGGATTGGGTCCAACATACAAGTTGAAGGTTTAGAATAGGCTAATATTTTTGATAATTCCGAAAGCTCGACTGAATCAAAACAGCCCAAGCACAAATGAGGTTCTACAGTTCTTTCCGATGCTGCCTCATTTACTGAGGAAGAAGTAATCATATTTGGGAGGATGCCAATGATTTTATTTTTAATGGAAATAATTTTATTTATGAAGAATCCCTTAAAATCATCACTGCTAAGAGCTGGTGGAATAGTTGGCTCAACAGAGCTATGACTCTGTGTAAGTTTGGCAACTGTACTAAAAGAAACCTAGGATTGTTTTTATTCGCCTCTATTAATGATGAAAAATATGTTGTTCTAGCTTGTCGAAGGGTCTTTTTATACAGCAGTAGACTGTTATTCCAGGTTAAATAGGAATCCTCTAGATGTGTAGAGCGCCATTTTGTCTCCAACTTCCTAGTATTCTGCTTTAAAGTATGCAACTCTGCGTTAAACCAAGGAGTCAGCCTCCCATGGCTAGCCACTTTCTTTTTTAAGGGGGCCACACTATCTAATGCCAAACGCAATGAGGACGTAACTCTGTGAACCAGACCATCAATTTCTGAAGGGTTAGAGATAGAATTGCTGCCATCCACTGTGTTACTCTGAGACACTGAGGAAAGTAAGAATGGAACAGAGTCTTTAAAAATTGTTACAGCATTGTCTGATAAAGCTCTACTATAATGAAATTTTCTTTCAGATTTAAGTTGGTCAGTTAAAGTAAATTCAAAAGTTATCAAGAAGTGGTCAGACAGGACCGGGTTATGTTGGTGGACTGTTATTTCCTCACACTCAATACCGTAATACAGTACAAGGTCCAAAGTGTGTTTACCCGAGTGGGTCGATCCCTGTACTTTTTGAGTAAAGCCAATTGAGTCTAAAATAGCATTAAAGGCTGCATTTAGGCTATCACTTTCAGTATCCACATGAATATTGAAGTCCCCCACTATAATGACCCTATCAGTATTTAATACTATATCAGATAAAAAATGTGAGATCTGATCCAAGAATTGAGAGTAAGGGCCTGGTGGACGATACAAAACCACAAACAAAAATGGTCTTAATGTTTTGCAACTTGGATGAGGAAAATTAAGGGTTAGATGTTCAAAAGAACTGTAGCTATCAATTGGTCTGAGACTAATTATTAAATCAGAACGAAAAATGGTTGCAACTCCTCCTCCTCGCCCAGTACTTCTAGGAATGTGAAAATTTAAATGACTGGAAGGAGTTGACTCATTTATACTGACATAATCCTCCTGCTGCAACCAGGTTTCTGTGAGACAAAGGAAATCAATGTGATTATCACAAATCAAGTCATTTACTAACAAAGTCTTTGAGGAGAGAGATCTTATGTTTAATAAACCACATTTAATAGATTTATTTTTCTGTTCAGTCAAAGTCGTATTTATCTTTGAGATTTTCATAATTTGCTTTTGTTGGCTTAACTTTTAATCCATTTAATTTTGGCCGTGGGCAAGACACTGTTTCTATAGGGTAATGGGTGGGTAACAGTACAGAAGCAGCAGAGAGGTGGGTTAAACTACGACTCTGCTTCCTGGTCTGGACCCTGGTTGTCAGTGTTTTAGAGGACTAATAAATTTGGCCATATTCCTAGAAAGAAGAGCTGCTCCATCAAAAGTGGGATGGATGCCGGCTGTCCGGATCAGACCAGGTTTTCCCCAAAATGTTTGCCAGTTATCAATGTAGCCCACATCGTTTGCAGGACACCACCTAGACAACCATTGATGGAATGACAGCATTCGGCTAAACATGTCGTCACTGGTCCGATCAGGCAGGGGACCAGAAAAGATTACCGAGTCTGACATTGTTTTAGCAAACTTACACACCGAAGCAACACTAATTTTAGTGACCTCCGATTGGCGTAACCGGGTGTCATTACCGCCAGCGTGAATAACAATCTTACTGTATTTACGCTTATATTTAGCCAGCAGTTTCAGGTAGGATTTGATGTCGCCCGTTCTGGCCCCTGGCAAGCATTCGACTATGGTCAATGGTGTCTCTAATGCCACGTTTCTGACTATGGAGCTGCCAATTACCAGGTTCGGTTTCTCAGCGGGTGTGTCGCTGAGTGGGGAAAATCTGTTAGAAACGCGAACCGGTTGGTGGTGGCCCGTGGGCTGGGTTCTAGAACTATGCTTCCTATGTACCGTCACCCAGCCGGCTTGAGGTCCAGGCTGCACGTGCTCTACCGGAGGACAGCTAGGGGGTTCTCCCCTTGTTGGCTCCGCGCTGGCTAATGGGCTTCGGCCTTCTCAGCACAGAGAAAACAAGATCAATTCAAGAGATTCTGAACACCAAACAGCTCCACGGAGCGCGACAACAGGAAATGAAGCAATACGGCTTACCCCGTCACAGAGTCACGTACATGCCTTCAGAATCTACAGTGGCTGCTTTCCAAATCGCTTGCCCAAACAAACAAGCACCGTTGCAGTTCGCAATTCAACTGTAACAATCGGGATAATTTAGAGTAAAGACCTCACAGCTAGGTATTCAGTTTGTGGGGGAGGTCGGGGTAATTGGAAAAACAGTGGGATTAGATACAGAGAACGTCTAAGCGCCACGTAGCAAACACCGACACTAGAATCAGCATACAACTTTAGGTGTTTTTTGGAAAAAATCAAACAACAAAAATATAAATCACTAGCTTGACAAAACCAAAAGAAAAAAGTTTGACTTATATACTGAAATATAGCGACTACGCCGGAGTTTGCAGCTTTATCTACAGAACCGAGTCTTACACGTTAGCATCCCATTAGCCTCTAGATGGCTAACAGAGATCGACTCGGTTGTGTAATTCACATTACTACTGTAAGGCATACTGCGCAAACTATGTTCATCTACCCCCACACATTGAATAAAAAGCTTTCTCAGGACTGTATAACAACATCATGCCAGACCAAACACTATAACCCCGGTGAAATCATTGATTACTTACCTATCCATTAGCAGCACGGCTAACTCGGGTCCGTAGTAGCCAACATGACATTCGTTCCAAAAGAACTCTCCAACGACGAAAAGCTGGCCCAATATTTACTCTGGTCTTTGCTCTCTCTCTATCAAATTCCCTTTTTCTTTTTCCAGCTTCTTCTGATATGGGATTTCTCGGTCTCTTTGGTGCATCAGCTATCTCTACAGTCTCTAAACAGCAATGCTGTATGAATCTGCCGTAAAGCAGAACACTTCCGGCGGTGGGCCGCCGCTCAAAAGTTCTATAGTGCAGAAAAAATCCAAGGACCCCTGTACGGTGGTGATAACTCTAAAATTTAACATTGAACAATGGAATTCCACAATAACTTTTTTTAAAAACATTATATTAAGGTGTAAAAGTTGCGGAGTATGCCTTTAAGGGCGTTTTGTCGAACTGGAAAAGTACCAAATTGACCCGACTGTTATTTCAGTATTTTATCCAGGTTGAATAGTAATAATAATAATGGCTAATCATGTTCAGCAGATAGACTGTTAATAAGCTGAAATCTCTGATTGCTAAGTATCTAATTTTTTTTTCAGGGGTAAACCAAAACATAATGGTGTGCCCCCACTTTACTGTACATTTTTACCACCGTTTGAGATGTAGTGTGTTCTATTTGCTAAGTATTTTGGTTGAGTTTACTCTCTGTTCCCTAAAAACATTTCTAAAGCTGAATTCATCCTTTTTACACTTTATTCCTGATGCCACTCCTGTCAAATCTAAACCATAGTTCTCATGCACTTTGAGTTTTCCCAATCGTTGTCCCATGTGCCGTTAGTGTCATATGACTGTAGCCTGGGGAAGTAGAAGTGATTAGTGCTATTGTGAAAAAACCTGCCATCCAGAAAATTTGATGAAAGTCGGTGAGTCAGAGGATGAGAAATGGGCTTCAACAAACAAAATAATCTAGCAGACGTGCTACAGTAGCAGGTACGTATCTATGAGCCTCTGCCCTGCAATTTTCTACTCAGCTCGACTCAGAACCTACAGGAAATTAGAAGAAAAAAAAACCTTGGCTGCCTTTGCGGAGGCCAATTTTGTGATTATGGGGTTGATAGCCACATTCTGTTGTTTGCAGCCACATCTGTCCTTTTTAGATCCAGTCTGTCCAGCTTTTTTTTTGCACCTCTCTATTAAGACCCCCATATCCTTTCATGCTACTCGCTGTTTATCGTAATTACCAACTTTTGCGTTTTGGGGGGGCAATGTGTTGTAGCCAGAGGACATGATCTGCCGTTAGGGGTTGTTGAAAGTCACAATTACTGTGATACCACTTTGGCTTTCAAAGCTTTTAAACACATTTCTAGTTTTTGTAAATGGAGCACTCTTCATTTTGTTGGACAATTTTATGAATCATGTGTGTTCTGTGTATCTACACCGACTGCAGTCTGAAATGACTGACCGGCACTAATTTTATCTTGATAGAATATAAACTTTGGAGCAAATGTAGCAAAAATAAGAACCACATCAGCTCACTCTTTCAGCGTCTTAGTCATTTTAAATTCTGATCCAGTGCTTTGGGCCGTTTTTAGTGGGGGGGGGGGGGTCAATTAAAGTATGTCCGGTTAATTTATTGATGCGGTCAGATTCATCAGTTCTTATTCTGTTGAGATGTTTCTTTGCACACTTTTTACCCTGAAGTGATGCGTGCGTGTTACATCAAAAACCCCATTTTGACAAGAAGCCCCAGGGAAAGCTAGCCTATGACCCTGTTCTAATATGTTGCCTCAGGCGATTTCTTTGCTCCAACAACATGCCGTACAGTAACCTGACAAACTCCTATCAAAACCAAGAAGAAGAAAAAAAAAACATGCACTACACCAACAAAATGCACTGAGCCAAACACAGAAAGAAAGAAAGTACGCAGGTTCCCGTCCATTTTCAATACCAGTTTAATCCTGTTCATGGTCATGGAGGGCTGATGCCTATATCCACGGGTCAATGAAGAAGAGGAGGTGTTGTCCCGGAACTGCAGAGGTGGGAATCTTTGCTTGTCTTTAAATATGATTTGATTCATCTCTGAGGTTCCTTAATTCATCTCCATGCGTTGCATCTCCTTGTCCACCTACTTCTATCAACAGGGTTAGGGGAGACCGGGGCTGGTTTTCCCATGGGCTGGTTGTCACATTGTTTATTACAGCCATACCACAGGGCACTGTGGTTTGATTTTGATATGAAATATTTGGCTTATTAATTTGCTCATTTTGCACTATTCATCTTTTGAACACACAACACCGAGGTGAGGATACATTTTTTATTTTATATGGGTCAGAGTAATTTTTCATGTTGGTGATACTTTTGTATTAAAAGTTTATAACTTATTTCTTTTATTTAAAAAAAAAAATCAAAAAGAGCTTTGATTTTAGCTAAAATTTATTAATTCTTGATTTACCTTGGCGTGCCACAGCACAAAACAGTTTCTTTTAGTTGTGAGGCACAGTGGAGCATTGCGACTCTGACAATATATTGGGGGTTTTCACTCTTTTTTTGCCAGCATCTTGACACAGCCTGCAGTGCCACAGTTCTGTGGCATCGCTGCCATAATAATGTGGCATGAAGGCAGGTAAGGAGCGTGATGGTGGAGGTGGGACAGAAGTAGCAGCAAAGTCCAACATTTTCTTTGCTTGCTTCTCTCCGGAACTTTTTCTGTGTAAGTAGCTCCAGAACCTGTGTCTTACGCAACTCCTTATGCAGAATAAAACCGTTTAAAGTAGCAATATCCAGAAAATGGTTTAAAAAAAAAAAGTTTTTATACCACTTCATTGTTTTGTGGTGAACAGTGTAATAATAGATCAGCGCATCTGACAAGTGAACACCACCCATGTTCTTATTATAATGTAACACAGAGTCAGGAACAGGTACTGCCTTTGTTGTCCAATCTGAAGCCTCCTTGACTTTGCGCTGCACAGTCGGCCCACTGAAGGCCTTATGCGCTGTGGAGCACATTGTCACCTTACGAGTGTAAATCCACTTCACAAACAGAAGTTTGTTTTTCCTGATCCAGCGCACATCCCCCCTCTCAGTCTTCTTAGGCAAGGCAAGGCCATTTTATTTGTATAGCACACTTTCAACGATAGGGTAATTCAATGTGCTTTACGTGATTAGGGGATAAAATAGAAGTAGCAATAAAACACAGACAAAGCATATAAAGTAAAGAAAGCAATAAAGCAAGAAGCATACACAAAACATATGATACATGAAAACATTACTCAAAGGCAGCTCTAAACAGATACGTTTTTAGCAGTGATTTAAAAGAACTCAATGTTTCAGCAGCTTTGCAGTTGTCTGGAAGTTTGTTCCAGATTAGAGGAGCTTAGAAACTGAAAGCTGCTTCTCCGTGTTTGGTTTTAATTCTAGGGATGTTGAGTAGACTGGAATTAGAGGACCTGAGTGGTCTGGTGGGGTTGGTAAAGTATTGTATTGTTTCATGGATATGTGAGCCTTAGACGCTACCAACCTCTCGTCAATGCAAATGTTCTTATATGGATGGTAATGGGCTTTGCATGCAGTAACAATATGATCGTAGAGAAGCCTGATTTTGCACAGACAATCGTATATCAGGGGTGTTTTCTTTCTTTTCGTTGTCCTCGTCATCGTTCATACTGCTGAGGTGCAATGACCACAAGATTGCCTCGAACTGGTTTCTTGGCATAGTGTCACGGGGGAATTAAAATTGTATGCCCACTCTCCCCTCCAGTAGTCAGCCCTGTGGTGCACATTTACAAGTCCTGTGTATATAATGATAGCTAAGAAAACATAAAAGTCTCTTACAGTGAGCGGAGTCCAATGGAACTTTCTGCCATCCTCCTCCTCTGCCGTCCTTTTTGCAGCAATGGCATTGGTATGGTCGATAATTGTCTGACTTACAGATGAACTGAAGAAAAGTTGGAGGAGAGAGGGAGGAGACCATGCTGCCGTTTGGTCAAATGTAGGGCCCGGTGGCCTCGTGGGCATGAACCTACTCATGTCACTGGCACCACACATCTTCGCCTCCTCATGTCTCTGGCACCACACATCTTTGCCACTGGAGTTTCAGCAGACCTCTTTGGACAGCCATTTGCCTTAGCTTTCCCCATTTTTGCCTTCTTGTTGGCTGCGCAGAAGTTGAAGGCCTTGTAGGTATACAGTCTTAATCCTCACTAAAACAAGATAACAGAAAAAGAGTCAGAAAAAAATATACAGATAGAATCTACAAATACAACTCACAAATGATGACGACGAGTCCTCAACACAAACCTCAGATGAACTATCATTCCAAATAATTGCCAGGGCTTCGCCGGTGCTGAAACAACCAGCCCTGGTCTTCCCTACTTTTTTTCTGGTAATACTTGCTCTGAGAAAAAAAAAATCTCTTTTAAAGAAGAAGTTAGCTCTTTTACATAAGAACATACTCACAGTTAGACTTAAAATTGTTCATAAATCTTGTAGTTTTAATTTAAAGTAACTTTTAATTTGATCACGTTTTTCTTTCTGACTGGAGGCAGAACTGATGTTTTGGAGTGCCTAGCCAGAATCCTGACTTGAATCTGATTTAAATTCTGTTGAGGTAGCTAAAGATTAAGGACATGGTACGGAGGCCTTCCAACCCTTCTGGGCCACAGTACGAATCACCTCAACTACCTCCGTTCGATGTGTAGGAGCACCGGCTCTACTTTGAGTTCCGCTGACGCACTACTCATCCTATCTTCAAGACTGAGTCCGTCCACGCTGAGGACGAAGTTAATTTCACCCTCTTGTTTTTGGGATTGGAAATTCAGTTTGGTCATTTTAAAATCTTCAATAATGCTAATTGTTTTGTTTCCAAAGATAAGCGACAAAGTTGCATCAATGTTTTTTTTTTACATCACACTGCTGTTCGACCTGATATGAGGGAAGCATGTTGACATTCAATATCACAGATTATAAAACCTAACTCCACACTTCTAGCGTGTTCCTAGTGAGGTTCACTTTTTCTTACTTGCCTGCAGTTTTGTTCCCTAGCAGCCAGTGGTTTGTGAAGGCGATAATTTAAACAGATGCCTGCTGCCTGATAATAAACAGCAGAATATATGAGACAGTGTACAGATACTGCTCAAACCTTTTTGAGCTGAATAAAGATGAACGGTCGCGCTCAGATGTCACCTGTAATAAGAAAAGCAGTTTAACATGTGCAGGACAGACTGCTAGAGGAGAAAAGAGAAGAAAATAAAGGACAGCATTAAGAACTACAGGTACTTTTCAGAAGTTTCAGGCTTTAGATTAGGATGACACCATCTAAGATAGATGCTAATATTAATTATATTTTTTTAATGTGTGAGGCGGAGCTTACAAAATACCTTATTTGTAAGGTTTGTTTTTTCCAGTTGGAGTATAAACTCCAAATTATGTCAAGATGTTTGGTTTCAAAACTCAACGCAATTCAGATTCACGTTACAATCACTTTTTTTCCTAATCTGTTGGGGTTGTATGAGATAGGCTAAAAGGAAATGAGGCATAATTGTCAGATTTAAAGAAAATAACAGATGCTTATTAGGTAATTTTGCAAATAAAATCAGAAAACTTTGGTGTTCATTTGTATTTAGCCCCTCTGAAGCGACATGCACTTTAAACCATCTTTACCTGCAATTACAGCAGTAGAGCCTGTGTGGAAGGCCTCTACCAGTTTTACACATCTAGAGGCTAAAGTTTTGCCATATTTTCTCAGCTGGATTTAGCTCTGGACTTTGACTGGGCCGTTCTCATACACTAATAAGCTGTGTTCTAAACAATTGCATTGCAGCACTGGCTGTATGTTTAAGGTTTGTTGCCTTTTTGGAGCCACAGAATGGTTGTTTTTGTCGAGGTTCACCCTTTATTTATCTCCCATTGAAATCTGACCAGCTGTTAAAAACATGGATCTCTACAGCATGATGCTACCGCCATCATGTTTAATCAAGGAAACGGTTTGTGTAGGGTTATGTGTAGTGTTCAAACATAGCTGGGTATTCACAGATATTTTTCTACGATTTGGCCCGTCATCCACACGAAAGCGCAGATTTAGAGCACCAAAAAAAAGATTTTTCTACAAACTCTGGCCAAAGTGGAGGTTTGTGTTTTCTCCATTTTAAGCGTTTGCTTCTGGACAAACATAGTCTTAGGTTTCGCAACATCACTTTCCGTGACAGAAATGCTCCAACATCACTTGTGTTTACACTCAGAAACACCATTTTTGCCCTCAGAGCTGTGTTGGCATTACAAGCTCAATTACTGCTGTGTGATGAAGTTAGAAAGTTACTCTGCTACAATCTTTTAATTTTTGGAAAATGGACTGAGCTAAGGACTTGGAGGTGTTCAAAATTTGGAATATTGATTGAAACTCTAACGCTGCTTTACACTTACAGTATAAAACTTATAATCATTCACAGTTTGATCCCTAACCGGTTTGAGATAGTCAATGGTCACCATGATGTTGTCTGTTCTGAAATGTTCTCTAATTCACTTCACAGATGTATTACGGGTAATGCACTAAAGGGGCTGAGTAGAATTCCATAATCACACTTTTCAGATTATTGTGTAACAAATGTTGCTTCCTTCATTTTCCTTCTAATTCACAGTTCCGACATTGTGTTGGTCTAACCAAATGATCGACACTGAGAAATTAGAGGTTGTCTTGTGAATTTAGTCTTCTCACTGCTTAATAATCTGGAAGTTGTTGTCGGGTTCACCAAAGTAACAATGCCAAGAAACTCAATGATGGGAAACGGCAAGTCAGGCTAAACAAAAGCAGGCTGCGAGTGGGATATCGACCCAGAAAGCAAAATTAGAATTGATTGGTGGGGAAAAGCGAGGGAAAGCGAGGGTTGCTGTCTTGCAGAAGCAGCGAGTCCTGTGAATTCCTAATCCTGCAGCCTTTGAGGAAATCTCTGTGGCAGAACGGCTCTCTCATTACTCTTTTAGACAGGGCCTCAATCTGCAGCAGATTGGGAGCTACACGAGCTTCAGGCTTTATTAAGATTCAACCTCTCTGTGATACTGGAAGACCTCAGGCCTAACGGGGTTCTAGCAAACAGACAGCTCAGCAGAGATGCATTAAATACTGTAAAAAAAAACAAAAACAAAAACAAAACAAGGCTATCCAATCAAAATGAGTGGAGGACTGGTTAATGTGACTGATTGGGGGGACGCATACTTGCTTCAGCCTTTTATGTCTTCTGACTTCTATTTGCTTGGGTACATTTTTAAAATCCCCCGCCTGTTTGCCTTGATGAGGCACGGCCCAGGCTCTTCAGCGCAGTCTGTTTTTTTTTTCCCCTGTAAAATCCCCTGTCCCCTACAGTGTTAATTGGACTGCAGGTTCACAACAGCACAGAGAACTCCCACCGCAGGAGCGTTAGTGCGAGGCTTCCGGGATGCAGTTAAATCAAAACTGACTTGACACAAACTGCCGGGGCCAGGAGGGGAGGGAAAATGAGCTTTTCCTGGGGAAAGAGGGGGACCTTTTGAATAAGCAGATTGACAGCTTGATCAGTCGCGGGAGATGGAAAGCACTTGTTGCCTCTAGGACGCACGGAGGGGTCAGGTGCCAGGTTTGGCAGCCTCGCCGAAGTGGCAGCAGCTTTTCTGCGTGACGTTCCTGTCAAACGTTTGGCAGCAGGATCTCTCACAACGGCCACAGCGGGAAGTTGACGGTTAATCTAATTTCACCGGCCTCAATCACGCAGGGTGGCCTCGGGGATGTTTTTTCTGCCTTCATAACATGTTGGAGGCTACGTAGATAGTAGCCTTGGCTTTGTCCGGCTTTGTTGAAGGTTTTCTTTTGAAAGCAGAAACCTTTCCATTGATACAGAGAGGCACACAACAAAATGAAAAAGAAAAAACATAAAAACCTGTTACCCCTGTTGTATGTCAGACGGTGTTGATATACCAGAGGAAATTGCTTTTTATCATGAAACCTTACAAGCTATATAGAAGAGAACAAAGAACAACCGTGACAGGGATCAATTAGAGCAGCAAAAGAACATCACTCTTTGTGGCAGCCTGCGCTCAGATGTGTTCTGTTATTCATCTGTTTCTGAAAGAAAGTGTGCAGCTAAACACCAAAAAAAGCCCTTCACTACCCAATAAACAAAGGATATCAGGTTGATTATCTGAATTTGGTGCACTTTGTGCCCCACAGGTTTACCACAAAGTTGTTCAATTAAAGTAAATCACAAAATACATTTTAAATCAAGAACTAGAAGGATCTATGTTCCTTTGCACTATGACACCAAAATGTATTTAAAAAATGTTTTTAAAGGTTTTATGGGTTTCTAGTAGAGGTCAGCCAAATAAGCATGTCCTCAAGCACCAAAGTTGCTTTTCCAGTGAATGAAACATAAATGTAAATAGACAGTAACCAGAAGTTTTTTTTCTCTTTAGCCTAAATTAAAAATAAAGTATGTAAATAAATTTAAAATAGTACAGTTTAATCATGCCCCCCAGTTTTGTTCAACCCCGTAACAGCATACAAATCTCCCCCTTTTTAAAAATATTTGTTCAGTTACACTTTCTGAGGACCCAGGAAGTGACATCACGCAAGTCTTTTCATGCTCATACAGTAAAGGGAGGTAAGGGTTAGCTTACTTTCGGACATTTATTTGATTGTTTTTTGTCATCAAACATCCTCATGCTGAACAGTTACATGCACAAATTATATTGATGATTGTTTTTGAAAAAGCTAATAATTGTCTTAAAAAATATATTACTTTCTTGTTTTTCTCATGCTATATGCTGTTCAATACACTTTCCATACACTGTGGATTTATGGCTACTTTAAGCTTAAAATCTTCAACCCCATAACATTAAACCCCATAACAACCCCCCTTTGGCTAAAGAGGTTAACACTATTAGGGAACTCTTAGTGAAACACTTCTTGTTGCTCTCTACCAGCCTCTGACATTGATCTGAGAAATGTTTGCATGAATCATCCCTTTCAGCTTTAAGATGTTTTGAGAGTTTCTTGCATGTACAGCCCATTCTAGTCATCCCACGGGATCTCAAAAGGATAAAGATCTGGGCTTTGACTTTACTCACGATTGTCTATTTCCTAATTCTCAGTCGCTGGTGGAGCTACTAGTATGCTTTGGAATGTTGTTATGCTGCGGGATCAATTTCTGCATGAATATTTTGTCCAAAAATGTCTACAGACACATTCTACGGTAGAAATCATGGTGGATTCTTCAATTATGGGCCAAGTTCTGTTAACCAGTTTTCACCTTCATGCTTAACAAATTGTATTTTCCTGCAAGTTAAAAGAAAAAATACTTTGGCAAACTTTAGTCTGAACTTCATGTTTTCCGTAAAGAGCAAAGGTTTCCTCCTCGTCCATCCTCCATGAAAAATAAGCTTGAGAGTCTCTCTTTGATTGTTTAGACAGGAACTTTTATATAAACAGTAGCACGAACCAGCTGGTTTTTGGAGACTTCTTTTAGCATCTTGCAGGCTGCATTCGGGGTGAACTTTCTTGAACACTCAGATCTGGCCATGTTGGCAGTTGTTTTTAATATCCTTCATTTACATGTCCAAAGCTTCCGAAGGACTGTGCAGGACAACTTGTAGTCCCTCTGCTCTATAATCTGGCTCTATAACCGGAGTCTTCAGATGAAAGCAGTCCCGGTGCTGTGGAAGACTTCATCTCTCATACCGGTGCCCAAAATAGGGAGACCGGTAGAGCTGAATGACGACAGACCGTTGGCTTTGACATACTATATCATGAAGGCTTTGAAGCAGTTCTTTGTACATCGACTGAAAGTGCAGGTTGCTGAGGAACAAGACCCCCTCCAGTTTGCCTTTCAAGAACATTTAGGAGTTGAAGATGCGGTCCTTTACATCCTGCACTGGGCATACACCTACGTGTGTGCCTGGTTCTTATGTCAGGATCATGTTCTTCAACTTCTCCAGCGCTTTTAACACCATAAAGCCTCCCATACTGAGAAACAAACGTAAACATATGGGTGTAACCCCCTCCCTCTCATCCTGGATTATGGACTATCTGAAATCCAGACCTTAATATGTCAGGTTGGGGAGATGTGTTTCTGGGACACTGGAATGGAGCACTGGGGTCCCACAGGGGACTGTTTTGGCTCCCTTTCTGTTCACGCTCTACACATCAGACTTCAGGTACAACTCAGAGTCCTGGCACATCCAGAAGTATTCAGATGATACAGCTGTTGTGGCATATGTGAGCAGTGGACAGGAAGGGGAGTCAGGGACCTGGTGGAGACCTTCACTGACTTGAGCAAAAAGAAACTGTCTTCTCCTGAACACCACCAAGACTAAGGAGCTGGTGGTGGATTTCAGGAGATCTAAACCACCAAGACAGCCAGTCTGCATCAACGGGGAGGAAATAAAGACTCTAGAGTCCTACAGATACCTGAGGGTGGTTCTGGACCAGCAACTCGAATGGACCACCAACACAGACGCAACATACAGGAAGGGACAGAATCGCCTTTTCTTTCTAAGGCAGCTAAGGTCCTTCAATGTCTGCAGTGATATGCTGCAGATGTTCTACCACACAGTCATCGGAAGTGTGCTTCTGTGTTCTGTTGTCTGTTGGGGAAGTAGCACTGCAGACAAAAGGTGCGTTTCCACTATCGGAACTTCAGGGTAATTTGACTGGACTTTCCCGAAATGCGCGCGTCTCCAGTTCATCGGACCGGGCCAACAGGGCCGTTTTCTAAATGGCCCGATCGAGTCGCTCAGTCGGAACTGTGGTTAAGTCACGATGATTGGTTATAATTCAGAGGGAAATGAGCGGATATTGCTAAACAACCAGCTTTGTAAAAATAGAGTTGCTGGCAAAGGAGTTTATAACAACAGCTAACAGAAATACAGCTTCTTCCATGTTGATCTCTTATTTCTGCTGCTCTGGGCGCCATTTTGCGCTGATCAGTGATGCTACTCACTACAAAGAGAGTTGTGATATGGGGATGTCTTTAGTAGGGGTGTAATGGTACATGCATTCAAAGTTTTCGGTACGCCGTTTTCTACCTGAACACATGCAGAATGTATGTGCGCGGAACTCAGAGTGCAGTGCAACGTTCTGCAGCTCAACTTCAAAAAGTGACACCAAAACTAAACAGAAAGGACTCCCAACTATCACTAAACTCTGTTTTTTGGCAACATTAATGGTTTCTCATACAGCTACAGTAGCAAATGAAGGATGGAACCAACCAGAATATTGTCAGTAAGCACATCTTTCAATTCACAGCGATGCAAAGTCTTTTTTTTTCTTTTTTTTTTACAGAATAAAGACCACAGAACTCTCAATGAATATTTGTCTATGAGATCAACCAGTGAGTTAACCCCCGTTCAGTGATGTAACCTGCTTTGATTTGCCGACGCGTGCAGCGAAATGCAACAACTCACTTGTCACTCATTTGTCATAATTGGGTCACATCTGCCCTCAGAGGCAGGGCAGAGGAAGCACATAAACAAGTAATTACGTTTTAGTTGACTCGATAGCGTGCGGTTCCTGCAGACCTGCCATTGGGATGTTTGATAAACAGGCCCGAGATGTCTGCTGCAGTTTCATTTGATACGACTCTGCCTCAGCCATTTGGAAATGAGCTGAAAGCGGCAATGGATGCTATCCTTATAATTTATTAAAGCCTCCATTGTGTTGCGTTCATGACAGCATGTACTTTAAATATGCTCCCTTGCCACCTCACCAACGGTCTGAGGGATATTTTTCATGCGTGCAAAAGCCCCGACGTATATCTTTTGTTGCTCTCTGACTGATGTTACACAACTAAATCTTATTAAGAAGAAAAAATAAGAGTATCGAGGCAACTTTTCAGACCGAATTATTAATTATATATAATGCATCCATGAAGGACACTGAAAGAAGAATGTTTTATCTTTCATTAGACCTAAAAGTTGGTGCTAAACACCAGAGAAAACATCTCTCATATAGATGCACCTCAAATCGCTTCCAGTACAAAGAAATAATTCCCATTTACTTTGCAACCAATAGTATTGAGGGATGTGAGAATTAATATGCATAAAGCATGTGCTCGTGAAATCCCAGGTTGGCGTTTTAATGCTTCCATTATCTGCTGAGGGAGAGACAGCTCCCGTGTGCTGCTGATCTTGCTGACTCGTGTATATCTTCCAGTGCTAATACGGGATGAAAAGCTGCCGGGGCAGAAAAACAAATCATCAAAAGTGCTTAATTAGTAAATGAAAGATAGTTGGTGCTGCGAGAGGCTTTGCTATAGACACTCGAGGTAGTTCTTAAATAACTACCACTGATACATAGCTTCTGATTTTGGAATAGGCTCTTTGCAACAGTTAGCGACTTTAGTGGTCATCTGGGACCCAATAGTTTTTTTTTCTTCCATTCACTCCAAGTCAAATGAGCTATTAGAAAAGAATGGGCTACAACTGAGGCTTTTAACTGCACAATTAAATTCCAATGGTCTGGTGTCTATTGAGCAATTAACCTTTGGTAAACCAATTATTATTGAGTAGGTGGCGACAAAAGTTAGGTCATTGAGGATCCATGTCCTGTTTTAATAGATGGTCTTATGCTATATAAAAGATGGAAATGTGGAGCCATTTTAGTACTCTATTAGCTTAGCTGTGCTGAAATAGCGCCAGCTTACCTCGGCCTCAGTATTGATTAACTGGCACAGGGCCGTCTCTCTCTCTTGCTGGCAGGATGGGAGGCATGACAGCGAATGGATGAAAATGGATTCGGCGGAGTGCGGAAAAAGTTGTGGCGGCCAATCAATCCGCTGAGAGCAGGTGTAATGGACAGGATGCGAGCCAAGCTCCTCCGATGGTCCGCTCAGAGCCCCCAGCTAAGGCCTCACCTCTCGCCAGCTGTTCCGCCGGCATCCTGTTGCGGTGGCCAGTTTCCAAGGCAACCCGCGCTGTCACCCAAATCAAACCAGCTCCTTTTCTGCATCCTCTTCCCTGAAACCCTCCTGGAGGCTTGACAGCTTTACTGTCTCTTCCTGCAGCATTGTGTAAATAGAATGCGTTAGCTGGCGTTCCTGCCCACTCAGTCAGTCAAATGGCGGTGCAAACTACTTCGTTGATTGGTCACCGGAGTGTCGTTTGTCATTCCTGCTATGACTCCAACAGTCTGGACAATTCCCAGCCCGTTATACCCCTCATGGACACGGAGTAACTCAGCCAAACATTTATCACCGGCTATGCCATTACCTTTAGCTTGACGGCCCTCAAGCAACAGCAGTGCAATAATAAAGAATAGATTTTATCCCGCATGGAGCCGAGGCTTTTGCCTGTGCTTTATTTCCTGCTTTTGGCCTCGAAGATGAAGGAGAAAATAAGATAGCCACTGAAGTGTTATACCTACCTTAATGAAAGGTTTTAAACTCATGCTGGTATTGACTCAGAGGACCCAGGAGCATACCTGTGTATCAGCCGGAGTGTCATAGATGAAGATCAAGAATGCAGGCAACTTTCCCTTACAAAAAACCTGAACGAGCTGGAGGACTAAACAAAGCCCGGGACTGATGAGTCTTCTAACGTCACTATCTCTTGTGATACAGGGAGTCCCTTGTGAAAGGAGGAAAGAAATGTTGCAAAAAGCATTGCTATGTGTTGGTAATGGCCAGTATAGGATTCACCTTGAGTAAAATTACCATGCGCTTGCAGTATTTACAAATAAACATGGAATTCTATAACATTTGCCTTTACTCAGGACAGAAATGCATCAGCTATTCCAACTGTTGCTAAAATAATATGTAAGAATATTAATTGTTTTGCCAGTTCAGCCAGGTTAAAATGAATTGATTGGTTCATCACCTACATATTTTGAAGTTCACTGCTCCTCCTTGAACTTGTTCTTGTATAGATGTTGTATTTTGTCTAAAATAAAGCTGAATTTTTTTTTGTAGGTCATGATGTCATTTACAAATTAGCATATAGATTATAGCATTGCTTAGTATCTGTCTTCAGGTAATATCCTTCCAGAGAAAAAAGCTAAGGGCAGCAGAGTCCAGTTTAAAACCATGTACATACGTAGCCGGGTTAAAAAAAACAACTAACATTTTCACCACCTCGTTTAAAAAAAAATCTCCGACCACACTTAAACCGCATAAGTGCGTTGTTAAGCACATTCATAGACATGCCAAACCTGTAGGGGGCAGTATTTCCCCTAAATCCTGTCCACTCAGAGTAACTGTCTATGTTCTAACTTCTACACAAAGCAGTAATTGAGCTTGTAAAATCACGCAAACAAAAAGCGCTTGGTCAATCCATGATGCAAACACATCTCTGAGGGTATAAATGCTGTTTCTGAGTGTAAACACAGGTCGCAGAAATGATATCGGAGCATTTTTGTAGCGGAAAGTGACGTTGTGGAACCGAAAACTCCGGTTATTTCTGTCCACACGCAAACGCTTAAAACGGAGAAAACGCAGATCTTCACTTTGGCCGGAGTTTTTAAAAAGCTTCGTTTTCGGTGCCGTAAATCTGCGTTTTCGTGTGGATGACAGGCCAAACAGTGGAAAAATATCTTCGTTTTGTGAGATACCCGGCTTTGTGTGGACAAGGCATAAGGCAAGCATAGACACATGGACATAAATTACTAATAAACGACCTCACAAAGCTGAACTACAGCTCTTCTGCCTGCGCACTTGTGGTGAAATGCTGCAGCTCTTTTTCAAAAAAATAAAAATAAATTCTAAGTTTGTTGCCAAAAACCACTGTGTAACTCTTCCATTCATTGCCAGTCCACTTAAAAACTATCAGTGTTCAGTTCAGAGTTCTAAAAAACGTGGGTTCCACTCATGGATGCATTAATTTTAACTCATTCATGCACAGCAGTGCTTATATTTTCATTTATGCTATTGGTTTTTATATTCCTTTGATATTTAGATGTGGATACATAGAACTACCCTAGAAAATGTTGATAAATCCAGCCGTTTTAGATTATTATACCCAAGTTTTCATTTTGATTTTAGCTGGTTAATTAGTCAGGCTATCTGCTCCTGTAGCCAGCCTGAAGGCGACTGCTCTCCCGACATGCTTAGCTAGCTTACTGTAACTTTAAAACAGCACTACCTTAATAAGAGTAAGGGGTACTGCTCCATATTTTTCCACACCATGACTCTCTGTGTCTTTCACAACCAGAAACAGTTCCACACATGACACAATTCTTGGAAAGAGAAGTAAAAGTGTTGCAGTTGTGTTTGTGTTGGGGAGGGAGAGCTCTACATTGGTCGTTATGCATATAATAATTATGTCTATGTTTTTTTTTATTATTTTTAAAATTGGCCTCATACAGATTGAGAAAATATTTGACTGAAATCTTAGTCTTTGAAATCTTGGTCAATTGTTTTACTAAGTCTTGAAAATGATTTACTATAAAGCTGGGGAATTTTCAGCTAATTCACAGCCTTTTTTTTTGATTAGCTCAGACCATGTGTTTATAATCTTATAATCTTCTGTCAAAAGCTCGAAAAACTGACGCACCGCCATCATCTCCCCTGTTCTGGTTTTTACCAGTTTGTCTTTGATTAGAGGTGGCCGGATGATGTCACAGGGGATGATGCCCAAGTTAAAATAACTGTAACTTGGTTGCAGGGTGTGGAGGGGCCTGCTTTGCGCTACAGTGAGCGCTGAACGTCGAGAGACACCCAAACAGGAATGGGTTTTGGTTAAATTAATTGATTTGAAAAGTTAGATGAAGTGGTTATCAACTATCAAATTGAAAAAAAATTGATAAATCCTTATTGGAACCCTATTCCCTTAATGCACATTTGTATTTACTTTCCTTGAAGTGTATTGAAAACATACCAAACCTTGACTTTAAAACCCCAAATATGTACCTTACCGTTCTTTTAGTGGACCATTACACCCCTACTTTTAAGACTGTCTGTATATTTCAGTAGTTTTAAAGCCAGAAGTTTTCACAGGCTTGGTATACCTTGGTACCTGTAACTGACCCATGCTCTGCTGGGAAACACACAACAAGTAAAAGAGATTTTTACATGGAGGGACTTTAGCAGGTGCTGACTTTGACCCTGTGATTTGGCTTGTTGATCAATAACGATAATACACGTTCATCAATGGCTCAGCCTCTGGGGACCGTGTCCTGGTGTGGGTTTGTGTTTCAGATGCATTGTGTTTGAGATGTCATTCGAAATATAATTTCCTGTGCACCGCCGACACTCTGCTGATGATATGAGCTGTTAATGAAAAAAAATCAGTGGAGCTCGTCAACCGTGATCATGACCAAATAAGGCAGAAGGATGAATGGAATGAGGGATACCAAATAAAACAACATGTCACGAGAATTCTTTAAAAAAACTGTGATTCTTTTTTTAAGACGACCCAGCGAAGAGGATCTTCAGCCACATTTAGAAATGTTTTACAAGTAAAGTTAAACTGCATATGCGGATGTTTCTGAAAACAAAATGTTGCCGTGAGGTTTCCTTTTCCTTGTGCTTTTATTGTTAGCCAGACTGTCAGAGGTGGTTGAGATTTGCTATGATTATATGATAGTGCTACCAGAATGTGCCATGTGTGGCACGTGGCACATTTGAGCTGCATTTTTACCCCCCAAATTATAAGATGTAGCATGCGAGAGGATGTTGTCCATGAGTTTGGACCCAGGAGCATAACGAGTGTGTTCCCTGTTTCACGTCATTTGTTTTATATGAATTATGTAATAATGCTAATAACCTATTCATAGCAGGGAAATTAGCAAATATAATCATGGAGAAATGAAGAATATTCCTAACATTTTGAGATGGTTAGGTGCCTTCGAGCGCAGACATCATGTGGGGATGGGGGTTCTCGTTAAAAGGTTGCACCGAGCTACGGGGCTCACTCTCTTCCATCCCTCCCTCTGCCGCCGCCGCCACGCCGTCTTTTTTTTTTTTCTTCCCCAGACTCGTTCTGAAACAAGTGCAGAGCCTCTGCCGCAGAGCTGTAGCCCGAGAACAGCACGGCTCCTGTCCTCCCCACACCTCTACACCCTCATTATCGGCCACCATCTGCCCGACCTTAGCCTCGCATCGCTCCTTTCCACCCAGCAGCTCCATCGGCGCTCCCTTTCTCACTCTCCAGCAGCACCTTGGCTCATGACGCAGGCCCAGCTGCCATCTCTCTCTGTCCTCTTTGGCCATGTTTTGTGCCCTGTAATCCCTCCGTCTTAAGTCCTCCTCACAGGAACAAGAGTGTGTAAGCTGTCTCACCAGAAACACCCCACGCTCTAGAGGTCTGGACTCTTCATGAGGCTGTTGTTAACTTTTTATTGTTTTGAGTACCAATAAACACTAAATTATGTCTTCCATGCCAAACGTAAAGGAAAGGAATTTATTTATAAACAGCCAATAGTATAAAAAAAAGCCTGTTAGGTTAAAAGATGGAAAAAGAAATAAAAAACTCCAAATAGAGCTGCAGCCGTTGATTATGTTAGTAATCGAGGAGACTAGGAATTATTCTCACAATGAATCGAGTAATCGCTTAAAGAAAAGGAAGACATTATGTAGTTATTTAAATGTTATGTTCTATAACGCAGTTACGTTTTATAATATCTATAACATCAAAGATTTTTATAATAACTGAATAAAGACTAAAAAAAACACTCTATACAGTATTTTAGAACATTTGGTATTTATTTGAACTCAACTCAATAAGATTATCGCCGGCCATATGCAGAAAAATAAAAATATATAGAATATATATAGTTTTTGTTTGATTTTTTAGTACTTGGTAAAAAGTTTATGGCTTATAGTATTATTTTCAGTGTTTTTTGGTAGAAATTGTAAATGTCCTACGTTCTTGAACTCACTATACATTTCAAACGTTCCTTGCATGCACCACAGGTGTGCGATGCATTCAGCGTATTACAGGCAAGCTTCTGCGAACGTGAAGAACGACGTTTGTGTGTGGCTTATAAAAAGCAAACATTGGTCTTATATATCTGCAGATTTCTTTTTTACTTTTGAATTTATTTGAAAAATGAAACAAATTTGTTTCTTAATGAGGGAAATGAACCAAGAAAGGTTTATGATTGGTCAGTCAATGTAGCGTGATCATGCTGCATATACAATCATTCCCTTTCTGAGCGTCTCGAAGGACAGTCTGGATGCAGAGCAGGCTGCGTCTCTAATCTGCAGGGAATATCGGCGACAAAGTTCAGAGAAAGCAGCTAAGGGTGGTCAGAAATGTCGCCAGATTCGTTGCTAGGCGCGTTTTAGAAAAAAAGTTGTCAAGAAGTTCTGGAAAGTCGTTAGAAATAGCAACAAAGTTGCCAAGTTTTCAACCTCGCTCAATGGTATCCGCCCAACCCAGCCCATCATCATTTGCAACGGCATCATCACCGACACCTTCTGTCTCTCTCCCTGGCGCTGCAGCTGAAGTGTGGCTGTCAGAAAGTCTGACTCTGAGGTGCTTCATTCAACCACATTGTAGTAGCGCCCAACTTTACATCCTCAGTAACGGTAACGGCGTTGCAGCGATCGGAAAAGTAATGAATTAGATTACTCCGTTACCGAAAAACTAACGCCGTTACACTTGAACGCTGTACTGAAGCAGGTTCTGCTGGAGGTTTCTTCCTGTTAAAGGGGAGTTTTTTTCTCTCCACTGTCGCATGCTTGCTCAGTATGAGGGATTGCTGTGGTTTTAGTCTGCATCAACGGGACGCAACTGCCAGTCAATGACTCAATGCAATCTGCTGGGATTCTTTTAAACTGATTGGAATGTTTGTATGATTGTATTGAAATTACTTTCTTGTGAAGTGCTTGAGATGACATCTGTTGTGAATCGGCACTATATAAATATACTGAATTGAATTGCTAGGCCATTGCCAGCCACATTCGCCAAAGACAACAGAGCAATCCTAAAACTGCTAAAACGTGATGCCACTCCATGTTAGTTTACATTTCACAAAACAGGAAGTGTCCACCACAGACGAGGAGGTAACAGATATTCCTCAAAAGGTTCAGTTTGTTTGACAAAGTGCAGTGTGAAACAGAACCACACCAGCTAAAAAAAAGCAACAATGTGGCACTTTATGGTCCCCAATTGAACCGATTCTACCGAACTATTCGGTGTGAAATCGACCTAGGACTTTGTGATATAGGAACATAGGTGGCAAGAAACCATGTGACAGCACCTCGAGTGTCAAAATAGAGTTTGAACCTGTATTGTTTCATCACTATTGTGCGGTCCAGAGTAACCCGCAACCATTTAAACAATCTGTTTTTTACCAAGCGAATCGTGCATCTAGTTCTATCAGGTTTCAGTTTCCAGCTAAGAAACATACCAATCTGGAGAGAGAGCTGGGAGCTGGGAGCAGGGAGAGAAAGAGAGAGAGAGAGCGGTGGGCTACAGCAGCTCTTCTTGACAGATAAACAGGATTTTGTGGCTGGCACGCCAAAGATTGTCAGCTCCAATCTCTTAAGAGAATTACAACCGCCAGTCAATGCTGGGACATTGGCTCTACAGACAGAGCATCAGACCTTGGGTACCGATGAGTGGGAGATGCTGACTCCCTCGCTGCGAAAGTGACGCATGGTTTATTCATGGAGGATTGAGCCAAGGGCACAGTTCAAGGTACCAAAAACGGGTATTTCTTTATTTTTTTTCGAGCTGAAACTGACGCTTTGTGGACAAAACAGTATGTAAAAGCGAAAAGCACTGTATCTACAGTTAAAGAGAAGGGGGGGTTAAAGAGGGTTTGGTCTCTTGCTCTTTTTCTCAGGGGGTCCCAGAGCCACCTCTGGGAGATAGAAAGGGGGGGAGGGGGTGTTTATAACTCCTATTAACATATAACAAATAGGCTTCACTGTTTCATTCTTATCAAGCTAGAAAAATCCCCAAACCCAGCTTTTGAGCTTTGAATGGAGCCCTATAGGTCACTGTGCTGTCTTTGTTAAATGTCAGCGGTTAGTGTGTCAAAGCGAAGCTGACAGTTGAAACTATGTGAGCTGGTTAAAAGCCACCTCTCAGCCATCAGGCACTTCATCTGGGTTAGTGTTTCCCCTCATAACGCCGGTTTGTTTTTGATGCTCTCAAAATCAATTGGAACCAGTTGGTTGCCAGGGCGCTTCGGCGTTGAGTGGCATTACTGAGAGATAAGGGAGCTGAGATGTGACGGGCCTTATTAACCAGCCAGCTGTCCTCCTGATTGGATCATCGCTGTGCTTCTCACTTCCAGCAGATAGCTCGGCATCTAATTAAACTGTCCGACTTTGATTTGACAGGACTTTAATTCATTCATATTACCCTGAAAAAGATGTAGTCTTATTTTATGCTTCTGAGATTCTTAGAAATATGGGTTTGCTCTTCTTTGTGAAGACACAGGGTGACGTCCAAAGTAATTTGCAGGAAGGACAGATTAGAGGGGAAAGGGGAGTGGACTGGGTCAATGGATCAATGTCCATTCATGGTAAAAGCACAGATGTTAATCTAATTTAAAGTAAGCCAACGTTACTGAATAATTCACTTATCAATGTGTGGAGTGACTTTTCCCAGTTGTTGACTGTCAGTAGCACATGGCTTAAGTTCAAATAGTGTGAAAAGTTTAGATATGATCAAGAAGTTTCAAATTTGTAATGATGCATTTCAACTGTTCTATGTGTCCCAAAGACACATGGAACTGCTTTTGAAATGAATGATGCAGGCTATCATTACACCTCTGCAATGGTCCCGGCCTCAACACTAATGGAAAAATCTCCCCTGTTAAAGGGGAGTTTTTCCTCTCCACCGTTGCTACATGCTTCCTCAGTATGAGGGATTGCTGAAGGATTGCTGTGGTTGGAAAGTCTGCATCAACGGGGCCCAACCTCACGCCAATGACTGACGCAATCTGCTGGGATTCCTTAAATAGGAAACTTTTTAACTGATTGGAATGTTTGTATAAATGTATTGAAATGACTTCTTGTTAAGGGCCTTCAGATGACATCTGTTGTGAATTGGCGCTATATAAATAAACTGAATTGAAATTGAAATTGAAATGGATGGTCTACAGGCACATTCCCACTTTCGCAACTTCAGGGTGATTTTACCGGACATTTCAGGAACCAACTGAGCACCTGCCTTGGGGTATGTACTCTGGTATGTACTCGGAATGGCCCTGTAGCTGTCTGGGACTTGTTGTTAACTCACGCTGATTGGTTATAACAGTGTGAAATGATATCAGCAGACGAAAAGGAAGTTTAGCATTAGTCTCTGCTTCTTCCATTGTCGATCTCTTGCTGTTCTCTGATGCTTTGGCCGCCTTTTTCGCGCTAATCAGTGGCGTCACTCACAGTCGAAACGGTCTCGATATGCTGATGTCTTCTTCTTCTTCTTTAAAGGGCCAATGTCCCGGAACTCGTCTTGTGGAAACCTGCCTTATGCCTAAAAGAAGGTCCATGTTAGATCACTAACCTATTTAACGAAACTCTACCAATTCTGATAGGAAGAATAATCAGATATGCAGCCAGCATATAGCCAGAAGCTTGTTGAGTGCTACAAAAAAAATATGTTTCTGTGCAACAAGCTGACTGATGTTTAACCAAATATTTACCAAGAATAAGATATTTTTTTAGCTCTCTTAATAAAGTTGACTGCAATATTGCCTGATTTAAAAAAAAAGCATAACCAAGACTGGTATAAGATTTTGAAAGTAATAATAGTTTGCGCAACTATCATCATTTTACATTATTACTGTGTTAAGGCTTGTTTTGACAATAATGAATGTTTCTATTTTTTCTTTAGACAGAAATGCATCATATTTTATTACTACTGCTGAAAGAGCATCAAATGTTGATATTTCAGATATGGCCTTAGCTATAATAAGATGTGTAGGATTTTTTATTTGGATGCACTGACAAATAAATGGAGAGGGAGAGAGCTGTGGTGTGATGCCCTGCTCAAAATCAAACCCAGCTGTAACCATGTAATCTATGAGACTGTTAAGTAAGTTTCACATGGGGGTAGAAGACTACTACTACGAACAATATTTTTGTAGTTTTGAAATTAACAAGCGTTGTGCTGCATAGTAACTCTCTTTAGCCATGGTGCCGTTTGTAAGAAACACTGAGTCCAGAGAGCCGAGTTATCTGCAGCAGCAGCGACCTTGCAGTCTGCTGCTTTACGCTGAAGCTCTCAGTGCTTGTTGCTAAAGTTAGTTTCTAAACAGCACTACTTTAGTTTCAGAGCCATGACTGTCCTTGTCTTTGGAACCAGAAATATATTGAAACAGCTAGCTTTGTCTTTCTTACAGGCTAGGGAAAAGCCTAGGGGCCCTCCTTCAGGTAGCTGACGGACAACTCACAGCAACATGTGGTGGAGCTAAATGCAGACAAAGACACCTCTAGTCTCTACTTTCCCTGGCATCTCAGTAAAATGACTTATTCTACAGGAACAGGATGCTGCTCTTGTAACACTTTTCTTCTGCCTACATTAATAAGGCACGTGCAACATTATTTGCTTATTGTGTGAATGCTGATAGTGATTCATATCCTTTATTGTTATTACTCCATACCGCTAACTCCTTCTGCAACTTTTCAACTAATTTTAACAATTCTGGTATCAACATGTTCAGCTCATTCTGAATATAGATCATTATTGCTATGACTTTTAGTGTCTTTCATTATTACACTATTTTCACCATTTTTCTTTGTTCACAAGTTTTCCCGCTATTGAAAAAGTCTTTAGATATTTTAACAAATCTTCTGGTTTTCAACACCTCTCTAGTTATACTATTTCAACATTGTACAATTAAGCTTATAACAACTATTACTGTAAATACTTCTGCTACTTCAACTTTTAAACTTTTTGTACTTATTTTAGCCTTTTTGGTATTTATGCTAGTTTTTGATAAATTATGTTATAGCATGCTAGTTGGCATTAGCATGCTAACTAATGTTAGTATTTTAGCTTTTTTTATTTTATTTTGTCTGCCGGTAACTTTTCGTACTGATTGTTTTCGAGGCTAATGATAGCATGCTAGTTAGCGTTTGCAGAGTTACCATTCAGCAATCAGCATTCACAAAGCATTTCCACAGGAAATGCAATTTCTCTAGTTCAGATTTGTTTTGATTTTTAGATCTGGAAAAAAAAATTCCTGGAATTTTCACCTGCCATTTGCTGGTTTCTCTGAGCTGTTTCACTGTGGGGTCTAAAACAGGGGCATCAATGCTAAATGCTAACTCCTCCCGCTGCAGCCATGTCAGCCACAGTATCACTTAGCAGCTGACAGCTGGAGAGAGGCATGTTCATTTTGGAATAAAAAGCTTTAATTGTAATTAATAAGACTAATAACCGATGCATTTAACAGCGCCTACACTTTGTAACTTATATAGAGTCACTACAAAGGCCACAGAAAAGTGTACAGTATCTCCCCCCCATGCTGACTTCTGAAGAGAAAATGAAGTTCCGGTTGGAAATGGAACCTGTTGCTCTAGTCATACACTTGTGATCCTTTCATAGTGCTTGCAGGCAGATGAGGTTTAAAACATTCAGGTCATAAATAAACCCCAAAGGTTGGCTCCCAAAAAAAGCATTAACCACACACACACACACACAGCAGTAGCAACACATCATTTCGTACATTTTTGTTAAGGATCCATGAGGCTTTTGGTCTTTAGTTTTTTTTGTGCTGCAGAACCTAAATGGTTTTCACCTTAAAATACTATTTTAAATACAAAAAAAAATAGTGTCTATAAACAGATGTTGATCATTTGAACTCTATCACAGTTAAGGGTAACAGAAAGAATGAGCTTTTAGATTGTTTCAAGCTAATATTGCTCAAGTGTAACCCATTCATCTAATCCGGTTCATAAAGTGAGGACCCAAATGCAGCGGAGTAAAAAGAACAATGATTTAATTCAGTGATTCTCAACGGGTGGGGCGTGCCCCTGGGGGGGCGCCAGTAGGCTACAGGATGGGAGGAAAAAAACTGAAAAAGAAAATTTGCTTTTTTTTAAAATTATTAAACTACTGTCATAACAAGTTCTAGTTTTGTATATAAATAGCTCCTGAATAGAAATTAAAATGTGTTTGGACTGATTTAAAAAAAAAAGAAGTTTTGAACAAATTTGATTTGTTTGTCGATCGTGAGCGCAAATGCAGGTGATTAGCAGTTTCAGCGAGTCACACTGAAGTTCTCTGGCTCTCCAGGGGGGCGGGTGTTACAGCGGTTGTATGAGCTACGAGAGGAGGTGAAGCGGTTTTTGACAGAAATCAAATCAGATCTGGTGAAGCATCTGGATGACGCTATATGTGGCTTGTGTCTCTGTCCTATTTGATCTATGTTTGACCGCTTGAATGGCCTTAAACTGTCTTTGTAAGGCTGTGAAACTCATATTTTGCTCATTGCAGACAAAGTGCACGCCTTCATACTAAAACTAGACCTCTATGGCCACATTAGTGGAGGGAACTACAACATGTTCCCCAGCCTTGTAGACTTTATCACTGATGCGGCACGTCACACGATTTCTCCTCTCTGTTTCAATCAGCGTCTGAGCGCCTGTCAGCAATGAGAAAACTATTTGCGACTTACTTTAAAGAGGATTATCGCTCTTTTGCTTGGTTGAGATCCGTTCGTGTGCACAGCAAACGAGCTGTCAATTTAAGGTGACCAACCGTCCTCTTTTCACCTGACATGTCCACTTTTCATGTGCTGTCCGGATCATGCTTAAACTGACTGGTGTGATGCATGCATTATGACAGCCTTTCTCTTGTGTAACATCCTCCCGAGCTGGTTCTGATCCGTTTATTGACGCCACAGACAGCAAGCTGTGCGCAGCGCTGCTCTGCGCCGAGTTGCACCGCACCGCACCGCGTTATCATGCATTGCGCAGCCCCGAGTTACTGCTGTTTACAAGAAGTCAAAGCACAAGCTTCATGCACGAACCACAAAAGATATACTGTCAAGTCGCAACAAATGGGTGGCGGAGTGCACCATTCACATAGCTGGAATGTGTGTTTCTGTGTGACAAAAGTGGCAAATATCCCAAAGATCACATGGACACAAAACCTATAAAAAGCCTGAGCAAAGTGAGAGTTCATCTATAAACTGACTGGAGGATGAAGATGCAAACTAAACAGAGTAAGCACTTTTTTATTTTGTTTTTGAGTCTGCAGCTGTTTACTTTTATTACAGTGAAAAGATAATAATACATAAATAATACAGAAGATTATTTCAGATTTTTCTTCAGTTTTTGTCCAGTGCAATTTAAAAAGTAAACTAATATTGTTGCTGGTAACTTTTTTTAATTCAGAAGAGTAACTATTTCTATTATAATTTATTTCCAGAGATTATAAAATCATTTTCTTCTTGTGAAAGCCTTTTTGAAGTCTGTTATTTAACTAAACTTTTCTAACCACATTGAGAATGCACACTTTAAATATGTTAAAATCAAAAGTCTTGGCCAAATCCTGAAAGTGTTTCAGTACTGTGCCAGATGGCCTCTTTTTTGGAAATCAAAATATGGTCACCCTATTGATATGCAGGAGCAGCTTATTGAGCTGAAGAGTGACAGTAGACTGAAGGAACTCTTTGGCTCCTCCCCTCTTTCATCATTCTGGGCAGCATTGATGCAGGAATATCCTCAACTCTGTCACGTCGCCTTGAAGATTCTCCTTCCTTTCACGTCGACATATTTGTGTGAGGCAGGATTCTCATAAATGACACCACTCAAAACAAAATACCGCAATCGTGCAAAAATCGAGGATGATTTGAGGCTCTGCTTATCAAACATTGAGCCAAGAATTGGCACTGGGGCACCAACTGCAATGAACCAGCTTTGGGGGGGCCCAGCTTGCAAAAGGTTGAGAACCCCTGATTTAATTAAACGAAAGAACAAGGGACATGGGATTTACAGAAACTCAGGAGGACCAGAAAATGTAGCGACGGGGAACACAGGAACCAAAAAGTGATGTTTGACGACGAACCAGCTTGTAGTAACTGACAGAAGAGCTTAAAGGAGTCATAACCTAGTATTACCTTGGATACCCACGCTCTATTATAGTCTTTCAGGCCCTTCTAAAAAAGAAAAGTTGAAAAAAATAAACAGAACTCCTCTGACCCTTATTTCTGAAGGCATTCTTGTCTCGCGAGATCAGATGCGATATGTTGGCTGTCGTGGACGGTCATTGTAATAATGCAAATTATGTGTTGATTAGTAGCAGGAAGGAGGGGGGTTGACACCGCAGGTAACGCTTCAGCATATCTAACCCATATCTACTACTCCCGCTAGCATACAATAGCCACATTAGCAGTTAGCTGCTGTTTGTTACACACAGTAGAGCAATAAAAACACAGCCTTACCGTTTCAATTGCAGCCAAGTCTCTGAGTCTCTCAAGTCTTGTTGGAATGGCCCCTTTTTCCAAACGGATCTTCAATGCCAACTACGCCTGATATTGTCCCAAATTCGTAAAGGATTCCGGTGAAAAAAAATAAATAGAAAAAAATATTTCCATGTTGATTCTGGCAGTCAACAACAGAGCAACTCACGTGTGCACTATGTTTCTGCATCTTTCACAGTGGAGTTCGTACTTCGAAACGGTGATGTGTCGGTCGCGAACGAACCGGCTCTAAGAGCTAACTCTTTGAAGTGAAAGATGGGAGCCGGCTCGTCATTGGGAGCCGTTTTTTTATTTTTTCATTCCCCCCCGCTTGTTTTGGTACATTTGGTACACATCGTTTTGCATTAATATTGGTAATAAATACACTTTAAGCAACAGAAAATCTGAGGAGCCACTTGGGAGCCGAAAGAGCCTGCTCATTATGGTGAGCCAAGCCAAAGGAACTGGCTCTCCAAAAAGAGCTGGAATTCCCATCACTAGAATTCAGTAATGGCAGCGCTCGACTGAATATGAGGGAGAGAGGGGCGAGGGGGAGAGGAGCCAGGGAGAGGGCGGGCTTCCTGCAGCACAGGTCTGCGATGTCTATATATGGTATATCCTGCGCCGACATGACATCAAGTCGGCCAGAAATTAAAATCACGTATTTGAGTGGGAGTGCACGTGGGCTGGTTGACGAACCCAGGGGTAAACAAACGCTTCACTTTTAAATATTGGCTTCCCGGCCAGTGTATAATCGTTAGGCAATCATAACATACATTTTTTCTTGTGGAAAAGTGAAAATTACAGGTCATGACTCCTTTAAATATACTGTGGAGGTGTGCAAGTGGCAGGGAGAAGGCTGAGGACTAATTAGGGAGAAGCAGTTGCAGGTGAGAGGGAGAGAGCAGGTGGAAACGATCAGTAGCTGGGAAGGAACGCAGAATGGCAAGGAAAACAGAGGAAGGAAGAACTAGACAGATAAACCTAAGAAAACCTACAGTAAGGAAACCCCAACACAAAATACAAAGTGGTAACTAGGAAATAAGACTGAGAAACTTGAAACACTAATGAACATAAGAGAGGAGGGAGACATAACAGAAACACAATAAACTTTAACTCAAAGACTACACAAACAGCTAACATCATGACAGTTTTGTACTCTTCCTCCGCAAAACTCCAATGAAAAAAGTTTCTGGTAAATCAGAAAAGCACTGGGCTAAATGTTTATTCTGCAACCCCTGCAATAGCAGTGGAAACAAAGAGTGAAATATATCGGGTTTGGGTGGAAGAAGATAAACAAGTCACTCTTCCAAAGGTTTAAACTAATGCAACAGTCAGCACTTTAAACCTGAGGGTTTAATTGCACTACTGAGGCAATTAAAGAAAAAGAGAAAACGTGGTGGTACTGTAGCTTCTGTTTGTGAAACAACACAGCATGACTTGAAGCATTTTGGGTAAATGCAGAGGTAATCACTCAGACACATCAGTTGTTTGGGCTTTTGTTTCCAAACTGTTCTCAAAATAAAAAACTACTTGCAGCGGCTAATCATTTTATGTGTACTGTAGAATAGGAATGTTTGGGTAGGCCTTTAGTTTTCTGTTTAACCATGCAGCTTTTTTGACGACAGCTGACTAAATGAAGAATGGAAATTAAAATGTTCTCCGGCTGCAATAACAGCCACTTAAATCTTTGATAAGCTTCTTTTTGTTTTGAGCACTTTTGTTAAATGTTTGTTTTGGATACAAAAAAACAACAACAACTAGTTTTTGTATTAAGTGTAATTTGTTGCTTGAATATGTAAATGCAAGTTTTGTTTTGCAAAAGAAATATAACAATATACCACAACTTTCAAAGAATGGAGAGATGTGTGAAGCTGGGACCCCAGTCTGAAAGGTTACTATTTGTAACACGCTACGCCGTCTTTAGTTAAATTCCTGTAGCGCGCACAAGTTCCCCCTGCTCAAGCCGGCACAAGTTCAGGCCTGTCTTAAGTTTGCGAACGGCCATCTGGATGATCCAGAGGAGGCATGGGAGAAGGACGAGTACAATCCCATGAACACCATCTCCACCCGTGAAGCATGGGGGTGGAAACATCATTCTTTGCAGGTGTATCTCTGCAAATGGGACAGAGATACACCATGCCAGAGCCTGACTTGGAACCGGTTCTTTGGTTTTTCACCGCCAAAGCACCAGTTTCTTGGTTCCAAACCTGTGCTCGACCCTGGTACCAACTCCAGCAGTGATGCTGCATATTTACCTTTCGTCGCTGTCTGCGCCTTGTAATCATCCGTTGAGGGTCCACCAGGACACATCTTTACAAATCCAGCAAAGTGTGGAAGAAAAACAGCAGCACTTGTAAAGGCACAATAAACTCCTACATTATTAAAATCTCTTTTTCTGTTTGTTTTTTCTTCTCCCCCTATGGGCATAAACAGTTGTGTTGCTTTAGATGGCGTTATGACACAGCACTGTGGAGGCCCCTGCATCAGTGGAAACGAACCGAGTAAGCACTGGCTCTTGCAACAACACCGAACTAGTACTGGTTCTTTTTTGGTGGAAAATCCCTAATTGAGGTGAGGATGGATGCTCCCATGTATAGAGGGATTTTGGCCAACAACCTCCTTCTCTCAGTTAGAGCATTGAAGATAGGTTGGGGCTGGGTCTTCCAGCATGACAATGACCTGAAACACACAGCCAGGGCAACTATAGAGTGGCTCTGTAAGAAACATTTTAAAGCCCTGGGGTCTCATTTATGAAGCTAGCTCACACACAAAACGGGGTCTGGAAATTGCATTTGTCACTTTCTACGCCAAGTTTGGGATGTATAGAAAGAAACGTGGCCTAAAAATGTGCACAAATGATTTTGGCTACGGAGGACACTGGCAGCGCTGCCGGTGAGATGGCAAAATTGTGAATTTAAGCCAAGTTTTCAGCCGCCACCCCCGTCTCTGAACTGAGACTTAAAATGAGAATCTGAATGAAAATATGTTGCATTTAAGAATTACATCACATGATGTTCATATGTACATGTTCAGATTATACATTTATTGGTGCATTAATTGGGTGAAGTACAAATATAAATACTACAGTGACACTCCTGCATAATCTTATTTGTTTTATCGCTTGTGTTGCTCCTTTTATTTTTTATTTTATTTTAATCTGTTTACTCTTGTTGTCTTGTTACACATTTTCTCATTGCTAACTATATTTTTGTCTTTTATTGTGAAGCACTTTGGTCGCCGTTTGGCTGAGTAAAGCTCTATATGGACTAAACAGTTTTCCATGTATCCACGTGCGTCCTTCAGTCTCAGTGGAATTGCACTTTCTCCACCTCTCAGTTGCCATGGTTACCCGTGAACTGCCCCATATCAGCCGCTTAAGTCTTAAACGCGCCTGCTTTAGATGACTGCAGTTCAGCAAAAGCCTGTTAATCGGCCATCAATTGAAATCAGGTGGGCTGAAGCAGGGAGACATCTAAAACATGCAGGGCAGTGTGCCCTGAGGAGCAGGGCTGAAAAACACTGTGTTAAAAAAATCCAACCCACGATCATCCAAGGTTTGTTTCATTCATACTAACTGGGGGAAATATTCATGTCCAATCATATATTTAGTGTATGTACTTAATATTTAGGAATAAAATATACTGAAAAATGTTTAGTTTTTTCTTGCCATCTAATCATTTGCTACCAGCAGCATCAGATAACTATTTCTGACTCAGTTTCAATATTGTGCCGGCTGCTTCTCCCATATGGTGTCATACGGTTCCTCCAAGAAGACCCCACCATGCATATTATTGCCTTCTATTCTGAGAGACTTCCCGCTACAGAGTGTGTGGAGAGAAAATGCGGGGATTTCACCAAACGTCTGTGCCCAATAGGGCCAGTCTCCCGGCAGCTGTGACTGATAAAGCGAGTCCTCTCCACAACAGGAAAAGAAGGAGAGAAAAGCCTGTTCGCTGCTCCCTCTCCGCACTCATCCCACAACTTCTTGTCTTGTCCCCGAGGCACAAACGTCCAACTTCCAAATGCCAACTCAGTCAGGAGTTATTGCCGCTATTTCCCCTGTGAGAAATGTCAGATGGATGGTGATTTTCTGCTTTATGATTTCACGGGAGTGGTGACTATACCGTGTCAGGAAGACACACTGTCCCAGTTTGATAAGTGGGGCATAATAATAAAAAGGCCCCCCCCCCACACACACACACACACAAAAAGACTAAGGTAAAGCCTCATTTAAGCTTAGGCCAGTCTGCTGGAGCTACCTAGATTACCATTTTGCATACTGTTGCTAAATATTTTTTGACCTTTTCCTATTATTTTTGCTAAATTGTTGAAAAATGTCAGTAAAAACATCCTGGAAACTCTCCTAAGTTTTACATCTGTCATCGACTGGGCTGTACTGTCACTATGAAACTACAGAATTCCAAGGCAGTCAACAAATGACATCTTTAGCAGGCCACGGCTCAGCTCCCAATGTCACTCTTTCTGAACAGAGGGCAGTCATTTTGCATGCATCCATGATCTGCACTGAAAATAAAACAAGGTGAGAAAACATGCATCACGGCACAACTCCAGGGGGAGTACACGTGAAAGGACCTTCAATGACACATGTGACACATTTAGCATCACTTCAGTTGGTAAAAATATACACTTGGAAAGACCATAACATGTAGGCATACAATGCCATGCAAAAAGTACTCAGAATAGTTGACATTTTATTCAATGTTTAAAAATATATATATATTTTTACTAATAACTATGTGACAAGTTTGATGTCTTTTTATATATTGTTCAACAGCTTTCCTGTTACACCTCGGATGTTTTATCCTTCACCTCAGCCATGGACTCTTCTAATTCCACAAGTTTGACTTCAACCAAGTCAGGAAATGCTGCTACCCCCTTTGCCTCCCCCTCCCACTTGTCTGTCTACAAAAGTCAGGTGAAGAGGCAGCTGGAGAAACTGAACCGGAACCAGGCTGCAGGTCCAGATGGTGTCAGCCCCAGAGTCCTGAAGGCCTGTGCAGAGCAGCTCTGTGGGATTCTGCAGCACATCTTCAACCTTAGCCTAACTCAGGAGAAGGTTCCAGTGTTGTGGAAGACATCCTGCCTTGTTCCAGTACCCAAAAGAACTCACCCATCAGTCATCAATGACTATAGACCCGTTGCCCTGACATCCCACATCATAAAGGTCCTGGAGAGACTCCTGTTGGCACCCCTGAGTAAGCAAACAAGAACGTATCAGGACCCACTGCAGTTTGCTTATCGCCGTGGAGTTGGAGTTGAAGATGCCATCATCCACCTACTTCAACCAACCCACTGTCATCTGGACAAAGCAGGCAGCACTGTGAGGATCATGTTATTTGATTTATCTAGTGCATTTAACACAATTCAGCCTGATTTGCTTTGTCAGAAACTCCTGAAGACACAGGTGGAGCCCTCAACAATCGCCTGGATCAGTGACTACCTGACAAACAGACCACAATTTGTGAGACTGAAGAATTGTGTGTCAAACCAGGTGGTCTGCAGCACAGGAGCACCACAGGGCACTGTACTCTCACCATTCCTTTTCACTCTGTACACCTCAGACTTCCAGTACAAATCAGAGACTTGTCTTCTGCAGAAATACTCAGATGACTCTGCAATTGTCGAGTGTATCAGAGATGGACGAGAAGCTGAATACAGAGAGCTGGTGAACCGCTTTGTGACATGGTGTGGAAACAATCGTCTTACCTTGAATGTGAACAAAACAAAGGAGATGATTGTAGATTTCAGAAGAAACAGTGATAAGTCAAACACTGTTTCCATCATGGGAGAAGAAGTGGAGGTGGTTGAGGAATATAAATACCTCGGAGTTCACCTTGACAACAGACTGGACTGGAGGCACAACAGTGAAGCCGTCTACAAGAAGGGACAGAGCAGACTGTACTTCTTGAGGAAGCTTAGGTCCTTCAAGGTTTGCAGCAAGATGCTGCAGATCTTCTACAAGTCTGTTGTGGAGAGTGTAATCTCTTCAGCCGTCATCTGTTGGGGTAGCAGCATCAGAGCCAGGGATTTAAAAAGGCTAAACAACCTGATAAAGACGGCTGGTTCTGTTCTTGGGACAACTGTGGAAAATCTGGAGATGATAAGGCAAAGAAGGATTCTTCATAAAATCAAAAAAATTATGGACAACCCTGAGCATCCTCTTCATGAGACAGTCATATAACAACAGAGCGTCTTCAGTCGGAGGCTTCTTCAGTTTCGCTGCAATACAGACCGCTACAGGAAATCCTTCCTGCCCACAGCCATCATCATCTACAACAACTCCTTAAAGAATTAATTATATGAGCTATACCAACACTTAATTTCCCTCTGGGATCAATAAAGTATTTTTGAATTTGAATTGAATATTCCAAACTTTGCCTGACCACCATTAACTGCAGTTAGAGCTACAAGTTTTTTAGTTAATGTATCTTGCCCTTTTCTTTTACACCAAATAGCTCAAGCTTAGTGATACTGGATTAAAGCTGTCTGATGTTGTGCAATAATATGTCTGGCTATAAATAACAATGAATAATTGCTTAGAGCAATTCTTACTAAAACTAGTCATGTCAGTGCAGCGTTTGATACTGTTAACCATGATATATTATTTAAATGACTGGAGAGCTGAGTCGGACTATCTGGTAAGGTACTTGGCTGTTTTGAGTCTTACCTAAAGAACAGGAACTTCTTTGTGTCAATAGGCAATTATTCATCAGAACAGACAGAAATCACATGTGGGGTGCCCCAGTGCTCCATCCTGGAGCCCCTCCTATTTAAATATGCTCCCTCTAACCCAGATTATAACAACCAAAAAGATTTGTTATTATTACTATGCAGATGATACTCAGCTCTACATTACAATGTCTTCAGGTGACTTTGAATGCATCCAAATCGTAAGTACATGCATCGGGCAAATCAATGGATGGATGTGCCATAATTTGCTCCATCTGAATAGAAACAAAACTTAAATAATAATTTTTGGACCTAAAGAGGAACGATCTAGAGTCAGCACACAAGCAAGAAACTACTGATCAAGCCCGAAATCTAGGTGTAGTAATAGACTTAGACCTGAACATCCAGGGTCACATAAAGACAATCACAAGGTCATCCTTCTATCACCTGAAGAACATTTCTAGGATTAAAGGACTGATGTCACAACAAGACTTCAAAAACCCATCCTTGCATTTATCTTTAGTCTGATTGATTACTGCAACAATGTCCTCACTGGTCTGTCTAATAAGTCAATTAGACAGCTGCAGCAGATCCAGAACACTGCTGCTGGTGTCTTCACTAGAACCAGGAAAGTAGAGCACATCACCCCAGTTCTCAAGTTCTTACACTGGCTCCCTGTAACTCAGAGAAAAGACTTCTAAATAATTGTACTAGTTTGTAATCATTGAATGGCTTAGCACCAAAGTATGATGATCTGTTGTCACTATACCAACCCCCCAGACCTCTCAGGTCTTCCAACCCTAGTCTACTAATCATACCTAGAATTATAGCATGGAGCTTTTCTGTTTATATGCTCCTCTTATCTGGAACAATCTTCCAGAACAATGCAAAGCTGCTGAAACACTGAATTCCTTTAAAACAAGGCTAAAATCCCATCTGTTTATTACTGCCTTTGAGTAAGAGATTAATAATAGCTGGGATGTCATATCTTTTAAATGTGTCATATGTTATGTGTCTCTAATGTTCTGTTTTACCCTAATCACCCAAAAAACCTTGATTTGCCTTGTTGTTGAAAGTGTGCTATACAAATAAAGTTGCCTTGCTTTGCCTAGATCAAAATTACCAAGTCGGGGCACTACCTCATTTATTAGGAAATAATAACCGCCAAACAGTTCAGTCTAAGTTATTGTTTATTAATACCTGCCTGATAAGGCTGAGGTATTAAAATCTTATTAGATGTATATTCAGCACAGGCGTTTTTTCGAACAGAAATTTACTACACATGTATATGGAATTAGGACCAACAACAACTTTGCAAAATACAAGAGTGTGTCAACAAAAAGAATATAACCTTCCAATTAAAATACTCTAATCAACAAATTCACTAAGCTAGTAACACACAACTAAACTACTAAGTTGAAGATAGAAGAATAATACAATTATATTAATATAATAAAAGTAAAACAGTAAAATTGTTCCAATTTGCAAATAGGTAGAAACAATAACCAGTAAATTGATAGTGATGTTACAGTCCAGTATGAATATGTATGCTTAAAGACTAAGGCTTGTATTGAAGAGTTTTGGAAGTGAGTTTTAATCTAATTATGATTAGTTTAAGACCAGTGTTGGGGTAGTTACTTAAAAAAGTAATCCAGTACATATTACTCATTACTTCTCAAAAAATGTAATCCCTTTTTTCACTTTTTTTGGAAAGTAACTTAGTTACATTACTAGTTACACTACTCTTGCATCGTCCTAAAACATCATACCTGAAATGCACGGTAATGTAAATTCTAGGTTTGAAGTCAAACATAAAGTTACCCTACGCTATATAACATAACAGGTCGGGACCTGCACCAGCTACACAGCTCCAGATGAGAAGCACTATGTTAAGCAATACAGTTTCATGACTTGACTGACTAAACTGAAATTCAAAGTAGCATGGACTTAGATGTAAAATAGACCTACCTCCACAATGACATCAGGGAGACCTGCTGTCATCCGGCTGAGCCCTTGTTTCAGCGCCACTGTTCTTGACATCAAACTCTCGAGAGTTTGCAAGAGTGCTCCATAGAAACAATTATCCTCACCTTGGAGAATGTCTAATGCCACGCTGATCGGTTTCATGACTGCACAGTATTCTTTGAGGAATTGATATTCATTTTCAGTGAAGGCTTTAATCTCTAGTGCACTGCACAGAGAGTTATGCGTTTGGAGGGGAAGCACAATGATGCGGGACAGGGCGTCATGAAACGAGTTCCATCTCGTTGATCTAGGAACCACAAACTTTTTTTTTTTTACAGAGATTTTAGACAAATTCAGGGGCTACAGTAGAGCGACTGGCTTTAGTCCACAGGGCAGAACACTTTGCAGTTACACCTCGGTACACGGTTTTAGATTCAGAATTCGCCATCTAATTTTAGTATTTTGGGATACCAGGATTGCGTTTCAAAACAGGCTACACTCACAATATGACAGATTAAATGAAACCTTAAAATACTAGTTTTTGATGTTCAAACTATCTATTTAAGTCTGATATGTGCTTTGAAAACAGTAAATACAAATCTTAATTGTTTATGAGCGCCGGAGCTCTGCGGTTGGGGACTGTACAAATAGAAAGACTGTGTTTTTCAGTACTAGCTCACGTAGCAAATTTTAGCATCTAGCTCAGGGTAACGGATCACTTTGTGTATCTTAACGAACCAGAGATCAAATGAAAACTCCAGTAAAATGGAGCAAACTCACCTTGCATGATTAAAATGACTCTTTTTATCAGTCAACAACCTTATAAAACACAGTTTATACCACAGGCCGAACTGCCTGTTTGTACCAAAGCAGTTGAAGAATGAAATCCGACTCTTCCTGTTGCAACTGAAAGTGGGTTTAATGCAGTGCATTGTTGGATTAGTAGTTCTTACACCAGGATGTTCCTGCAGTCCGGTTCTGTCATTCATGGCTGGTTCAATTTCCCAATACTGGGAACAGCAGTCTTCAAGTGTTGCCACAGATTGTCTCTGGATTCAGGTCTGGACTTTAACTGGGGCATTCTGACAGATTATATCAAAACTTCTTCACTGTAGCGTTGCCTGTGTGTTTAGGGTTGTTGTCCTGCTGGAAGGTGAACATCCGCCCCAGTCTCAACTTATTTACAGCCTTCCACTGGTTCTTTTCCCCCAGGATTGCCCTGTATTTGTTTCCATCCATCTTCATATTAACTTTCACCAGCTTTCCTGTCCCTGTTGTAGAAAAACATCTCTACAGCATGATGCTGCCACCACCATTTTTCCCAGAAGATTTGGTGAAGGCTAAACATTTCATTTTTGTCTAATCTACAGTAACTAGAAAATCGTCTCTTAAGTCTGCAATTACAGGTTTCTTCTTGCAACTCTTTTATAAAGACCAGATTTGTGGAGTGCGGCATACAGCTGTCTTGTTTACAGATTCTCCCACCTGAGCTTTGGATCTCTGTTGCTCCCCCAAGGTTACAATGGGCCCTTTTAGTGCTTCTCTGATTAATGCTCTCCTTGCCCAACTTTAGGTGGAGCGCCATAATTGGTTTTGGTTTTGCCATACTCCCTCTATTTCTGAGTGTTCTGAATCCATTGACTGAGATGCTTGCTTTAAGCGTTATCCCTGACCATTCTGAGGTGTTCCTTGGTCTTTAGGAGGCTGTTTTTCTCTAATAAATCTCTATTATACTATTATACTGAGATTAAATTACACAGGGGGACTTTTGTAAGCAATTGGGTGCTCTAGATCTTTTAGGGGTAACAGAGTTCAGGAGGCTGAGTAGAAATAATAGCACATTGTACTTTTCAGGATTTCTGCATATAAAAGATTGTAAACCATTTACAGTTTAATTTTCCTTCCACTTCATTATTATACACTAGTCGTTGTTTGTCAGATGCAATTTCAAAAAAATCGCAACAGCAAGTCATTGACGGCGTTAGTTTTAGAGGGGGTTGAAGCATAATGACAGAGTGGGAGCTGCTTAAAGCTGTTACATTCGTCGTACTTCTGTTAAGACAAGAATAGAGCAGAAATAAAGAGGCTTATGGAATATTTTTAGACTTTCTTTGATGGCTTATTAGCTGGACAGTTAATCTTTGACTTAAAATGAAATCTAAATACATGACAGCGATGGCGGAGGACCAGAGCTAAATTACCATTTCCGTAGATATCAGTGACAGAATGAAAAGTCACACAATAAATACTTTTAATATTCAGGTTGAAGCCCACCTCATATGAAGACTTAAGTGCACAAGAAATGTTGTATGAATGTTTATTAAAGGCACATTCCAAATCTTTAGCGGTAGGTCTTAATTCCTATATTAGTACCAGTATTTTACTTTTATTTAACATAGCAGCAAAATCACTCATTGTTGGCATAAACGTAATTTATTTTGGACTTTAATTGTTTAAAGGTTCCTGCAAGTTGAACCCTAACTCAACAGTTTTTTTCTTCCTAACAACAAGCCTATGTTATAGTTCTGGAAGGATATTTTTGCAAGAATTTAGTTACCATTGCTTTCCTTGCCATTTAGTCCTCAAAAGACCCAACATTTCTAATTGGGTTTGAGGTTGGAGCTTCGTGAAACCTATTCCGGAAGTTTAATCTCGGCATGCTTTGTGCAGTGAAACAGTTTTGTCTTTTTGAGGCTGTTTGAACGCTCATCTGTGTCCAAATTCCAATCTTTTATTTTTTTTGTTTGAGGTGAAGTTGAAGAATATGTAGGCATTCCCTCTTTAATATTTCATCTACTTTGTGCAACGCACCACCACCAAAGGTAGTAAAATCCCTTGGAATGATGCTGCCTCCTCTATGCTTGACAATTGATACAACGTTTATATGATTAAGAAGCCTCAGCTTGACTCCTCCGAAACGTACTTCTTGCCATTGTGGACACTAAGGTCAACCTTTTAATCAATCAATCAAACTTTATTTATAAAGCGCTTATCCCCACAACCCAACCCCCATGTGCACACACACTCAAGAGCAACATTAAAAAGGACATCAGGCTGAGAACAGATTAACCAAGTAAGCTAAGGAAATACCATCAAAGGAGCCATCTGCACCGGCAGCAGCACATCAACAGCAGCAGCCAAGGCACCGACACAGGGCGCCCAGAAGAGGCAAGGCCGAGACCCCCACCTCCATCCAAGAAGAGAGAACACAGGCCACTGCTCCCGAGGCAGAGGGCTCCCACAGAGGAAACACTGGAAGGAAGATTAAAATAACACGTTAAAATATGGAAATAAACAGTGGATAAACATGATATGAGCAAGTAAAACATGCAGAGCAAGTAAAACATGCAGAGCAATTAAACAGGCTATAATAAATAATAATCAGTTAAAAGCTAGGCTAAAAAGGTGAGTCTTGAGCCTTTGTCTTGACCAACTATTAACCTTTTCTCAAAAAAGACTTTCAACTTGTCTACTTAGCGAATTGGAGCGAATTCTGCTCCAAAAAAGCTTGTCCATATCTACAGTTTTCCTTCCTTAGCTGGCTCCTCACTCTGTGATTATCTGCTGTCGTAGAGAAAATCTTTTGTTATGAGTAAATTTAAAAAGGTGTTTTGGTCATGTCCTCGATTTGGGGTCGGGGGTCGTTCAGTGTGGAATGCTCATCAACAACCCATTTAGCACTGTCACAAAAATAAAATTAATCAGTTTTAAAATTATTTTGCCGCATAAATTTTGGCAAGGACATATATATATATATATATTTATATATATATATATATATATATACAGTGGCTTGCAAAATTATTCGGCCCCCTTGAGTTTTTCCACATTTTGTCACATTACAGCCACAAACATGAATCAATTTTATTGGAATTCCACGTGAAAGACCAATACAAAGTGGTGTACATGTGAGAAGTGGAACAAAAATCATACATGATTCCAAACATTTTTTACAAATAAATAACTGAAAAGTGGGGTGTTCGTAATTATTCAGCCCCCTGAGTCGATACTTTACTAAATAGATGTATATGTGTATATATATATATATATGTATGTGTGTGTATACATATGTATGTATATATATATATATATATATATATATATATATATATATATATATATATATATATATATATATATATATATATATATATATATGCGCTGGGGCTGTGGGGCTTAAGAGGTTAATAAAGTTTTGAGCGGCAGATTATGTTGGATTGTGGACTATTTTACCAAAGGACATTAACTTGACTGTTGTGGATGTAATAACACCATTTCGGATTGAGATGGTTTCGTTCTTTCGATGATATGTGGCTTCTTCTTTCTGATTGGTTTGAGAAAAGCGTTTACTGTGTCTGCAGTTACGATTGTATCCTTGCTTGCCATACATCATTGGAATCACAAGAATCTCAACATGTATAATATGTGTATGTACATAGAGAGGGTGTGGCAAAAAAGGCAGATTTGACCTGGAAGTATGTAACGTACCGCCAGTATGACATAAAATCGGGTTAAACAGAACCCATCCCCCCCCCCAGCTAAATTCCTCTGCCGCTGGGTCTGGTTACAGTGCAAGACAACAGCTATGTTTCAAAAGCTGGTCAAGACACCAGTTGTCTGCTCTGTAACAGGAACTGGATTTGGGAAAATGAAAGAAAAGAGCAAAAGCTAGCTTGAAGCAAAAAGCAAACTGCACGACTTGATACTCAATTAACTAAGTTGCCTTTTTTTCAATTCTTACGTTTTTGTTGTTGTCAGACCCAGTGAAGTTCGTCCAATGGTGTCACTCCGAATCCAGAGCAGTGTAGAGAAAGAACAGCTCAGATAAAACACTGTTCTAATTAACCTGAAGAGAGCCCCTCGGTGTTTCTTATGCCTGCCGAACACTCATCCATCTCTTTTCTTCCTGGGTGCCAGGTCAGGATATAGCACCTTCACACATCTGCACATGCCGGCCACACAGAGAGAGCAGAGCTCGTCAATATTTAACGAGAGAAGCACAAAGCTTGAAGAACTTTAATCTCAACTCGATGGTCAACATGCATATTTAATTGGGTCGGCCCCTCTTGCTGGACAGCAGGGAGAGGATAACTGCTGGGACCGAGAGTTTGAGGAAGTAGCCGGGCCTCTCCACCTTGATGAATAAGTAAACACATCCAGGCAGGCAGGGATGCAGTCAGCAGGCATTCAGTCGATAACAAGCAGATTTGTTTTCTTCTGAAAAGCTGCGTTGTTTACAAGGCGGCGATTAGCGCTCAAATTTGATCCATCTTTCAACAGCTTTCGCTTGCTTTGACTCAGATCGGCTCTTTGGAGTTCAGCCGCATTCTGCTTCTGCGTTCAGCTTGTCCAGGCAGCAGCCGGCTCTGAAACTTGGGTTTCATAGTGCAATAAAATAAAGAAATTAGCTTGTGCAAGCGATGTGCTTCGGTGTTTATGAGACTCCTGTAAAGATTTTCCATCTAAATCTTTGTCCATTTTTTAAGAGCTCTCTTTTATGGAGATAAACAAGATTTCCATGAATTAGCAGTTATTGCATATGCCTCAGCGTGCCCAAACGTCAAGGTTAACTTCAAAGAAGTTGTTTCAAATTAAAAAGATTTAATCTCGGCTTTTGGTAAACAAAATGCTAGGAAATTTGCAATAACTGTGTAAAAACTATGCTTTGCAGTACACTAAAACAAACTATCAACCAGCAGAATATAACCATTGAAGCTGGTGTAATACTATCCATAAATGTTTAACATGACTAAATTATTTAAACTGTAACTGAGCATTCTGAACATTTTTGCTTATCTGGTTTGTCCTTCCAGCACTAAAAAAGAAAAGAATTTGTTTGTGTTTAAGGCCTAACGTGTCTAAAAAGAAAGTTTCTAAAGTTTAAAAAGATATACATAAATACTTTTAAAAATAAAAAAATATCAGGAAAATATGTTTTAGTAAGGTTGCACTTAATTCTTTTGTAAAGACAATCACAGCTAAGAAGTGCAAGACAGCCATAAGGTTAAAGGGATAGTTCAGATTTTTTGAAGTAGGACTTACTATCTTACTAATAGTTCCTGAGATCACATATTGAAGTGAGTTAATAGAAGAGTGATAACATCCTAATAGCTAATCAACTTGATCCGAAAATGTTGCAATGGTTTAGGATGTTTATAAAAATGGATTCTTTATAAAATGAAGAACGTTACAGACAACCCTGAGCAACCTCTTCATCAGACTGCTATACAGCATCAGAGTGTCTTCAGTCAGAGGCTTCTGCCGTTTCGCTGTAATACAGACCACTACAGGGGTTCCTTCCTACCCACAGCCATCACCTCACCGTATCAAACTCATAACATGGTATCTTTCAAGTACAAAGAAACTTCTGAATTCCTCACAGAACCATACTTAAAGAAATCCAAGCTATCCCTTTAAGAAGCTCAGTTTGCTAGTTTAACCTTAGCACAAGTGCAGATGCTAAACTAGCCAAAGCTGGATATAAACTTATATTTTTGTTCCTAACCTGAAATATCCTCAACCACAATTCTTTTTTTTAAACATTTACTAAGTTAACATGTATTTTTTAATCATACAACCTCTATAAAAATACCAGCATTACTGTTCTCTGCTGGACATTGCCCATGAGGAGTGAACATTTGGCATCAGATTACCTCTAATCAAAATATTAGCTACCAAATAAAGTAGATTATGTTATTGAAATTCAAGCATTAATAAACATTACATTCATGACCTAATATGGTTGACTAAAATTAATTAATTTAAATGGGTATTGTTTAATACCTTCCAAAATTCCTTGTTATTCACCTAATTCCTCGAAGTGTCAATGTAGGATTAATTGTTTTTTCACCTTTGGGCTATACAGCCTTAGCTTCATTAAAGTGGTTTGTTTTGGTTGCTAATCGTAGACAATGAACTGGCTTTTTTAAGTAACTGGTTTGTAGTTTAGCTAAATTTCTTCTTTTTTGTCTGTTAAAATATTCACAGCCTTACTTGTCCGCTGCCGCAGCTTTATTCTGAGGTGTCCTACTTGTACCTTCAGCAGGTGTGTGTTAATTAAACATACACCCAAAGTGAACCAGGATTATTCCTGGAGTCGATGGATTATTTTTCATAGTTTTCCAACAGACGAAGAATCAAAACAAATGTATGATCTAGATTTGAATCAGTCACTGAAATCTTGTGTTTTTTTCTTTCAGTTTATGAACAAAACATCCCTACTCCAACCGATTTATTGCCTATCAAAAAAGAAATGTTGGCATCTGGAAAGGATTAACATTCTCAACCTAGAATAGTCACAATGCAACGCAAGTATTGGGAAATACTTAATGTATTCTTTAAAAATTCTTTATTTGATCAAATTTAATTAGATTTTTTACCTTCGTTCTTTTTTTCCTAACAGTGGAGTATGACTAAATATGCTGCCTCATGTAACTGAAGGGCAGTTTCCTCACTCCCAGTCTTTGAAAGATAAACATGTGGCCATGGTAACGTTATCCGATTTAGAATGTATACGTCGATATTCTCACAGGTTTTTTATCTGTTTGCTCTATAGGAGAGTGTACATTTACAAGTAAGGATGGCAGTCCCGAGGTCGTAAAGCAAATTTCACACATAGCATCACAGGTAAAATAAATAGATAAGAATGATACAGACCAGCCACATATCGGGACCCAAATTGAACACTTTCTTTACATCAAGGACTGGTAAGTATCTTGCTTTTCAGAGAAACCGACTCATTCCATCGTCTGCATGTCATCAAACAAATCAACAATAATGTTTACCAAATGGCTTTGTTGTACTACACACTGGCTTATTAAAATGGCATCTCATTAGAGGCATTGAGCTGCCATTTTACATGAGATTAATTGGGTTTTTTTGTTTTTTTTTGAAAGCACTTTCTCCTCATTATCATTCTGTCTTGCAAATGGATTTGCTGCAAAGCCAATACATATTCATTTTAGAGGAAGCTTGAAAATTGTTCAGAAATGAGCCAAAGGTGGAGCCGGCGCTGATGTGTCTGACTTACGCTGAATAATAAAACCACCAGAGCTTCTGCTGTGGAGGTGAGAACGCCTGTGTACAAAGATACAGCAGTTAATGTGTTTGATTCTTTACAATCAGTTATCATGGGCTCTAACATGATGGGAAATCATATCAACAGAACATACCCACATAAAATATTCAAGCAGTTAAAAGACTCGAATCGATCCACGTGATGTTTAGGATTTTTGTTTCCCATGTTGTCGCGTAAAGATTTGGATTCAAGGCATACTCTTGGCTACTTCTTTCACTCCAAGGCATTAATAATGCAGGCGAACAAGCTTTTAGTGGATTCTCATTTGCTTTCTCAAAAGGTATGAGGAAATGTGCAACATCCTCTCCTGATAGAGTGAAAGGGGTTGTACTTGAAATGAGTAGAGATGTTTCTGCCTCCTTTTTTCCCTTTGACGTAGTATTTTGGATGTGTAATGTGTTTATTTCAACATCAGAGACGCTCGCTTGGTTTGAAAGCCTGCCTGAGGCAGAGAACTAAACAAAAAGTTTTCCTTTTTTGCCAAGTTATGGACTCTTTTACCTGAGGCAAGATGAAGCACTTCAAAGGCAAAGGGCATCCTTTGTCAGCATCTCAAACTGACAGCAGCGGATCCACCTCGAGAGTAATTGCAGAGAACTTCTGTTTCTAAGGCAGAGGAGTCCCTTTGGCTCTACATTCAGAAAGGACACACTGTGTCATTGTTGACATGTATGCTGAAAGATGATCCTGTAAAAACTACAGCAGGGTCTACTGTATGTCAACAGAACCAATCAAAATCTATATTTATATTCCGCTAAATGAATAAATAAAATTAGGTATTATAACTCCTACAAGACAAAGATCGGTACATGGAATGTTGACTGATTATGAAAATGGAATTTGACGAGAAAAGAAATTGGCAAAAATCGTCCATGTTGAGACGTCACCGTTCAGCCCGGAGCATAAATTTCACAGTAGAGTTAAACGCTTGTTAATTAAATTGTGCTGCCGTCGGTTCAGTGCCTCATTTAGTTCCATCTGATTAGAGCAATAAACTACATCTACAGTTTCAAAAAACAAGTGGCACAAAAGACATGGGCAATAAGTGAATACTTACTGTATGAATTAATATGATGTGAAAGGTGTAATTAAAATGTTTATACTGTGAGAGATCCGACTGTTGGTGACACCAACATAGAAGAAGTTAAAATACATAGAGATAGCTAGCGATGTTGGCGTTTACACATACATAAACCTTAAGCCTCGTATCCACAGAGCGGGAACGGTGCGGTCTGGTCCACTATCTTATGGTCTGGCGTATTTCCACCGCCAGCTGGACTATTGAGTGGGTGGGCGGGGTTGTACTTCGTCTTCATACTAGTCCAGTGAGAATTATGACGCAATCAAACATAACAAATAAATCAAGACAGCAGCTCCTGCTTGGTTTTTGGTTGTTTCTTTGCACAAACCTTACTACAGTGTTTATGGGTGGACTCCGTGCGGCGAAGAGAAGCATATTTCGTGTACAATGAGGTGAGATCAAACAGCACTGGTGTTTATGTCTCGTGCTTGTCCCAAGCAGTGATGTTTTTCATTCCCCCAGTCAAAGGACTGTGTTGTGTGATGCCAGTAGCTCCGCCCTAACCATACTGGACCATTGTCCTATGGACTTACAGCTGAAGGGGGGCCCTTAATGGACCAGTATGGGCCTGCTGTATGGGCTGCTTTTACAATGGAAACAGACAAAAAAGCGAATCGGACCACACAGTTCTGCTCAGTGGAAACGAGGCTTTAATGACATCCCATTCTTAATATAGAGGCTTTAATGTTGAGTTGGCCCTCTATCTACAGCTGGAACAGCGTCATCTCTGCTGGTAAAGCTGTACACAAGGACAGTGTTAATAGAAATATTTGACCATTATTTTTAGAGAGCATTTTTGAGATAAGGTACTGATGTTAGCACATGTATTTTGCTCTGATATACATCGAATGTACTCGACCAGAGTGAAGTCAGATCTCTCTGTGGGCCAATGGGAATTCCTAAACACAAAACTCATCCATGTCTTTGTGGACCTTGCTTTGTGGACTGGTGCACACCGCGGTGGTTCGGAAACTAGACGTCCCCAAACTCTTCCCACAAACTCAGTAACATGAATTTGTCCAAAATGTCTTCTTTTCCTGTGGGAATCAAGAGTTCTTTTCACTGGACCTAAGGGGCCAAAGCTCAGACCCTATAAAACAACTCCTCACCATAACCCTCTCTTCACCGAACTACACTTGAGCCAGTGCACTTCGGAATGTACTGGGCTCCTGGCAACATCCAAACCCAGACTCGTCCATCAGTTTGCTGGACATGGGAGTGTAAATTAGCAATCCAGATATTATCTCTACTGCTCTAGAGCCCAGTGAGTTGCCTACCACCCCGCAGATACATTCATCTTCCTCCCAGCCGTTTTTACTGTATTAATACCCTGATCAGTTTATCTTGGAATGTTTAGTAGCAAGTATATTTTACAAATGACATGCTACCACAATAGCACGCTTGAATTCACTGGGCTCCTGAGAGGGACGGATTCTTTTACAAATGGTTGTAGAACAATTCTGCATGCTGTCGTGGAAAAAAATACCCCCTTCTTAAACAAAGATGAGACTGGGGTCCTTTAGGCGTTTTTGATATTTAATAGGCATTGGTCACCAAAATGGTAGACAAGGTTTGCACTCAGACAGTGCCATGCTCGTGCTCCTCCTCAACCCTTCTAGTCCTAATATTAGTAGTAGCGGTGGTGGTTTTGAATCCAACCAAAATGGAGATTACAAATGTGGCTCACATATCCCAAACATGTATTTAACTACAAATGCAAATTAAAACCCTAAATCAGTGAATTGACTGTTTTTATACATATTGATACATATGTGTCAATTTTTTATGCATTTTATGAGCTGGTAAAAAAAATTACCCTGGACTTTACCTTTGGGGTTTTTTTTCTGGTTTTTTTTGACAGACTTTCACAAGTGCCAAACTGTGTTTAGGTGGCCCTAAGGCTTAAAAGAAAGTATTGAAACGTTGCTTTTTTTTTCACAAAAATAATCAAGGTTTTAGAAATCTCAAACTGTGTTTCACAGAAACTTTATTCATCGTGGAATAATCCAGTTCAGGTTTATCCAAAGTACTTCAGATATCAAACCAGAGATAATGAAGTGAACCCAGCAGCAATAGGATGCTCTGAAACAAATGCTAATTTAATCACCAAATCTTTTGTTTCTTGTCAGTCACACAGTTACCATTTTTCACTGAGGAGTCAAAATGTTACTACACAAAGGGTGTAAAAAGTTGGAAGCTTTAACCAGACCAATGAGCAGTCTTTATTTTTCCACTCTGTAAATATGACAGGAACTAATTCCTGTCATATTTCAAAATAAGACTCTCAAAAGTAGATACAGGATGTGAAGCTTAAAGAAAACACCTTTAATATCGGGGGCCTACAATATTAGCATCAGTTTACTTTACGAGACAATCTTACTTTCTCAAAGTAAGGGAATAGTCCCTGAAGAGACGAACATCATCCTTTTACTTTTGCGAGACATCTTGACAGGACATATAATCACACTGCTATCAGCTGTTTTCTACTTTTATAGCTTGTTGCCTCTACATGTTTCAGTTAGCCTTTCTAAGGGTATAGTTGCATGAAAACACAACCAGAAGAAGACTAAACAGGCATGATTTAGAAGAGTTTAACATTGCAACAAAGCTTCTAAAGCTTCATCTTAACTAAAATAATTCTGGATCAATGTCCTTTGGAGTTACAACCATTAGCCTTCAAATTGTTATAGGGCTTTATTGGAAAACCTGTCAAGATTTCCTATTCCTGCAATATGATGTTAGAGATTAACAGGCTCATAAGGGAGACAATTACTTCCAAGTTATTGCTTGTAAAATTGATTTTACGACCCATTCTGCCAATATGCTAAATTAGTTCTTTTCCCTCCCTCGTTCCCACAAAATTTAGACTTATTTTTTTCTTAAACTGGCGCAAAGTATTATGTTTAGTAATTCATCTACTGTTGTTTGCTTCTGTTAAGCAAGCCTCAGTAAAGTCTTTTCCTGCCAAAGCACCAAATGAGCTCTTTATCTGCAAGTAACTGAACAGATTCATAGCAGAAACTCAACAAAATCAAACACTCAGACAGGTCTGAGAGCTTAAACTTATATTTGGTGCAGAAACCTCACAACTTTGTCAGTGAGAATGAACTGCTGCACTTAAAACCAGAGTAACAAATTGCCCTGTCACAGCACTACCAAAAGGTTACAGAAATGGAATCGGGGTTTCAAGGGTCCTGTGCGCCCATTTCTGTCATCACAAATGGCATGGTGTTCAGCATAACCAAGGTTATGAAATAATAGGCTCATGATGGAAAACTCAAGGTCTTGGCTGTGACAGCAGGAATTTACTGAACACCCTGCAATGTTGCCGCCACGCAAACACGGTCGTTATGGTTGAGTAAGTACAGACTTAAGTCCCAGAATAACTAATTAATATCCACCATGTGCTGCTGGAGTCTCATGGGAGGTCAGACACAGTCCACACAGGCAGGGTAGATGTGCAAACAATATGCTGCAGTTTTTCATTTTCTCTTGTTTTGCCAAAACCTCGCCTAAAGATCACAATAAAGCAATGTTCCTCATATCTGAATCTCAATGCATTCTCAGCATGCAGTCAAGCTAATTTTAAACAGGTATATTACTGTGATATCAATGATTTTCTCTAAAGAGCCTTTTTCATTTGTGAAAGGGTGCTTTTTGATTACCAAAGGAGACGCTCAGCATGGGTTGCCGAGTCAGGGGATATTGGAGATAAATGTCTTTAAGTGATTGGCCTTCCCACACATCCCTCATCAAATATTCATGACGGAGACAAGAGAAAATTCAGGGGATGCAGAGATAAAAAAATATGTTCCCATTGGTCTGGCACAGGGATAGGTAGTCAATGGATCAGTGGATAGCTGCTTCCAGAGGAACTCTGTTATTCGAGACTGGTGAGGCAGAAAACACAGGCTCCACTATTGAGGTATTGTGCTGTTCATCTCAATATTTCCTAGTTTTCGTTTGCAGTTGTTGCTTGTGGGAGAAAAGAGTCTGTGATCTGTAGGACGGTGAAGGTTATTTTTGAAGTAAGAATCCTTTACCGAGTACAAATGTCTAGATTTAAATGCTGAGCAATTCTATGGTCTATGCTTCTGCTGCTTTGATTCCACAATCCGTGAATGGTACAGTTGATTGACTGCAACAGCAATGCCAGCAACATTCCCAACTTACAGCTTCTAAAGATGTATCCATATTTTTATTTTAAGTTAATCACACTCTCTCTTAAGCAGGAGTTGGTTTTGTAACTGTTTACAAATTATTTATATTCAGATTAAAAATGCACAAGTTCCCAGAAGTAGTGTTGGGAGTCGTATTTCAGATCTGCCCTGAGAGGTTCAGAGAACTTTCTTATCAATACATTAATCCTGCTGTTGCCTAATAGTACCATTGGGGAATAATGTGAAGAAGCTGTAGGAGTACTAAAGTCTTAAATCCACAACGCAGTTACCACCTTGTGGTTGACTTACTGAGCCAGTTAACTGATTACATGAAATTGAATAAACTATTTAGTAATTCTAATGTTGGTAGTCGTTGATTTGCCTGTCAACAATTCAAAATTTTTCTAAGAATAACTTTCACTGCAAACAACTCCAGGTACCGGTTTCCCCCTCCAGCTTTGAACTACTCATATTTAAACTGGGACCTTCCCAACCAGTAGTGTGTGCAGTAATCTACTGCAACAAAGATCTTTCAAATGACTTTTCAGACGTTTTTGGTGGTTGATGGTTCTGATCTGTTCATAGATGGAGCAGACAGCGGGCTGTGCTGTGCTGTGCTGTGCTGTGCTGTGCTGCCCCGCACTGCGTTGCACCGCTCCTCATTGTGCCATGTTGCGGCTGTTGAGAAGATGTCAAAGCGCAGGTGGAGCTTAATGGACGAACATAGCTAGCAAAGCCGGCATATGTGTTTCTGTGTGTGACTAAAGTGGCAAAGATCCCGTCGGTCACATGGCCACAAAAAATATAATAATGCTGTGCAAAGTGAGAGTTTATCTATAAATTGACTGAGGAGGATGAAGATAAAAATGAAAGACTGGTGTATGAACTTTATTGTCTTTTTGGGAGAACTGCTTACTTGATTTCTCATAATATTATTTCAGATTGTTATTTAATTCTTGTCCAGCCCCCCCCGCAACCCTGCATAGGATGGACTGGTACAGATAATGGATGGATGGATTTAATTCTTGTCCAGCATGACATAAAAACTGAACTATTATTGTTACTGATCAATTTTCTAAGTTGGAAGAGTAATTATTTCTATTAATAATTAATTCCTCGAGATTTTAAATTAATTTTTCTACCTGTGAAAGCCTATCTGAAGTTTTTCATTTAACTACCGTAATTTATACACAGTTAATTGAGTGCACCTGAATATTAGCCGCACCAGCTAAATTTGAAAAGAAAATCAATTTTGTACATATATAGGATGCACCTGAATATTAGATGCATGTTTTCATGTTGTAACATGAGATATTTACACAGAAAAATGGTACATGGAAGATTTTTTTTATTTCCACCACAAAGAGGTAATGTTTTTCTGTGCCTGTTTGTCTGTCTATCTGTTAGCAAGATAACTCAAAAAGTTATGTACAGATTTCGATGTCCGCAATGGGACCATGAAAACCGAATACAATTTTGGGGTTTATCTGACATAAAGCGTGTATCCGCCCACCGACCAGGGGTGCTAATTTCTACTCCTCTCCTGTGTCAGAGAGCTCACAAGTGGCTCCCCTTGCGCAGGAGCCCCGAATCTCTGCTCTCCGCTGGAAGATCGTAGCCAGTAAAAGTACCGAAAGTTAGGGGGGTGGGGGGCCCTGGCAGAGGTCTGAGTGCTTTTCCAGGTTCTAATTTAAGACATGCTTTTTTGTCAAACTGCCTGAAAATCAGCAGTGTGGAACCAACGCAACATGGCAATAACATGCCTGGTTAGAAAGTAAAACATACACTAGCCTACCAGAAAAGTCATTGGTCGCTATCTTCCTCGCTAAAGCCACTGAAGTCGTCTTCTTCAGTGTCTTTATGTCCTCTGAAAGCTTTTGTCGTCTTTTTACACTAACTCATTTCTTCCCGCTGCCTCCTCCGTCTCATCATCAATTCATTGAAGTCAAGCTTACATGCAGTAGCTCTATTTCCTTCTTTGACGAACAGCTCGATTGCCTTTAACTTAAAATTTGCATTTTAATGCATTTCTTCATGTGTTTTCCACGATGAGGTTGCGTGCATGAAAACTGCCGGTAGTATCTTCTTTGGCGCATAATGTTTCCCAACTTTTCTGTAGTCTCAAACGACAGTTTCACAAACTATAAATTGGATTTAAAAGATGCAGAATAGAGCCAGGGCTGACTTCTCAAGTCTACAGTTGTCAAGCGTGACTCCATCTAAAATAGCCTAGTAAGACTGTTTTAGAGATTAAAAATGGTCAGTTCAAGTTTGATCAACATAACTATTTTAGATGTTGTACTAGAGATCAAATACAATCCAAATTTCTCAAAAACCAGAGAATTTGCTCTTTATGTTACCTATCATAGTATTCAATTCAGTTTTTTTTTATGGCGCCGATTTACAACAGATGTCATCTCAAGGCACTTTAAACTAATTGGAATGTTTGTATGATTGTATTATAATGACTTTTCTTGTAAAGTTTTAGTTAGTTTCCTATTTAAGGAATCCCAGCAGATTGCATCAAGTCATTGACTTGAGGTTGCGTCCCGTTGATGCAGACTTCCAACCACAGCAATCCCTCATACTGAGCAAGCATGTAGCGAGAGCGGAGAGGAAAAAACTCCCCTTTAACAGGAAGAAACTTCCAGCAGAACCAGGCTCAGTATGAGCGGCCATCTGCCACGACCGTCTGGGGGTTTGAGAAGACAGAGCAGAAACACAGAAGGAACAGAAGATCTGATATAAGAGTACTTTCTATGTTACAGAAAGTAAAAAGTTAACAGGACACAGGGGATGTTCAGCCACCGAGACCATCATCCCAGTCGACTCCCCACTACCAACAGGGTATTGTAACTAAGCAGGATACCAGACCAGGTGTAGCTTCTATGGAGAGAAAAACACTGAGAGAAAACAAAGTTAACAGTCAAAATAACAGCAAATAATGCAACTGGAGAGTAGTAGTAGAAATGGAAGTAGCACAGTGAAGAAAAGTGGTCAATCTGTCCTCCAGCAGCATAACTACAGAGATAGCTCAAGATGACCTAAGCCACTCTAACTATAGGCCTTATCAAAAAGGAAAGTTTTAAGCCTGGTCTTAAAAGTAAAGAGTGTCTGCCTCACGGACTAAAGCTGGGAGCTGGTTCCACAGGAGAGGAGCCTGATAACTAAAAGATTTGCCTCCCATTCTACTCTTAGAAATCCAAGGGACAAAAAGTAAACCTGCAGTCTGAGAGCGAAGTGCTCTGTTGGGAACATATGGAACAATCAGATCCCTCATGTATGATGGAGCTTGATTATTAAGGGCTTTGTATGTAAGAAGGAGGATCTTAAATTCTATTCTGAATTTAATAGGGAGCCAATGAAGGGAAGCTAAAACAGGAGAAATGGGAGCTCTCATTTTAATATTCATCAGAACCCTTGCTGCAGTACTTTGGATCAACTGAAGGCTTTTAATTATATTTTGTGGACTTCCAGATAGTAAAGAATTACAGTAGTCCAGCCTTGAGGTAACAAATGCATAGACTAGTTTCTCAGCATCACTCCTGGACAGGATGTTTCTAATTTTAGCAATATTCCGGAGGTGAAAGAACGAAATCCTAGAAACCTCTTTAATATGGGATTTGAATGTTATGTCATGGTCAAAATAACGCAGAGGTTTTTTACGTTACTACTGGAGCCCAATTCAATACCATCCAGATGACGTGATTGACTAAGCAGCTTTTTTTTTAGAGCTTCTGGTCCAAAGACAGCAACTTCTGTCTTGTCAGATTTTAAGAGCAAAAAGTTTAAAGTCATCCATGTTTTTATGTCTTCTAGACATGCCTGTAATCTACCTAACTGACTGGATTCATCAGGATTTTATGGATTAATATAGTTGGGTCTCATCGGCATAGCTGTGGAAATGTATCCCATGCTGTCTAACGGTAGTACACATCAACATCTTCTTACCATAACTTGCTTCTGTCTTTTTCTCGGTCCCAGTTTGTATTCTCAACCGTGTAACCAAAGTGCTGTCACAGAAATGACTTAAAAGTATTGGCAGTGTCTTCATTGCTTATTTCATCAGCTGAGTGTTTCGGAAGACAAAATTCGTCTCTCTGCGATAAATATCAGGTTTTAATATCCTTAGATGTTGTTACAGCCCTAAAGAAACCTCCTTACCCTGTTAGATCAATGCCAAAACCATTCGACCAAGCCATTATTTTACTATTTCAGTCTATTTCAGACTGTCCCAAATATCAGGGTTTGATTTCAAAAAGAGCCTAATTCTATTTAGATTAATGAGATTTAAAAAGAATATTTCTAGTCTTACCAACCATTCAAATTGCTTAAGACTAGATTCACATTCACACAATCACACCGTCTAATGTGCACAAATTCATACACCAATGTGCAGATTGGTAGGCAAATTGGGTTTAAGAGCCTTGCCCAGAGGCACAATGACATGTGGGAGGAGCTAGAATTAAACCCACAACTCTTGAATTGCGAGATGACTGCTCTTCCCACTGAGTCACGGTCCAATGCATTTCAACTGAAGCTCTAATTTCTTTAAGCTTTGCTGAAGTACGAGAGCTATTCCATTTAGGTCCGGACTCTCTCAGCTCACATTCAGCTCTTTGGCTGCCCACTCTCTGCTTGACCGAATACCTCATTTCCTAAGAGTACTTCAATGTATGCAATGTCATACTGGTTGAAACTGTGCCATCTTATTGTGTGTACAGTTCTTATTTAAACTTGAGTCTTTTGAAAAGCCTGCCAGTTCCCCATTCTCCCCTTTACTAAATATGGAGGGGGGAGATAGTGCATTCTCATGCTATCTGCCACCGGCCTTATGCCCCTTCAGCCATTTTCTCATTTCACAGATTTGACCAGGAGGTGACCTTGGCTTTTTAAGTGCTTTCAAGGCAGAGCCAAGTCTCCTCAGTGCTTTCTCCTGGCTTCCAAATGGAGACAGAACGAGACAAAGTGGAAGAGGGAATTTCTTTCTGGCCAATTCTTCAATGGCCATTTTTCTCTTGTGTTCTCCATTCTCTCCCTTGCCTACGGCCACTGTTCAGCTTCTTTATTTATAGAGTATCAAGATGATGACAGGATGTTGTCTGCTAATTCACATGGGTCTGTGTTTTCTAAAGTAGAAAATGGCTTCAGGGGAGCAGCATAGCAGCATATGCTTATGACACATGACAGTGGACAGTAAGGACTCTGGGAACAGAAAGATACACTGCTCATTAACCCGCTGTAATATAACAAAGTACTAATTGAATATCTTATCCCTAGAGAGTAGTTCACAATATTCAAATACTAATCGTCTTGTGTCTGAGATGTGGGCATAATATTTTTTTATCACCAGCCAACAACACACTAGGGATGGGTATGAAACAGAGACCATATGTGTGTGTCTGCCTGTTTACAAGAGGTGTGTTTAAAATTGGAAATATGCAGGCATTATCACAGCCCTCCATCAGATTTCCTCCCAAGTGCACCGTTGGCAGCGCACTAATCTGGGTCAAAGCGCTAACTGCTCAGAAGGGCCTGGGAGAGGTCGATTCAGATCATGTCTTACATTTCCCTGTCCTCATTATAAACATCACAGCCGGAAAAGCTTTACCTTTGACATTTGACGCCAACATCCAGGAAGTTTTTTAAACGCTCCTGTGTTGATGAAGTGTTAGTAAACACAATAGCAATAACTTCCTTCACTTTGAGACTTAATCCTGTTAAGTACTACTCTCACATGGCTGAGAGAAATACTTTAAGTTGCTTTATCTGAATGTGTCTTGATAACCATAGTTGTTCAAGCAGAAACTTAAGCAAATTTCACAAACCAGCTCTGTCATCAGCCACAAAGATGATCTGCTTTCTAAGAAGCTACCGCCAGTAATGTCCAGTACTTGTAAACTATTAATTGTCAATCTGGCATTACAGAACCAAAGGAGGCATGTAAAAAAGTAAATATTTACAAATGGACTTTAACTTCTACTAACTCAACTCCCTTCAACTGAATTGTACTGACTTTACTGAGTTAGCAGGCGTCTGAGCTGTACACTGGTCTCAGCCACTTTGTCTATGACTGCATCACTGTCTATTGTCATCAGGGTCTTTTTCTCTGTGAACATTAGCATAAATGGCTCAAGATGCTCCAGTCTCAGGGTGGTCCTCAGTTTGTTCTTTACAAACTTCAGGATAGAGAAAGTCCTCTCACAGGCCACTTGACTGAACAACAGTGTCACCAGGAACTTGAAGGCTTGTCCAATGACATGATAGGCGTTAGTCAATAGGTTGTATTTGGAGAGTATATGATAAACACAAATTGCACAGTTTTTACAGGAAATGCAACTGGTGTTTATAAGTTCTATGTCTTCCTCCTTTTCTGTCTCTTCTGTTGCCCAGATAGTGTATGACTCCAAATGGGGCAACTTAAATCTCTCCCGGTGGCTGGCAAGACTACAGAGCTCAGCCTTCCAGGTGTGGCTTAGGTCATCAAACCTATGGAGCCACTTACTAAGCTGTTGGAGTGATTCAGCAGTAAGACCCTTTTTTCTCAGCGTACCACGGTTTCTTGGGTCAAGGCATGAAAAATCATCATATAGAGCTCTATTTGCTGAAAAGCTAGTTTCCTCTGCTACCTCACCAGGCATGGTCTTTCTCTTTCTGATCTTTATTTCAGGTAAAGCCATCTGAACCACCTGTTTGGATCTGTTCTCCGCCAGTTTTCTGTTTGCCCACTCAGCAAATACATTTGCTGCTTTTGTGACACAATCCATGTCCCTGGTGTATGTTTGTAGGGTGTCTAAGGCCCCCATTATAAGCCGATGAGCTGTTTTTAGGTCCATGTTGCTAGTCTGAAGGTACCTGGAGAGTGGTGAGGTGATCTCAAAGATCCTCAAGAATATCTGTGCTGTAAGCACAGTGTCATGCTTCAGCAGGGACTTGATGTAGCCCTTAGCTCTTGCTCTGACATGTGCTTTCATTGATGTATCTTCCACTTTACAATGTTATGATCAAATCAACAAACAAGGAAGTGTCTGGATTACCAAAACAAGCAAGTGTCTTGCCCAGGGCTTGGTCCTTGGCCCACCACCTTGTCTCCCCAATGGGGGACAACAGTCTGTGGCATCTCTCATCACTCACTTTCTCCCACATGCTTATATGAGTCTTTGATAAATACAGCAACATAGTTTACAATGGAGAAAAGCACTTTTGATCACAGCACCCGTGGTATTTCCTAAAACAAGATTAAGCACATGTACATAGTAGCAGATATCCATTTGGTTAGGGGACTCTGATGACAGTAAACTGGAGAACGCCCTTGTATTGGCCTTGCATATTTGCAGCTCCTTCTGTCGAGTTACCAGCACCGTTATGGATATCAGTATCAACCTTTGCCAGAGTTTCCTTAGGCGGTTGAACAAAATACTCGTCTGTTGAAGACTCACAGAGATGAGCTTCTCATGGACTGTGTCAGTCACATACCTGAGGACAACTCCACACTGGTCTTTTGAGGTAACATCCTGTGTCGTATCAATCTGTACAGAAAACATTACCACCTCCCTTACTACCCTTGAAATGTTTTATTTGATCAAGTGACTGATAATTACAATTATTTTATTGACAGATTTGTTAGAGAGCAGTGTAACAACAGATCCTCTTCCTTTAGCCCCAGTTTCCTTTAGGCTCTTGCTTTTCTTAATGGATTCACTTACATGTTCTTGCAGAGGAACATCAAATTTGCTTAAAAGCAGGATCATTTCCAAGAAGTTTCTGTGGTCAAGAGCTGTGCTTTCCCGAGTGTGTGCTGCCAAAATTAGTGGCCCTGTAGCTAAGACCACACTTTCCAATCACCTTTATCATGTCTATGACACGACCCATGACTCGTTGTTTTTTCTTGACTTGTTCACAATGAAGTGACATTTGTTTTTCCCCAAGTAGACTTGCTATGTCTGCTTGACTGGCCTTCATAAAATATGCTTCAGCACTTTGTTGATGCACTTGGTTTTGCTCATGCCCTTTTATGATTTAATGTCCACGCTTTCATCCCACCTTTAATAAATACAGATGGGTTTGCATATGCCAAACATACTGTGCAGTATAATGCATTTTCATTCTCACAGTAGGTAAGACACTTTCTTTTAATAACTTCTTTGGTTTGATAGATACTCATCCTTTTTCTGGGAGGTTGTTGAGGATAAGAAAAGTGTTTAGATGCTGGACGAGCAAAGAAATCCAAGCCCTCATCTCCATCAGGCTGTTTCCCTGCCTCAGTTTGCTCTGTGTAGAACCTTGTCTGTTCTTCTGCATCCTGTACCCCCATATCTGTATGAACACGATATCAGTAATAATGATGAGCAATAACTCATCAACATTGGAAAGAAAACAGATACCTAATCCAGAGACACATAAAAAAAATGGCAGAAGTGGATTGGACTATTGTTTCTGACTCGAGTTGGAACAACAACATATGACATCTTAATGTAATTCTATCTAGAAGCATATTGCCAGCCCAACGCTGCATACTGCACCTGGCACTGTTTTGCTTGTGGTTCCTGCTCTACTTTCCGCCATCTCCTCCTTCTCCTCATCCTCCGCCATCTCCTGACACTGGCCTTGTCAGCTAACAATAACAATGATAATGTTATAGCACGTTTGAAAAGAACTCACAGTATTAGAACACAAATACAATCTAACAGTCAGAATATTGATGACATTTTTTAGGTCAGCCAGTATGATTTTATTTTGATTTGAGCACATTACTGACTGATGCTTTTATAGGGCAACGTTGCTAATGATGTTCATCCAAAAACACAAACACACTCAGTCTGGGACCGAGATGGGTAGCAATTAGTTACATTTACTCAGTTACATTTACTTGAGTAACTTTTTGGAAAAAAAATACTTTTAGGAGTAGTACTACTACACTGTACTTTTTACTTTAGTAAAATTAGTATGAAGTATTGCTACCCTTGAGTAAAAATGTCTGACTACTCTACCCACTGTGAGCAACTTAACCAGAGGTGGGTAGAGTACACAGAAATTATATTTATAAGAGTAGCACTACTTCAGTATATTTTACTCAAGTAAAATTGAGAAGTACATTCATTTAATTCAAAAGTACAGTGTAGCAAAACTACTCCTAAACTACTACTACACCGGCCGTTCGGGGAAGCTCCCAAACCTTCCAAAGGCCAGCCTGCCCCTGGTTCCCATTGTGTTTTTGCACTAAAACTGCTCATCGTACTGATGGAATGTCATTGCTACAGCACACCTTTGAGTTCTGAAGTTAACTTCTACAGAAGTCAACAATTATGGACCTGGCATCTTAACTCCAACCTAGGGATGTCCGATATTATCGGCCTACACTCATTATCGGCCGATATTGGCATTAAAATGTAATATTGGAATTTATGGGTTTTTACTTTTTTAATAACATGACTTTTACACCTTACTTTCATACCATGCACATAGCATTCCTTTGTCCTATGGTGGGATGTTGCATTCTTCTGGGTCAAATCTGCCTTTTTCTGGACACCCCTCAATGTACATATACATATTACACATATTTAGAAAGCTGAGAGTCTTGCGATTCCAAAGATCAATCCCAATCAATTATACAATCATGACTGTAGACACAGCAAGCGCTTTTGACACTCTACCGGTTCACCATTTGTAGCCTCATATCATTACCATCTCGAACAAAAACTGGCTTTTTCCAACCACAAGGGTCCAGGTAATGTCTTCCAATGAAATAGTTAGCCCACAACAGATCTGACATCCTCAATCCAACATAATCTGCGGCTGAAAACCGTTGTAAATTCCCTCCTTGCAAGCATTTATCACAATGTTTTCATGGTGGCTTCCGTTAGCATGTTCAGATTAGCCACTGCACATGACCAGAAGTGCTAGCTTTTGATTGACATCTTACTTAATCTTTCTTCTTATGTGTGTGTCTTTTAAACCAGTCGCTGCATGGAATAACTATGATTGACACATCAAATACCCAATGGAATGCTGTAAACGCAGATATCTTACATGAGGGGCAGGCTTTATCACAGGACTTGAAACAAAGGCATAAATTGACTTATCCAAGCACAGATGGTGTATGATTACGCAAGCCAAGGCAATTTTATTTGTATAGCACACTTTCAACAACAAGGTAATTCAAGGTGCTTTACATGATTAGGGGATCAAATAAAAACAGACATGAATTTAGGATAAAGTAAAAACAGCAATAAAGCAGGAAGCACACACAAAACATATGATACACGAAAATGTTACTCATAGGCAGCTCTAAACAGATGGGTTTTTTAGATGGGTTTAAACGCACAGTTACGCACCAGTAAGAGACCCTTTCGGCAATGTGGCAAAACACTTGTAAAACCAAATACAACATAGAGGAAACTATAGAGCTTTGTTTGAGATTTTAGTGATTCTGACCTGTTTTTTTATCAGAGGGTTATAGTAATGTATTATGCATTCACTCTAGAGAGGGTGCATTTTCATCACACATTTGGCCGCCCTGGACCTTTAGTTAGAAAAACTTGTGCAAAATACTAATTTTACACAATTTTTCACCACTCTTTTCTAAGCCACTTTTAAAGCTTATAATCTTTAGAGGACAAACAGGCGGACATAAAACTTCACCTTTTCCCGTGTATTCAAAATTATAAAAGCACTTAGACAGATTCTGGCAAGTGTTTTCTTTCAGACCCCAGCCATGCCTCAACTCCAAATGGTTCAAGAACAGCTTCAGTTTTCATTTGGTTATGCGTTTTTAAAACATTTTGGTTGAAAATTGCAGAAATGTTAATAGGTTTTGAACATACTCTTCAGCTACTTTTCCTCTCACTCAAAATGTCAAAATATGACAGATCAGATGTATAGTTTTTAAGATACTTTTGTTTATTTGGCAAAACTTGCAATACATTCTGTGGCTTTTGCATTTCTTAGCCAACCTTGAACGTTTAGGTAGACATCTGTCAGTGTTTGTTGATGTCTCCAGCATGTTCTGGAACTAGATTGAGGTATTGCTCCTTTAACTGTTCAAGCCTATATTGGCATTGGAGTGTCAGGGACCTTCCTGGTTTTTTTAAGCCCTAAAGCTTTTTTGGTTTCTTGTGGAAGAACACCTGAAAGGGCCCTTGTTACCGCTCATGTTGCACAGTGAGAGCTCCAGAAAAAGTAGCAATGGCAATTGTTTGTGAAGATGTGAAAGGAAAAGAAAAAAAATCTTGGATGCAGTCCTATTGGAGTGTCAGGCTCTTGATTCCTCCTCTCTTTGAAACGAAAAGAGGAAATCAGACAGCAGAAAAGTATGGCAGATCTGAGAATACATCTTTATAGACATATTTCATTTGACCCGCACAATTGTAGGGGATCAGAGAGAGTGCTAGATTTGTTTGTTCTGGCTGGTAATTGTTTGCCATTAAGCTTGCATAAAGTCATGCTTGCTTAATATATTATGGGAATGCATTCCAGCAGCATGCATCACCTGTGCCAGTGGCGATGAGCTAAAAAGCCTTTGTGGATGTCTCCAACACGTCCTGGAACTAGAACAAGGCATTGTTCCTCTCCCTGTGTGAACTTAAAAAAAAAGGCAAGGACTCAGGGGCTGTCTGAAATTCGCAGAGAGAGGGCTGTTTGGCAGTGAAGTGTCAAGGACCTTACAGGTTTTTTTTTAAGCTCTGAGGTTTTTCTGGTTCCTTGTGGGAGAACATCTGAAAGTGCCATTGTCGCAGCCCCACATTTCCCATGAGGGGCTCCAGAGAAGGTAGCAATGGCAGTTGGTTGTGGCAGTGTGAAAAGAAAAGGGGGCACACTTGGACAGTATGTCTGTGGGGAGGGGATTACACACATACACACACACACATCCTCTACCTCCTCCTCCCATTAGAGTGTGAGAGCTCAAGCTGTTGACAGCGATGACAGGCCCAGCACAGGGGGACAATAGAGGGGAGGGCAGTGCTGCTGCTGCTGTTGTGGCGGGGCAGTACATCTGTTTGGATACTCATCGCAGCCGCCTGGCCTCGGGAGATTGATGCAACCGGGACGAGCAATACAAAACACATCTGGGACTCCTTAATGATCTGAAAACTACTTGGCAGTTCATCTAAAAGAAAGTTTGTGCCGTTCACTCATGCCATAAGGACTCCCTTCGGATGATTACCTTTGTAGAGATGACAGGTCATCCACTTCAAACATAATTCGCTGTTGTGACACATAGCGTTTATAGGATTTACACTAATCTCGCACTAATAGCTTTCGGGATTTAATTTTTCTCTGATAAAGCCCGTACTGTTAATTCCCAATCGTACATAGATAATTAGGATCACTTCTGCGTGTCGGTATGGGTGTGAATGGTCGCCTGTGGTTGGCTGTTCCTTGTAGAAGACAGTTCTTTGTTAGGCACGATGTAAGAATGTAGTCATTGGTAAACATTTTGACCAATTCCAATTAATAACAAAACAGCATTTCATAATAAAGGGATTCATTATTCCGCCCCACGCTGCATTTTGTTATCAACAAAAGCCTCCGTTGCACTCGGCTTTTTATCAAGAAAGAAAATCCATTGAAAGTGGCTGAAGGCCTGACACAAAGCAACTGCTGAATCCCTGCAAATCTGCAGGCTTAATTGATTATTTGTGCAGAGCTGTATATCTGCAAGGTGCAGGGTACCCAGGGGAAATAATGTAAAACAGATAACAAGATGAAAGGTGGGAGAATTGCTTTCTGCATTCCATTTTATTCATCTTTTTTTTTTTTCTTTTGCACTTGTTTTCAATGAGTTTGCCATTTAGGTTTTCCCATTAAAGGCACATGACTGCTCATACTAAAAATGTGTCCGGAATTGGGAGGCTAAAAAGACTTCATTCAAGCTGATGAGAAAAGCAGGTTTTTTTTAAGCAGGTAATTGTGATTTCTAAATAAATCCTGGACGGACTTTACTGCTGTGTGGTATATAGTCCATCCATGGCCCAACCCATAAAGCAATTAGAATGTCATCTTCATTATTCTAATTCTAGAAGCTAGACAGTTTTGATAAGTGCTGTTTAAACTTCTTTTTTAAGGCTGTTTTAAATGGTGTGCTGCCTTCGTAGTTCAGCTCTTTTAAGGACTTGGTTCTGGGAGGCTAGAAGTGAAACACCATATATATTTGCTGCTTGTCAGACTTAGTCAGACTCAGTCATACTTTTCTCTGTTTACTGTTGTTCTTTGGTTTCCTTTCGTGCCTCTCCCAGAAAGAAAGAAAAATCGTTATTGTTGCTGCCACTCTGCAGCTATGGAGCCATTACAAATGGAGAGGGAACCAGGTTTTTTGTTTTGTTTAGAGTCATGTTTCTCATTTGGAAATCTTGGCGTAAGGTTACACACCGTCCCCTGACCACATAATGGCCTTCCCTACAAAGGGGAGCCCCTTGTTTCCCATTTGAAGTCTGCCTCCATCAGATTTCACCAATCGGAGAGGAGGGATGTTACAGGGGAAAAGCAGATTCCTGGACCACCCCTCTAATATTCACGGCCAGTTTGAACGACATTGAGGAGGAATCCAGAGGACTCTTGTGAATCCAGTATTTGTCTGTATAAATATCAGATAACAATGAGAGAGGACAAACTAGCATTCAGCTTGAACCTTATATGAGTAAACAGTTTCAGGAGGAAGTACTTAAAAGCTCATTATAACATAAATAACAATTAATACAGTGAACTCTAGCTGTAGTTCCTGGATTGACTTTTTGCGGGTTTTTCTGTGGAAAGTAACTCCAAATTGTTAGCAGAAAATGTATAATTCGTGGATTTTTTCGTAAAACATATCAAAAATATTCAAAAGAACAATACAGCTTGGGAAGCTGAAATAACTATCTAACTATAACACGCTATTGGTTGGCCAATCCTGGAGCACTGTTCATTTCCCCTGGCGCTGATTTGCTATTCGGCCAACAATCGAAATAAGAAAAACTGTCAATGTTAGCTTCTGCTGTAGTGCTAAGATTGTTTCCACTGTGCGTATTAATGCATTTTAAGGTATATTTGATGTTTGAACTATTAAAATAGGCAGTTCTAGGCGTTTTTAGAGGGTGTCACGTATTCGCAGATTTTCGCTATTTGACCACCGTTTGTCATGGTCCCTAACCCCTGCTAATACAAGAAGTCCACTGTACCCGAAGTAGGAGTATAAAAAAATGTCATGCCAATGTGGTCTAATAGCAACATTACAACTAGTGGTGTGAGAATTGACGATGTGAAACGTGCCAAATCAAAATGATTCAAAATCAATTATTTTTCATAATAATTAAATGAGAAAAACATAAAAGTCCGGCGTGTCACACTGACATTTTATGGGGACGGACCGGCGGAACCGATATGGCTGCAGCTAGTGTTTTAGCCATGCAGCGTGAAATTTACAAACTACAACATCCTCTTTTCCACGAAAGGTCCACTTTTCACCTCCTGCCCGGGGTGTCGTCCCCAAGCTTTACGGACTGCGAAGGACATTTAATTCATACAGTCCTTTTCGTGACTAATGTGTGGCGGAGTCATAGGGTGGAGTGCACCGTGCTCATACCAGCCGATCTGTTTCTGTGTCTGACAGGAGCCAAACATCCCGTTGGTCACACTGGCACAAAAACTATGAAAACACTGTGTAAAGTTAGTTTATGTATTAAATTGACAGCAAAAAACCAAACACTGAAGTATACACTTCAAGTGTCTTTCGGAGAATTCTGCTTTTTATTATTTTATATTATCTTAATAGAAAATAATACTTATTTTATCAGAATATAATTTCTAATTTTTGTGTAATTTTTGTCCTGTATGAGCTATAGAGGGAGCTATAATTGTTATAGGTTTATTTTCTAATAAAGAAGATGAATTATTTCTATTTAGATTTTAAAATTATTTCTGTAATGGTTGACTTGTAAAAGCCAATCTGAAGTAGTTATTTATTTTTAATGAATTATTCTTTTTAACCACATAGAGCCGGAACACTTTAAATATGTTAAAGTCATAACTCTACATAAATTTAACAGAATATAATTGATGTGTTTAAGGATTGGACCAAGTGTCCTCTTTTATGGAAATCAAAATATGGTGCCAGCACACATTTCTTTCAGCTTTCATGGAAAATATGACCATATATGATTATGAAACATATTTTGGACAGAACAGTTGCTATGACTTTGTCTCATGAAGTCAGTATAGGACATTATTGTGCGCCCGGAATATGAAAAGGAGTACTTTAGGCTTGGCTTTGTGAAGCTATGTTTGAGACTTATAATTTGAAGTATATAAGGAAATCTTTCCTGAGCTGACCTGTTGGTTTTGGTTTGTTCCCAAAAAAGCTAGGCTAAAAAACGGACTGAAGAATCCTTCACCTGTGTTAAATCTTTTGTGATGGATTTCGGGTTCTTTGTAGAAAAACTTGACAGGGTGACAGGTGAGATATGAATGATTAGAAAACACTGTGAAATTGAAGCAACTGAAAAACTCTTAGCCGTTAAAGAAAGCTGAAGCTAGTATCTGCATCTGAAAATAAGATGTACTTAAATCAGGGGCTGTATCATAAGACTGCGAAAATAATTTTTTTAAGAGAGTAACCGTTGGTTACAGAGTTGAAAATGCTCACCATGATTGCTTTGAGATATGATAGCAGACTGTTCAGTTGACTAAAAAAATACTTCAGTGTAATAAAGTCTGTGCAGCTAATTATTCTACTGCAACATAGGGAGCACAAATTCATCTCCGTTCTCAGGCTAGTCTCCACATTATTTCCCCTGTTTATCATTCTAACTCCCTCGGGTCCTCGTGTGTCTGCACAGCTACATAACTCTCTGCCTGCTTTGATGTCGGGGACTGATGAGGGGAAGCTTTTCAGCTTGGGGCCATTTCCAAACCCCACGGCACTGCTGCGATCCAAGCAGGTGATATTTTCCTTGGAGGGTTTCTGGACACTTTTTGGGTTTATTTATTTACTTATTTTTTATCTTGTCTCATCTCAAAGCCACTTATCACAAGGAACTCTGGCATAGCGTGACATAACATTCTGAAAGCTAATACAAACAGTAGGAGAATATTGACTCTATAGACGCAAGGCTTTGAAAATCTTAAACTAATTGAAAGTTTAGTTGCAATGACAAAAAAACTAATTGCATAAAGGTCTTTCTGGTCGATACACTTGAATTTTCTTACATTCCTAGCTCTCTTTGAAATGGAAGGCTGGCAGGATTTGTTCTGTCCATACCACAATTTCCCTATTTTGCCAAGTTACAACCACAAACTTCAAGATAATTAATTGGGGTTTTATATGATAGACCAACACAAAGCTGCACATATTTGAGAAGTGTAATATAATTAATACATGTGTAAAGGTTTTTTACAAATAAAATTCTACTAAGTGTGGGATCTACTATTCTTATTCACCCCCCCCCATAAGTCAGTATTTCATAGAAGCATCTTTTATTGTCTTTTGAGGTTTGTCTCTACTACCTTTGCACATCTCCAGACAGTTCTGGTCCATTCTTTGCATGAAAGCTCAAGCCCAGTCACATTGTATGGTTAGGATCTGTGTAGAACAATTTACTAGTGTTGCCACATATCCTCAGTTGGATTTAGCCTGGACTTTGACTCGGCCATTCTAACACATGAATACGTTATGATCTAAACTATTCCATTGTATCGCTGGCTGTACGTTAACATGAACCTACACCCCAGTCTTAAGTGTTTTGCAGAAGATTGAATGACATCTTCAGCTGCCATCAAGTTTGACAACGACCTGGTAACAAGTCATTCGTTTGATTCAGCTGTGTTGGAGCAAGAATGTATCTAAAAACTGCAGGATAGTAGCTCCTGCGGACCAGGGTTGGAGTCCCCTGTCCTAGGCGAACATGTAGCGACAGTAGACAGTTGCCTGTCGTGTCGTTGACTTCACAGCAATCCCTCATACTGAGCAAGCATGTAGCGACAGTGGAGAGGAAAAACTCCCCTTTAACGGAAAGAAAACCTCCAGCAGAACCAGGCTCAGTAGGAGTGGCCATCTGCCGCGACCAACAGGGGTTTGAGAAGACAGAGCAGAGACACAAAAAAAGAAACGGATGAACTGTTGTAAGAGTATTTCCTATGTTAAAGAAATTAAAAAGATAACAGGAAAGGCAGAACGCTGTTCAGAACACCAGACCAGTTGTAGCTTCTATGGAGTTAAAAACGCTGAGAGCAAACTTAATGACACAGCTGTTATACCTTACTTTCATACCATGGGTCATGTCTTGTTTAAGCGATCTGATCCACATGCCGAAAACCACTGAACAAAGGGAAGTTTAGATGTTTATTGAAATAATTATGAATATTGTCCAGGTTCTGGTCCAGAAGGAATCCAAAGGCAAGGGGGGGGGATCGGGAAGACTGAGGGGAAGCTGAGAATATGTGAGAAAGGAAAATAGATAGATTATCTTAGATACAGAGGAAATATCTTACTATAGATGTAGAGGTTTTCCGCCAGGGAGGGTGAGTGTATTGCAGGCTGTTCCTCTGTTAGGTGATCCGGGGAGTGATGACAGGTTGGCGGTATGAGGATGCGAAGGTGGAGCTGATGGTGAAACGTTGGTGGGCGGACAGGTTAACTTTTGAAGGCTGCCAGTCCGAAGATTAAGATCCAGCAGTGATTTCATGCTGGTTAGTAGACACGAGGAGATCAGTACTGAACACGAAGGAACAGGTCCACTAAGTTGCACTGAGGGAAACCACTTGGGTTAACACTCAGGCGTCGGGTGACTGAAAGCCAGCTCCTCTTATCCAGCAGGTAACGAGCCTTGATGACAAGCAGATGTGCTGGAAGCACCGGGCCATTTGGTGGAGACCTGTGTGAAGATTTTACCAAACAGAGACAAAAAACTCAAAATCCTGACACCATGCACATATTGTACATCGAACTATTCGTCCCCTCACTTCTTTCACTCAAAACTTCCAAATATGTCCTGTAGCTTCTGCATTTCTGAGCCAACCTTGAGCCTTTAGGTGGACATATTTCGGCGCTATCGGTTTATATCGGGTGTTTGTTCCACAGATAGGTAGGTTTTGGCTATGAATAATTATAAATAATTGCTTAGGGCAATTATTAATCAGATTAATAATTTTATGTAATAATTACCACTTTTAGGGACACCACCTGGATTACAGGAATATCAATAGCCAAATTGTTCAGTCTCAGTTTGTGTTTATGATTACCTGCCTAATAAGGCTGAGGTAATTAAACAATACATGAAGGAATAAGTTCTTGGCGTACCTGAACAGCAAGTTACTACACATGTAGGAGAAATAACAACAACGGTTTTCCAAAATACAACGGTTTATTACAAAAAGAATTCACTTTCAGTTAACATACTTTAATCAACAAACTCACCAAACTAGTAACACACAACTAAACTACTAAGAAAAGAATAACGATATTAAAACTCACACTCAGAAGTAAAACAGTATTTGTAATTGAGTAATTGATAATGATGTCACAGTTCAGAATGAATATGTTTGCTCAAAAACCAAGGCTTGTATTGAACAGTGTTGGGAATAAAGCTAAGTTAGTTCTAAACTAATTGCGATTAGTTTAAGACTAATCAGCAGATTCTGGTTTGTTTTCAAACCACCAATTCAGAATCCAAAGCAGAAGTGAAGAAAAACATTTTTTGGGAGAAGGATTGTTTCATTAAACCATTTGCTGAATTAGAAATCAATAACCTTTAGATAATTGATTCTAGTTCATGGATCGGTCACCGCAGTGATTGATCTAATTTAATATTTAGACTTTATGTTGACGTTAACGGCAGTACCAATTATGTCGATCAAATTTTTTATTTTTACTTACCAAGAATGCGGTCTCAAAAATGACTTAAAAGATTAGTTTTAGTGTTTAAACTATCCGTTTTAAAGTCAATCTCTATTTGAATAGCATTAACGGCAGTCTATTGTTCATGAATAAAAAGCCGTCATTGGCGGGCCCACGTGGTTCGCTAGAGCATGTAGCTTACAACTAACTCACGTGGTGCTGCTTAAAATCGCTCTGGATCATTTATTAAACATCAAACAACGAAAAACTGTCGGATTGAGTAACTCAGGTTGCAGGATTTAAAACGACTTTCCATTGGAAACCTCGAAAATCACTGTTTAACCTCCAGGCCGACCGGCCTGTTTGTACCCGAACAATAAATGAAATCTTACACAAAGTAACAAATCACAGTGAAAATAAACAACCCTTAAATCGTGTTTAAACTAACCTAATCTCGCCTCTGCCCAGACAGACCTTATTGAACGGTTAAAGTTCTCCAAGTCGCTCCGTGGATGATGGGTGAAGCTAGCACAATGTTAGCCCGCAGGCTAGCCACCGCTACGGTCCGTTAGCAGTGGGAGGATAACAGCTGTCGAATCGCGGGTAGCATTAGCTTGGAACGTCGTTTCGTCCTCTTCGGCTTGCTAAACATCAGCTGCACCTCAGTTCACCGACACAGTACCTTCTCTGCAGGTTCAAGATAGCATTGTCCCAGGCTTTGTCGCGGTGGGGTAACGCTCCAGTCTCGACGCAGTTCTGCGGCATTCAGTAGCTTGTTAGCGGCTCGCTTCATACGGCAGCATCTGTTCAGAAAGCAGGGCTCAGGGCGGGACAGTGGGATTTATCTCAAAACACTGGGTTTGATTCACCTGATTGATCAGCAGTATTGTTGTCCTTGAAGTGGGTTCCTCCCAGAGCTCGCGTCTTTTCCCTCGCCAGCGAAGGAAACATGGATCTCTCCTGGCGCTGTTTGGCAGAACGCCAGAACTGGAGAGGGCGTGAAAATCTGTGGCGATGCCTATATAACCTCTGGTCCTCTTCTTCTCCTGTCGGAGCTAGAATGTGGGTTAGCGCCACCCAATGGCTGTGTGTCCCCAACATGGGATTCGGAAGATAAGGATTAGGCTATTTCGGTAAAAAAGCCGATATTGAACATCCCTAGTAGTGAGGATAATTTAGGAAGGCATTCTAACCTTTTACAGCCAGAGACGTTTTTGAAATAGGTTAAGAAGCTGGCAGCTGAGATAAGTGCTCACTGTTTGGTTGACAAGAACAAATAAAGATGCATTGTTTTGGTTTACTTGGTCCACTTCTTTCTCACACGCACACAAATTAGCAGAGTGTATAATGGATATATAACAGCTCCATTCTGCTGGAAGGGTGCTCTGAAAGAATGCCAGGGATGTGTGAGAGACTGTACGACAGCCCCGGTGATACAACCATTAAAAACACACATCGTCCATTTTACTGTTGCACCACGGCTCTGGATTCAAGCCACTAGAGTAAACACAACACACACAAGCCTCTTAACAATCCTGACAGCAAACTCATACCATCATCCACAGAACTTAAATCGGCATAATTTTCCCTTATTCCAATGTATACCAAGAATATAAAGTGGGCATCACGATGTTGTGGATCTCAGCCCCCTAGTAAATCGAAGGCAGCAGGAACAAGCATCTTTCCTCAGCCGTGCCTCTGGCTGTATAATCGTCTCATGCTCTTCCTGCTCGGAGCCCATGCTGCATTATTAAATGAGGAGGCACATATCTTTGTCTTGTTTCATTAAGATAGACATTCTGGACTCCAGTCAATGAGATTGGCTCTTGTCTCAACATGAAGCGCAGATGATTTTAGTTAAACTGTGTGCCGAGCGCCTGAAAGCGGGCGCGGCGTCTCCTCAGAGAGGGAGCCGCTGCCGAGTTCTCGCCAAACAAGATGAGACAGGCGGTGAGAAGCGGGGAGTACTACCTGAGCGCTGGTGTCAGGGGGACTCTGCTGACTGCAGCCATCAGCTCAGATTCCTCCGGAACACTCCTAACGATTCTTTTCATCATCATGTCGCACTCCTGCAGAGCTCTGCAATTCACAGGAGACATACAGTGGAGATAGAGCCACATACATCCGTATTGAAACGAAAGTACAACCGCTGTAAATGTTAGGGTTTTAAGTAAGAGGATAATATAAGGTATTTTAGTCCTTACCAGGTTCTAAAGGTATTTAACATCATTCGCACAAAGACACATCAGATTCCACAATTGCATTAATCCTTAAACAAAGACGAACACACACATAAAGACAAACAGAAAATGGCAAAACTGTGTCTGAACAACTAAGTACACCTCAAGATTCAGTAACTGTAGAGTCAAATTTAGAAGTCTTAATTTTAAAGAAGTGTTTGTCTGCATGACTTTGGGGATTTTGACTTTCACTAGACCAGTGGTTCTCAATTATTTTCTTGAGATAGCCCCCCACCCCTTGAATTGAAATACTATTCAGAACCTAATAATATTTAATTGTTTATCTGTACAAACCAATGGCACCAGCATTCTGGATACAATCTCCTGATTATCGAAACAGCTTAATAAAATGAGCTGCAGAAACTTCAATTCTAAGTTGTTGCAGCTCATTTTATTGTTTGAAGTCTTAACATTATTTCTAAGTTCAGTTTATTACCTCAGATGTTAACATTTAATCAAGACTGCTCAGTTTGTGACTATCAGAAAAGTCACAAATGATTCACTGGGATGTGCTTTTTTTAGACTAAACAGTAACATTCATAACTTTTTAAACTGTAAACAATGGTTACTTGTCAGCTTCATCAGCTTATTCCTTTTCAAAAAATATATTATTTAGCATTAGTATTAAATCCCATTCATTATTTTTTTCAATTCTGTTAAAAATTTTTTCCAGAATTCCACTTTTCCCGTTTTAATTTTTCTGAATTCCAATTTTTCCATTCTGACCATATTTATTAACCAAAAAGTGTATAATTGTGTAGTGAATGAGACCCACATTTAATGTGATTAAGAAATATTTTCACAAAAAAACATTACGCATTTCCCTATAGTTTAAAAAAAACTAAAACATTATAAGACATTCATGTTTTTCACATTTTATAAAAGAAAATCTCCCTTTAAAAATGCTTTAGTTGAACTCAGCAATAAAACAGAACTTATTGAAAGGGTTGTTCTCCCGATTCACAAACATCACTAGCCCTCACCCTTGCGCTAAGCTTCGAGTTTGTTTTTTTTTATTATTATTTGGAGGACGTCTGTGTTTCAGTGAGTTTTTCGCCATGGCTGGCCCGTTTATTATGTCTGTGTGGAGAGGATGGCCCACCCAACCAGGTAGCAACAGACAGGAGTTGCAGCCACCAAAACACTACAGGAACAGTGTTTTATTGCGTATTCCATTTTGTTTGTTAAATTCCACGATTCCGTCCACTTTTCCCACATTGTGAACAGCCTAAAGCCCTACCCCGTGTGTCTGTGTAGACTACTTCTGCTGGGTTGAACAGGCAGCCTGTGGATTAGTTTGAGGACTGTTGCCACCTAGTGACTGGAGGCTTGTTTATAGTTCATGAATGAATAAAGACAAAAGTCCTCCTGCCTCTCGCGCCCCACTATTTGAGAAGCACTGGACTAGACCATTAGAACATGGATATGTTTCTTTTTTCCCCTTCCGATGCAGATGTGATGCATTTTTGGAGGGACCAATATCAGCCAAACTTCACTTGTTGGACAAATTGCCCCATTATGACTCTAGAATAGAATATAGAGAAGTTCTTGTGTGACTCAAAGACAGCAAGGTGCCCTGTTCTTGTGACCGTCAAACAACCCCGAATTATTACCTTTCTACCACCATGCTTGGTAGTTGGTATGAAGTGTTTGTAGATATGGTGTGTACAGTTTTCAACTGCACAATATCTTTACTTCCGTTCATAACCAAACATTTGAAATTGATTTGGTGCTGCTGTGTCTTGCAATTTCTCTGAACATTGCACAATCTAAACTTAATCTTTGAATGGCTTAGCACCAAAGTACGTTGAAGATCTGTTGTCATCATAGCAACCCCATTCAGGTCCTCTAATTCCAGTCTACTCAGCATCCCTAGAATCAGAACCTAACATGGAGAAGAAGCATCTTTGGAACTAACTTCCAGACGGCTGCAATTAGGCATGGGCCGGTATGAGATTCTGACGGTATGATAACCTTAGGCAAAAATATCACGGTTTCACTGTATTATGATTACAGCTCTAAAATGTGTATTTTAAATGTCTGTATTATTTTTTTTAAAGGAAAAAAACTTTTTACTGAGGCAGATATGGTAACTAACTAGCCTGCTAAGATAAATCATCATTAGCATGCTAGTTACCATATCTGCCTCAGTTAAATAAAGGAAAGAGATGAAGAAACGATAAGGTCGTTACCATATATGCCAAGGTAACAAGCTCATTTTACTAATGTCAGATGCTAATACGCTCGTTCATTTCAAGACAGCATTAACTTTACCTTGAATTTAGCATACAATGGTGGGTGGTGCGCAGTCATATCAGAGGTATTGTCTCCTCGGGCTGCCACTGTTCTCAAGCACGTTTTGCACGTCGGGCGACCTTCTTCTTCCAAGCCGTGACCGTCTGGCTATTTACGGTAGTATTCCCAAACAGCCGACTTGGTCCGCTTAGAGACGGTGGAAAAAGTTCTGGGGGCTCGCCTCCTTCAGCCATCACACAGCCTGCAGCGCTGCCCGTTTGTCACTCACAACAAACGCAGGTTTGCGGGGTGGGTGGGGGGGGGGGGGGGGGGGGGTGGCGCTTTGCACTGCAGCTTCACACAGCATTAGGGACCTTTAGTTTCTTCCTGACGATACGTCACATAAAAAAAAAACAACACTTATATCGCAGGAACAGTATGACGGAAAATTTTTGTGGATTTGAAAACATGACTTTTTCATACCGTGGTATACCTTGAAACCGGTAACCGGCCCATGCCTAGCTGCAATGCTGCTGAAACACTGGGTTCCTTTAAATCAAAGCATCAACAAACTCATCTGTTTAGAGGTGCCTTTGATTGATATATTAATAATAGCTGGAATGTCGAAGAGAGCCACGAGAAAAGGATGCCCCCTGTCACCCCTATTATTCAGTATCTCATTGGAGCCACTGGCTGTCACTATAAGAGCAAATTCTGAAGTTCGGGGTGTGGAGGGAAGGTGTAAACAACATAAATTGTTGCTTTATGCAAACGAATATATTGGTCTTGTTGAAAGACCCAGCTCACTCCGTACCTCACTTAGTGAATATATTTCTCTTTTTTTTTTACGTGTCGTGTTTGGCAGTGTGGAGCTCAGAATTGGTGTCTGAGTACCAAGTAGAAGCCCAACAGATTTACTTTCACAAGCGGAGCACTACAGCTTTGCTATAGTACTTTACTTGACATGTGTGAAAAATCTTTATTATGAATTGCTGGGGTTTTTATTTCCTGATGTTATGGACACGGAGACGGAAAATTAAGGGGAAGAAAGAAAGAAGATGAAGAAGAGAGGTAGGAAACAAAAATTCAAGCGAGAGGGTGAGTTGAAAATACAAGAGAGGAAAGGGAACAAAGAAAACAGGAAAACATTGAAGTCTGCCTCCATACCCACAGGACGGCAGAGAGAGGGGAAAAAACTAAACAAAACAAAAAACGAAAAAGGAACATTGCAAAACAAAACATTGTGAACTAAGAATTACACAACCACATCACATAAAAATGGATATAAAAATACAAAAACAATGTCACAGAAAAACTCATGGTACCGATTAATCAAGATCTAGTATTGATAACCTCAGCCCAAGAATATATCTGTAAACACCAGAGACCCCACACGTACGTGTGTGTGTGAGCATGCTGGTGCATATAAGGTTTCTCCATAACAGTGTTCGATAGCTGGTGTGAGCAGGCATCAATCCGTCTTCCAGGAATCGATGCAGACATGAAGGAGATCGGAGCCAAGTCGTCCAAAGGAACCCCAGAGCCCCAGGCGGACCTGGGCGGGGCCGACCGCATCCCCCAAGAGAGGAGCATAGGAGAACCCCAGGGGAACGTCCAGCGGCTACGATGCACGGGCCCTGCCGGCAACCAGCTGCGCCAGGGCGGGCCGGTCCATGGACTGGAATAGCCGGGGCCCGGGGGCGCCACATCCCCCAGCAGGGACCCGACAAGGGACCGGCCGACGAGGGGCAACCGGCACGCTACACCGCCACCCTAGGCCAATCCTCACCGCCAACATCCCAGGGCCCCTTCTTCCCCCACATCGGGGCGCCCACCAATAGCCGCAGCGGATGGACGGTATCCGCAGGCCAAACCTGTGAATATAATTCAATCTTACTCCACTGTCTCAGGATATGAAATTAACTGGACCAAATCTGAGGCAATGCCAATATCCGGGCTCAGTTGTGGAAAACTAATGGAACAATTTGGATTTAAATGGATTCCAAATGGAATGAAATATCTGGGAATTAAATTATGTCGGGAGGTTGAAGAAATGCCCACACTAAATTTTTAACCAATTTTAGAAAAAAATGAAAACTGATCTTGACAAATGGCACAAACTTAGGTTGACATTATGGGGTAAAGTGAATGTAATCAAAATGGTTGTCTCGCCACAATTTAACTACGCTCTTATGATGCTGCCAGTTACAGTACCAATGACCATATTTAATCAATATGACAAAATGGTTAAACATTTTCTTTGGGAAGGAAAGAGGTCTAGAATCAAGATGGATAAATTATGCTCACCTATAGAGAGGGGAGGGTTGGGTCTTCCTGACCCAAAGTTGTATTATATCTTGTTTGGGATAACAAAACTTGCCATACAATGTAATGGACTTGATCACTTAGATTGGGCTCTAATTGAAAAATCCTTGGCCTCTCCTTTCACACCCATAGAATACCTCTCCCAGAGTCCAGGTAATATTTCCAATCCTATTATGTTACATTCAAGGGAAGTTTGGATGAAAATGCATAAACTTCTTAAATTCTCACATTATAAACAGTCGTATTCTTGTCTATGGCAAAACCCTGCTATATGTATTGGAAAGACACCAGTCTATTGGAAGAGTTGGCACATTAAAAAAATAAGTGTGCTGGAAAATCTATATGCCAGTGGAGTGTTTATGTCTTATAACGTTTTAGTGAACAAATATAATCTACAGAGGCAGGGCCATTTCTGGAAATAACTTCGGATACGGAACTGTGTCAAGTCGCTACCTCAACAAATTGAGGACAACCATATTCTGGATTATTTGGCCTTGCCACACAGATATCACCGCGCTTCAATACTCTACAAAAGGATAAACTCTGCACTCAGCACTGACTGTAAAAACCTAAAGGTCTTATGGGAAAAGGACATTGGATGTATGTTTGAAGATGAGGAATGGACGAGAATTGTTTCTAAGAGTGGGAAATTTATATGGGAATGTAAAGGCAAATTTACACAATACAAAATTATACATAGATACTATTGGACTCCTGTACAACTGAATAGAATGGGTCTACTGCACAATTATCTGTGCTGGAAATGTCAAAAAGATATTGACACTTTGATGCACTGTTTATGGGAATGCCCTGTCATTAGTCGTTTCTGGCTAGTAATTGTTCACGCTTTGAGTGGCTGGTTAGAAAGAACTGTGCCATCTTGTCCAAGATTATGTTTACTTGGTGATTAAAAAAAACAATTGACGAACACTCCTAATGACAAATTCTCTGTTATTATGGTTGGGGTATCAGTGGCTGCCAGCGTTATTCTTAAACATTGGAAAAAACCCAGTGCCCCACAGTTTAAAGAATGGGTAAATATGATGATTAGGATGGCTTCGTATGAACGCATGCTTTATTAAATAAATAACAGAAACAATACTACCATGTCTGTCTGGGAAACCTTTTGGTCTAATATTAAAGTAATGGTCAGTCAACAGGAAGACACCTATTGAATTTATTTTGTATGTGTTTTTTTTACAAGGATTTCCACACCCTAACTTTGTTCTTTCTTTCTTTCTTTCTTTCTTTCTTTCTTTCTTTCTTTCTTTCTTTCTTTCTTTCTTTCTTTCTTTCTTTCTTTCTTTCTTTCTTTCTTATTATTATTGCTTAAATATATTTTTTATTATTATTTGATTCTGCCTGTGCAGAAGCCCCCAGAGAGCCAATATGTATGACTGATTATATGATTGTCATGTACCAAGTAAAATGTTAATAAAAAACCTGAATTACAAAAAAAAAACAAAAAAAAAAAAACACATAGCTGGAACGTCATACCAGTAGTATGTTTTAATGTTTTTGAAGTTGCCTTGCCTTAAGGATAGGGAATTTGCTGGGCACAGATTGACAGCTGTCTCAAACAGTTTCTAATTCAGAATAATGTTTCTCCTCAATGGGAATGCCCCTCTAACTCTTTTTTTTTAGATTGCCGATGCCTTTCCCTCTTGACATTGTGATGTGTGTGACCAGCAAACTGCCTGAACTGCTTTTCTACAGGCTTTCATATCTGATTGTTGATAATGTTAACATCCCACAGTAGTTTTCTTTTAAACTCTGAAATAAATAAATATGATTAGTTCAAATATAACATCAGGTAGCATTTATTGCCATGTCTACCTAAAAGGACCACCCATATTAATCCAGATCTGGTTTCTAGCTACACAGAGCAGTGTGTTGAGGATGGATATGTTAAATTCAGTTTTCAAGTGCGCACAAAGAGGTATTGACAGGCCAAATCCCCAGTGAAGCTGAGTCTTGGTGCGACTGATCGATGCGAGTGTGGCCATCGAACTGAGCTTAGAGGTAGTTTGTATTCTGGATAGCATCTCGGAGGCCTGGAGGCAGTGCAACAAAAGCACATTCTGATGCGTAATTGTTGGGAAACAAAAGGGAGACCGTGTTGTTTCGTTTTGAGTCACGTCTGCAGTTGCTATTTAAGCTCCTTAGTCCCTATTTAGTCAGTCACATATGTAAAGTTGCGTTGGGAACTTTGCCAGCAGTAGAGCTCTAGAATGTGTTTTATTCCTGCCTTTTTAGTATTTCTTGAATACTAGTTGAACTGCTATGATCATTTTTATTATTATGGGTGGATCAGTGGGAGTAGTAGTTGGTAGTTGTAGTAGTTATCTGGACGGTTCCCCCTGCTAACTGTTGAAGCATCTGTGAACTAAACCATTTTGACAACCAATCCAAGGTATCAGTCTATAAATAACACGAGTGGGTGAATAACGGGTAACACACTGCAAGTCCGATTTTTTTGATTAAATCCGATTTTTTGGGGGTGTGGTTGTTCACACTATATCTGACACGCGTCAACAAACATGCTTCAGTGCAGAAGTAGACAAGATGTCACACACAACTCGGAAGTAACAATGGCGGCTACAGATGTTAGTTTTTGTGCACCGGTTTGGCAATTCCCGCACAGTTGGAACAGACCGAATTTTCACGAATCAAGTCCACAATCTCACTTCCTGTCCATTGATTGGCTCCGTCTCCAGTATCCGCCATGCTTGTTCAAGTGTTTGCCTCCTCCGGCACACATTATTGACGTCTGTCTCGTGACGATTTAGTGCGACATGACCATTCAGAGTCAAGTCGCATTCAAAAACATCAGATATGTGTTGGATTTAGTACCACATATCAAGTGACCCGGGTTGGATTTGAAAAAAATCAGATTGGTGCTGTTCAGACTTTCATAAAAAAAAATCAAAGATGGGTTACATGTGGGCAAAAAGGTCGGAGTTGATACGCTTTTGAACGTGACCTAAGACTTTCAGTTGGAAAAGATCTTTGTGTGTCCATCAGTATGACTAAAAAAGTGCTAATAAAGTTATTACTGTATGTTGATGTGTGCGTGCGTGCATGTGTATGGATTGGTGAATATTTCAGAGACATGAATGGAACTTTTCTGTCAACTTTAAGAAAAATGTTTGGTAATCCTAACAATCTTATAAATCACTCCTAAAATAAGAAGCAGTTCTTTCTTAGTCTTCGGTTGTGAGTTATGGATCACTGATCCTGCCAGAATTGAAAATAAATACATACCTAAATAAATGGGGAAATTAATACATGAATAAATATATTTGGAAATAAAACATAAATGTGTAAACAAATAACTAGTTAAAAAATATTGGAAATAGATATATGGGGAGATACAATTTAAAACAAATACATAAATAATTATGTGTAAACAAATACAAAATATAATTATGTACTTCCACAGTTATTTTTTCATAAATGTACAGTATTTCAAAATGTCTTTTTTTCAAATTTGGCAGGATCAGTCCTCCATAGAGTTGACAGAAACCCCTAATAAAATAAATATATATTTTTCCTTCATCCGTTTTCCTTCCTGGCAGCTTTGATAAGACAGTGTTACTATAAAAAGTCCTGCTTAAAAAGCACTTATTTTATTTTATATTTTGTTACTTATTAAATTTTCTTGAGTAATGGACTGAGGAATTCAACTTTGTGACAAACCCTTCCCTCTGAGACCTTGGAAAAATCTTCCTCCTTTCGTTGTTTTCTTTTTGTATTTTGTTGGTTTTGTTGTGGGAATCCAACTTAAGATATTAGTTATTAGCATAAGTTTAGTTAGTCAAAAATGTAAACACGGAAACCTGCAGGAAGCCTGGATATAAATCCAAATTGACTCATTGATTGACTGATTGAAAGACTGTAGACAAAAGTTTTGTTTTAAGTAAATGTATAACTAAACATTTTAACTTTTCTATTCTTTTTCCCTAATTTATTTTGTGTTTCATGCTTAAAAATCAAAATTCGAGTGGGCAAAATTTCAAGCAGCGGTTCTGCCCTGGATGGATGTAAAACAAACAAATACCTCTACACTTCTGTACTTCTTTGATAGGAACATCAATAACCTTCATGTCCTGAGGTGCCTTCAGGTTGTTTCTCGTGTGATGTGCTAAGCAATTTGGTTCATGTTTCTCACGCTAATCCTTTCTGTATATCAGACATCGTTGGAGGTTTGCTGAGGAATCGTTGCTTTTCTTATTGTTTGTGGAAAGTATGTCCTTTTATTTTATCCCGCGGCCTTCTCTAAATGATGGATTAAGAAAAATATCCTTGAACACACCGCTCCAGATTCTCCATCAGAAGCACCCTACCTAATGCGTTTCTGTCCAACATGTCTCCTGCAGATCCCATCGGCAGTGTGAGAATGAGGCTGGTGTGGAAATCCCTGGACAAGATGAGGTGTCTGAGGAAACGTTCCACCATCCCCTTCCTCGGCTTTCTCATTACCTTCCTCCTCTTCTTGAACCTCTACATTGAAGATGGCTATGTGCTGGTTAGTAAAAAGAGTTGGGGCCGATTTTATTCATTTATTCTTTAAATCAAGACTTTCTTTATATTTGTTTTCTGCGCTGGTTTCTGAACAGAAAGAAATGCAAGCATGTTTCTTACTCCTAATGTCTTTTATCTTGGTTCCCATGTTTTCTATTTTATAATTACTTGATTTTTAAAGGGGGTCGTGTTGAAATCTTTATGACCTGGGCCCAAGTGGAAATGATCCAGATGATTTATGTTTTATTTATGATATCATCAGGATTTGGCGATCACATAATCTGTGTTTGAACATTTCAATTATTAAGAGGGAGTTTGCATTTTGGGGCTTTTTCATGTCAGTTTGCTGAATTCTGCAAACTGCCTGGGGAAGCTACAGGACTTTTTCTCCTGTCCCCAAACACCGAGGGGTTAGCTCAGCTGTATCCAAACACACATTTTCTTAAAGAAATATGCTTTTTTTTGCTTTTTTAATTATTCAAGGCCATAATACAAGCTTTTATTTGGCTGCTTCTTTTGGGTGGGCATTTCTTGCTTCTGTTGTAATGTGCTTTTCATGTTTCAGGAAGGAGATAAAAGGCAGCTCAGGGAAGCTTCCGTCCATCCTCCAAGCTCAGAGCGGTACGCTCACACCTTCAGAGACCTCAGTAACTTCTCTGGAACCATTAATGTCACATATCGCTATCTCGCTGGGACGCCTCTGAACCGCAAGAGTAAGTTTTAAGGTTTCTCTTTACCAGCAGCTTCGCATCGACTCGCCTCACATTATTGCTCATGATCTGAGAAGATGAAACTAAATCACTCGGATTTGAAGAGCAAAAAAATAAATGATTTAATAACAGATTCTTTGTCTCAGTATTAAACTCAGCAATAAGGTCACCTCAACCAAATCACGTTGTACTTACTAATATTACTGCTCAAAAATAACCTTTACCCAAATGTTTTATTTGCATTTTATTGAGATCATTCATACGAAGGAATCTACTTTCTACACAGTCGTGGGAAGAACTGAGTTGGCATTTGCCACTTCAATGGGATTTAAAAAGGGAAGCAGCATAGTGGTCATAAGTCATACAGTGCCTATAAAAAGTATTCACCCCCCTGGATGTTTTACCTATTGATTTCTTCTACAAATCAGTCTTGATCCAGAAAATGTAGCTTTTTCTGACAAAGAAATCCCTTTAATGTCAAAGTGAAAATTGATTTCTACAAAATGACAATTAAATAAAAATATGTAACATAAAATTGCTTGAATTGATTGCCTAAATATTCACCCCCTTTAAAATAGGACTGACCTAATTCAACAGAGGTCCAGCTTATTAGTGCTAGTATTCTCACAATGAGTGGAATGGAGATCACCTGAGTGATTGTAGTATACAGCATCCCCACTGTGAAGCATGGTGGTGGCTGCATCATGCTGTGGGGATGCTTCTTGGCAGCAGGTCCTAAAAGACTTGTAAAGGCAGAAGGTAAAATGAATACAGGAAAATATAGAGAAATCCTGGAGGACAATTTGTTTCCATCTCCAACAGAACTACGGCTTCAGAGAACATTTATTCTCCAGCAAGACAACGAGCTGACGCATCCAGCTAAAGCTGCAAAGAAATGCTTTGAAGACAACAAGGTGGATGTTCGGGCAGTGGCCTAGTCAAAGCCTAGACCTTAAACCCATAGAGAATTTGGGACTGGACTTGAAAAGGGCTGTTCACAGCCGATCCCCACGGCAACCTGACAGAGATGGAATGGTTTAGCAGGAAGAATGGAGGAAAACCGCTGCGTCCAGATGTGCAGCCTGACTGAGACCTATCCACACCGACTCCCTGCTGGGACTGCAGCCAAAGGTGCATCTACTAAATACTGACTTGAAGGGGGTGAATATTTATGCTATCACTACATATGTATATGTAATTGTCATTATTGTTTTCACTTTGACATTAAATGTTTTGGGTTATCTTCAAAAAAAATTGTAAAGAAAACAACACACATTTAGTTTGATTTGCAAAAGCAATAAAATAGTAAGATAGGGTAAATACTATTTAAAAACACTGTAAATGAGCACCTCTACTGAAATAGAAGTTGTGTGTTAACACAATCTTGGAAGGATTGTAAAGCCATTTCAAAACAATTTGAAGTCTATCATTGAACAGTAAGACAAATTATTCACAGGTGGAAAAGATTCAGGACTGTCGAAATAGAATATGGCAGCATAATTTTGGTGTGAATCTGAATGAACTATGGATGACTTTCTTTTAGACAGTCTTGACCAAAGTAGAGATGGTTGACCATAATTCGAAGCATTCTGTTTGGCAAAAAACCAAATAAAGCATATCAGCACCAACTGCCTGATGTGGGAAGGATGAAGATTTGGGCACCATGAGCTTTTTTGTATACAAAAGTATTTTAAATCTCAATCAACTGAGGAAATATTGTGAAGAATAGGTACAAAAAAATATTTAACAACTATGAGAAAGTCATGGAAAAGGACAACCTAACGTTATTGTTGCTCAAGATTTTTTTCATGGGGTGTTCTTGGTTTTTTCCCTGATGGCAGTCTTTAAGAACCTTCCTAAAGTGTCTGCACACACAAAGACCCTGTTTTCTGATTAAGATGATACAAATTGACTTCAGTTTAGTAGCAAACTATTTAAATCTGGAAGATTTGCTGAAACAAACTGAAGCCATTTTCAAATTCAACAAGCAGCTTGTGATTAGATTTTAAGTAAATATAGAACCGTTACCACTATCAGAACTTCAGGATAATTTAACCGGACTTTTTTTTTTGCGACCCACAGCAGCAGAGAATAACAATGGAAGAAGCAGGGATGGGTGTAGTGTTTCTATTTGTTGCCGCCATTCTGTTTGCAATATTGTTATAAACTGTCTGCAACTCTTCCAATTATACAATGCCGGTTGTTTGCCGCCGTCTCCTGATATAATTTCCCTCTGAGTTACAACAAATCAGCAGGAGTTAACCACAGCTCCTGCCCAGTGATTATATCGGGCCATTTCCGAGTACATACCCCAAGACCGGTACTCAGTTGGTCCCTGAAATGGCCCCAAAAACGACCCAGTGGAGTGTAGACACGCACATATCGTTAAGGTCCAGTTAATTTACCCTGAAGTTCCAATAGAGGAAAAACACCCAAATGTCTTAGTTCCCAACACCAAAATTCATTAAAGAAATATTTTTTCAGATACCTCTGATTTGAATAACAACATTGCTATTGATTTACTTTATTCATTAAAATGCATTTTTACAATTTATTCACAGAGTTTCTTACTATTGGACTGTCATCAGTTAAAAGGAAAAGAGGAAACTACCTTCTAGAGACGATCAAGTCCATCTTTGACCAGTCCAGCTATGAGGAGCTGAAAGAGATTGTGGTTGTGGTCCATCTGGCAGACTTTGACCTGGTGTGGTGTGAGAACGTGGTTCAGGAGATCACCAGGAAGTTTGCTCACCACATCATAGCCGGACGCCTCCTGGTCATCCAGGCCCCAGAGGAGTTCTACCCTTCTCTGGACGGCTTGAAGAGGAACTACAATGACCCAGAGGACAGAGTTCGGTTCCGCTCCAAGCAGAACGTTGACTACTCTTTCCTCCTGAACTTCTGCACAAACCTGTCACACTTCTACATGATGTTGGAGGATGACGTGCGCTGCTCTAGGAACTTTCTGACAGCCCTGAAGAAGGTGATCACTTCCAGAGAAGGTTCCTACTGGGTGATGATGGAGTTTTCGAAGCTGGGCTACATCGGGAAGCTGTACCACTCCAGAGACCTGCCCCGCCTGGCTCATTTCCTCCTCATGTTCTATCAGGAAATGCCTTGTGACTGGCTCCTCATCCACTTCAGGGGTCTGTTGGCTCAAAAGGACGTGATCCGCTTCAAACCCTCGCTGTTCCAGCACATGGGCTACTACTCGTCCTATAAAGGAGTGGAGAACAAACTGAAGGACGATGACTTCGAGGAAGACTCCATAGACATTCCAGACAACCCCCCTGCCAACATTTACACAAACATCAACGTCTTTGAGAACTACGATGCTACCAAAGCATACAGCACTGTGGATGAGTACTTTTGGGGAAAGCCTCCCTCCACTGGAGATTTCTTTGTCATAGTCTTTAATAAATCAACCAAAATTAGCAAAATTAGGATTGCTACTGGGTCTGATGACCGACAAAATGACTTTCTACACCATGGAGCTTTGGAAGTAGGAGAGAAATTGGTTGGGACTAAAAAAGGAAAACAGTGCTCCTCTTATATCACATTAGGAGAGTTTAAAAACGGAAACATTGAGATTCAAGATGTGGACCACAAGATTTCTTTTGACATTGATTGTGTTCGCATTGTGGTGACAGCCAGCCAAAAAGAATGGCTCATTATCAGAAGTATCTGTTTATGGACTACACAACCCCCCAGCCAATGAGAACTGTACACAACTTCTGTTAGTAACCCATACAGGCAGTTTTTGTATTATTATTAATATTATTATTATTATTATTAATGTGTTTTCTAGGTTTCATTTATTTATTTTGTACGTATTTATTGATTTCTCTTGCCAAATCGGTCTGTGTTTTTATACTTAAAAGTTGTAACCATAGAGGACCATCTTCAGTCATTCTTAAGGATTTCTGAACTTAACTCCAGTGTATTGAATAATCATAGCTTATTCCTTATGTGGTAGTATTTGTATAAAAACCATACATTACCAAAACCTGATTACAGAAAATAAACTTAGCATAAAAGTGTGTAATATTGGGTTTGGTCGAGTATTTTCCTTGTTGTAACAACACTTCTTGACAATAACTTTTATATGCAATGAAACCTTGGGATTTAGGTAATACTAATTTAGATAATCTTTGTGCAGATGATCAAAAAAAAAATACACCGCAAAGCTAACTGTATTTAGCGCAAAGCTTCCAGACCCGTTTCAAATAGCTAACGAGCTATGGGTTGACAGTCTTTAGAATTGGTTCATTATGGGGATATCTGTAAATAAGGTACACATCTACATTGATATATGAGCTTTTATATAAAGCAGTTTCATGGTTATAAAAGTTTGTCTGTCAATACCATATATTTCTTATTGTTTCATGCTAACTATGCTAGCAGTAGGTGTAGCTTTACGCGATGGCAGGTTTATGAAATGATTTAGACTAGGTTTTATTTAAACTTCAACATACCTTCAATGAAGTGAAAAGATTCTATCATGAGACTTTGGTTCTCAGGATTTGGATGGATCATCCAGTACAACTCTCTTCATAGCTATTAACCATTGCCTTCGCCGTATTTCATGAGCTGGAAACCTATGAAATTTCTCATTACTGTCCTTCTGTCGTCTATTTGTGCAACCTACAGCGCTGCACATGTTAACCATATTGACTAGAATTTATTTGACTGCTATTTGGCACAATCTGTTGACAACTGACAGCTAATAACAATGGTGGCCAGCGCAGGTTAGCAGTCTTTTATCCCTCCAGCCAGAAGCTGGGGGGGCGGAAGCTTGGGCACGTGAAGCCACGTGTCAACGTGCCTATACCTTTGGAAAGTCTGGTTATTTTACCTTTCATGGAACCACATTTGAAAACTGCTTTTGTTGGTTGAGCTGCAGAGCTTGAGTATGTGGGTGAGCCCAGGAAAAACTAGTCAAATTATTTCTGCCAGAGCTACTAGACAGCTGTTGGTGGAGTCAGTGTGATGGAGGTGGGGCAGAAAATACTACGGCTTACCATCATTTGTGGTAGAACATTATCAGAATGTGATTCTGAAACAAATGGCCAATCTCATATCTCAACAGTCTGGGATCGAACTCTATCCTCCAGATGTCAGTGCTCACCCTTGCAGAGTGGGGCTCACCTCAACCCCATTGAACACTTGGGGGATCAGATTGGGCGTGCTGTTTGTGCCGGAGGGACCAACACAAGCACATTGGCTGACGAACGACAAATATTGGTTGAGAAATGGAATGCCATCCAACAACAGTTTGTGACCAAGCTAGTGACCAGCATACATAGGAGGTGCTGAGCTGTTGTGGTTGTATATGGCTCTCCCATTCACTACTGAGACACCTGTTTGTTAAAGGAATCAACTCTAAATTACCAGTATGTCTTGTTTCTTCAAACATCCATTTCAATGAATGACATCAAACACATGTCAATAGCAGAATACGTTGTTTGGCATTGGCAGAAGTGATTGTCTTGAAGGCAAACCACGTGCTCTACTCTGCTGCTCAAACCACAAAACATTTCCCTCACAAATGTTGCACCACTTATAGCTAACAGTCTTTCTAACAGGATACCATTTATTACCAAGAAACATTGTTACAACAAAGAAATTATCAGCCAAACACAAATTTCTTTACTGTTTGAGTTTATTTTTTAATACTCTTGGTTTAATTATAATCCACAAGCAGGAAAAACTCCAACAGAAACAAAAACAAGCAACAACTAAAACAGAATGGGACAAGTTGAGCCAGTGACAAAAGGAACAAACTACCTTTTGTAGTGGTAAGTGAATGCATCATGTTACAAATATTACCGATTTTATCCCTAAATTCCAAGTATCATCTCATGCAAATTTTTGTAAAAGTACAAAACAAGACCTTAAACATAACATGACTGGAACTAGGTACAACAGAGTAAGTTATCTTCGGTCTCACAGTACTTTCATCAGATTGGATCTAAAATATTGAGAAAGTAAAATAAATCTGATAATCTAAGTGAATCTGCTAGATACAGGTCAGATAGAAGTTTACTTTTGCTTTGTGGCTAAGGAACAACATATCCACTGAATAAAAATGGAAGAGGGGAAGATGGTAAAGAAGAGGTTGGTAAAGAAAAAGAAAAAAGATCAAGTTACTTTAAATCACTATGTGAAGTTCCAGTCAGAAGTGTTGCAATATACCTCAGACACCTCAGATCTGGAAATGACATCATGTCCACCTTTATCCTCTTCTAGCTGCAAGGGGAAAACCAGCTGTTTTAGTCAATGATCAATGCTAACATTAAAAATACAAGCGGAGGACAGTTTGCCAGGTGTGCAACTGATATTCTTAGAATCTGACAAAAGTTCAAGTAAACACTTAATTACATCAGCCGAGTCAGCCATGTTGAATATTGAGAATGGGGCTGATGCAAAAACTTCACTTGTCTAGCATGCAACATTAGAAAACTGCAACAATTGTTCTGTGTTGGTGTAGGTAGTGAAGGTGTGTGATGTGTGTTGGGAGGGGTCGAGTTTTTAGTTCAAATGCATTACCATTATAACTATGAATTTCCCATGGTTCCAATAGTCAGTTTAGGTCACAGTACAACAGGTGGAAACATTTTCTCACTTCAAACTAGTAAAGCAGAGATTGATCCATTTACCTTAGACTTACTGCCACTAATAGATCATTTATGTACAGCAAGACAAAAAGGGAAAATACTTACAGATGCCTACTGCAACTCCAAAAGCCCGCATGGTACAGTCTCCTCGTCATCTTTGACAGCTTCCTGAAGGTTTTCTAACACCAAGTATTCTGAGAAGTAGGAGTTGGTTGGTGTAGAATTCTCCATGATTTGTTGGCATTAAAAAAGCTTTTGGATTTTTGCCTCTCTTCAAGATCCAAAGTAAAAGGACAAGTATTTTTATTGATGCATTGTTTTGTTAAACTTCTTTCTTTCTTCGAGGTTAAATGCAACGTTACTGAAAAAGTTAATTCATGTATATGATTGTGCAGAAAGTTGACAAATCGTGTATGTTGTGCAAACAAATATCCTTTTGATTTAATTAGATTAAATCCACTGGGGTCATACTGCCCACCCTTTCTGTAAAAATCTTTGCGTATGAATGTTTCTAATGGCTCTAAAGGTGCATGCAATGAGTTATGTACAACAAAACCTTTTAAATTAGGGGAGTTGATTATATGGAAGCATAGAGCTGCCACCCAGAGTACAGAAAAGAGCTATATCACATTATAACATAAAAACATTATTGTTCTAACAATATACAGTGGCTTGCAAAAGTATTTGGCCCCCTTGAACTTTTCCACATTTTGTCACATTACAGCCACAAACATGAATCAATTTTATTGGAATTCCAGGTGAAAGACCAATACAAAGTGGTGTACACGTGAGAAGTGGAACGAAAATCATACATGATTCCAAACATTTTTTACAAATAACTAACTGAAAAGTGGGGTGTAATTATTCAGCCCCCTGTGGTCTGAGTGCAGTCAGTTGCCCATAGACATTGTCTGATGAGTGCTAATGACTAAATAGAGTGCACCTGTGTGTAATCTAATCTCAGTACAAATACAGCTGCCCTGTGACGGCCTCAGAGGTTGTCTAAGAGAATGTTGGGAGCAACAACACCATGAAGTCCAAAGAACACACCAGACAGGTCAGGGATAAAGTTACTGAGAAATTTAAAGCAGGCTTAGTCTACAAAAAGATTTCCCAAGCCTTGAACATCCCATGGAGCACTGTTCAAGCGACCATTCAGAAATGGAAGGAGTATGGCACAACTGTAAACCTACCAAGACAAGGCCGTCCACCTAAACTCACAGGCCGAACAAGGAGAGCGCTGATCAGAAATGCAGCCAAGAGGCCCATGGTGACTCTGGACGAGCTGCAGAGATCTATAGCTCAGGTGGGGGAATCTGTCCATAGGACAACTATTAGTCGTGCACTGCACAAAGTTGGCCTTTATGGAAGAGTGGCAAGAAGAAAGCCATTGTTAAAATAATACCATAAGAAGTCCCGTTTGCAGTTTGCCACAAGCCATGTGGGGGACACAGCAAACATGTGGAAGAAGGTGCTCTGGTCAGATGAAAAACTAACACTGCACATCACTCTGAACACACCATCCCCACTGTCAAATATGGTGGTGGCAGCATCATGCTCTGGGGGTGCTTCTCTTCAGCAGGGACAGGGAAGCTGGTCAGAGTTGATGGGAAGATGGATGGAGCCAAATACAGGGCAATCTTGGAAGAAAACCTCTTGGAGTCTGCAAAAGACTTGAGACTGGGGCGGAGGTTCACCTTCCAGCAGGACAACGACCCTAAACATAAAGCCAGGGCAACAATGGAATGGTTTAAAACAAAACATATCCATGTGTGAGAATGGCCCAGTCAAAGTCCAGATCTAAATCCAATCGAGAATCTGTAGCAAGATCTGAAAACTGCTGTTCACAAACGCTGTCCATCTAATCTGACTGAGCTGGAGCTGTTTTGCAAAGAAGAATGAGGAAGAATTTCACTGTCTAGATGTGCAAAGCTGGTAGAGACATACCCTAAAAGACTGGCAGCTGGAATTGCAGCAAAAGGTGGTTCTACAAAGTATTGACTCAGGGGGCTGAATAATTACGCACACCCCACTTTTCTGTTATTTATTTGTAAAAAATGTTTGGAATCATGTATGATTTTCGTTCCACTTCTCACGTGTACACCACTTTGTATTGGTCTTTCACGTGGAATTCCAATAAAATGGATTCATGTTTGTGGCTGTAATGTGACAAAATGCGGAAAAATTCAAGGGGGCCGAATAATTTTGCAAGCCACTGTACTTTTCAAGTTTCAACAATATATTCTCCTATCTAGCCATTGTCTTCCACTTATCCATGTTCCGGTCACAGGGGCAGCGGCCTAAACAGAAAGATCCAGACTTCCCTCTCCCAAGTCACTTGGGCCATCTCCTCCAGGGGAATCCCAAGGTGTTCCTAGGCCGGCCGAGAAACATACTCTCTCCTGCATGTTCTTGATCTTTCTCTGGGTGACGTACCTGGAACACCTCACCAGGGAGGGAGGTTATTATTGGAAACCGTGTAGGCATACACGTTGCCCCCCCCGTCTTGATGCCTCTATGTTAGGGTTTAACCCGGTGAATGAGAGGGTAGCCTCCGTCCGCCTACGGGTTGGGGGTGGGTCCTTGTTTGTGCTTATGCGCCAAACAGCAGATAAGATTACCCACTTTTTTTCCTTGGAGGGGATGCTGGAGAGCGGTCCTCCAAAGTACTCCCTTGATCCGCTGGGGGGCTTCAACATGTGGGTAATGACAGTAAGACCAACAATACAATAGGTGCATTTCCACTATCGGAACTTTAGGGTCATTTTACTGGACATATAGTGGAAACGCAGCTAATATCACAATGTTACAATATATAAATTTTACACATTACAGCAAAAAACTTCACATGTTTTTAAAATACCAATATTATATTGTAGTTACATAATAAATTGTACCAACATGAAAACTATTGAGTGAACAAGAAAGTTTTCACATTAAAACGTTCAATACCTTTTTATTGTTAAGAGCATAATATACATGCACTGGCCACTTTATTAGGCACACCTGGGATTTTCACACACAACCATCTCTAGGGTTTACAGAGAACGGTCCAATAAAGGGAAAATATCCAGTGAGCGGCATTTCTGTGGGTGAAAATGCCTTGTTGATGCCGGAGGTCAGAGGAGAATGGTCAGACTGGTTCGAGCAGATAGACGGGCAACAGTAACTCAAATAACCACTCGTTAAAACCGAGGTATGCAGAAGAGCATCTCTGAACACACAACACGTCGAACCTTGAGGCAGATGGGCTACAGCAGCAGAAGACCACACCGGGTGCCACTCCTGTCAGCTAAGAACAGGAAACTGAGGATACAATTCGCACAGACTCACCAAAGTTGGACAATTGAAGATTGGAAAAATGTTGCCTGGTCTGATGAGTCTCAATTTCTGATGCGACATTTGGATGGTAGGGTCAGAATTTGGCGTCAAGAACATAAAAGGATGGATCCATCCTGCCTTGTATCAACGGATCAGGCTGGTGGTGTAACAGTGTGGGGGACATTTTCTTGGCACACTTTGGGCCCCTTAGTACCAATTGAGCATCGTTGCAACGCCACAGCCTACCTGAGTATTGTTGCTGACCATGTCCATCCCTTTATGACCACAGTGTACCCATCTTCTGATGGCTACTTACAACAGGATAATGCGCCATGTCACAAAGCTTGAATCATCTCAGACTGGTTTCTTGAACATGACAATGAGTTCACAGTACTCAAATGGCCTCCACAGTCACCAGATCTCAATCCAATAGAGCACCTTTGAGATGTGGTGGAATGGGAGATTGCATCATGGATGTGCAGCCGACAAATCTGCAGCAACTGCGTGATGCTATCATGTCAATATGGACCAAAATCTCTGAGGAATGTTTCTAGTACCTTGTTGAATCTATGCCACGAAGGATTAAGGCAGTTCTGAAGGCAAAAGGGGGTCCAACCCGGTACTAGCAAGGTGTATCTAATAAAGTGGCCAGTGAGTGTATGTTTACCTTATAACATAATGAAGTTGATGACGGTGCAGGTCAGCAACTGAGAAAATATCAGTCGGGAACGATTAAGTTTGGGGCGACTGTGGATCAGTAGGTAGAGTAGTTGTCTTGCAGTTGAAGGGTCATAAGTTTGATTCCAGCTTCCTCTCGTCACATGTTGACATGCCCCTGGGCAAGGCACTCAACCCCAAGTTGCCTACCAAGCTCTGTATTGATGAATCTGTGCGGGTTGTGAGTGGGAATGGGTGAATGTGGCTCCAGTATAAAGTGCTTTCAGTTGTCAGTATGACTAGAAAAGCACCACATAAGTTTAGTCCATTTACCATTGTATTTCATGCTTGGATTAAGGCATAGAGATATTTGGCTGTTATTGAGCAGCTTGGACAGTGTTGTAATAATCTTGTACACACTGAGAACAAACGTAACCCACTGGAGGCTGTAGGGGAGAATGAGTCTAAACCGATCGATGTGGCAACATTCCCCATCGATCAACTTGAGGGGCAAGAGAAGATATGTACAGATGTTTCTGGACCCTACAGGGTTGAACAAATATATTTGCCAAAAATTACCCCAAATTAATGGAGAATCTTGACTCCTATTACAAACTGAAGCCCTCTGAACATGTATGGATGTAGCGATTGATGGCCCTTCTGAATGTGAAATGTTTTATGTTCCAACAAGAAAACATATTGTTCTAAAAAATGTTTTTGACGTTTGCACAATAAATGAACACATTCATACAATATAAATATTATATTCTAAGAATGTGATTTTTTTTGTAATATTATAAAAACAAATACTGTAACGTGATATTTTGTTTGAACGCGATGTATAATTCCAATAACATGACATATTGAAAAATCATGAAAAATATATTGTTTGAACAATGATGTTTTCACGTTTTAATGTGATATAGCAGTATTATTCTATTACCTGGGTGGCAGCTCTACACTTCTATAGCTTTATTACCACTTTTCTTTTTATGCTTTATGTTGAGTGTGTTGTATACTTCAAATTCTGAATCACTTAAAAAAAATTGGGGGCATAAAATTTTTCAATTTACCAAAAGAAAAATACTGTCCAAATAAAAGAAATGCATTCACTGACTAAAAAGTTGAGCAACAAGTTAAAAATCCCGGGGAAGTGGTGTGATTTGGATATAATTTGGTATACATGCAGACCTGTGATGTGTATATAGAAGATCAACACATTTTGTCCTCCGTTTTTGAAAAAATGTGCATCTGTATGAGCAATTGTATCAAAAATTCTCTCATACAAATGCTGCACCAACAGGTGGCGATAATGCCAACATTAACATTATCAGAATTTCAAAGAAGACGATCCAGAGTACGGCCAGAGCAGTGCTAGGCAAAAGGTAATTATGCTTTAATCAATTCCATACTGTTCAACATTAGAAAAGTAATATTTAGTATTCGGTCAAATTAATTTAATTTTGGATTGAAAATCGTGTATGATCTTACCTTTATGTGTATATGAAGTCTATGCGCCTATCCTCTAAAACATGTATTTCTAGTGATATACAGAGAGACAGCAATGAGCATGCTCCAACTGCCTGCTTCATTCACTCCGTGACACAACACCACCAGAGGTGAGGCATGACTCAGCACCGCCTCACCTCGCACAATGTGTAAATTCATTATTATATTGTATAAATTCTGTGATTTTGACCATATTTATTGAAAATATTACAGAAAACAAATTTATAGAACAGATAAGTGGACAGATTGGTTTTCTATTATTATTGTTGGTCAGATTTGACTTGTCATGATGTTCCATGCTCATTATTGGTCTGCATGTTACTGTATGTCTAAATCATTGTAGGTCTAGATGCCAAAATAAGCACCCTGGGTTAGGTGGGCATTCCAAGCTAAGCAGACACATGGAGAGGTTAAAGTTAAAGTTAGGTAATCTTAATACTTGCTTGCTGATTGTCGTTTGTCTATGATGTATGTTTAAATTAATTTTAATTACAATGACCTCATAGAAGTGTGACTTGGCTGTTTCTCTCGTAAAAAATCTTTATTATTCGTTATATTCATTATATCAAACCAATCTCACTCTGCTTTATCTTATCACCTTCTGGGGTGTGTTTGTGACTCAGTGGGCTAGTTCACTTGAGCTGTACGTTCTGCCAGACCCGCTGACAGGAAAACAGTGTTTGTTTTCAGCCATCTTCTTTAAGAGCAGAGATTAGACTGCACAGTGAAGAATGGGTCAGGTCTGCTCTTTTTTTTTTTTTTTTTTTTTTCTTCAACACAGTTTTCCCTCCTAGTAAATTGGTCTGTGTTTGCCTCACTCTCTACACCAGCAAAACAACATCTTCCCTGGAGCTATAGGATCTCAATTGGTTCTCCCCCTGATGTTGCGCTCTCACAAGTTTCACTGTTGCAGCTGTTCCATGGTTACCCCTCTGTGATCTTTATTCTCAGCTCATTCTGCAGCTGCTTTTGGGGGAAACCTGCTCAGCGGTTCCTCTGCAAAAGACGTGCTTTGCAAAGCTGGTTGTAAAGTTTCCTGAAACAGAGCGACGCATTTGTTATGCCTCGGGTAGCATGTGCCGAAAAAAAAAGAATATTCAAATCCCTCGACTGTCCTTTACATTTACTCACGCTACAACCTCAAACTTCAGTGACTTTTTTTGGGGATTTTGAAAAATAGTTCTTGTCACGAAACTGGGTGGTACCCAGAAATTGGCAGATCAATTACAATTGCAGTGGTGACTAAGACAAAGTTGCAAGCAGGGTTAAGAGAGCATTAATCAGAGAAAAGGCCAGGAGGCTCATGGTTACTCTGGAGGAACTGCAGAGTTCCACAGCTCAGACAGAAGAATCTGATGACAAGACAAACAGTCACGGACTCTCCAAATATGGTCTTTATGGAAAAGAGGCAGAAAGGAGAGAATTTTTAAAAGAGCCGTAAAACGTTTCACATGCGACCTGCCATGAAAGGAACGCATGTAAAGCTTCCATAGAGAACAGTGTGTGGCAGAAATACTAACAATACTACTCACTCTACTCCATCCTCCACATGGTGAAACATATTGGGTGCCGTTTGTAAAGTTACACAGTCAAAAATTAACAGCAATAATTTGGGTTACTTGCAAGTCATAAGAGAAAGAAAATGGGGTTTCACTTTTCAAAGTCATATTTGCATCCACATTATTTATCCATTTGTAAATGTCACAGTTTCAAACAAAAATATTTAGATAGCAAGCTAAATATTTAGCTCCAAACAAAATATTTAGGTAACAAGCTAAATATGCAGCGAATATGCACTTACACTTGGTGATATACATAATTATAATAATAATAAATATTAAAAGGTGAGCCCTGCGAACCTTTATATATGCTCCTGTTGCTGGTGCAATCGCTGTTGCTGTAAATCCATCAGTAAATTTCTCTATTGCCGTTAAAACAGCTCATCCTACATTTTAAGATAATATGTTGGACATTTCAGGAGGAAACTAAACTATGAGTTGGCATTCATTTTCGCCACTAGTTTTTATTATGGTTCGCAAGACCCAGCTTTTATTTTGGTAGTCTACTTTTGCTTATCAAGGCAAGGCAAGACAATTTTATTTGTATAGCACACTTTCAACAACAAGGTGATTCAAGGTGCTTTACATGATTCGAGGTAAAATAAAAACAGCATTAAAACACAAAGCATATAAAGTAAAAGAAGCACACACAGATACTTCAAGGCATTAAACAGCAAGAAACATAGACAAAACATGATACAAAGCATTACTCAAATGGAGCTCTAAACAGATACGTTTTTAGTTCTGATTTAAAAGAACTCTGTTTCAGCAGCTTTGCAGTTGTCTGGAAGTTTGTTCCAGATTAGAGGACCACAGAAAATGAAAGCTGCTTCTCCGTGTTTGGTTCTAATTCTAGGGATGTTGAGTAGACTGGAATTAGAGGACCTGAGTGGTCTGGTGGGTTGGTATAGTAACAGCATATCTTTAACATACTTTGGTGCTAAGCCATTCAATGATTTATAAACTAGTAAAAGTATTTTGAAGTCTATTCTCTGAGCTACAGGGAGCCAGTGTAAGGGCTTTAGGACTGGGGTGATGTGCTCTACTTTCCTGGTTCTAGTGAGGAACACGAGCAGCAGCGTTCTGGATCAGCTGCAGCTGTCTGACTTTTTAGGCAGACCTGCGAAGACGCTGTTGCAGTAATCAATCCGACTAAAGATAAACGCATGGATGAGTTTTTCGAGGTCTTGTTGTGACATCAGTCCTTTATTTCTAGAAATGTTCTTCAGGTGATAGAAGGCTGACCTTGTTAAGGCCTTTATGTGACCCTGGAGGTTCAGGTCTGAGTCAATTACTACACCTAAATTCCGTGCCTGATCAGTAGTTCCTAGCTGTATTAACTGAAGCTGTGTACTGACTCTTGATCGTTCCTCTTTAGGTCCAAAAGTAAATACTTCTGTTTTGTTTCTATTCAGCTGGAGAAACTTATGGCACATCCATTCATTGATTTGCTCGATGCATTTACACCTGGCGACATCGTATTGTAAAGCTGAGTATCATCTGCATAGTTATGGTAGCTAATCGTGTTGGTTGTTATAATGTTATAATCTGGGCTAGTGGGAGCATGTAGATAATTAATAAAAGGGGCCCCCAGGATGGAGCCCTGGGGCACCCCACATGTGATTTCTGTTCGTTCTGATGAAAAGTTTCCTATTGAAACAAAGAAGTCCCTGTTCTTTAGGTAGGACTCAAACCAGCCAAATACTGTACCGGAGAGTCCAACCCAGGTCTCCAGTCGTTCAAATAGGATATGATGATCAACAGTATCAAATGCTGCACTGAGGTCCAAAGGAACCAGCACTGTGGTTCTACCACAGTCTGTATTTATGCGGATGTCATTGAAAACTTTGATGAGGGCAGTCTCGGTGCTGTGGTGAGCACGGAAACCAGACTGAAAAACATCAAAGCGGTTGGTCATTGTTATGAAGCTATTTAACTGCAGAAACACTGTTTTTCAATAATTTTACTGATGAATGGAATATTAGAGATCGGCCTGTAGTTCTGCATTAACGTGTTATTCAGATTATTCTTTTTTAGCAGTGGTTTAATAACTGCTGTTTTTAAAGCCTGGGGAAAGATACCTGACAGGAGGAATGAGTTAACTATTTTTATCAGATCAGACCCAACGACAGGGAAAACTTTCTTAAGGAAAGCTGTGGGTAGGATATCAAGACAGCAGGAGGAGGAGCTTAATTGGTTATTTAAAAGGAGTTTCAGCGGAATTCCAGGGGGAGAGATATTATCTGCTTTAGGTTGTGGATTCTTTTGTTCCTTCTTCCTGGGAGCAGAGAAAGCAGGTGTAGATTCAGTGCGCTTTAAAGCCGGCCAGTCGTTGTCGAATTGTCAGTGGGGTGTTCTACCCGTTAAACGACTTTTGGCTGGAAAAGTAGCGTTGTTCTGTGGCTTCTGTGCGAGACTGTTGGACCGAGATAACACAGGGCTGCCAGGTTCTTGTTCCCTGCGTGTACTCATCGGTAAAGTTGTCTCATTTCCATTTCCAGTGTTTAGATCAAAATTAATCTGAAGATGGTGTAGCTTCCTCTCGATTGAAAAAAATAAATAAAAAATCAGGAAGTAAATTTTGGAAATTAGCTAAATATTTAGCTCTGAGGTAAATGTTTAGTTCGAAGCATAGACTGTATACAAAATGGGCGGAGCCTCTGTGACATCACCCGTAGGATTCTTAACAGCAGAACAGAAGCCAACTGGGCGATTCCCACCACCGCCATCTTGGCCACATCAAGAGTCTTGTCACGCCCCGGAAATAGCAAAAAATGGACAATGGGGAAGAGAGTGGGCCTGTGAGGGTTGTGGCGGATGATTGACACTCTGGAGCCGATGTAACTGTGCTAACCCAGGGCTAACCGAACCTAACAGAGGTTAGCAGGCACATTTAGCCAGAAAACCGAGGTAGCTACGAACAACTCAGCTAACCCTCTACCTTTTGACAGATTCTATAATTTTGTCAAATAAAAGCATAAAGCCTTGTTGGTCCAAACCTTTCACTAAAACTATGTGAATTTTAATAACAGGTTTTAAAAATCCATATGTAAAGAAGAAATGTGACCATTTCAACCCATTTTTGACCAAGCACCTTGATCTAAAAGGCTCAGCAGAAAATGTATTTTACTTACCGAAAAGAATGGAGCAGAGGCTTCTTGGACGGTCTGTTAGTGCAATCATTACCACAGCAAGCCATCTTTGTCCATTAAGTGCATGATTAACATCCAAACACGGATAAACAATGTAGACGCAACTGATGGTCAAGTTTAGAGAAATGAACTGGTCTAGACTTTTAATGTGAGTCCGAGGCTGAGACCTTCCCTGGAGCAAGCGGCTGGGAGCAAGCCGCTAGCCACCAGTGCTAGTCACTAGCGCTGACTGCTCATCTGAAACCTGCCAATCAAAAAAACATGCCCGTTATTCATAATTTCAAGCTTAAATTACAACTAAACGGTTAAGTTATTTAAATAATTCACCCCCCTCAGAGTTTTTAATGCCGGTAAACTTCCATCCATCTATTTTCTTCCGCTTATCCGGGGTCGGATCGCGGGGGCAGCAGCTTAAGCAAGGACACCCAGACTTCCCTCTCCCCAGCCACTTGTTCCAGCTCCTCGGGAGGAATCCCAAGGTGCTCCCAGGCCAGCTGAGAAACATAGTCCCTCCAGCGTGTCCTGGGCCTTCCCCTTGGCCTCCTCCCGGTGGGACGTGCCCGAAACACCTCACCAGGGAGGCGTCCAGGAGGCATCCTGACCAGATGCCCGAGCCACCTCAACTGACTCCTCTCGATGTGGAGGAGCAGCGGCTCTACTCTGAGCCACCTCCGGATGACCGAGCTTCTCACCCTATCTCTAAGGGAGAGCCCAGACACTCTACGGAGGAAACTCATTTCACCCGCTTGTATCCGTAATCTCGTTCTTTCGGTCACCACCCAGAGTTCGTGACCATAGATGAGGGTAGGAACATAGATCGACCGGTAAATCGATAGCTTCGCCTTTCGGCTCAGCTCTCTCTTCACTCAGACCGGTACAGCGCCCGCATTACTTCAGACACCCCACCAATCCGTCTATCAATCTCCCGCTCCATTTTTCCCTCATTCGTGAACAAGAGCCCCAGATACTAAAACTCCTCCACTTGGGGAAGGACCTCATCTCCGACCCAGAGAAGGCACCCCACCATGGCCTCGGATTTGGAGGTGCTGATTTTCATCCCAGCCACTTCACACTCGGCTGCAAACCGCTCCAGCGAAAGCTGTAGATCACGTTCCGATGAAGGACCACGTCATCTGCAAAAAGCAGAGGCCCGATCCTGAGGCCACCGAAACGGATCCCCTCAACACCTTGGCTGCGCCTAGAAATCCTGTCCATAAAAGTTATGAACAGGATCGGTGACAAAGGGCAACCTTGCCGGAGTCCAACTCTCACTGGAAACAAGCCCGACTTACTGCCGGGAATGCGAACCAAACTCTGGCACCGGTCGTACAGGGACCTAACAGCCCGTATCAAGGGGCCCATACTCCCGGAGCACCCCCCACAGGGCCCCCCCAGGGACACGGTCAATCGCCTTCTCCAAGTCCACAAAACACATGTAAACCGGTTGGGCGAACTCCCACGCACCCTCCAGGACCCTGCTGAGGGTGTAGAGCTGGTCCAGTGTGCCACGGCCAGGACGAAAACTGCATTGTTCCTCCTGGATCCGAGGTTCGACTATCCGTCGGACCCTCCTCTCCAGAACCCGTGAATAGACCTTAGCTCGGTAAACTTGACCTATTAAACCTAAAATGTTTTTTGAACCAGTCTGTAAACATGTTTATTTCTGCTGAAATTGGCATGAATAATTTAATATGGACGCAATTATGACTTTGAAAAAGAAACCCCCATTTCTTTTTCTTACAGCAGGCTAAGTAACCCAAATTATTGCTATGTAATTTTTCAAACAGCACGTCACAGAAACATGGCGGTGGCACCATCTTGCTTTAGGGAAGCTTTTCTTTAGCAGGGGCAAACTATAACGTTTATATAGATTATGTCCCTTTATGATAAGCAGGTCTGACTGCTGTAGGAAAGTTACTGCAACCTTTTGACAGGTCCCCATCCAAACTATTACAACAAAGTCCAGAAAATGATCTAAATGATTGAAATCAGAGCAATACAGCATTAATCTTAGATTATTTCAAAGCCGCTATGGTTTAAAAGCCAAGCACTGTCATGAACTTTGTGTAAATTTTACACGAGAACACATTTTAAATGAACAGTGTTGATTCCTGACTACTCTGTGTGTGTGAGTGTACTGTATGTATAGGTAAAGGAAAAGAGTTCAAGTTGTAAATATAAAAGCTGTGATTTCTAGCAATAAAATCAGAACCGAAGATTGTATTACAGCAACTACACCTCAAACCTTATGATGAAACTGGAAAAAAACTAAGTTATTTTACTGACTGCTGTGTTTCCTCACCTGTGGAACACAGCAGACACTGGATTTAAAGAAAAAAAATATTCTGCATTATTTAAAGTTAAGGTCTAGGATCTTGTCTAAACCTAGAATTTCCTTACAAGGACAGTTTTCTGGGCTAGATTTTTACCTGCTTTGTCTGATTTGGATCTAAATACTGTGGTAAAAATGCACAGGGAGACAAAACCCCTCCTAAAAACTACCATCAATCTTGCAGTGGAAATATGTGGTGTTGATGGTAATATGGATGAAGCCAAATATAGCTTCATCCTTGAATAACGCCTACAGGTCCTTCTCAAAAAATTAGCATATTGTGATAAAGTTCATTCTTTTCCATAATGTAATGATAAAAATTAAACATATATATATTTTAGATTCATTGCACACCAACTGAAATATTTCATCTCTTTTATTGTTTAAAAACGGATGATTTTGCCATACAGCTCATAAAAACCCAAAATTCCTATCTCAAAAAATTAGCATATCATGAAAAGGTTCTCTAAACGAGCTATTAACCTAATCATAAGAATCAACTAATTAACTCTAAACACCTGCAAAAGATTCCTGAGGCTTTTAAAAACTCCCAGCCTGGTTCATTACTCAAAACCGCAATCATGGGTAAGACTGGCGACCTGACTGCTGCCCAGAAGGCCATCATTGACACCCTCAAGCAAGAGGGTAAGACACAGAAAGACATTTCTGAACGAATAGGCTGTTCCCAGAGTGCTGTATCAAGGCACCTCAGTGGGAAGTCTGTGGGTAGGAAAAAGTGTGGCAGAAAACGCTGCACAACGAGAAGAGGTGACCGGACCCTGAGGAAGATTGTGGAGAAGGACCGATTCCAGACCTTGGGGGACCTGCGGAAGCAGTGGACTGAGTCTGGAGTAGAAACATCCAGAGCCACCGTGCACAGGCGTGTGCAGGAAATGGGCTACAGGTGCCGCATTCCCCAGGTCAAGCCACTTTTGAACCAGAAACAGCGGCAGAAGCGCCTGACCTGGGCTACAGAGAAGCAGCACTGGACTGTTGCTCAGTGGTCCAAAGTACTTTCTTCGGATGAAAGCAAATTTTGCATGTCATTCGGAAATCAAGGTGCCAGAGTCTGGAGGAAGACTGGGGAGAAGGAAATGCCAAAATGCCTGAAGTCCAGTGTCAAGTACCCACAGTTAGTGATGGTCTGGGGTGCCATGTCAGCTGCTGGTGTTGGTCCACTCTGTTTTATTAAGGGCAGGGTCATTGCAGCTAGCTATCAGGAGATTTTGGAGCACTTCATGCTTCCATCTGCTGAAAAGCTTTATGGAGATGAAGATTTCATTTTTCAGCACGACCTGGCACCTGCTCACAGTGCCAAAACCACTGGTAAATGGTTTACTGACCATGGTATTACTGTGCTCAATTGGCCTGCCAACTCTCCTGACCTGAACCCCATAGAGAATCTGTGGGATATTGTGAAGAGGAAGTTGAGAGACGCAAGACCCAACACTCTGGATGAGCTTAAGGGCGCTATCGAAGCATCCTGGGCCTCCATAACACCTCAGCAGTGCCACAGGCTGATTGCCTCCATGCCACGCCGCATTGAAGCAGTCATTTCTGCAAAAGGATTCCCGACCACGTATTGAGTGCATAACTGAACATAAGTATTTGAAGGTTGACTTTTTTTTATTAAAAACACTTTTCTTTTATTGGTCGGATGAAATATGCTAATTTTTTTAGATAGGAATTTTGGGTTTTCATGAGCTGTATGCCAAAATCATCAGTTTTAAAACAATAAAAGACCAGAAATATTTCAGTTGGTGTGCAATGAATCTAAAATATATGAAAGTTTAATTTTTATCATTACATTATGGAAAAGAATCAACTTTATCACAATATGCTAATTGTTTGAGAAGGACCTGTACTTCAGACTGGGGCTGAGATTTGCCTTCCAGCATGAACACGCAGACAATTCAACAGTGGGGTGGTTCAGGTTAAAGCATACTCATGTGTTCTAATGCTCTAGTCCATTGCCAGATCTAAATCCAGCTGAGAATCTGTGGTAAGACTTGAAAATTGTTTTTCACAGACAATCTTCATCATATCAGAATGAGCTTGAGATATTTTGCAGGGAAAAGTGGGCAGAAATGTCAGTCTCTAAATGTGGAAAGCTGGTGTAGAAACACCCCAAAAGACCTAAATCTGTTTTTTTGGGTTAAAATGTGGTTTTACAAATGGCCTTGAATGTAAATGCATGCCATTATTTTCCAAGCTTTTAATTAGTAAGACATTTTAAAACCATAATTTTCCTTTGGCTACTTTACTACCTTTAGTTACCAATAAAATGTATTGAAATTAGATGCTATAACATTATCTAATCTTAAAAAAAAGAACACTGCAACGCATCATCTGCTCACGGCCTCATTTCGGAACAATGGCACCAAAGTAAGATGAACATTTTCCACGTTTGTGAAACTAAAACTCATTCTTGAGTAAAGTTTAATGACGGATTAGCTTCTACACTAAATTGATTCGGTGCAGTAGGCAGGCAAATGTTTACATGGCACTGGCATTCTTCTGGAGCACGCACTGGAAACAAGTCGTCATTAAACATGCGCTGACAGTTTTACAGGCCCTAGTTCCACTGCTGCCGAAGCCACCTGGTCCATGTTTTCCCTCAAGGTCTAGGTCTGGGGTTCGAATTGACACTCTTTGCAAATTCCCTTGAACCACCGCTTCAAAATCCCCCCACCCCCAGCCACGAGATGTTGGTTTTGAAATGAAATTAGAAAGTCTACCGCCTCCCCATGGAGCTTATTGTTTTTTCCTCAGCATTTCCCCTGGAATGCCATTCTTCATTTTAGTGAAGGATTCCGTGACCTGCACCGATCAGCTCCCAACTGTGGAGGTTGTGTCGAATGAATGAAACACAATCTAAATTGGGCTGCCTGTGTGGCATTCTACATGACACACGCAGCGCTGCCAATTCTGTGCACTGTTACCAACTTAGGAGCTATTAAAACACAATGTCAGTGCAGGCCAGTTACTGTGGGCGTTGCGAACGTGTCCGAGCACAGCAGCCCTTTAGCCGAGCTGATATTTCAGGAAGAAAAATTGCCATCTTGATCTTAATTTGAGATAAGATGCCAAAAAAAAGTAGCTGCACGCTGCAGATATATAGACAGATTTACATCTTGGGTATAACAACAAAAGCGGCATAAATTCCTCAAGTGCATGTCAGCAAACTGCTGTGCACAGCACTCTCTGCTACTGGCAGCATGTTCGAAGAGCTTAGTCCATACAGAGCCTCCTGTGTGCACAAATCAGCTGTACTTTTTAAGTTGTTCTCTCCCTGCGTGATTGTCAGGAATTAATGCGCATCGACAGACCGCCGCGAGAAGAGGGCAGGACTTTTTGATACGTACCCCAGCAGGTTGCGATCTCTCTGTGAAGGATCAGCCCTAAAAGCTGATTGATGTGATGATTGGTGTCTGGCTCGGTGAGTTATTCAAAACGTGAGCTGTCTTCCAGCCAAACATGTTCAAAGTGCATGAACAAAAACCCTTTTTAGTGGATGAAATATCTCCCTTTTATGTGTCACGATTTATCATTTAGCATCCAGCTCTTGCTTCTGAGTTTGTGCAGTTCCGTCAGATGTTTATGTCCACTCATCATCGGCATGAATGTCAAAGAGAATTTAGAATTTTTAAAATTGCATTTAAACTGTTCTTTTTTTCATGGTGGAAGAATGATACAAAATACAACTTCAATGATTTTAAAAAACAAAAAAATGGGATGAATGGTTGAATTTGATGTATTTTCTCTGATCGATAAAGTTTGAAATTTAAACATTTAAAAAGGTTGCATATGTATAGCGCTTTTTCAGTCAGTGGACCACAAAGCATTTTACACTACATTTAGTCATTCACCAATTCACGCACACATTTAAATGCTGGTGATAGTGAGCTACATTGTAGCCACAGCTGCCCTGTGGTACTCTAACGTACATAGGCGCCACCTGGCCCTCTGACAACCACCAGCAGGCAAGGTGAGTGAAGTGCCTTACCCAAGGACACACCGACCGAGATGGATGGAGTGGAGGTTCAAACTGGCAACCCATAGGTTGCCAACCCTTCTATGCCCAAAGCAAGAGCTATGTCTACATTCTCAGCGCAATGTTGAGCCTGTTCCTAGTGTGTACAGGACTCTGCCGGTGCTGTTCCCGTCAGCTGTGTCGAAGAAAAAAACGGAGCCAAAAAGTAAAGCTCTTGATTTACCGCTCTGTCTACATTCCCAACCTAATCTATGGTCATGAGATATGGAAAAAAACAAATACCAAAAGAACATGATCTCAGATACAAAGGTGGTCCCAGCTGAAATAACTCCTCACTGTATCTCTAAGGCTAATGTCCGAAGGGTGTTTTGACTCAGCCTGAGATAGGGCTTAATGTAGAACACCCGCTTCTCCACAACAAAAGGAATCAGTTGAGGTCGTTCAGGGTACTGATCAGGATTCCCCCTTGGTGCCTCCCTTGGAGGAGAGCTCCGGTAAGACCCGGACCTTAACCGAGGCACTATATATATCACATCCCACCTGGGAACGTCTTAGATCCCCCCAGAATGAGTTTAATGATGTTTTCTTTTTCATCATATTTCATAAATTTAACAGGAGGGAGGTGGAAATTTTGGAAAGACCATTCCAGAAAATAATTTTTTGCCTCCGTTCTCCATTCCAAAATCAGTTTTAATGTCTGAGATAATTCCCCATTTTGACACTCATCTGTGTCTTAGTTTTACTTGGTTGATCCAAACTCCTACCTCTGTTAAAAGGATATTAGATAAGATGTCCAAGAACAATCCAGGAATCATCAAGGTTCAAAGCGGTCTTTCAATAGATACAGCTGTAATGCCAGTGTACACAAATTCCTACATGAAAAAAGACAAATATTGAGGTTTTCTGGCCACAATGACATAAATTAAATGGAGCAGTCAAATGGCGGCCTTCAAACTTAAAAGGTCTTATTCACTCGTTTTTTCAGTAAATGTGCTGTGGTCTCCTGTATAAATGAATGCCTTGTGAGCCGTTTTACTCGGAATAAATGCTCTCTTGCTCCTGTTTCAGGAGGTTGCAGTTTGTCGGAGGAGTGGGTGGGTGGGAGAACATGTCAGGATCACAAGACTAACTCATTATTATTCATGATATGCAAACGTCTTGCCTTTGAATGGCTAACAGCAATCTTACCTCGCTGGCGGTGTTCCAAGACAAATTCCAACAGTTTCTTCCTCATCTCCTCTTTCTTGGGTAAAAAATGCAACGCTGATGTCCTATGTCCACAAATAAACCAAGCCCGACCCTGTGGAATTGCTAACAGTTAACAGTTAGCTTTGTTGCTAACAATTAGCTTCGGCTTCAAGGTTGAGTGCTCTACTCTGCAAAATCAGCCACATGGGTGGTCACAAGCCAAGGTAGGCAAGACCATGAATACCAATTTTCCCCGTGAAGTAGAAAGGAATGGCTTTTTCTGAATTGCTCATTTTGCCGTCTGTTTTCTGTCATTGCAAATTGTTCTTGTGCACTTCGCAAAGTGGATGGAAAAATTAAGAAAGAGGACTACCTCCCCAGTTGGTAACACAGTTGCCTTGAAATGAGAAGGTCCTGGGTTTGAATCCCAGCCTGGGTTCTTTCTACATAGTTTGCATGCTCTCTTTGTGCATTCGTGGGTTCGTGGGTTCTCCACCTCTCTCTCACAGTCCAAAAACAGGACTGTTAGTTTAATTGGTCTCTCTAAATTGTACTTTGGTGTGAGTGTGAATGTGTATGGTTGTTTGTCCTTTGTGTCTCTATGTTGCCCTGTGTGTCTCTATGTTACCCTGTGATGGACTGGCGACCTGTCCAGGGTGTACCAAATGACCACAGATATGCACCAGCCATTCCTGTGACCCTGCGAGGGTTAGCAGCGATGGATGGATAAATCAATTTCTAAATTGATCAACTTCACCTCAACTGAAACTTGGACAAAACTGGAACTTCCAGCAGGACATTGATCCAAAACACACATTAGAATTGTTTTTAGGATAGATGAAGCAGGCTAAAATGAAGCTTCTGGAATGCCTCTCACATCAGTCCTGTTTGGTCAGTTATCCAACCACAGCTACGCTTGTTGATAGCTACAGAAAGCATGTTGCCTCAAGGAACATTTAACCAAATGTCAATGGGGTTGTATTGATGTATTTGAGCTAGTATGCATTTTCTATTATTCTAGAAAAATTTATAATGTAGTTGTGTGCACCCGGTTCTTTTTTTATTAACTGAAGTTGCTTGTTGTATAATTGTGTAAAATAGACTGAACCCATATGCCGCTTTTCTAATCATTTTAACAATTCAAAGCGCTTTACACTAGAGTTACATTTACAAACACACACCGAAACACAGATCAGTAGGCGACTTGGGGAAAAGTGCCTTGCCCAGGGGCACACAAACATGTGGAAGCTGGAATTAAACTGACAACTTATGGTTTGCAAGATGACTACTCCTCCCACCGGGCCACAGTCGCCCTCTATCCTGACTCTGCTATTATTGCACCCTGAGAGAAATACTCTTCAGCTGTGTCATTAAACAACCTCAAATTATTGAGATGTTTTCTTATTCAATAAATTTGAATACTATTGAAAAATTCATTTATTTTGGTAACAATTTACTACGTGAAACACATTATAGCTATAGATTACACACAGAGTGATGATTTTAAGCCTTTGTTTCGGTTGTTATGATGATTTTCTGCTTAGAGCTAATGAAAACAATTAAGATTAGAATATTATGTCAAACCAATAATAAAAATGTTCATACAGAAATGTGGGCTTAGTGAAAAGTATGTTTAATACCTGCTTAAAGATTATTAAAGTTATTTTCAAAAGGTACTTTTAATGTGATGAACAAACATTTGAATATTCAAACTTATTAAATCTGACCTTTTGTAGGAGTGTATTTAAGCATCTGACTGGCGCTGTGTGTAAAGGCCCTGCTATACTACCTTACCGCAGGGTCCTGTACCATGTATTGTTAAGTGAAGCGAGTGCATAAAGTTGTTCCTGTCTCTTTCACTTTCTTTTGTTCTCTGACTGGTACTGTATTGTAAGATGACATAAAAATTTTTTCAACTGTTGTATTGTAAGTAATGTATTTAGAATGGAATAGGATTGAAATGAATGAACGCTACCTTTGTGGTGCATTGACTGCTGAGATCTGGCTTTGTTCGAGCGAGCTCAAGGGAACACAACATATTGAATTTGTGTCAAGTCAAGAATGTTGCCTTGAATGCCATGCCAGCAAGCATAAAGACTGTTTACATGACCCTAAATCAGAAATGTTGTCCTGCTGTCTTTGCCTGGAAATGTTTTACCTCAATGTTAAAGTGTTTATAAGAGTAGCTATGATCTGCATTTTAATAATAAAAAAAGAGATTAATGGCATTTAAAGTTCCTTTAAACTCAGCCTCCAGAACTCACATCTTGCTTTAGCTAAAAGCAAAAATCATACATTATTAATGTCAGTATTCATATGCCTTCTGCTTTTTTCTTACTGCATGCCTAATGAAGGCATGAAGATAACGCCTGAGGGATACTGTATTGTTGTTAGTGTATTTGCAAAAGTGGGGTCATATTTTCTCTTAAAGTGTATTGTCAGACGACAACAGCAATGTTGTTGATAAGGCTGTTTATCTGCTACAGGTGTTTTATGCTTTATCCAGACTCTGCAAATGCACATAAAGGGCTGATGCGTTGGGTAGGTGTTTAACTTGTGTGCGAGGCATACAGTATATCAGTGTTCACACTGCATTATAACGTCCAACTCATTTAAAACATTAAATCCCTATGTGCTTTAAATGTTTTGTGATAGCGATATCTTTATAATGAACCTGCCTTAGAATGGTGTTCAAATCTATTAAAATTTTACAAGTTATTTTACATTCTCAAACTAATTTATTTGTAATTTATTGGGAACAAAAAGTGTTGCATAATCGTCTATACCTGCTGATCCTGGCAGGATCTCACGGAAGCTGATACCTATCTCTAGTGGTCATTGCTTAAGAGGCGGGGTACACCCTAGAAAGGTCACCACTCCATCACAAAGACACACATTCACACCTAAAAACAATATAGTGATCATTTCACCTAAGAGTGTCATAATGCTATAGTCTTACTGGGCTGTATGTTAACTTTTTTAGCTTAATTAGTAAAATTAAAGTTTGTCTTGAAGGGTATATTCTGACAGGAATGGGAACTCAGCTCTGGAGTTGAGGAACACAGTGGGCCTCGGGGTAGGAGTAGCACCACTTGGAGGAAGACGAGAGGTAAGTGACGTGAAATAACAGAAATAATTTGATCTGAAGGTGAAGAGGTTTGTTTGCTTACTTGTAGGTGGATAAGGTGGTCTGTTCAGCTGTGTAGTCTAGTAAATTCTAGAGGGTATACTCTTATTTTTCCATCCCTGCCTCATACACCCAACTTCCTGGAGAAACATCTTTCCCAAAGCACCCCTGCCAGAGAAGCAGCTCCAAACAGCCACACACAAGAACCAGAATGCTCATCAATGTATTAAGTGTGCATTAATCAGCATTTAGTAACTGGATGTGTACTGTCTAAACATAAACATATATCAAGCAACAAAAGATGTATTCAAGTTATTACAAGTTTGATGTTAATTGATCAACTATTAAACAGTAGTAACAAGTTTCAAATAAAGAAAATAAATAAATAAACTTGTATAGTTAAAGTTTTAGCAATCACGTGCAAAAAATTGCGCAAACAAAAAACCTCTTTGAGGCCTGAAAAGGCAAAAAAGCTGATTTTTAACTTTCTTTACATCATTAGATTAGTAAAAATATAAATAGAATATAATCAGTCATTCAAAAATTAACTCAAGTATAAATAACTATTAAAACTACTGATTTCAAAGTTGTTTCTTTTTTCAACATACTATTATGGAGATTACTATGTGGGTTTTTCCCCCAAATAAATAATGAATCAAAGGTCAGAATTCTAAGAGATAACCCAAGTCTTGTTCCATCTGGTCAAATGTCTTCATAGTGTTCTTAGGCTGGGGTAAGAAGGGTAGTTGGGTGTGGGTTTAGAAGCCCATCATCTACAAAGCCTTCCAAATGTGCTTGTACTCAAGCTTCTTTGGTGTGCATTTTCTCTTTGCCTGTGTAGCAGAGCGATGGCTTTTCAACCAAGTAGTGACGTGTTGCCTTGGCTCAAAAATACTTAAAGGGGGGGCATTGATGCTTATCAAATTATATACATTGGACAAAAACAGTGTAGATCTCTGTCTACGCCTACATTGTTCATCAGACTGAAACCCCTTTCACATTCAGCAGAGCTGCAAGGGATGGTCTGCATGCATCGCATGAGTAGTTTTAAGCCTTCAGGCTCTTTGTCTGGGTGCTCAAGGAAATCTCTCATACCATTGATGGCTTGCTCTTCACACAGACTGAACCGCCTGCACAGCCGTTTAACTTGTAACTCACCATATCGAATGCCAGGACATGATGGCCAGGTGTTGGTGTCCAGAACACTGAGATCACAAAGCATTTCACTTTCGAATGACAGGCGCTTTTCCATGTTGTTGATCAGACTTTGAAGAAATTGCTTTGCATTGATTGTTGTCAGCTTAGCATTTGAATCCAGGGAAACTTATCCAAAATGTCCCAAAGCCTGTGTTTGTGAAGGTCCTTTGGATTTCCCTCCAGGAGAATCTTTGAATGATGCCAGGACTCTGATGGTGCGCCTCAGAAACTCATCTGCTTTCAACAGCGTAACCGAATGGGCCTGGAGTTGCTGAGAGAGGTTTGAGAGTTCATACAGTACATTTCTATAATTGCGCTGCTCTGGGTGGCTGCATGTTGGAGTCCCTCTGTTGGCTACATATTAAGTTTTGATTTTTTGTACATTGGTTCCTCTGTTTTCTTGAGGAAGATTGCATTTTTGTACTTGTATACTTTCTAGTTTCTGGTGCTGTGAAGCTGGAAGGAATTTAGCTGTAAATTTTTCACTTTTTTTAACTTATGATGCGCAAGCATGGCAACAATGTGGTTTACAGCCAGGAGCAGCTGATTGACATCGCAAAAGCTGAAATAATACCTCAACTGAAGCCACAAATCCCTGATGAGTCGATAAGGAGGAGATGTGGATGCAGAGCAGGAGCAAAAAGGAGTCAGAGAAGGAGGATGTTAAACCCATCTCTTCCATCGATCATAATGGGCAACTTGAGATCACTTGCTAAGAAGATGGATGAACTCCAAGCCCTTATAAGGACTCAGCCAGAGTATCGGGAATGTAGTGTAATGCGTTTTACTGAGACGTGGCTGCAGGATCATGTTCCTGACTCCAACGTCTCTCTGCCACGCTTCCTAACTGAACGAACAGATGGTGTCATCCAGAACATGTCACTGTGAAGTGTCGTCTCTGCAGCTCAGATATCGTATTCTTGGCAGTTTTCGTCCATATTATTTACCAAGAGAGTTCACCAGTTTTATCCTGGCAGTTGTTTACATTCCACCTTCAGCTGTTGATGACAATGCATGTGATTTCATCAGTTCCGTTGTTGCTAAGCTACAGACACAGCACCCGAATGCATTTGTGGCAATATCTGGTGATTTTAATCATGCCTCACTCTTGTCTACACTTCCAACATTTCAACTGTTTGTCAACTGCTCTACAAGAGAAAACAGGACCTTGGATTTGTTTTATGCAAATGTAAAGCATTCATAACATGTCCAAACCAAGACCTCCTCTGGGACGATCAGATCACAATCTTGTTATTCTCTGTTAAGAATATAAGCCACTTGTTCAGAGGCAACCTGTTACAAAGCAAACTGTGAGAAAATGGTCACACAAAGCTAAAGAATCCCTGCAGGGTTGTTTTGCTGCCACAGACTGGATGACTCTTTGCCAAGTACATGGAGAGGAAATTAATGCCATGACTGAGTGTGTGACTGACTATATAAACTTCTGTGTGGACAACATCATCCGCACCAGAACAGTGAGAAGCTTCCCTAATAACAAACCTTGGATCACCAGAGACCTGAAGGAAGTGCTAAACAAGAAAAAAAGAGCCTTCAGGGAGGGAGACAGGGAATTACTGAGGAGTACACAGAAGCAACTTAAGGTCAAGATCAGAGACAGCAAGGAGGCATACAGGAAGAAGCTGGAGAACAAACTAGAGGAACAATATCAGAGATGTCTGTTCAGGAATGACAAAGATCACAGGCTTTAAGGACAGGAAGGATTGGGTAGATGGAAGTCTGGACAGAGCCAATGAACTGAACACATTCTTCAACAAGTTCAGTTCAGGAACAAGCTCAGCATCCTCTTCTCCTGTTCCCAGCCAAACAGACAACACACTCTCCTTTGAAAAACAGCTTTCCTGTTACACCTTGAATGTTTTATCCTTTACCTCAGCCATGGACTCTTCTGATTCCGCAAGTTTGACTTCAAGCAAGTCAGGAAATGCTGCTACCCTCTTTGCCTCCCACTCCCACTTGTCTGTCTCCAAACGTCAGGTGAAGAGGCAGCTGGAAAAACTGAACCGGAACAAGGCTGCAGGTCCAGATGGTGTCAGCCCTGTGCACAGTCTTGAAGGCCTGTGCACAGCAGATTTCTGGGATTCTGCAGCACCTCTTTAACCTTAGCCTAACTCAGGAGAAGGTTCCAGTGTTGTGGAAGACATCATGCCTTGTTCCAGTACCAAAGAGAAGTCACCCATCAGTCATCAATGACTATAGACCTGTTGCCCTGACATCCTACATCAAGAAGGTCCTGGAGAGACTCCTGTTGGGCCACCTGAATAAGCAAACAAGAACATATCAGCACCCGCTGCAGTTTGCTTATTGCTGTGGAGTTTGAGTTGAAGATGCCATCATCCACCTACTTCAACCAACCCACTGTCATCTGGACAAAGCAGACAGCGCTGTGAGGATCATGTTCTTTGATTTCTCCAGTGCATTTAACACAATTCAGCCTGATTTGCTTCGTCAGAAACTCCTGAAGACACAGGTGGAGCCCTCAACATTCGCCTGGATCAATGACTACCTGACAAACAGACCACAGTTTGTGAAAAGAAAAATTGTGAGTCAAACCAGGTGGTCAGCAGCACAGGAGCACCACAGGGGACTGTCCTCTCACAATTCCTTTTCACTCTGTACACCTCAGACTTCCAGTACAAATCAGAGACCTGTCATCTGCAGAAATACTCAGATGACTTTGCAATTGTTGGGTGTATCAGAGATGGACAAGAAGCTGAATACAGAGAGCTGGAGGACCGCTTTGTGACATGGTGTGGAAACAATCGTCTTACTTGGAATGTGAACAAAACAAAGGAGATGATTGTAGATTTCAGAAGAAACAGGGATAAGTCAAATACTATTTCCATCATGGGAGAAGAAGTGGAGGTGGTTGAGGAGTATGAATACCTCGGAGTTCACCTTGACAACCGACTGGACTGGAGGCACAACAGTGAAACCGTCTACAAGAAGGGACAGAGCAGACTGTACTTCTTGAGGAAGCTTAGGTACTTCAAGGTTTGCAGCAAGATGCTGCAAATCTTCTACAAGTCTGTTGTGGAGAGTGTAATCTCTCCAGCTGTCATCTGTTGGAGTAGCAGCATCAGAACCAGGGATTTAAAAAGGCTAAACAACCTGATGAAGAAGGCTGATTCTGTTCTTGGCACTACTGTGGAACTACTGGAGATGATAATGCAAAGAAGGATTCTTCATAAAATAAAAAAAAATATGGACAACCCTGAGTATCCTTTTCATGAGACAGTCATACAACAACAGAGGGTCTTCAGTCGGAGGCTTCTTCAGTTTTGCTGCAATACAGACCGCTACAGGAAATCCTTCCTGTCTACAGCCATTATTATCTACAACAACTCCTTAAAGAATTAATTATATGAGCTATACCAACACTTAATTTCCCTCTGGGATCAATTAAGTATTTTTGAATTTTAATTGAATTTGAATACATGAGTCCTAGATCACACAAAAATTCCTTGCTTTGCATACGAATTGCCAGGCCTCTGTAAGTTTGCTCTTTGGTGTTTCTTGTTTGGTCTCCTGCAGCATTTTCAAAGTTTCTGTTTATTGCTTCATGTGTCACGGGGTGTGTGGAGAATGGACCCAAACGCACTCGCTGAAGGAAGATGCAGGATGTTTTATTAAAGTGAGGAGATCGTGATGATGGTGGTGAACGGAGACACTGGACATCGGGCTGGAACGAAGAGGCAGGAAGACGACACACCATGGGGATGAAGACAATAGAGGACTAGGAGGAAGGAGGACTAGGAGGAAGGAGGACTAGGAGGAAGGATGATCCGGCCGGGAGTGAAAGGAAGTGAGGGGTCTTAAAGGCAGGAGGTGAGTAGGATCAGGTGTGGATGATGAAACAGACAGGTGAACACAATCAGGCAGGAATAGGGCAGCGTGACATCATGTGACCTCCATACAGCTTTTACAGAGCGGAAACTGCTGGCCACCCGTCGTGTACGTAAAACTGCTCATGACTTGTGAACCTACTTCTTGTGCTGCCTCCAGAAGTTTCCGTGCATTCTTATTTGACTGACTGTACAGATCCTGGATCTTCTCCATTAAAACTTTGAAGTGGTTGACTGGCTGGACTTCATCTACAGCGTCTGATACACCCAGTTTCAAACGGTGGTTAGTTCAGTGCCATGTGAAATGTTGGGGTATCTTACGGTCAGCCTGGCTGCCACACCAGTTTTTTTTGCCTAGCATAACGCTGGCACCATCAGAAACAAAGGAAACCCAGTTCTTTTGTAGCCGTTCTTCCCTGAAGCCTGCCATGTCCAAAAGGTTCAACAGAGCTTCCTCTATACCTGCTGCTCTTTGCTTTTCCAGCTCAACCAAATCCAGAAGCACAAATTCAGGAGGAGCTTCATCTAAGGAGGCTTTCACATAGAAAATCATGGTAGATTTGTGACTGAGAGATGTAGCCTCACCAATGAGAACAGACATTTTTTTCTGCATCTCTTTTGCTATAAGTTGCACAATTGCAGTGGAACTGTACCTTGAGTGCAGACTAGTGCCCATGTTGACACCATTTTGTTGCTGAAGCTAAATTAGATCATAATGATCAGTGAACTGTTGGTTTATCTTAGCAAGATAGTATGCTGTTCTCAGCACAGCTTCCGTCTCAGCAAACACAGTCTCTGATAAAGTCTTCACAATACCCCCAAGTAAATCCTGTCTGCCTTTTTCGGAAAGCTCCTGAGCTATTTCATGTGCCCTAGAGATCTCATGGGGTCGAATTTTGTTCCTATAAGATGCTAGAGCGGTTTGTCTGTTCCTTGTGCTGGAAGACTGAATATCAAGAGACCCACTCTTCCGATATAGATACCCTTTTCTCAGTAAGGATTCCAGTTGTTTTCGTCGCACTGCAGACAGCACAACCTGGAGGTAAAACAGAACATCAGTCAGTACAATGTAATGCCAGTTATACTTTTTATATCTTAATATTATTTGAGGCCAGAACTTATTTATGATCTGTCCGCAGCCAAGGGTAAAAAAATTCTTGTAAGACCTAAAAAAGGATGCATAAATTGCTCTCTTTTAATAGCTTGAGCTATGTTACAACTAGTATTAGTTCATTATTAAATGGTGTTCATGGTGTCTTATTTAACCCTCTTGTTGTCTAGGTATTTGTTCCCCACCCCCTGTCCACTTGGTTTATGAACCACCACATAAAAAATGATCACCAATGTTTTTTTCATTTTAACTTAATTAACTTGTTTCCAAGAGATTAAAATACATTTTACATATATTTTGGTATTTTATGGTTAAATACTACTGATGTATTTTTTTCTCATAGAAAAACCTCACTTGTATTAATCTCCCTCTTGTGATCACAGATGTCTTTCTGGCTTCATTGGACTGTTTTATAATGTGGGAAATGTTAAATTATTATAGATTTTAGTGTTACACCTTTTAGTGACAGGCTTGCAGTGCATTTCAACATATTTAAAGGAGTCATAACATAGTAGTACCTTGGATACCCATGTACTATTATAGTCTTTCAGGCCCTTCTAAAAAAGAAAAGTGGAAAAAAAGTGGAAAAAATAAACACAGAGCTCCTCTGACCCTTATTTCTGAAGGCATTATTGTCTCGCGAGATCTGTTGCGATATTTTGGCTGTCGTGGACGAGCATTGTAATAATGCTAATGAGGGGCGCGTTGATTGGTGGCATTCTAGGTCATTTGTTGTTTGCGAAGTAGCAGCCATTACCCGTGTTGTCCTCGAAGCTACTACTCCCGCTAGCATACAATAGCTGCATTAGCAGTTAGCTGCTGTTTGTTACACACAGTAGAGCAATAAAAACACAGCCTTACCGTTTCAATTGCAGGCAAGTCTCTGATTGTTGGAATGGCCCCTTTTTCCAAATGGAGCTCGAGTTCGTACTTCGAATCGGAATTCAGTAATGACGGCGGTCAACTGAATAGGAGGGGGAGAGGAGCAGGGTGGGCTTCCTGCAGCATAGGTCTGCGATGTCCATATATGGTATATCCTGCGCCGACTTGATGTCAAGTCAGCCAGAAATTTAACATCGCGTATTTGAGTGCGCGTGCACGTGGGCTGGTTGACGAACCCAAGGGTAAACAAACGCTATCGGCATCCCGGCCAGTGTATAATCGTAAGGCAATCATGAGATACATTTTTTCTTGTGGAAAAGTGAAAATTACAGGCCATGATTCCTTTAATAATAATTTTGCTAATTTAAATGTAAATTGGAATTTATTTTAATGGAATTATAAATCTTTATGGAGTAAATACCCATGTTTTGAACTCTTGATATGATCACCAAAAATTGGGATTAGAACATTGTTTTGACAAATTTTCTTTAAAAAGAATGAGTTGAATTGATCCAAAGACACTGAGAGGTTTCATTAATTTCATTAACAAATTTATGAATTAACCACATCAGCATTTGAAAATACAGTACACAATACATGAACGTTTTACATTTAATAGTTACTACCAGCATTAAATGTCTATTATTTACCTAACTTGCCGTTCCTACACTCTAACCAAGGATGCCTGTTCTTAAACTCCCTTGCCATGACTCTCACTCCACAAGGCAGGCCAGGTATTGCTCTCATCTACCACACACGCGCAGACAGACACACACACACACACACACACACTCAAAAGACGCCACGCGTTCTCAATTTAAGCCAAACCCACTGGCCACTACATATTTTAATTTATACAACAGTTACTTCCGACCAAGTAATTTCTATTTGTGTTTGAAAAGTTTGTGTGTAGGAAATGTTTCTGTTGCCTGTCTCCCTTCCAGTTGGAACTATTTGTGTTGGCGGAGCTAATTGCGGTTGTCACTTAAGCAATATCACTGATATTTGCATGCTGTTACAGTAACGCTTTCAGTTTAATACACAGGAGTTCTCCTTTCCCGGTACAACAGCATCGCTCGGCTCTCCTTCATGGTCAGCTAAAGCTGCTGAAGCCTCCTCACAGTGAACAGGCTCTTTCGCTGCAGCTGTGGTATCCAAAGAAATGGCCTTACTAGTAACGGGGCAAGCAGTAGGCTTAGCAAAACATTCAGTTAGACCCATAGCAGTTGAACCTAAATTCACGATGTTCAAACCGCCATCTAGAAACCTGGTTAACGTTGGGTCTACGTCATGCTTTACGGAAACCCCTATTGTCCAAAACAATCCTAAATGCGGAGAACGCAAATGAATGAACGGCAGAGCGCAATTCATAAAACCAAACTGATGCATATCTTCGCGCATTTTCAGTGGTTATACGGAACTATACAGAGTTTTTCTAGTGGGTATATGGCGTATACCTGCGTGTCATGTAGACTACACCACTGGATCTCAGAGAGGAGATGAGTGAGCCCATTGAGCCCAAACAGAATAAAAAATAAATAAATAAATAAAAACAACTGCCAGACAGAGAGGAAATGAAGTGTATGCAACCGACAAAAAGTTACCCCGCTTACACAGATAATACAGATCAAGGTATAAACATAAGTCCATGTGGAGTCCACAGTGACACTAAAAATTAGACTGTACAATGATTTGGTGATGAGCTAGAAATGGACCCCATATTCTCTTATGCCTGTGACGCTTGTCCAGCCCGTCCGTGTGAATACGTTCCAACCGGATTACGGATATCATTTCCCTGAGCCAGTGATTGAAGCATGGACGTGTGGTGGATTTCCTAAACAGTAAAATAAGTTTCTTAGCAACCACCATACTCAGCTGTAAAACCCACTGCATGAATGGTGCCGGCTTTAGACTGTCTGTGGAGCATCCAAGTATTGCAAGGTTGTGGTCTGGTTGAATGTCCCTGGAATAGCAGTCTGAGAAACATCTGAAAATTGTGGTCCAGAAACCATACAGTTGAGGAGAAAACCAGAAAAGATGTGCAAAAGACCCCGCAGCCAAACCACATCTGTTACACAGAGAAGACACCGAAGAGAAAATTCTGTTTAGCTTGATTTTTAAATAGTGCAATCTGTGAATCACCTTATATTGTATCAATCAATACCGAGTATTTATGGAGCGGGCATGAGTGGGAAGTTGGAATCGTCTCAAAATTCTCAAATATTTCCCTCACATAATTCCTTATCTGGAGGTATCGGAAAAAATGTGAGTTGAGAAGGTCCAATTTAGCACTCAATTGGGCAAACGAGGCAAATTTACCTTCAATGTATAGGTTGGCTATAGTTTTGATACCCTTCCTATTCCAAATAACGAAAGTGCCATCTAACTGCCCGGGCATAAAAAAAGGATTTTTACAAATTGGGGCATGTATGGAATCTTTGGGAAGACGGTTAAGCACTTTAATCTGTTTTAATATTCGCTGTGTATTCGCCAAAACAAAAGAGTTCTGAGCTGGAATACATGAATTGGGACCTGAAAACAACAGTGAGCAGAGTGAAATGTTTCTGTCATTAGGACTTTCAAGCTGCAACCAGGAGGGAGTGCTATGTTCAGCCTCATCAGAAATACTGTGTTTCCAATAAGTGAGGGCTCTGCAATTAGCTGCCCAGTAATAGTGCTTAAAATTTGGAAGACCGAGACCTCCTTCTGCAGTTGATATATGTACGTTGCCTTTAGATATGTTATGTGCTTTAAATCCCCAAGGGCAATATAATTGAATCCAATGTTTTGAAAAAAGAAGCACTTAAATGAATGGGCAAGTTCTGAATTAGATATAAAAACCTGGGCAAGCTGACCATTTTTATTGCATTGACTCTCCCAATTATTGTTAGAGGCAATATCCTCCACGCCTCAATGTGGACTCTAAGTCTGTTGATTAACTCTGCATAGTTAGCCTTAAATAGTTATTTAGGATTTCTTGTCAAATTCAGACCCAGGTAGGTAAGATGATTGTTTGTTACTCTAAAACGTAGGGTGTTCATAAATTCAGGAGGCAAGTTGTCAACAAGGGGCATAAACTCACTCTTGCCCCAATTAATTCTATAACCAGAGATGCTACCAAATGAATTTACATAGTCCAAGAGAGACGGAATAGAGGTTTTAGGATCGCTGATACAGACCAACAGATCATCAGCGTATAGAACTGCACAAGTCTTTGTTTTGCCTATGATGATGCCTTTAATGTCCGGGTGGGCACGAATTCCTGCGGCAAGAGGCTCCAGTGCAATATCAAACAGCAAAGGCGAGAGTGGGTCCCCCTGACGGACACCTCTAGAGTAAAGGGTTTGAATTTGTTTCCATTTGTGAGGATAGAAGATCTAGGACTAGAATATAAAATTCTGACCCATTCAATTAAGGTATTGTGGAAACCAAACTTTTTTGAGTGTCGCGAAAAGGTATGGCCACTCTATGGTGTCAAAAGCTTTGTGCGCATCTAGAGATAATAGAGCTGTGCCGCCGGTGTTTTTATGATCTGCATAAAGAATATTAAAAATTTTACAGACATTGCAAAATGAGTGTGTAACAAACGCTTAACTGTAACACTCTAAAACCCTATCAGACAAGTAAATAGTAGTTTATAAAATAATAGATGGACCACTACGTTCGGCTACAAGAGCACTGTGGAGGCTTAAATGACACAAACACGCAAAAGTTAATTTTGAACTTATGCCAGCTTTATATAAGAAAGAAAATACACAAAGTCTACAATACAATTTACACCTCGTCTCAGTGCAATGAGAACAGTTCTCAAATAATTAAAGTTTTGGCCGATGCTAACTACGGTGTTTTTCACAACCTATTGAAATTCCACGGGATTTGTGCTACTCATAGATATGTTCAGTTCACAGTTATCTTCACAACCAATCTCAGAAGAATTTGAGAATTTTTCTGTTTAAACCCACACAAAAATTTTAAAAATAAATAATATTTCAGTCCAAAATTTAGAAGAAATGTCAAAGTCAGTCAGACTCTACTAGCCCCAAAATAAAAGTCTCTGGAAGTGTGTAGGCAGGTGAGGGTGTGGTTGTTTCTGGCCTACCGCACTGCAGGCCACAGAAGAGAAAATAAAACATCACATCCAACGATCATCGCAGATGAAGTCCCTTTCCCACTAGATCCAGGTAGGAAGGCTCGCCATCGAATCTCCAATGAATCCACTCCCGAACAACTGTCAGGAAAATCAGGGTGGGGAAAAAACCTGACCTGTCAGACAGGTTCAGAATATTTCTTATACAAGTCCATGTTTACGCTGCATTTAGCTCCTACTTACTACATTCTGCTTTGACATGACTGACAACAGCTTAGGAGCAAAATATATATCAAGTGTAATATCCACCACAATCTCTAACAGTAAGTATGAATGAACTTAAGTATGAATGAAATTGCCCCACAAAAAGAGGGATTTATACATTCAAATAAAAATGAAACTTGTTAAACAATGTGAAAACTGGTTAGACATCATAAGTGACCATTCACATACAAGTATAAATTTGCATAAAACTTAACAGTCATAGAGCTTACCGATCTCCGAATGAATTGAGCTCAGGCAGACAGTGTGACAACACCCAGTCTAACTTCGGGACTCTACAACCGTAATAACGGAGACTTTAAAACTTAACATATCAATAAAACATTTTTCAGTCACCAATGACATTTGAATTACGCATTACCTTGGTCTTCGGACGAAGATGGCACAGGATACGGTAATCTGAATTACTCGCGCTAGCCTTAACACGAGGCTCCGGCTATAAGCAGCAGACTCTTAATCGTAGCAGCTTTTAACTGCCTGCTGCTCTATGTAGCAACGCCGAATTTCCTCTGTAATCCTCCAACACTATTACAATGACTTTACTACCTTTATTTTTATTTGTAGCTTTCTCCTCTAACGTAGGACAACGTGGAAAACTTCAGCATGCAGCTGCGCCGACACGTTGCTCTCCTCTCACCGGAACCGGAAATAGAAAGGCAGCACATACTGACACTAAAAGAAAAATATATTTTTTGTGTAAATTTATTTCTCAATAAATTTTATACATAAACATTGATCATCTACATTTATGTGGATTACGTATTATTTTATTTGTAAATAATTTTATACGTGAAGATGGGTCATCCATATTTGTGTGGGTTACAAGTGTCTACCCGGAATGAAACCAGTTTGATCGGGATTAATGATGCTAGTTATACTTAGCCCCAACCTTGTGGCTAAAACTTTCGTTATTAATTTGAGATCATAGTTTAGCAAAGCAATGGGCCTACAATTGTCCGGATCAGAACCATCCTTGTCCTTTTTTAAAAGGACGCAGATGTTGGAGTCACGCAGAGAAGGTGGAAGCTCCTTATTAGTAAAGGTAGAACGAATCATCCTTAACAATAAGGGAGTTAACACTCCGCCGAAAGCCTTATAAAATTCCGGACCCGTCAGGGCCGGGGGGGGCGCTCCCCGCAGGAAATGTTTTCATGGCTTCCTGTATCTCCAGTGCAGTGAAGTCAGAGTCCAAGTATTGTCCAGTGGAGGGATCTAGCTGCGGAAGCGACAGAGAATTGAAAAAATAGTCGAAGTCAAATTGGGAAGCAGATATTTTAGAAGAGTAGATGTCTGAATAAAACTCTCTAAAGCGTTGATTTATGTCCTGCATGTTCGTTAGCATTTGCCCAGTCTTAGATTTTACTTTATACATGGCTCTCTTGGTCTGCTCTCCCTTCAGTCGCCGTGACAGGAGTCTTTGAGGTTTTTTGCCCAATTCAAAGTGTTTCTGTTTTAACTTTAGCAACATTCTGCCAACTTGCTCTGCTAATATATAGTTATATTCATATTTCAACTTGAGAATATGATTATAATCAAGTTGAAGTTAAATATTTCTATAAACCTCCTCTGCGACTCAACTCCCCTGTTAAAGCTCCTCCTTGATTACCCTGAGTGACTGCAGCTGGCACTGCACCTGCAAGGTAAGGAAGAACACACACAGCAGAGAACCCAACAATATACTGTGCAGTTATTAAAAATAGTATATTCCGGTAAAACGAAATGTCCAACTGAGCAGGATAATTTACAAATATTTACAAAATACACATTTCGGCATTAAAGAACAAGCTATTTACAAATTGAATTGGGATGACAGTGTAATAACAGCAAGCATGCAAACATTGATTTTGTTGGGAATTGCGCAGTGATGGTTATACAGTCTAACATCTGCTATACGGCCATTAAAACGTGACGTCACGTGCCCAAGCTCCTGAGCATTTCCTGGCTCAATGTCATCAAGAGACACGGCATGTAAAGCTGTATTATGTATTATCAGCATAGCTGTGGAATTCAATGCTGTGCCTCCTGATGACATCCCCAAGAGGCAGCATATTCAGAATTAAAAGTATTGGCCCTAAAATTGATCCTTGGGGAATCACTGAATGTCATGGGTTCCCAAGACGTGAGTATACATACTTAGAAAAAAATCTTTGATCTGTGAGATAGGAGTAAAACCATTCTAAAACAGTTCCTGGGAGACCCACCAGAATTTTGAGTCTGTGCAATAAAATGTGGTGGTCAGCTGTATCAAAAGCTGCACTTAGATCCAGTAGAACCAAAACTGACATTTCCTGTGAATCTAAGTTACACTTGAGGTCATTATCCGTCTTTAAAAGAACTGTCTTGTGACTGTGGTCTGTACTAAAACCAGATAGATATTTTTCTAAAATATTGTGTTCATTTAAAAACTAATCAAGCTGAATAAAAACAACTTTTTCAATTATTTTACTTAAAAGGTAAGTTGGAAACTGGTCGATACTTATCAAGACTTTTAGGATCTAAATTACTCTTCTGCAGAAGAGGCTTCAGCACTGCTGTTTTAAAGGCAGTTGACAAAACACCTGTCTGAAGAGAGCAATTCCCAATGTGTAAACCTCACCCTGAAAGGAACCATAAAATGTCTTAAAAATTGACCAAAAATTGATCTTAAAGGCAGGTACAGTGGCTTGCAAAAGTATTCGGCCCCCTTGAACTTTTCCACATTTTGTCACATTACAGCCACAAACATGAATCAATTTTATTGGAATTCCACATGAAAGACCAAAACAAAGTGGTGTACACGTGAGAAGTGGAACGAAAATCATACATGATTCCAAACATTTTTTTACAAATAAATAACTGAAAAGTGGGGTGTGTGTAATTATTCAGCCCCCTTTGGTCTGAGTGCAGTCAGTTACCCATAGACATTGTCTGATGAGTGCTAATGACTAAATAGAGTGCACCTGTGTGTAATCTAATGTCAGTACAAATACAGCTGCCCTGTGACGGCCTCAGAGGTTGTCTAAGAGAATGTTGGGAGCAACAACACAATGAAGTCCAAAGAACACACCAGACAGGTCAGGGATAAAGTTATTGAGAAATTTAAAGCAGGCTTAGGCTACAAAAAGATTTCCCAAGCCTTGAACATCCCACGGAGCACTGTTCAAGGGATCATTCAGAAATGGAAGGAGTATGGCACAACTGTAAACCTACCAAGACAAGGCCGTCCACCTAAACTCACAGGCCGAACAAGGAGAGCGCTGATCAGAAATGCAGCCAAGAGGCCCATGGTGACTCTGGACGAGCTGCAGAGATCTACAGCTCAGGTGGGGGAATCTGTCCATAGGACAACTATTAGTCGTGCACTGCACAAAGTTGGCCTTTATGGAAGAGTGGCAAGAAGAAAGCCATTGTTAAAGGAAAACCAAAAGAAGTCCCGTTTGCAGTTTGCTACAAGCCATGTGGGGGACACAGCAAACATGTGGAAGAAGGTGCTCTGGTCAGATGAGACCAAAATGGAACTTTTTGGTCAAAATGCAAAACGCTATGTGTGGCGGAAAACTAACCCTGCACATCAATCTGAACACACCATCCCCACTGTCAAATATGGTGGTGGCAGCATCATGCTCTGGGGGTGCTTCTCTTCAGCAGGGACAGGGAAGCCGGTCAGAGTTGATGGGAAGATGGATGGAGCCAAATACAGGGCAATCTTGGAAGAAAACCTCTTGGAGTCTGCAAAAGACTTGAGACTGGGGCGGAGGTTCACCTTCCAGCAGGACAACGACCCTAAACATAAAGCCAGGGCAACAATGGAATGGTTAAAAAGAAAACATATCCATGTGTTAGAATGGCCCAGTCAAAGTCCAGATCTAAATCCAATCGAGAATCTGTGGCAAGATCTGAAAACTGCTGTTCACAAACGCTCTCCATCTAATCTGACTGAGCTGGAGCTGTTTTGCAAAGAAGAATGGGCAAGAATTTCAGTCTCTAGATGTGCAAAGCTGGTAGAGACATACCCTAAAAGACTGGCAGCTGGAATTGCAGCAAAAGGTGGTTCTACAAAGTATTGACTCAGGGGGATGAGTAATTACACACACCCCACTTTTCAGTTATTTATTTGTAAAAAACTTTTTGGAATCATGTATGATTTTTGTTCCACTTCTCACGTGTACACCACTTTGTATTGGTCTTTCACGTGGAATTCCAATAAAATTGATTCATGTTTGTGGCTGTAATGTGACAAAATGTGGAAAAGTTCAAGGGGGCCGAATAATTTTGCAAGCCACTGTAGTTGGGTTAACTTGTGAGAAAACTCTACAAGGTGCATCAACCAGGACAAAACTCTCCAGTGTTTCCTCGGGTAAAAACATGTTAATATTTAGCTGAGATAAAAGGCTGCATCTGATAGCACTAATCTTGTTTCTGTAGTGGACTTGCAAAGTCCTCACATATAGCAATGAAGAGGCATGGAGGGTTTGTTAAAATCAGTATTTATTAAAAGATCAATTGTTTTAAAAAGAAATTTGGGGTTGTTGTTATTGTCTGCAATGAGGTTTGAAAAGTGAAGCGACTTGCTCTTTTAACAGTATATTTATAGATTTTAAGATTCTTCATGATACATTTGAAAATGAATTGTTAGCTTTGTTTTCCTTCATGGGGCTGCACAGTGCCACAGCTGGTAGCACTGTTGCCTTTCAGCAAGAAGGTCCTTGGTTTGAATGCCACCCTGTGGTCTTTCTACATGGAGTATGCATGTGTGGGTTCTCTCCAGGTACTCCGGCTACCTCCCACAGTACAAAAAACATGACTGTTAGGTTAATTGGTCTTTCTAAAATGCCAACAGGTATGAGTGTGTGCGTGCATGGTTGTTTTTCCTGTCTGTCTCTGTGATGGACTGGCAACCTGTCCAGGGTCTCGCCCAATGATTGCTGGAGATAGGCACCAGCAACCCTGCATAGGATAGATGTTATAAATAATTGGTTATTTTTATTTTTCTGTATTTGGTCTTATTTGCACTATAGGCATCTTAAGTTTCTTTTTGTGTGTCTGTGTGTGTGTGTGTGTGTGTGTGTGGGGGGGGGTTATTATTACCTTCTGTCTTGTGTTGAGGGTTAAATGATTTGCCAACAATGATTGGCATAGACTTGTAATCAGCTTGAGTGTTATGTGAATAACGGGCTGTTGAAAAAAGGATAAATAAAATTGAAAAGAAAAAGAAAAGCTGGAGGTTTAAAGGGGCTATATGCAATTTTCTGAAATTTTAACTCGCGACTGACACCTGTGGCCAAAAAACAGAACTGCTCTTCCTTTCTGCTCGCTCTCGCAGCGCGTACGCCGGTCGCTCTCAATCTTCGACCTTTTTCGGGCACTTGTCAGGGGTTTAACTTTTTTTGTCTTATGGGGAGTTACTGTTGGTGTCAGAGTTGTCCTGGGTCTCTTTTGTGTATTCGCGCAATCCATTGAACTGCTTGCGAGTGCTGACTAGTGGTGGTGGCAGAGTGATCTGAAACATATAACATGAACGCGCTTGATGTCACATCCGCAGACAGCGCGGGAAAATCGGACCCGACAGAAAATAGAAAAAATTGGATACAGGCTCATAGGTGCACCCACTGTGAGCTGACAAGGTGTCAGTATGCTCATCAGGAGATGTTTGAGTCATAAATGGTCAAATAAAAAGGCTATTGTTACGTTTATTTTAGGGGAAAAGTTGCATATAGCCTCTTTAATGAGATTCAATTCTCACAGGTGGACTATGTTCCTTTGAATTTTATTCAGGGGTATCAACGTAAAGGGGGCTGAAGGATTTGGCCAAATGCTGGAAGGAAGACTCAGGACTTAAAGCTTCAGCTGGTGGTACCATACCATACCACTTTATTTATATAGCACTTCCCATATTACATGGCAGTCAACCAAAGTGTGGTACATGAGTTCAATTAAATAAATTACAATTTTATTTTTCTTTCCCCAGTAAGTAAAAGTACATTGTGCATATGGTTGCAAAACAAAAAATATGTCTACAAAAACAAAAGATCTGAGCAAAAATAAACCCCAATATCTTCAAAGTAATAAAACTGAACAAGCACTTGGCTAGCATTCTGGGCCTGTTGAGGCACAAACTGCACAATCCTCACTGGGAGCTCCTCCAACAAGAAGACATTTAATAGCAAATTACAAATACTCAAAAAGGCACATAATACACGTGAAACTTAAAAAATTTAAATATTGTGCAAACGTCCTTCAGTAATTCAACTTAAAAGGTGAATCTAATGAGATAGACTCATTACATGTGAGATAAAGGGAGATATTTCAAGCCTTTATTATAGTTTAGATGTTTATAGTTTACAGCTTATGAAAATCCCAAATTAAAAATCTCAGAACATTAGAATATTACATGTAATCAATAAAACAAGGATATTAAATAGAGAAATGTCAGACCTCTGAAAAGTATTATTATGCATATGGACTCAGTAGTTGGTTTGGACTCCTTTTGCATCAATTACTGCCTCAGTGTGGTGTGGCATGGATGTTATCAGCCTGTGGCTCTGACCGTCAGCTCTTCTGCATTGTTCCGTCTCATGTCTCTTATCTTTCTCTTGGCAATGCTCAATAGATTATCTATGGGGTTCAGGTCAGGTGAGTTTGCTGGTCAATCAGTGTGGGCAGGTGCCAAGTCCTGCTGGAAAATGAAGTCAGCATCTCCATAAAGCTCGTCTGCTGAAGGAAGCATGAAGTGCTCCAAAATGTTTTGGTAGATGGCTGCGTTGACTCTGGACTTAATAAAGCACGTTGGACCAACACCAGCAGATGCCATGGCTCCCCAAATCAACACAGACTGTGGAAACTTCACACTGGACTTTAAGCATCTTGGATTGTGTGCCTCTCCATTCTTCCCCCAGACTCTAGGACCTTGGTTTCCAAATGAGATGCAAAATGTGCAGTTCTTTTTTCATTAGGCCAGGTAAGACACTGCTGACGTTTGTTGTTCAGGAGCAGCTTGACAAGAGGAATACGACATTTGAAGCCCATGTCCAGGACCCTTCTGTGTGTGGTGGCTCTTGATGCACTAACTCCAGCCTCAGTCCACTGCTTATGAAGGTCTCCAACACTTTTGAATGGCCTTTTCCTGACAATCCTCTCCAGGCTGCAGTCATCCCTGCTGCTTGTGTACCTTCTTCCACACCTTTCCCTTCCACATAATTTTCTAATAATGTGCTTTGATACAGTACTTTGGGAACATCCGACTTCTTTTGCAATTACATTTTTAGGCTTTCCCTCCTTATGGAGAGTGTCAATGATGGATAGATAGATCAGCAGTCTCCCCCATGATTGTGATTCCTACTGAACCAGACAGAGACCATTTAAAGGCTCAGGAACAATTTGAAAGTGTTTTTGAGTATTTAGCTGATTAGACTGCTACACTTTGACCCTAAAATATTGAACTTTTTCTCAATATTCTAATTTTCTGAGATTTTGAATTTGGGTTTTCATAAGCTGTAAGCCATAATTATCAAAATCATAACAGATGAACGTTTGAAATATCTCTTTTTGCATGCAATGAGTCTATATCATATATTAGTTTCACTTTTAAAGTTGAATGACTGAAATAAAAGAACTTTTGCACGACATTCTGATTTTTAGAGTTTCACCTTTATTTACTAGGATCCAAATCTATTAACACAACCATGATATAATCAAATTGTCTGGTTGCATACACCTGCTTTTGCTCTCATCTTGAAAATGCTGTGACAAACGCAAACAGCCCTTGGCAGTGCATTAGAAATGGAACATCCCACAGCCTCTCCATATAAGGCTTTGGAGGCCTTTTGCTCTAGTTTGAAAGAGTGACTTGGAAAAAACATGGAGGTAAGATGGAAGCAACACATGATATCTGGTAATCTTTGCTACTAAGATCAAGTAATCAACAGGTCAAAAATGATTACATTCACCATAGAGTACAACAGCAGCACAGTTTTGTAAGCCACCCAGATGTAACAAAATTGTGCAATCATTAATTGTTTCATGTTAGTCATCTGACGGCGTGGGTTACCCCATGACAAGGGCTCAATTTAAATGCATGACACACTTTTCAGATGGTCATTTGTCACTTTTAAAACCCAGTTTAAAATAAATAAATAAAATCATTTTTAAAAATCGCAAATATTTCCTCACTGCAAGAAGGTTCCTGGTTCACATCTCATTTAGGCCCCTTCCATGTGAAGTTGCAGTACATGTTCTCTCCTCACATCTCTATATGTTTTTCTTTTGGGGGGGGGTCCAAACAGATGCATGTTAGGTAAATCCCACCTCTTGCCAGTGGACTACCTACTACCTGAGCAGGATTAAACTACTAAGAACAAGCTACAGATGGATAATTCTGATATGTAAAGAAAGATTTGGTTTCAGAGCCAATTAAAAGAAACTGTTTCTTTACACATTAAAGAAAAATCAAAAATTTAAATAAATCACTTTATGTAGCCAACATGTTTCTTTTATCTGAGTCTGGTATTTGGAGCTTGCATTACAGTCAAAGATGTGAGCGCTGCTATCCGGGAGAACACATTTTAAAAAAGTCTCAAAAATTCAACCATCGTGGGCACAATTATAGCTCAAACTGAGCCCTCGGATCATCAGATTGTCTAAATAATACAATGAAATGTGATCCGGGTTAACGTTTTTTACAGTATGAGAAAGAATCACGAAAGGTTCGTTAGTCAGATTGTATCATTTTTCTAGAGTATTTTGGTCCATTTATTTTAAAGTTATGTTTAATAGGGGCTACAGTTGCCTAGCAGCAAGAAGGTCCTGGGTTTGAATCCCATCCTGGGGTCTTTCTGCATGGAGTTAATATGTTCTCCGTACATGTGTGTGGGTTCTCTCTGGGTACTCTGGCTTCGTCCCACAGTCAAAAAACATTATAGCTTGAGAAAGGCACCAGCACCTATTTAGAACATTAACTAAAAACAATTGTTAGATGTGGGATCATGATACTGTAACTTGCAAAGTAATATGTAATGTTTTACTTTCGGGGTTGTATATTGGTCCTTCTCTATCCCTAAGTCCTGATGTAACCAAGCAGAGTTTGTTACCAGCAGGCACTGTTAGTCTTAAAGAAAAGACACAATTCCCAAATAATTGCTGTTTTTATTCAGACCATTTAGCAGGATCAGAAAAATACACATAAAACAACCAAAGACCCGTTACCACTCTGCATAACTGTATTCCAGCAGCGTACCAATGGGGTCCAAGGTCAAAGAGAAGACGGACTGAAACACACAGGCTCAGCTGAATAAGATGTACAAAACTGAACTGTTTATGCTTGGACCTAAAAAAAAAACAGACACTTTTCTATACTCTGAGGAAAGGACGGGCATCTCCTGTTGGATCAGAATAATCAGTTGGTCGCTGTGGGATTAGAAGACAGGGAATCGCTTCACGTCGGTTCCCAGAGTGTAGAAAGGGTGTTGGTGTGACAAAACCCACTTTCACTCCGCAAAACATTCAGATTTAAGGCTCCATAAGATTCGGATTGACAGAGATAACTGACATTTTTCACGGCAGACATTTTTACTTCTCACAGCATGAAAATTACAGCTGTAAAAATGGATGAACTTAAAAATCGCTCACTCCCTTTTAGTCATCCAGTAAACCTTGATAATAAAGCAGCATGTAAAACAGCAGGAAATTCTCCTAAGTGAAATCCAGACATCATTAAAACGGCTTTGTACTTCCTGCTAAGACATATCTAACTGTGTGCTGTGGAGAACCTGTGATATTTAACGAAGTCCTGATGAACAGAATTTGAGAAAGAACTGGGTATGTAGGAGATGTAGAGTTGGACTAATAAACAGAAATAACCCACTGACACCTGCTACATATGGGGAGAGTTTTGGATATACTATAATATACTAATATACTATCACTTCCATGGCTGCAAGAACAAAATAGTGTAATTCTATCATTCTTTTTGTTCTTGATGTAAAATCTGGGCATTGCTATTTTCTTTTGTGGTGTCTAACAAGTATTGCATGACTGGTTGGAAATTTGAAGTAGGTGAGGTTACTACCCTGCGGTGGGAGGGACCAGTGATGACCAGTTTTGCATCAATCAGTCATCAACAACTATAGACCCGTTGCCCTGACATCCCACATCATGAAGGCACCTGCTGGCCCACCTGAGTAAGCAAACTAGAACATATCAGGACCTGCTGCAGTTTGCTTATGACCGTAGAATATCATGATCAACAGTGTTGAATCCTGCAAAGGTGTTCAAAAGCACCAGCACAGAACAGACCGATGTCTTCTGGACAAAAACTCAGGTGACTCTGCAGTCATTGGGTGTGTTAGAAATGGACAAGAAGCTGAATACAGAGAGCTGGGGGACCGCTTTGTGGCATGGTGTGGAAACAACTGTCATGAATGGAGTTAATATGTTAACTTAGGTTCAGGGGCAGGCCACGCCCCAAACACACTTCTACTACTAAGCTCTCGAAACAAACTCAATTCACCTGGCGCCCCATGCCTCAATCATGCTTGTATTACTTAGTCATCTATATAAACTCGATCCACCTGACGTTCCATGTCTGTCTTATTCATTTCGAGTCGTACTGTGTCACGCTCCATGTGCTTACACTCTCAATCATTCTCGTGAGTTTGTGATCCTCTTTGTCGATCCTTCGTAGTGGGACAAGGGGCTGCTTCACGGCATTCCTTCCTGTGCTGGATCATCTCAGTCACCCTTGATGCGCCAGGTTTCCCACCGTGTCCGGCTTTCTTCTGTCCCACTGAGTTCTGGCCTGCCTTCCCTGGCTGTGGCGACCTTGTCTTGGAAGCTCGGGGGTGTCAATATCCTCTATCAGCTTCCATGTCCGTGGCCGTTGTCTTCGTGGCCACCAAGACCGCTTTCCCCCTTATCTGTTTCCTCCCCACTATTCCTGAGCTTCCCTGCCTCGAACTCAGAGCTCTCTCACCAGCGCTTCAGTGCGGCATTCTGAAACGTGGCGCGCGCTCTGGGACATGGGTTTTCCTTTTTGCCGCTTGGCCACCCACTCCAGCCTTTTTAGGCTGCTTTCTTTAAGAACCCTGCAGCGGCCTGCTGTCTTTCTGTGCCTGCTCTTTATCTGACCTAGTTTCTTTCATGTTTCGTTTTACTCTTCACCGTCTGAGAAGGCTGCATTTTCTCCCTGTGCTCCCACATCCTGACATCTCCATTTCTCCACGATCTCTCTACTTTCAATCCTCTGGGTCTTGCCAGTCAGCCTAGAATCTGAAGCCACTTCAACTTTTGGGCCAAGAAGAGGTTAGATAAGCTTGGCCATTTTCTGCAGACCCTAAACACATTGTTTTAGGCTTATTAGACATTCGCCATCGTATCCGGGCGGGGATACAAGACTACCTCACAGGGCGGCCACAGTATGTGAGGACATAGGACTTCGTCTCTGACAGGCAGGTCTGCAGTACGGGGGCCCCACAGGGAACTGTGCTGGCACTGTTCCTCTTCACCCTCTACACTGCAGACTTCTCCATCAACTCTCCACGCTGCCACCTTCAGAAGTTCTCTGATGATTCTGCCATTGTCTGCCTCATCACAGGTGAGGATGACTCAGAGTACAGACAGTGGACTCAGGACTTTGTGGACTGGTGCCAGCAGAACCACCTCCTGATCAACGAGGGGAAAACCAAGGAGTTGGTGGTGGACTTCTGCAGGCGGAGACCCACCACACTGACACAGGTAAACATCTAGGGATTGGACATTGAGATGGTGGACTCTTATAAGTATCTGGGTGTTCACCTGAACAATAAACTGGACTGGAGGCACACCACTGATGATCTTTATAGGAAAGGTCAGAGCAGACTCTGCTGAGGATCTCTGCTGAGAAGAAGGGGGTCTTTTGGAGTCTTGGGAGCGCTCCTAGAGACCTTTTTTGACTTTAGAATCAGCAATCTGTATGGTGTATGTTGGAGCAGCAGTTATTCTACAGCTGAGAGGAATAGGTTGGATAAGCTCATCCAAAAGGCCAGCTCTGTTCTAGGGTACCCCCTGGATCCAGTGCAGGTGGTGGGAGACAGAAGTACTCCTGCCAAAATAACAGCACTGATGCATGAAGATGTTGCTGAGCTGCAGAGCTCCTTTTAGTGACAGACTGCTGCATCCTAATTGTATGAAGGAGCTTTTCCGCAGGTCTTTCCTCCATGCAGCTGTTAGACTCTACAACCAAATCTTCTCGCAACAAATCCAATAATGTTTACACCCCTGCTGTAATTTGCACTGTTTAACTCACTTCATTAACATTTCTGCTGCTGTTATTTGCACATCTGTTTTTCTGAGTTTATATTCTGTTAACTTCTTGTAAATAATACTTTCCTTGAAAAAGTAATTTTTTACCTTTTGATGCACAACTTCACATGCACATTCTGTAAATATTGTTTTTAAATTATCCTACTCAGTTGCACGTTTAAATAACTGCACAGTACTTTGGTTTTTGTAATTGTCCTTAATGTACAAATATTATTTTTAATTCTGTTTTTATACCTTTCTTGTGCAATCCTAAATGTTTCTATCATCTGTCACTTTGCTGCTGTTACAGCTAAATTTCCCCTTTGTGGGACAATAATATTCTGGCCCATGCAACTTTATTTGATCGGTTGTTTAAATGTTTAGTGATTGAAAGCAAGCACCATCCTAATTTGAAGTGGATTGTAAGTTAAAAAAACTTAATAGATAAATAAATAGATGGATGGCTGTATAGATGGTTAAATAAATAAATGGATTGCCAAATAAATAGATGGATGGCTAAATAGATAGAAAGATGAAGCAGTTGATAATTTGTCATTTTAATCAGGCTATACAAGGATGCGGTCTACTCCGTGTTCCTGGACTGCTGATCTCAGCTTGTTGACTACTTGTCCATCATGCTCAGTGTGGCTCTCCAGTTCGGTTGCACGAGGTTTTATCAGTACCATGCCCTCTTCTCTACCTGGGCCGTCGGGTCTTCTTGCCCACTTAGACCAGGGGACTTATCAGGGTATTCTGGATTCTCATCTTCACCACATTTTTCCTGCTCAGGAATCCCTGCCTTGTAGCCCCTGAGGTGCTCCTCTTTATCCCCGGGCATCTTTGACTGGCACTCTCCAACTATCACCAGTGCCTTTCAAGTCTTGCCGTTTCACCTAGATTTCTGGTGCTCGCCAGCTTTTCGATTTGGCTCACTTCAGCTGCAGGTATGGCCCTGGGATCTTTGAAGCTTCTGAGGCCCTGTGCTGGATCCTGGTTAGCACTTAATGGTTTCCTGGTTTATTATTAATTATTATCCCTATTACTGCTTTATTCCGCACCCACATGAAGACCTTCTTGGACTTCAGTGTCCCACTTTCTGAGAAGCCCATAAATGTTCGGAATTCTGGGCGTCACCCCAGACTTGCCTTTCTTTTGGGCATTGTTGCCGCTTGTAGGTTCACCGGATCTCTCTGATACTCTACTGCTTGCTTGCAGTCTCACGCTCCGATCAGCTGCTTCTGGGCCGTTCCTCCTCCAGCCAGCTTACTAACCACCTTCCACCGACTTAACTTTCAAGTCTGTTCCTGCTAGCTTACTTAAGCTTACTGAACTGCTTCGAGTTTGCCTAGTTTTCCTCTAGATACGACCTTTCCATCCATCCATCCCTGTCTTTCAGACGTCTCTATTTACAGTCACGACACCCTCATCTTCACGCTTCATAAAAGCAAAATGGACCAGGTCGGTGATGACATATTCTTCCTCGGCTTCATCCTTGGCCCCTACGAATTTCTAATTACGTTTATCACTGACTTGCTGCAGTAATAAGTTTCGATCTTCTCAAAGAATCTGTTTGCCTTGCTTCCAGATTCTAGTTAATCACTCATTTCCAACAAGTTCTGCTATGGTCTGGCATCTACCTGGATCATTATTCTCGACACCCTTGTTCACATCGGCGCAACCACTTAAACTACTCTGTCAGACATCTCAGATTAAATTTTCCAAATGTTTAATTTTTTATTTATTTTTAACTTCTCTAGTCAGCTAATGAAATTGAGTTAATATGTTGACTTATGTTCGTTAACAGGAATATGCCCCAAACACTCTTCTGCCCCTATTTCTAATAGGGTCTACTAGGGGTTCACCACTATTTAGCATGTCTCCACTACCTTTGTCTGGGCTGAGCCGATCCCATTTTTTGGACCACCACTGGCTTAGTTCGAAGCGGGACAAGGCGACCCAACACATCCACCAATGGACTGATTGGTCTGGTAAAGTGATGTTACTTTCACTTCTACCTACGTAGTGCTGGCCACTGATAGGCCTGTTGGTGTGCATGTGAAGTGATGTCACAGGCTACTCTGAGGGACCACAACAGCTGGAGTGGGGCAGACTGCAATCACTGGAGGTGCTTTACAGAAATGGACGGCATTTATGGTGAAAGGCCAGTGTGCAACAGCAGAGAGAAAGGGGGCTAGATACCAGCTCCAGCATCTGTAATATCGGAAAATGGTGAGTGATTTTTACTGCAACTTTTGCTATGCTGAGTCCACCCATGTCCTCGCCCACTGCCGCGTTCCTGAGATGGCCAGAAGACCATCATAGATACTCTTCAATGGATGGGTAAGCCACAAAGGTTCATAGCTAAGAAAGCTGGCTGTTCAGAGTGCTGTGTCCAAGCATATCAATGGAAAGTCTAATGGAAGGGCAAAATGTGGCAGCAGAAGCGCTGAACGTGGGATTCAGTGGATTATCAAACAGAGATGGTGCATGAATCTGGCTGAGATCCAGAAAGATTGGAATGAGGAGGAAGTCACAGCTTCAAAAACCACCACTTTCAGACACATCCGGGAGATGGGCTACAACTGTCGAGTTCCTCAGGTCAAACCACTTTTCATCCAGAGCCAACGTAGGAAGCATCTCAACTGGGCCAAAGTAAAGGACTGGACTGTTGGTCAGTGGTCCAAGGTCCTCTTTTCCAATGAAAGTAAAGGGTATAAAGGGTGCAATGTCCGGTGCAGGTGTTGGTAAACTCTGCTTTCTTAAATCCACGGTCACCGCATCAGTATACCGGAAGTGCTTTAGAGGACTTCATGATTCCTTCTGCTGAGGATCTGTATAGAGATGCCGATTTCATCTTCCAGAAGAACCTGGCCACTGCCCATACCGCCAGAAGCACCAAAACCTGGTTTGATGCCCATGCCATCACAGTGCTTGACTGGCCAGCCAATTTGCTGGACCTAAACCCCATTGAGAATCTATGGGGTATTATCAAGAGGAAAATGAGGGGCACCAGAGCCAAAAACAAAGAAGAGCTGACAACAAGCATCAAGGAAATCTGGGCTTCCATAACTCCCAGGCAATGCCACAGGCTGATTGCCTTAATGCCACGGCGCATCAAGGTAGTGATTAAGGCAAAGGGATTCCCTACCAAGTATTAAAGATTGACATATAATGACATATAATTTTGAAAGTACCATATTTTGATTGATTTGATGTGATCCTAATTTCTTTCTTTTTTTCTGCAAAAACTGAGAAGTAAATGGTGATTTCCTCACAGTATTCTAATTTTTTGAATTCCTGGTTTCAGCTGGAAGCCCAAATTATATTTCAATTCAATTTTCAATTCAGTTTATTCATATAGCGCCAATTCACAACAGATGTCATCAAGGCACTTAACAAGAAGTCATTCCAATAAATTTATACAAACATTCCAATCAGTTAAAAAGTTTCCTATTCGTAAGCAAAAACATCATCCACTTACCTCTCACCTCAAATCTACTGGACCATTGCATTCATACACTTTGCTCCAGCTACTAACCACCTTCCACCGACTTAACTTTCAAGTCTGTTCCTGCTAGCTTACTTAAGCTTACTGAACTGCTTCGAGTTTGCCTACTTTTCATCTAGATACGACCTTTCCATAGGTCGTATCTCCATAACAACTAAATACTTGAAATCGTTTAAGTTTTGGGGCCTGAATCTATAATCTATGGAAGTTTCACGTTTTGAATGGAGTTATAGAAATAAATTAACTTGAGTATTAACTCATACTGGTATCTGATTGGCAGTCAATGCTTCAATACTTGGTGGACAGTAATCGTTTTTGAACCTCTTCTATTCAGGAGTAACATTGATTCTGATAGACACAGCTGAAGTCCTTTTCTGTTCTTTCTCAAAGGCCTTTTCCATTGACTTGGTTCCAGAGTTGGTTCGGCGCTAGTGTCTGACTTAGAACCGGTTCTTTGTTTTTAAACTGCGCAAGCACCCGTTTTTTGATTTGGAACGAGTGCTGAGCCAAGCACCAACTCGAACCTGGGCTAAACTGGTGCTTCTGGTGCTTTCTACCCCTCCCACAATGTTGATGCAAACCAGGTGTGCTGGGTGGGAGTACTTTAGGTGAAACAAACAACTGCCATTTTGTTTTTCACACAGCTTCGCAAATCCAGCAAAGTGTGGAAGCACAACAGCAGCATTCGAAACGGCAGAATGGCGTTCTCCATTGTTATCTTTCTCTGTTTGCGGGCTTCCTGCTTTGGTCTCCCCCATGGGGGCGTATACCGCTGCGTGCTATGATTTAGATTACGTTAAGACGCAGCACAGAATAGGCAGCTTGTCTGTGGAAACGCAAACTGGTTATTGGAACGGACCAGCTAAGAATCAGCTTAGCTCTAGCACCAACTCCGGTTCTTACTCAATGGAAAAACGCTATCAGTGGACTTTACGACAATGTGTGTAATCTATGGAAAAGATGCTAACTGAAATGTACTAACAAACCCCATCACTGTGCTACTGATGAGCTTTCGCTTTGACGGAAAATTGCCTCATGCCTACTACGAGGTATGGTGGAGGATTTGTGATGCTGCGGGTATGTTTCCCTTTCAAATACCTTGGGAATCGTGTTGGAGTGCATGGGACCCTGAAGTCTTTGAAATACCAGAACTCTAAAATGAAAAGTGTTTTGCCAGACCCAAAACCAACCTACTACTTGAGAACAAATACATGTCATGTGGAGGATGTGATGTCTAATTACCACTACAACAAAATAACTCATATGACCGTAATGTTTTAAGTTAAATACCATTTCTTCAAAGATCTGTAACACAAAACCTACATGTAGGAGGCCAATTAGGATGTTTTTAATCTCGTTATGTGTGCATTGATTGTTACCTTTGGGAAGTGGGTCTGTCATTTTGGGTGGGCCTTCTCATTTATCTGCACCTTGAAGTGAAGCTGGCTGGAAGGACGATGATGGCAGGTTGAGCTTTGGTGCGAAAGATTTTGTTGACCGCACTCGTGTATATCCTGGATATTTATGACATGTATTTAAATACATAAGGATGAAGTCCAACTAAATGGTAGTTGTAGTCCCTGATGTTGAGATATGGAAACAAAGAAATGCAGTTGAACAGCGATGCACGTCATCAGTTTTTTCCCCTCATGTTTAGCCTGCTGCGGCAGTAAACAAAATGGGTTCCAGATTGCCGCAATATTTAGTCAGCAAAATCTTTCTTTCATTGCGCAACGGAGATGTTTAATTGCATTTGGAGACTTGGAATCGTTTGTTTGACTCTCTGCGGAGAGGAAATTGGAGGGTGTTGTGAGACGCTGTAGCCCATCGATCTAGCAGGACATCTTTTCACGCACAATTTTGCAGTTTCATGCAGTCACGTCACAGTATTGGAATGTGTGGTATGGCTACACGTACACTCAGGTTTTGTTAGGAAAGAATTATTCCCCTGATGTGCTTTACCAGTGCGGCTACAACAGGTGGTCGTACTGGTCTGGTGGGCACCTTTTGTCTGTATCTAGGTACATAAATACCTTGACAAAGACGACTAGGGGTGAGCTGTTAGATTAGTTTTGGTCAGGCATTTTAGAGAGGAATAAGAATTATTTGCCTGTTGAGATAATTCTTGTTTTCTGTTTATGCCATTCTTACAATAATAATTGTGTGTTGTACGGACAATTTATTTGAACTAGACACAATTAGAGTAGTTGTTTTGCAGTAATTTGGATCTCAGTGAAGATTGCAGAGACGATGAGCAGAGAAGACAAAGCTAACTGAGAAAGCTTTGGAGAATAAAATAGAAAAACTGCAAAAGGATAGTCAAAGATTGATCAAAGCAAAAGGGATATAAAAGTGGTCAAGCAGATTATGCAAACTAAGGAGAATATTTAAAAGGTTCAGTCTTGTCTTCGTAATCTGAGTTATTTTAGAATGCAAATCATGAAGCAGAGGTATTAAGTGAGGAGAAGTCTGGTGGTTCACAACATTCTGACTGTTCTCAATGTGGACCCCAAAAGGTGAGATCTTGCATGGAGCCCCAGGTTGAGGTAAATTGTCAGCAATCTTGTATTTATTCCATTTTCTAATAATTGCTCCAACAGTTTAACTCTTCTCACCAAGCTGCTTGCTTATTATAGATTGGCTTATCCCAGTCTTGTGCAGGTATAATCTTGTCCCTGGTGTTCTTAGACAGCTCTCTGGTCTCAGCCATGGTGGGGAGGTTGGAGTCTGACTGTTTGAAGGTGTGGACAGGTGTCTTTTATAATGAGTTCAAACAGGTGCCATTAATACAGGTAACGAGTGGAGGATAGAAGAGCTTCTTAAATAAGTAGCAGGTCTGTGAGTGCCATAATTCTTGCTTGTTTGTAGGTGCTAAATTAGTTATTTTCTGCACCATAATACAAATTATCTATATAAAATGTGATTTCGTGGATTTTTCTTTTTAAATTCTCTCCCAGTTGAAGTGTACCTATGATGAAAATTATAAAACTCTCATATTTTTAACTGGGACAACTTGCACAGTTGGTGGCTGCCAAATAGTTTTTTGCCCCACTACAGCTGCACGGCTACTAGCTGAAAATGGAAAAAAAAAATTGTTCAAGGTTCAATTTCAGCCTTACTCAATGACTAAAGAGAAAACAGAAACTGAACTGGAATATTTCCCATTCCCTCACTCACAAAATATGAGTTTGTCCCAAGCTCAGAAATGTATGGAAACATATCAATCAATCAAACTTTTATTTCTAAAGCGCTTTTCATACAAAGACTGCAACTCAAAGTACTTTACAGATTAAAAATTATTCCACATAAACCACATTCTCATCCCTCCCCCACAGAATTAAAAGCATGATCACATTTATATCCCCCTCCCCCCAAACCAACCCCCACCCATACACACACTCAAAAGCAACGTCAGGCCGAGTACAGATGAGCCAGGTAAATTAAGGAAATATAAATGTGTGTTGTTCAAGACTATAAAATCTCCCTCACATCTGTGTTGCTGAAGCTGTCTTAACATTCCAGGAACAGTCACACCGTCAGACTGCTTGGACAAAAGGAACATCAATCATTCCTCGCGTGTACATCCCAGCAGTGTTTTCGATGCTATGGGGAGTGTTAAAGATTGATATTGGCCAGCTAAGGCAAGTGTGAGCAGTGGGCCATCAGGAACAGTAAGTTCACCATCTCCACATTTGAAACGGATGTCAGAAGCAGGAGGTTCTGGTGTCATCACATGTTAGACAGTGACAGCTGATGATGGAATGAAATCATGAGTCAGTTTTACTCATGATTTAATACAGTTACACCTTTCTGGTAAAGCTGAACGGTATGAAAATGTACTTTTAAATGTGATCTATACAGTCGGAAGCAGTTCTACCCCCAAGAAAAAACAGGTTGTAGCTTATCAGAAACATGCAGAAATTAAAGATATATTAATACATATACTGTAGATGAAAAAATAGAAATCCATCTTCTACATATTGATTAAAGTTTAAAAACTTTTTAAAAATATTCTAATTGACTGAAGTTTAACTCCTATATGAACTGTATAAAACCTCCCTGTATTACCTTGATAGGCAGACAGTACAGTGGCTCTGTATCACCTTGTACTGCTCCTGTTCAATTTGTATTGCACTGTCTCCTTGTCCAAGTAAAACTTTTTTTCTGAATACTCTGTCAAGGTGTCTTCCCTCAGGCTTTTAAAACAACAGTTATTAAACCACTACTGAAGAACAACAACCTGGAACACTTGTAAATGCAGCACTACGGGTCAATCTCTAATTTTCCCTTCATCAGCAAGATTATTGAAAAAGCTGTGCTTCAACAGTTAAATACCTTTTTTGATATTTTTCAGTCTGGTTTCCGTGCTCACCACAGTGCCGGGACTTGTCAAAGTTTTCAATGACATCCGCATAAATACAGACTGCTGGTACTTTTGGACCTCAGTGCAGCATTTGACACTGTTGATCATAATGTACTGTACTATTGGAATGACTGGAGAGCTGGGTCAGACTCTCTGGTACAGTACTTGGCTGGTTTGAGTCTTACCTAAAGAACAGGGATTCTTTGTCAACAGGCAATTTTCATCAGAACAAACAGAAAGCACATGTGGGATGCCCTATGACTCCATCCTGGGGCCCCTCCTATTTAATATCTACATGCTGCCACTAGCCCAGATTACAACAACCAATAAGATTAGCTACCATAACTATGCAGATGATACTCAGCTCTACATTAAAATGTAACAAGGTGACTTTGAACCCATCCAAAGCCTACGTGAATGCATTGAGCGAATCAATAGATGGTTGTGCCATAATTTTCTCCAGATTATTTGGTTATAGAAATAATTTTTTGGACCTAAAGAGGAACGATCAGAAGTCAGCAAACAGCTTCAGTTAATACAGATTGGAACTACTGATCAGGCCCAAAACCTCGGCGTAGTAATGGACTCAGACCTGAACCTCCAGGGTCACATACAGGCAATCACAAGGTCAGGCTTATATCACCTGAAGAACATTTCCAGAATTAAAGGACCTCGAAAAACTAATCTATGCTTGTATCTTTAGTCGGATTGATTACTGCAACAGTGTCCTCACAGGTCTGCCTAAAAAGTCAGACAACTCCAGCTGATCCAGAACGCTACTGCTCGTGTCCTCACTAGAACCAGGAAAGTAGAGCACATCACCCCAGTTCTAAACCCTTACACTGGCTCCTTGTAGCTCATGGACTATACAGTACTTCAAAAAACTTTTACAAGTTTATAAATCACTGAATGGCTTAGCAGCAAAGTATGTTGAAGACCTGTTGTCACTATACCAACCCCCCCAGACCACTCAGGTCTTCCAACTCTAGTCTACTCAGCATCCCTAGAATCAGAACCAAACATGGAGAAGCAGCTTTCAGTTTCTATGCACCCCTTATCTGGAACAAACCTCCAGGCTGCAAATCTGCTGAAACACTGAGTTCCTTTTAATCAAAGCTAAAAATCCATCTGTTTGGAGTTGCCTTTGAGTAAGTGATTAATAATAGCTGGAATGTCCCATGTATTAATCTATCATGTGTTATGTAATGTTTTATGCTTTTACTGTTGGTCTATTGCTGCTTTTATTTTATCTTCTAATCACCCAAGGCACATTGAATTCCCTTGTTGTTGAAAGGGAGCTATACAAAAAAAGTTGCCTTGCCTTGTCTGTGTGTCCTAATTTTAAATGAGACATATTATGGTTCTTTTTAAACACTGTCTGTGGTCTGTAAAAACATTTTAACGAGGTTCCTTGCACAAAATCAATCTCACCAGCTCAATTTTGAAAACTTCAGGCCCTTTCAGAATGAGCAGTTTAGAGGGCTCTGTCATTTTTATGCAGATTAGCGGTAGCAGACCACGCCCACCAATCTTGTCACCAGGCTGCAGATTTGCCACACAAGAATTCATTTGGTGGGAGCGTTTGTCAGGTGAGGGGTGATTATATGCAAATTCTGCTTATTGTGACATCACAATAAGGTACTTTTTCAAACGACTTGTAAAAGCACAAGATTTCTGATAGCTAAAATCTACTAAATAAATGGATGGATGGTTGTTATTCATCTTTGGAGTGTTCATACAGGCAGCCGAGACCCAAATGGCAACACAAATGGTGGAAAAAGGTGAGTGCCTGTACCAGGCACATGGAAAAGAAGGCTTGAAGGCTGTTACAATGGTTGACAACAGGTGATCTCGCACCGAGTGAGTGCTTTCTGCTTTGTGATAGTTAAAAGAAACTTCAACCATGAAAAAACTAAAAAAAAAAAAATTATCACCAAGCACAAGTTCCCTTACATTGTGTGCTCTTCTCAGTCTATAGTCTGCCTGAACATTATCGTTCGTGTTTTTACAAATATAATAAAAGTATATTTGATGTCAAATCAAGTCTTAAAAAATCTTTGCTCAGTGAAGAATTATTAAGCTGAGATCTGACCAGTCTAAGTGTTTGAGATTTTGAGCCAGAAATGATCAAATACAGTCTAGGGCCTTGAAAAGCCTAGGACAGGACTCAGATGCCAACTTCAGTGTCGTTGACTATGGTGTGTAGCTACATTTTCATACTGTGCCTGTGTAGGTCACAGGGTGGCTCCCAATTCTATGTAAGTAAGCAATGAGAAAAACAAATTCAGGGTGTAACAGACGGTGAACCTCTCTGTGTGCCTCTTGGCGCCCCCAGGCTATGCTGCCTTGGGCAAAAAGCCATATTGCCAGTATCAAAAAACCCAACAGTACTCAGGGCTAATGAATACACAGCTCTGTAAGTCTGTCAATGCGGCCCAGAGATGTGGGAGAAATCTTGGCTGCACTGAACAGAGTGAAAGAAAAACAATGCTGTCATTCCATACAGCACATGGCTGAAGTGTCTTAGAAGCTTTGAAGAACTTGAAACTTCACCGCCTTTTTGAACAAAATTCCCCTCAGTCCAAGGATGAAACAGCCAAACACTAGCAGAGCATTATTATCTACACAGTTGAGTGCCAAGTTCAGACTCTGCAGTCTGCCTTTGTCTCAGGCATACAATGATGCTTCTTTTGCAGAGAGTAATGTGCACATAATGGAGAGAAAAGACAAACGTTGCAGAGCGATGTAAAAAAAAATGCTCGGCTCAAAACAGATGTGGTGAGTTTTGATATCAACTTCAGGCTGTTGCACAACATGTCACATCTTGAGTCGCGTTTAGTTTGGATGGAACACTAAAATGCACCACAGGATGACAGAAAAGATTAGAGTGAGGCAGAAAGCCCAAGGAGCTCAGATAAACCCTCAACCTACATGAAATTAGACAATAACTCATACAGTTCCGAATACAATATCAATAATAACAAAAATAAATCCAACTCATAGCAATGTCAGACCAAATTACCGCTATATATTTTAATTCAATTCAATTTTTCAATTCAGTTTTATTTATATAGCGCCGATTCACAACAGATGTCATCTCAAGGCACTTAACAAGAAGTTATTTCAATACATTTATACAAACATTCCAATCAGTTAAAGAGTTTCCTATTAAAGGAATCCCAGCAGATTGCGTCAGTCATTGGTGTGAGGTTCACCCGTTGATGCAGACTATAGGCAAAGTAATCATCTTAAATATAAAAATATAAATGTAAACTCCTTAGACATACTTTCATTTTTTTTACTTGGTTTCATTTTTTATAAAAATTAAATTAGATATGTATAACTGTCTGTCATGGAATGTGTTTTATCATGTTAGGTAACATGAGAAAGGTTTTTTACATGAATGATAGATGAATACAGAATGATTACTTCCTATTTAAACAATGAGGAAAAGCCCAAACGATGACGTCTTGGCTTTGGAAACTTCAGATAGGTTAACTGACACGTTTGAGCTAATTGGAGGCCAACAAAGTGGCTTAAGGATAAGAAAGTCACAGTTTTGGTCTGACCATCACAAAGCCCTGATCTGAGGAAGCTTACAAACCTGATTCAGTTCTGTTAGGAGGAATGGGCCAGAATTACAGCAAACTGTTGTAAGAAGCTTGTGAAAGGAGAACCAAAACGTTTAACCAAAGTCATACAGTTCAAAGGCAATGTTACCAAATGATGAGGAAATGTATGTAGACTTCTGATTTTAAAGACGTTAATACAGTAAATCAATCTCTGACAGATTTGGTCATTCTAACCAACCTAAAACAAGACATCTTTGGGATAGACGGACGGACGGACGGACGGACGGACGGACGGACGGACAGACAGACGGCTGCCAGAGGAGCGCAGAGACCGCGAAGGTTTATAGGGTAAAAGCAGTTCAGAGAGATAAGAAGGCCCAAGACCATTAAGGTACTTAAAAACCATTAAAAGAACCTTAAAATTTATCCTAAAACGTACAGGGAGCCAATGCAATGAATTTAAGACAGGTGTAATGTGTTCCCTCCTCCTGGTCTTCGTCAGGACACGTGCTGCTGAATTTTGTAGGAGTTGTAAACTGGATGTACTGTTTTTGGGAAGACCAGAAAGCAGGGCATTACACCCAAAGTCAATATGAACTATCTTCAGCGTAAAAAACAACAAGAAGTCGGGGAAGTGATGGTATAGCCCCCACAGAGCCCTGATCTCAACATCATGGAGTGTGTCTGGGATTACATGAAGAGCGGGTGCTCTTGTTCATTCACTTCTCATTGCTTTTTATTGATTGATGAACAAAATATTTAACAATTGCATTTTTGAAAGCCTTCTTTGTGTACAGCATTTTTTTCACACCTACCTAAAACATTTGCACAGTACCGCAAATGCTGTCAAGAGATTAAAAAAACTTTGAGATTAATTAATTAAGATCTGTAATTAATTAATCAAATCATTCTCTGTTTTAATCACATCTAACAATTGCTGAGAAAAGCCCTCATCTTGAGGTATTTTCATTTAAATTCACTACATTAATGTGGCAGAACAAGTATATAACCAAAAAGTGGCTTTATGAAGCCCACGGCTGCACCGCTGCTTAGTGAGGGTAAAAAGGACACATGTTTAACCCAAAGCTCTCCAATAACCCCAGAAAAAAATCGCTACGTTTTTCATTAGCCACTTAAAAAAAAAAAAAAAGAATTGGTGGAGGGGTCTAAAAACTTTCAAAATATAGCAACAAAGACGCTAAGTTGGCAACACTCACCGCTCATCCTCACTCATCTTGCCCTCACCGCTATAAACGGAAGCGTCAGGTCATGATAAGCAGGCCCACAGTCAGCCAATCGATCTCCACTTCAGGGTGTGGTTTACCCCTAAAAACTCAAGCACAAGAAGCCCAAAGCATAAAACGGGATTTTATTTAAAGGCAACTCGCATGCAGAAACAGTATTAAAAACAGATTAAAAATTAGATTAACACTGGGGCATTATGTAGCAGAGTGGTTAAGACGGGCACCCCATGTTCAGAGTCATCAGTCCTCAACACAGTCATCCAGGGGTTCAATTCCACCCTGCAGACATTTGCCTAAGGTCTCTTCCCCCACCTCTCTCCTGCTTCTACACACTATCCACTGTCAATAAAGGCTGCTGTGGCCACAAAAAAAAAAACATTTAAAAACAAAATTAGATTAACATGATTAAAAAACACAATATGGCCATAATTAGTTAATCGCAGTTAACACAATAGTTTGACACCCCTAATCAAGGGCGTAACTTTGATGTTCACATTGGTGGGGACACCATTTGGCGTAGCGCCCCGGCCCCACCATCCAACCGGACCAAACTTGTTTTGTCCTGTGTCTTTGTACAGTATAGTCAAGAGTTCACTTACCAACAACAAGTCTGTAACGGTCTATTCTTCGCATTTGACACACACGTTGTACATGCTTGCAGCCACTGCGCACAGACTACGCGCATGGCATGCACAACCTGCTTCTTGTAGTTTTATTTTTTAGCACACGTGCGTTTGATGTCACATCTTGCCCTTTTTCCCTGGCCTAGTATTGTTGCCATGCTGAGCCCGCTTGGTGGTGGTGACGGCCGGGTCTGGGATGCCCTCACCGCGCAGCGCAGCAGCTGCAGAGCCCCAGAATAAACGCACGCTGGGTCATTCAGGATTGATGCCGCTCGGTTAGAGGACCCACACATTCAGTCCAGCAATGTCCAAAATCTTTAATATAATCTGTACGGTTTTTTCATTCATAATAAAAGGCTAAATCAAAGTTCTATATGTCATTTATTCTCGCCAGAACCCGGTTGCTTAGCAATGCAGATGCCGCGAGGCAGCACTCTCTTTAAAACCATTCATTGTAGCGTTTCTACGAGTTGCTGCAACTACGTATGGCACAATATGTGACAGAATAACCCTTTTTGAATTTCACGATATCAATTTTTCCATCGTCAAGTTCGGGATTGAAGTTAGGAGATTGCGAGTTTGAGTATGTTCTCAGTCTAAAACACCCAGTAACTGTGCTAACTGGAAGTTAGCAAAAGCCAACAGAACAGCCCCCGTGTTCTGGCTGTGAAACTTGTATATACTAGGCTATATAATAGGCTAATGTCTGGCTGTTGACATCGGATATAATGTATGTCCCTTCAGGAAGAATTAAAAAATCAAGACTCGTCTGCTTCTCGTCACCGGTGTCCCGTGTGTCATGTCAGCTCTTCCAACAACAACACATTATCCCTTAACATACGTATAGCGTATGTCATCGTTAGTGTTACGATGAATTGGCATATGTTGTTTGTCTGACTTACAGTTTGGTGAAAATGAAAATAGCTCCGAATGTCCTCTCGCTTCCTTTTTTTGCTTGACATGCTAAGTTGATATTAAACTTCTGTCCGAAACACAACCACGACAACGTACAGGAAGCAAAGCCAATCACAAAATACACTGGCGGGAGCGGGACTAAAGAGGGCAGAGTCAACGTGAACACCCGCTGACGTCAACGTATCATTTTAATTTTGGTGTGGACAATTCAGCACATTGGAATATTGGTATGGACACGTCCACACCGTCCATACGCAATTTTACGCCTATGCCCCTAATATATATAAAGTTAATGCATTACGCTCCCCAATGCATTAAGCCTTTTTGTGTATGGAAATACACAAAAATGTGTAATGTATCATATCGCTACTTTTCTGTACACAAATGCGTGTTACATTCCGGTTGCTGTTAAAGCCCCAACAGGATAGGAATCATACCAGATATTAACATATTTTCCAATACAATTTCAAACCAAATGACTATAGGTAATTTAATGTACTAAGCATCAATATGGGGGTAGCATAAAATAAAAAGAAGCACATTTTACTTTGAAACACAAGTTGAGTAGAAAAACAGGATGGATTGGTTTCATGCTTAATTATGCCTACTTTTGATAATGGAGAGCCTTCACACTGAGCCCCTTCTGAGTCCTTGATGGTTTCGTTCCAGTCTTCCCTGGCTCCCTCCGTCTTCTGTCCTTCAAAGTCATCCAGAACCAAACGGAAAGTGGGCTACATGAAAACTCTGCTCCTCCAAAACCATGACAAATGCACAATATAGCGGGAGAAAGGCTCAGGTGGCAAAGAAAAAAAGAAAAGAAAAACAACATCCTTTATAAGAGAAGCTGCCCATTCCACAGCAGGGATGTATTGGCCAATCAATAGTTGAGAACGCCACAGCGCTGGCAGCAGATCTGTGCTCAAGAGGGAAACCCTCCAGATACTTTGCTGAAATCTGGAGTTCCTCATTTGCCTTTTGATCCAACCTGCTCCCTTGTCTCTTGCAGTTCGTCTCTGTAGAGGGATTTTAATCCTCACACATTTACTCTCAGTCTCCTGAGAAACTGCTGAAAATCAAACGAACAATAAGCGTGGCCTGTTTGAGTTCTTCCAGAGTAGGGGGGGGGGACCTCATTTCTTCTGGTTCAAACGCAGCACGACGTCAACGCAGCATCAGAGCCTATCAATAGCCTTTGATTGGGTCTATTATGTGCTGTGTCATTCATGGAGCTTAAAGAACCTGGGCCAAGACAAGCAAGATGTGCAAGCTGAGGAGCAAACGGTGGCATTTTGAAGGGGGGTAAAAACAAGTTAAAGTACAAGGAATTAAAAGTACTGAATCTGAAGAAAAAATGAAGGCCAGCTCAAATGAAGCTGGCACAGAAGATGAATGACTCATAATAACCTGGCCAGCAACCTGTGATTGTGTGTCTAGCGGTGATGGAGGGGGCCCCTCACGTGTTCGGCGGCTCTCAACTTGATGAGAAGCCAGTCACAATGGGCTCCGAGACGGCTGAGCCAGCCGAAACCACTGGGTATTGAACCGCCCCTCTGATGAGAAATGAAAGGGATGTATTCTTAACTGCCAACACTGGGATGAAAATGGCTGAGGGTTAGGATGAAAGCGCATCAGGCGTTCAATCATCATTTTGGCCAGATGGGAGTGAAGCGGTTGTGTATGGCTACATTTTCACATGCGCAGAACGTCACAGATGGTAGAAAATACATGCCACACACAGCAGTTCTCAAAAGTTTTTATGTAGCTCCTTTTAGGTAGACTTTGACAAAGCATCTCAAAACTTGTTCATTCAGAACTGTATAATGTGATGTTTATTCTTAAGTAGAAGAATGTATTATTTGGGGTGACTGTGGCCTATGGGGCTCAGTAGGTAGAGTAGTTATCTTGCAATCGGAGGGTCGTAGGTTTAATTCCAGCTTCCTCCTGTGACACGTTGAGGTGCCCCTGTTGCCTACTGAGCTTTGTATCGGTGTGCGAATGGGTGATTGTGGTTCCAGTGTAAAGCACTTTGAGTGGTCAGTATGACTGGAAAAGCACTATATAAGTTCATTCCATTTACCACTTCTAATTTATTGGAGTAAAAAAGAAGAGAATCTGATCACCCTATACATATGTTTCATCTATGCTTTAATAATGGTCTGCATCCATGGGATTCGGCAATATTGAATGTGTGATGGATGGTCTGCCTTGAAATGTTGCCTCTGGCATCCAAAAAGTCTACAATCCCATTTTACCTCTCACACTATTAGCCCTACCAGTGCAGATGTCAGTTGTTACTTCCTACCAAGTAAGCTGATATTTCTCACGGCATGGAACATCTTGTAGTTTTTAAATAATACTTTGTATTCCGGTCAATGGAACTCAAAGCTGCTGTCCGTATTAATTGAGGGAGAGAGATATTTTCCTTAATGAAACGTACCAAGGCCCTCTCCCAAAACATCCCTTCTCCCCCGCCTCCCGTTCCCTCTAGCCCCACCTCAACAATTCTGCACGTGCATCACCTGAGGTGTCACAGCGGGTGAAATAGGAAAGCAGCAAGCGCTATCAAGATTCACCAGATTGTATTTTTGTTATGGAAATTTAAGAGGTGAGCATAAATTCAGCTAATCTGAATATTTACGTCTCTCCTTACACCTCTAACAGCGAGCAATGCGTACGCACGTTGATCGACAGCCGACCAGGCGGAAATTCGAATTTTATTGCCTAAAAAAATTTGCCAGTCAGTTTGAATTCCATAGGGATCTATGGGAGGAAGCCAGGAGTTAGGAAGAATAACCAATTTTGTGGAGCACCAGCTCAATGTCATACTATAGAACCGCACATATTTTTAAAGATTTATAAAACTTTGATACACAAATATATTATCAGGACAGCAGCTTTAAAGACATTTAGATATGGCCTTGATCACAGTGGCATTTTTTGCATAAATGGGTGAGTCCCTTCTTCTGTCGTCCCCCAACCAATAAAAACCCAGGGAATTAAAAAGAGATTCCGAGGCAGTATGGCAATGCAGTGCTTTGCCATAGAAAACAGTTAACCCAGCGTCCCTGTCTTCCACAGCAAGCAGGGGTCTCCTTCTCAATACATGGGCGTTCCAACTCCTCAGTGACTATACATGCATAAAAACAATAGAAAACTTGTCAGGGCCCAGTTTATAGATTGTATGTTATCATATGGTGTTGCTTGTGTTCTCAACAGGTACGGATTGTGCTATGTGTGACAAAAATGTCCTATGTTCTCCATTTAACTGTACTAAAGAATTTGGTTGAGATACCAAATGCTTATCTTCCAAAGAAAACATACAAGCTTCTTAAAAAACCCTTGCTGGAGAAAGCATTGTGGTGTGATGAACACAGAGTTACATTCTTATGCCCTAGTTCCTAAAGGTATGTTTGCTACAAAACATTTCCATCCAACCACCCACCTACAGTGGTGCGACTATCATGTTCTGGGCTTAGTTCTTTTCAGATGGAACTGGACTTTTTCTCACAGTGGATGAAGTTAAAAATCCTGAGAGTTACAAAAGACAACTGGACTTCTCTTGTTATCTCGAAGACGTTTCACCTCTCATCCGAAGGGCTTCTAACTCCGTGCGTAAAGTTGAAAATGTCTGCGCCTCTGCATCAAGTGGTCAGGGGTGTGAATACTAATCTGTCAAAATCCTGGACGGTTATCAGATCTTTCCGTCACCATTTTAAAAAAACGGTCAAACACAGAAAATATTTGGTTAACACGACAAATAGTCATTATGTGGGAAGGAGAGAAAGCGGTACTTAGGAAGCACCAGCTTTGGCCCATCAAGGAGTTAGGTGACACCCCGGTTTGGAACCAAGAGATGGGTGCTTTGGGGCTGGAAAACCAAAGAACCAATGACACTGGCACCAAACTAGCGCTGTGAATCAGCTCGGCAGAAAAAGGCCCTGAATGACTTCATGACTGTAAAATTGAAGTTCAGCATAGCCTGGTCAGATGCAGAGTGTGGGGTTGTAAAACATTGCAGATGTCCCCAAAATCTGATCGATTTGGAAAACTTTAGCCAGAACGAGGGGGCAAATATTGTCATGTAAAGATGTAGGATGCTGAAAGACTCCTTCCAAAAAGGAATTATAGCTTAAATATTATATATTAATATTTCAGTTGAATTAATCAGGATTATGTCACATTGAAGGTGGAAACATTTTGAAATGATTTATCACGGTCTTCACATTTATGAAAAACTAGCATTTTAATAGGGGAATGTAGATTTGAGAACTGCTGCGGCAGTGTAAATCAGCCATTGCAGTGTGGTGCAGACAACCTCAGAGATTCATTTTACTTTCTTGCATAGTGTCGAACACTGTGTGCCCCTTCCCCATGTCCCTGTGGCATTTCCAGGCTCTTCCTAAGGAAGGGGGATAAAAGGAATGGTGCTGCAAGCAAAGTTGGCGCCATCTTTAGTCTCAAAGTGGATAGCCCCTACAGCGAACGAGTTTAATAGCTCCCGATTGCTTTGCTTAACAAAGGTAAGACCCCTTCATTTCCTCCCCAGTCTCCGCCACATCCCTCCCATCTGTCTCTCGCTGCTGCCAGCAAGCAAATCACGCCGGAGGGAGAAGAGCTGCTACCTTTTCCTCCACTTTTTCTTCGTCAGTCCTCCACCCCAAAAGCTCTCCCTTTCAGATTTATAATGCTTTTATCCAACTGGGAGCAGTGGAAGAAGCAATCAAAATAATTACCTAAGTCTCGTGTTGTTTCACCAGAGACCTCTGTCTGTTTTCATGTGAGTCTCTCAGCAGACTGAAGCAGGTTGCGTCTCGGGGACGTTTTGTGGAACATCACACAGGCAGCAGCTGTCAAAACACGGCAGAAGCTGGAACAGAGCGCCGGCGTTTGCCAGCAGGTTTATCACTTGGATCCTTAGACAAAAGATACGCAGCCACTTAACGAAACAAAAACCATAAGAGACGAGCAGTTATTTATTTTAAAGTAGCGTGCATCGATTTGTACACATCAGGAGCTTCTTTAACTATTTTACAATCACAAACTTGAATATATTTAAATTGTGTTGTATGTAGGAGACCAACAAGAAATGGCACAAACCTGTATATTGAAAAGAAAATATGGTTGACAGGTTGTTTGTTTTTAACAAATACAAATCTAAGTAGTGTGGCATGCATTCTATTCGCCATATTTAACTGCAATTCCTGCTGCATGTAATTTGGGATATGTCTAAACCAACTTTGCACAACTATAGACTGACATTTTTGCTTATATTTCTTTACAAATTAGCTCAATTAGAGTCCGACTGGATGGAGAGTATTTTTCAAGTCCTAATACAGATTCACAGTTTGATTTAGGTCTGACTTTTGACTAAAACCCAAATATGGCTTGATCTAACTTACGTTTCAAACATGTTTACACATATAGCACAACTTCTCAACAAATCTCATCTGAAGGCAGTTTATATTAAAAAAAGATTTAATTTATACACAAGAATACCGAAACACAACAATAAATAAGGTTCATATTAAAACTGTACAATCTTATATGCTTAACCTCTTAAGCCCCAGGGTCTCTCCAGAGTCTCTCCAAGCTCCTAGCTCGAAA